>CM032666.1:30781434-30900038 GCA_019095985.1 Streblospio benedicti | reverse complement strand
GTTTAGGGCTTTTAAATTTGGAGCGGTATTTTAACTATCCCTGCTGACCCCCTAGGGAACCCCATTAGCTTCAAGGGTTCTTTTTTTGTTAAATTTTTTTTCTTGTTTTTTTCTTTGGACCACTTGCATTGGGTCCCTCTTAGGTAGCAGACTGAAAAAAGAGAATGGAACAATGTTTAAACCCCTCCCTATGCCACCTGAAAAAGCATTTCATGCAATTTTTTTTTGGGGGGACAGTTTTTTCGGTTTTTATTTTTAAAATTCAACTGTCCCCAAAAAATTTGTCTGCTTTCCATTGTTTTGTTTCTTTTACCCCAATACACCGCTTTTAAAAAAAAGGGATTTTTGCGATCGGGGGGTGTGTTCGGGGGATTAGCAGCATAATCCAAAAATCCCGATTTCCCCGTTGGTATTTGTGCACCCAAATACCAACGCAAAATTTTTTAAAAACAAAATCTTCCTAAATTTTTTAAGGCATAGGGACATAAAACACAAACAACATAATACTTATTATCAGGGTGGTAGGTGAGAGAAGTCCCCTGAAATTCCAATGAAATTGCAATCAACAAGACCAAGATTGTTTAAAAGGCAGTTGTGGGTGCAAGCCATGTTAGCAATCGTTTAGTGTAGAGCACACACAGTGTACATCGTGGAAGAAGTGCTACCGTGCAGTGCAGATGCTACATGTGAATTATAGTGTACATGTATGTACATGTAGTGATTGCATAACTTTGATTACATTTAATGTGAATTTGTCCAGATTTGCAGGTCATATGAGGGTCATGTGACTTAAGATGTGATGTAGGGAATTTTTATGAGCAGCGCGGATTATATTAGTGCAAATAGTGACCATGACAGACATATTGTTGGTTTACTAAGGATTATCACATGTGGTGATGGCGACATTTAGGGATGACTAGTGATGTAGCCTTTACATTTATTGTGCTTGCCCTGATGTTCATACAGCACTTTCACATTTTTTCCCTATTTTTTAGTAGCAGTATGCTCAAACATGACTAAAATTGTCTTTCTATTTGCTGCTTAAGGGTTGTGTTTCAAAATACGAATGACTAATCTAAAAAAAAGTAGCTTTATACATATGCAGCCCTCGATATCTAATCATTACTGTATGTAATTGATTCTGATGCATATAAATATTTACAGAAGTCATTTGAACACAATTTGATAGCACATTATGTAAACCTCAGTTTTATCGCTCTGGTATTTAAGATTAAAACATTTTGAAACAACAAAAAATTAGCGTCCTGGTCACTGTTTGTGATTGGGGTTTGTCAGTGGCGAGAGTTTTGATGAAAGAATTACATAAGTAATGAGTACATTTCTTATTTATTATTTGAAAAGTGAATGAAGAGGACACTTTGTATAAATAATATAATATAATATATACTCACATACACAATTAATTCTTTTTTATAGATTTAGAAATCAATATAATTTACGTTAGCTTGAATTTACCATGGCATGTAGTAAGTCATTGTTTCTGAACAGATATTTCAATACTATTAAATACACAAAACAACCCTGCTCAAATTCCAGCAAAGATGTGCTTTGGTGTGTGTATAAACTTGTGATATCTCAACTATTTCAAAGTTACACCTATATCGGGTTTCTATTGTTATGTTTAATAAATATGTACGGAAAATGCCTGTAGTTTTATCCAGGGTATACATGTAAGACTAATAACATGTCTTAAATATGTGAATTTTTATCTTTAGATTGAAGGAAGAAATATAGGAAATATAGAAATTTCCCAATGATTGTGCAGATTTTCAGGAATATTATTGCAATATGCATACATCAACTTGCTTGTCTTTATCATAGCATGCAAAGGTTATTGTGATAATTGTATAGTATAGTAGGAGTCAAACCCAAATTACATCTACATTGGCATATTCTTTTTTGAATTTTAACATAATTGACCTTGCTGCTTGACTTTAAACATGTTTTATTTTTATTTTTGCAGGTAAGTAGCAGAAATGTCTACTAAAATATGACAATCAAATCATTAAGGTAAGCAGGTAAATGTTAATTTTGATAAAATATCAAAAATATAGTTATTCAAGGTGTATGGTTGTGACAGACATCAGCCACTTTATAATCTGCATTTCTGACATAGTTTTGCTTGTAAATCATTGTATTTTAATAAGATAGGGCATCATAGATCTAATGTCTCTTGTATTTGTATGATAGAAGGTGATGGGGGATGTAAAATGTAAGACTTTTAAGCCTACATGTACATTCACAAATAAGCGATTTTACTAGCAGAGCAGCGACATTGCTTCAAGAGCTTTCAGATTACCTACCGGGTATGTTGCGTGTTCACATGCAGGCGACACAGCGACATTGCCTCCTCGACACACAAGCGAGATTTGTTCACTGTATGAACTGAAAAATTTCCCGTTGTTTGATATTTGAATGGCTTTCATGTCACCTTTCTTTCTTTCTGTCCATCATAAGAAAAATCTCTTGCGATCCAAAAATCTATGTCAGTCTATTTCAGTGTGTATGTACACAAATATTGTATTGCACTGCATGAAAGTTACTTACAAGTGTACATACGTTAAGTTTTAGCCTCTCAACAAATGTCATTAGTTTTGTTTAGGCTTATTGTTACATGTAAGAAGGTGTGGTGTATGTTGGGCTCTTTATCAGCTTGCATAGAATCTGGCGTGTGGCAGGCACAAGATGAACCAGGTCTGGTCATGGGGGGAGTCACGTAAACACGATCACTTGACAATGACTCAAGACCACACGCAAAAATAGGCCTCAACAAGTGGCTTTTTTACAAACTGAAGTGAGTATTTTCATAACTCAAACATACGTTATACTATATACATTCCAAAGCAATGAATTGAGGATTTGGGTGTAATATGTTAAATGTGAATCATCAGAAAAGAGGAAATTGTCGTAACATTTATGAACAATGTAAACAGATGATAAATGTGATCCATATTGCTCATGTTTGGGACAACAATTCTTCATTGCTTTGCAATGATTGAAAGGGCTTTGTGGTTTAAATGTTTTGCTTGAACACAAGCCTGAATTAAAACATGCTACACAACCGTTAGTACCCATTTGCTTGCTCAAAATGCCACTCACTGATGAATGGCATAGAATTGGCTATAGCTGGTCATCCCTCTGAAATTTTCAAACATCACCTTCAAGATGATTGTTTGAGCGACCTCTGCCCAGTGACCACCCATGGCCGAGTGCTCATGGGTCAGCAGGGCAGCTGTCTGCACTTGACATACATTGTAACATGCAACATATTTGCTGTTTCTAATGGTATTACTGTGCTAGATTTGCAATGGGTATGAAATAGCAGTATAATAATAGTTCAAGTAAGAGTTATCATGTACAAAGTTATAATGAGTTTATTGCAATTGTTGAGTCTATTAAGATTACCAGAAGGTTGGCCTCAATTGGGCTCAAAGGAGATTGTCGCTTAATGGAGGTTCACAGTGGTCATTTTTAAGGAGGTTTTTCTTGCTCGAAATGGTTTTATTGTAGAGGTGGTCTCTTTATGGGGTCTTCATGGTCTCTTAATTGGAAGTTCTATTGTACATGTTCAATATATAGGTGTATTAGAGAGAGGTTGTATATGCTATCTGGACTGCAAACCTATGCATGCTATAGTTACAACAACAAAAAATTACCACTTCATAAGACAAAGAAGCGTTGGTCTCTTAAATGTATTTAGATGTGACAAAATTCATTCAGTTTGGGTGTTAGAAACATTGGCCAGGGAAGTTGTCAGGAAATATGCTGTTGAAACTCGTCAAAGTAGTGGCTTGTTTCAGGGCTACATACCAACCATGGCAAAATAGATTTCATTTTTCATGCCTTTCATAAAAACAAATGTGTTTGAAACTTTCTTAACATTTGGATGATTTTGTGAAAACCACATGTAAGTAAAAGGTGCATGTTGCTTTGTCTCATTTATGCCTTATTGGTTTTTCTAAAACTTAAATATATTGACTCTTGTTAACTTCATTTTAACAGACATCCCCATGCAAATGACACTGACGGAAAGCCTTTTTATCTACTAGATTGTGTGTCTGTGTCTGTTACGCTAAAAAAGTAACTTTAAAAGTAAAGCATGTATGTTTGAAATATTGAAAAATGTTTCCAAATTGACTTGGGACAAGTCTCATTGTATCAACCATATCAATGTCAGAGAGCAGCTAGAATGCCTTGTCCATTTGCCACAAATACGCGTCCGTTTGGCATCTTGATGTGACATGTCTGATTAGGCAAAACAACAACAAGACGCAATCAATCCGCGTTCAATGTTACATTCTATATAGTTTTCATTCAGATGAAATTCAATTCTTCAACTTGAAATTGTGATGCTTGTTTAGTCTTTTTTTCCACATTGGATGTGTTGTTCAATCATTGCCAAAATCATGGAGTCATTAACATTATTACGAGAGTAAAATCTGATATTGACAGACTTATGTATGCATGTATACTGCATCATATGCATAAGTAATAATTGATGGTTTAAAACCATACAAAGCATTATGAATTTTAACGAGGCATTGTTCCTGTAATTATATCATGAACAAAACAAAATATAGGTCAGTCCATCAATTGATAAACACCTGGTTAACAGATACTTTATCTTTAAAATTAAACTGTGAATTGGTAATAAATTGTCATGTGATGATCCTTGTCTGCAGATCAGAGGTCCTTTTAGATGAGCACACTCACCCTATAGTGAACTTCCTGACTTACTCCATATATATGGGCAACATGGATTGATTTTCTTAACTGTTGATGTTCATACATTTGTGCCATTTGTGTTAGTTTTCATTCAAAAATAGATTTTGGAAGGTTAAAGGGTTATAAGTGATAATGTCAGTGGCTCAAGATCAGCGGGTGTTGAAAGTTATCGATGAACTTCTTAAACAATGTTCTTGTGATAATCTGAATAATGCTGGTTGATATCCAGGCCAGGCCAAAGTGACCATGTATATTGACCATGTACATGTACTAGTTAATAGTTCAAACAGTTTGTTGGATTGTGTGTACTGAATGTAAGGTCTATACGATGATTACATGATCATACTAATACCAGTTACACTCTGATCTGGGTTTGTGTATAAATTGTATCATCTTGTATTCACTTGAGCCATTTATAAACAAGAAAAATATAAAGATGAAGTTTATTTTCTCAAAAGATCTTTAACTTCCCACTTCCCCTTGAGCGCTCTTCATTGCTAACAATCATCACAATATTGTGGCATGAAGCTGTTGATGCTGCTCCACTCTCCCCATTTAATTGCAGCATAGGGATGTTCTTCGCAGCAAGCAGGAACTTTGTTACATTCTAATGAAGGTTCATCTTCCTGATCTCCATGACTTCATTTAAATATTTTTGCGCAATGTTACTCAAAACTATGTTTTGGTGGTTTCTTTTGATGATCGGAATCCTTCAAAACAGTTGTTCTTTTCGACTAAAATGAACCACCTACTATGACTCGCATATGAGGCGTCATATTCATTATTTGTACTGGCCTGAACATTCTTGGATCAAAACTTATGTTAGTCAATATGAAATGTGTGATAAATGTTGATAATTCATAGCCAGGTGCAGAATTGATAAATATATCCTCAGACTACGCCTGAGGACTATGCTATCACTTCCAACTTTTATATACATATATAGTGTTTTAGATTAATAAGGATCACTATAAAATAAACTTAGACAATTCTAACCATACATGTATATGCCTTTAGACTCTGTCTGTTACTAAAGATGACCATGCAACTGTTCACTAGTGACTTGAAAGTTGTGGTGCTAGGATTCCTGTTGGGTCTGGTGGTGGGTGCTGCACAATCTTATTCGTAACAGGTTGCACATTGCTCCCTGCCATATGGGTCAGGGAAGTGGACATAGGTGTGAGTGATGCATTATGGCAACAAGTACTGTATCCTCCCAAGGGTGCTCAGGAAGGAAAATATTCTGTGAAATGATCGTCAGGAATGACCTGTTCAGTCTTCTGATCATGCATAGTGGGGATGTCATATCTAAACCACAACACTTAGATTTACATTAATTTGTGATAGTCAACTTTGATCATGTTAATATCTTTAACAATTGACAGTATAAAAATGACATTGAAAGCTTGAACAGTAACATCATATAAATCAAGAGACTATTAATAATAATGGACTGAGTGTTATGATGATATCACATAAAACGTCTTGTTATATTGTCATGAATCAATTCTTTCTCAAGAAAATAGGAAATCGAATCTAATATCATCTTTGGATAGATTTGATAACCCTATTTTAAGAATTAAATCAAACATATCAAATTATGCCCTAAATTTGTTAGACCTGATATTTAAAACTTGTCACTTATTGTTGCGATGTTTTCCAAACCTTAACTTTGTTGGCCCAACTGCTTAATGGTATTTGTTCCGTAAATGCTTTTAAAAAATCACTTCATAGATTATCTCTGAGTATTTACTTGATTTATAAAATGGATGTTACAGATTTTATATCTTTGCATTTAACTCTTAACATTCAGGCCATAAATTCAATAGAACTTCATGATATTTAAATGCCAAGTTGAACAACTTTGACAAATGTAAACTTTTCTAACTATAAAAAGAGTCATTTTTGTTAGAAAAATTTGATTTGAGATCATATTGCTGTAATTATTACAGTGGCTTGTACATAATATATGCCGTAAATGATAGAATATTAACACTTGTGAGTAAAGAGAACATGTATGGTTAGCTGCTGGTACACTGCTCCCGTGGAGTGCACAAATCTGTGTTAGTGAGCCTGATGTGCAGGCAGACAGGTTTTCACTTATTAAATGTCACAAGAAGAGGATGTTGTCAATCCTCCAAATAAAAAGCTGGATATTGTCTAGACCCTTATAAGGCTATCTGTATTGGGTTTTCATACGGTATTCCCGGTTAATCTGATGATCAGTCAAATATGAATAAATGCTCAAGGAGTGATTTTGGCCAGAAATCCATGTTTTCAATTAGTATTGAAATAAACGCCCATCCCTAATTTGTAAGTCTGAGTTCACGAGTGGTGAAAACCATCTGTGATATTGTTTCGAACAGTTTTCACCACCCATGAACTTGTACTTACCGTAAATCCGAGCAGTTTTGAAATTACCCTTATAACACCAGACAAAATTAGGGATGGGCATTTATTTCAATACTACTTGAAAACATGGATTTCTAGCAATGATAATCCCCAGTGCAATCTGTTTTGCCTTTACAGAGACTGTGAGTCAGGAATCCCAAGTCTTCTGTACAGTGAAGCTGAGCTGACGATCTTTGTAGGTGCTTGCTTTCATATAATCACTCTCTTGCCCTCTCCTGTAGAGGCTCCCACATAATCACCTGGGGCCATTAGTAAGCAATTTACGGTACCTACATGTATTGTAGTAGAGAGAAATGCAATATCTACTGATAACAAATACTTTTTACTATAGATTGTGATGGAATATCATCCTAATGATATAGGATGCAGATCACGGCCTTTACATATGAGTGGGCCCTTGATCAGTTGTATACATATATCGTACTACATTGATTAAAAAAAGCTGCCAATACAATAAATAGAATAACTAGATCTATAATGAAAAATAGCCAAATTCCTCTGAGTGCAAACCACAATACTACACAGATTTCATGCTTACGCCAGAGAGCAGTGATATTGAAGAAATATTTACTTGTTCATTGGACAAAACAGTGTTATGTATCTATTAATGACTTCAATGATACAATGCATTGCACCCTGAAATTGCACTGCAAACAAACAAGTGGAATAAATTTAGAACTAAAATTCACACGTCAACACTAACCCACTTATCATATGGCTTCTATATAAATTCAAACTTGTGTGTATGTATCATCTCAACCTTGACTTCATCCTTTTCACAAGGTGTTGATGAATTCTAATTAGAACAAGAGCATAACAGTAGAAAGTCGTTGTCATACGGGATTAGGTAACGTGGGTAGAGGGTGTGGTGTGGTAAAGACGACTCGCGTTTCATTTTGTACCTGGTTTGTCTACCCGACAGGAAAGGTTGGTGGGTAGTTTTTGTTAGTTCGTTGAAACGTTTATAGGTAAATGTAATATTGACATTTGTAACATATTTTGACAAAGGTGGGATTCCTAGAGGTGCCTACAATCAGTTACAATGTCAAAGCCCACTTTTTTTTAGCCGCATTCCTTTTTAAAGGCAAAAATTGCAATTCATGTTCCATAAAACCACTCATGATTTGATTTGAATATGATAAGTGGTGTTAAAAACTTGTGTTGTTATAACAGAGTTATAAACAAGAGTAAAACAAGACCCACATAAATAATCCCTGATGTATTTATACTCTCAATGATATCTGTGCACCTCAATTATATCTCTACAAGAGGATGTAGAGGACAATGTTTGCAAGTTTGATGACCATTATCAAGATTTTGAAGGGTTGGACATAAAATATTGCTGAGGTTCATGAGTGTGGTAGAAATCATAAATGTTATAAGCACTCTTCATAATATCATGATTTAGTACTAAAGGGGTTAATTGTGCTGACACTGATACCTTAGAAGGGAGATATGCAGATGTCACAAGCCGGATCACTCACTTTATCTTCTCCAATCTCAGGCAATTGAGAAAATTAGAAGAGGCTTTTAAATAAGTAGTAGACTTTACTTACACACAGCTGTAAGTAAAGTATGTATCATGAGGGTTGATTGAGATTGTGTAAGTCAATGAGGCTATGTGTAAGTACAGCTGTGAAGTTTGGAAGAAACTACAGCAGGCAATGACTACAATGTACATTGTAGTTGTGTGTGAGACTGAAGATATTCGGTTATTATGTTACATAGATACAATAAAGCACCAATGAATAATTTGAAATTAAGACCAAAAGATTTAATATTTGGATATAATGAGAACATCAGCCTTGTGATAATAGCGACTGGATGATTTCTAATAAGCACTTAATGTACAGCCTTGAAAAGACTGTATAAAATGTTCCCATTTTGCTCTCTATATATATACCCGGTATATAATGATCCCTTATGTTATAGTTAACTTTGGCGTTTGTATCAAAGTATAGATAACCATAGGTGCCTTGTTCCCATGATGTGCATAAATACCATACATTCTATAAAAAGTTTTAGTGCATTTATGTCATTACACTTTACAGTCAAAATAACTTATTTTGGTCATTTATGAATTGAAATTTATCCTAAGAGATAGTCTTATGTCAACGGTTTGACAATCCACATATTTGACAAGTGACAGCCCACTGACAAATGAACATGTTTTGATTAAAAAAGTGAAGATTTTTAAATGCCTCAGGGTGGGACGGTTTTATGTTTAGCTCATATTAGAAAGTAAATATTTTTGATTCTTTGTAGGTTTTCTGTTTTGGTATTCGCTGATGGCTTTTCTGGGTCATGTTATGTTTTAGGTGATACCGTAGACAGCTGGTTTGCGCTACAAATGCTAATTATGATTTGAAGCCCGTAATTAACCAACTGCCTTTAACTATTTGTTGTTTCTTCTTGTTTTGTTTTTTTGTTTTTGTTTGCTACATTAAGTAAGCTGCATTTGATACAACGAAAATTTAGCTTCAATAGAATTACATGTTTGAAATTCAATGTAAATTTCTGCATACCTTTGACAAAATCAAGAAAAAGAATAGAGTCATGCTTGAAATTCATGCTGAACCACCATGCTTATTGCGATGAGTTCCATTCAAAGAATGCGGCGTTCCAGATACATTTGCATGCACACCTGAACATCATGCAATAAAAAATACTCATGCAAAACATCCTGCTTAGTCAATCTGAATAAAAACAATCCAATAAATCAGCTCATTCTTTTGTTTGATAAATAGAGGAATTTTCTTGAAGCAGCCTTTGAATGTTTTTGGTTGTAACCATCAATTTTCTTTGGTATTGTTAAATAAATTATTAAATTAGAATCTGTTTTAAAATGATTTTGCTTCATAATAGAAGTAAACAAATAAAGTTCTATGGTCAAAACTCTTACGTGTGCATACATTGTATAAAAAGTTTATGAATAATAACTTTCTTTACTTGATTTTCAAATGTGAATGGTAATCCAAATGTATATGTAATATTGAATTGTATGTGTAGTCTCTCGGATATATTCAATGAAAAGAAAAGCTTCTGAAAAGTATATGTATTTGGGTCCACTCATAAAAAAATGTTGGAATACAATATTCCACCCACTTTTATCTAATGATTCAGACCATTGTATCTTCATCAACTCGAACATGACTTTTCACGCCATCTCTGTCCATTGCATGCGGAAATGCATGATTCTTCAAGAGGATACAACACAAAGGAAGGCAAAAAATATGTACTCCAACAGAGATTGGTTGGATCACATTCTGTTAGCCGGCTTCTGTTTCTGATTGACTTGTACAGTGTTGTCACAACTTTTTTTCTCCCCTTTTTCTTTTGAGTGGTCAAATGTTCTTGGAATGTTGCTTCGTGTTTGTAAACAAAGTGATGAGTGCTTATATTCTTATGCAATTGCTAATAGTTAATTAGTCTTTAGTAGTTAGTAGTTTATATTTAATAATTCAAGAGAGTAATTTTACATTTCTGTTGTAAATATGAATACTTGATAACACGTAGTACTTATTGCACTTATTGGTGGATTCTAGACTTTCAACAGCAGGCAACTGCTAGCATACCAGCTCATGGTACAGTCAGAACTGTGGAGATTATGTATACATGTACCCGTGTAGCATTTACATCATCATGACATGGATGAAAAGTTAAACATAAAATCTTAATAATAATCTGAGGACATGTTTGTTCAAGTCTGAAGAAAAAAAAAAGAGAAACACTTATTATGGCTGAACCGTGATTATGATCTCAAAGAAGTGTGCCTGTTGTCATGACTATCAACTGTTTTTTGTATCCAATCATCTTTGTGAATGATTGTGTTATTTCTTTCAAACATAATGTGAGATGGGTATGGGTGACTGATTCTTGTATTATTTGTTTGAGTTTAACCTTTGTGTATCAATTTTTCAATTCTGACCATTGTCAGTTAACATGTTATACAGAGACACCAATGACTCCTAATTGCCATTATTTTTCTCGCGGTCACACGTACACTACTGATCGCGTAAGGAAGACCCTTTTTTCGCCCGATTCTTTGGAAGTCCAAACAAATGGGAGAAAGTAATAGAAATTATAAGGAAGAATGAGAAAGTAACAGAAAGTAATAGAAAGTAAAACGTATTCTTATTGATAACTCGATGGCTTCTCAGAACATAATCATTTCCCTAAAAGTTCTCTGCTCAGTCACTTCTGTCGTATGTTATTTCTGTAATTTTTCAGTATTTTTTAGAAGAATTTGTTTGAAATAGAATTTTTTCGGAA
Organism: Streblospio benedicti; assembly: GCA_019095985.1. Classification (NCBI taxonomy): domain Eukaryota; kingdom Metazoa; phylum Annelida; class Polychaeta; order Spionida; family Spionidae; genus Streblospio; species Streblospio benedicti. Next base: position 30,888,608 of record CM032666.1, on the reverse strand, counting down.
AAATTCTGGCAGTGGCTCATATATAAAAGATGGTTCAAGTTCACTTGTGGCAATTGGTGGAGGGTGTTACTATACATGTAATAAGATAATTAACAAACATCATAACCAATGGACAATCTTAAGATAGAGAGAACACATATTTTACAATTTTACAATTTTATTGGCCAAAACAGAAAGATTTCGCACATCGAAGGATTGAAGGTGAGTAGTCATTCTGGTAAGTCCATATCGGTGCTGTTAAAGTTCAAATATGTTCTTCAAAACATCTAAAATAACGCAATGAATAGTTTGAACACACGATAGACTTTAATTTGACCCGAAAGTTAGGATTTAATTTTAACTTTTAAATGCAGAATGCAACCAAAAACAAACGATACCAGCATTATCGCCCACGATACCTTGGTCACTTAATTCTTTTTCTACAGTAAGTTTTCTCGATGTTACGTGGTTAGAGAAATTTTTCGGATTGGTAATTTGTGGAAAGAGAAATTTTTCTGAATTGCAATTCGCTAAAAAACGCAATATGCGAATTCGGTGAAAGAAAAGCAAGTAATAGAAAGTATAAAAAAGAATGGGAAAGTAAGAGAAAGTAAGAGAAAGAAAAAGAAATAGAAAATGGAGAAAGTATTAAAGAGGGGTCTTCCTTGTGCGATCAATAATGTACTAACGTATTGAATATTATGCCAGACAAGACTGGTTTGCCTCACTTGTTCACAAAGTTGCATGTAAAACCAGTCCCGCTGTTTTAAGTTATTCGTTCACCATTATTACCATTGCCCTCTAAAAACTCTCAGGCTGGTATAATGTATTATTCAGAAAAAAAACATAGCATGAGGGATTGGGGATTTAGTTGTTTATCTATATATATATTATTGTTTATTTCCGTTGCTGGAATCACAAAAACAGTAATTTTCTTCATTTCGACCTGCTTATTTGACCTAGAAGGCAAGGTCATAGGTCAAATGCAATGTGATATTTTTAATCTACATACAGTACCCAAGCTCCTACCTATGGTCAATACAAGTCTTGTTCGAAAATTCAATATTAAATCATATAAATGCATATATATCATTTTCTGACCCTTTGACCCCTGATTTGACCCCTTTTAAGGTAAAAGTTCAGGTGGCTCCCAAGCTTAATTTTGAACCCCATACCAACTACAAATCATGCCAAGTTTCGTAAACTCTTCATAAAGGGAATGATTGATCAACCTAGGAACCCTGCAATGAAAATAAATCATGGTAAATATTTTGATACTATGGATATCCCCCTTGTTATTGAATCGAAAATTATTTGGATCATACTTTTTTGAGTTTAGGTGAAATGGAAATAGATTAAAAAACTACTAGATAGGAACTTGCGTGGGTGATAGGTTACATTACAAATCAATGGCGATTGTTAGCTACTCGGAGCCGATTGTGACAGGAATCTTTTATATCTGATCGGTTCTTGCCGGTATCATCGTTTGATGTTGAGATAAATTGAATCTGATTGGTCACATTATGAAATTAGCATCCATTCCAGCCTGTCATGTAAGAAGCGTGGGCGAAATATTTGACGTTTTGTAACATTTCTCATATGAATCACTTACAGCCTGAATGAATTATCTTGATGTTAGGAAGTTATTAAAACTTAAATGTTCAATGCAACAGAGTTATTTTGACAGGTACCATAGGCTACTGAGTAAGTATTGTTTGGTATCTCTACTTGTCATTTTCCTTGTCCCATCATTATTTAAAACACATAGTAAAACAAGTATAGCAAAAGAAGAATTACAGTGCCTAAATGAAATTGATATAACATTACCCGATTATTACTTATTTAGCAGACACCAGTGGTCATGATCTTCATCAATAAATATGAAGTGATCAATAAAGAAGATGAAGATCAGTAGGCAGTGTGTTCCCTGTTCGTGTTCATGACCGGCATCGAAGCAATGTGTTGTCAATGTGATCATTAGCACAGACTGCCCTATGTTTGTTATCCAAGCTCATCCACACAGCGTAAATTTTTGTTGAATTTTATTTCTAGTCTTATAGGTGTCGTGAAATTGAGAGATGGTTGTAAGAGATATGTACATTGGTTTTCTTATTCACTATCTTGTCACTTAATTGTGATAGGATTCCAATTTAAGTGTCGATCTCTAATATTTTTATAGCAGATTTAGTTCTTTGTATATGAAGACGATTTTTTATGTTCCTCAGATCTTTTTGTAGACAGAAAAACAAGTTATGGACGCATATTAGTCACCTGGTATGCCATAGCTTTCAGTTGTGTTGAGCTAACTACAGAATTCTGAGGGCTATAATACAAATATCTAAGAATATTTACATTTAGTCTATAATGAATTACATACATGTACATGTAGGTATCGAAACTTATAGTTCATGGATATGTCCATAACAGCTTAAGTCTTTGGTGTGTAGATATCCTAGACCTAGCAACATAGTGTTGTTATTCTTTGTTTTTGGTATCCAAGGCTGTTGTTGAAAACCATTCTTTGATGTGTTTATTCTGAGCCCGAGACATCTATGGTTGTACAGGCCTAATTTGCTCTATCTCAAATAGTTCACAGGACATGTTCTGTTTAAAAAATTTGCAAACGTTTCTTTTTATGTAAGACATTAATAATGGAAAGAAAAATTATGCCTAATAAACATATAATTATTGACATTTTTAAAGAATATGAGAATTCTGGCTATTTTCTATATCAGATAAAAAGGTAAGTTTAATAATTTTGGAGAAAATCATCAAATATAAACCATTCAAATTCTAAAAAATGTGATTTAGAATGTCTGAATAAAAAGAATTTTTTATTCTGAAATTTGACTACAGTTTCATTATAATCTATTACAATGCTAATGTATGTTCTCACACTTTTGCATTCAATTCACTTGACATCAATTGTGACCTGAGTACTTTAGTGCTGAAAAGCACATTTCCTACAAATAAACAATCATATATCAAAAAGATTAAAGAAAAATATATTGATGATGAACCAGTTTGTGACACTGCATAAGTGTGAGTGATACAGTGGAAGTTCCATACTAATTTGAATTGTATTATTCCTTGTTGAAACGAGTTCTATAGTTTCAATGATATCACTAATTTTGAGACAAATATATGTACATAAAAAGTATTAATTTATACAGCTTCAAAGTAAGGTACACGCAAAAGCTGTTCCTAAGTGTAGTTGGCTTACAACCTGTAAGAGCTATTATATCATGAGACTTAAGGTGGCGTGTCATAGAAGAATTTGTTCCAAGAATCCTAGCAATTCTAGAAATACAGTTGGGGTACACTATGAAGAATTTTGAAACCATTAGTCTATGTATACATTTTTGTTACTATTGCTGTTTTATCCATAAATAATACAAATGTTGAAGTGCTTCAAATGTATCTTTCCCTCATCTACTCAATTAATTTTTACTTGAGTCCTACATAATGTTGTGATGCTTAGATGTGTTGACAAGGTTGCATTTCTGTTGAGCTGTTCTGGCATTCTGGCAATGTCAATGACGAGAAATACAATGTTAAACACCTGTGCTCAGTATGTGCTTTGTAATTTGTACCCTAGTTAACTTTGCATTATACAAGTATGTTATTCATCAGATCATGTTACATATATTGTATGTGGTGCATATTGCATCTGACAAAGAATATTTTATTATTATTACAACGTTCAAGTTTTTATTTATCTACAATATTTTCAGTAATAGTCAGTTACAAATTTTTTTCAGAAATAAAACCAAGGTCCTCCCCCTCCTGAATTTCAAATGATCTGCTTGATTCTGCAGTCTTATCACCAGCACATTGGCTATATATAACCATCACTTGTAAGTGTCTGGAGCATTATTTGAGAAAATGATTTATTAAATTATTATGAAGTTTTGAAATATATCTTGCTGCTAAGAATCCAGTTTCACACCAACAAAATAAAACCCATCTGGTATAGGAGTGTTTATAATAGATGAACCTGGGCATTGCATTCATCATCTACTTATGAATCTACAAGAAAATATGTTCTTTTAATATCAACATAAATTTGCATTTGAGGTGAGGCATTCAAAATGAGTGTTTTTAATTGCATTTTATGGGTGATCTATCATGATGTGCATGCACATATAATGTTAAGCAGTTATTTTGCAAATTGCTTACTGTCCAAGGTAATTTTAAAATGTAATTGGTTTGCAGTCATTTTCAGACTGGATTGTGTCACAAGGATGCACTACACTTTATTTTGCTTTCACACCTCTCTTTGCATCTACATGTAGCGAAGTGGACTGGAATGATCGAGAAGTTGAAAGAAGTCAGTGGCGTGTGATAGCCATGTGGCATGTGAATGCTCTGCTCCAGGATCAATTAGCTTCTTGGTTCAATTGTTTGACCGAATTTAAACCTTTAAACCCATACCCATGCTTGTCTAAAGGCCCACCATCCAAAATAATTATCAAATATCACAGTAATTTAAATACAAATACTTACATTTTGTATCTACCAGACTACAACTTACCAGGTAATTGTCCAAATTTCAACCTAAACCCCTGTTATGGTTATGGTATGAAAATGTTTAGGCAGTTTAAACATAGATCTCTATACCCTCACAAGGGATCAAACTCCTGGCCATCTATTCAGGTGGAACGTATAAAATTAATATATAATTACGAAAACACGGCTGTGCCATTTTTTGCCCACCACCCCCTACGAATCTCGGACATTTATCCCCCTTTGCTCTTATCAGTGGCGTTTTAGGGCTTCAAAACTAGACCCACTCCCTGCCTTACTAATGTGTGCATGTTGCCATATGCACCATACCTTTCATTCTCTACACATTTAGGCGTCTACTTCACCGAATCTGCTTGGCAATGCTGATTCAACGAAAATGTGACATTTTTCCTCTCCTGGCGCTCACCACTGCAGTTTTGTCACTTAAAAACTTCAACTTGAGCTGTGTCAGTAATCTACAAATGGGTTCACAAGCCGCACACATTCAATTATGTCATCATTTATGAGAAAACTGTTTTGAAATGGTCAAAAAATAGCTGGCACGATAACTGGAAGCGGCCATATTTACTGCCACTTAGTCAATTCGACGCATTCGTTTATTGGCTGATACAACGGTTTGTTATTACGCAATTGTCCACGGGTCAATCTGCCGAACAATTTTAGACATAACAAAGCAGCTATTATCCATTGGTCAACCTCCCAGGGTCAACCTAAACAAAGACATTGGTCAATCTAAATAAGGATGTATCATTTGATGGAAGTTCATTTATCCTGGATCTGATAGATATATTGGTTTATTTCTTAAACAGGATAACATATAAAAGTCAAAATACATTGAGCTTTCGGCAAACTCTCTTGCCTTGATCACAACCGAATGACGTCATAAGTGTCAGAGGGGAAATTCCCAGCTGCATGTCCCCCCTTGAAACGTTGTTCCATATAGAAGGAAGGGTGTGTCTGCCTCCATCTTTTGAGTGAAGGTCTCAGTCTCCGTATCTGAATCGCTTCCTTTACTCCACTGAAGTACTTAGATTCAACACAAAATTTTTGTATCCTCAATTGAAATGTCATGAGCCCTCCTGGTCAGAGTGCAAGTGGCGAGATACTTCCGGTTCCCAAGTGGAACTTGGGCGTCTGTGTTCCATGAATCTGGCTTTTTAGGGATCGTTCTGTTTCCCCAACATGGTCAACACTTGATCTGGCTGGCTGCTTGTCTATGGGATCCTTTGGTCTTACCAACAACTGTCTAAGAGTGAACACTGGTTTGAAAAATGCCTGGACGTTGTATCTATGAAACACCCTCCTTATGTGTTCTGACACCCTTGACATAGGGGTATAACTACTGGGGGCGCCCTCTTTTGCTCAACCTGGGCATTGTCTGAGGTATCGTCCCTGCTTAACTTCTTACTAGACAACACATTCTCCGGGTATCCATTCATTTTCAAAACCTTTCTAAATGTCTTTTCTCATTTCGCACTCCAACGGGTCGCTTACTACGCAATATTTACTCCTATCTTGTGTTGTGGGTCCTTTGTGTTGAATCTAAGTACTTCGAGCGTGGAGTAAAGGAAGCGATTCAGATACGGAGACTGAGACCTTCACTCAATAGAGATGGAGGCAGACACACCCTTCCTTCTATATGGAACAACGTGTTGACCCTTCAAGGGGGGGGGGGGACATGCAGCTGGGAATTCCCCCGCGCCAACAGTGACGACTTATGACGTCATTCGGTTGTGATCAAGGCAAGAGAGTTTGCCGAAAGCTCAATGTATTTTGACTTTTATATGTTATCCTGTTTAAGAAATAAACCAATATATCTAAGGATGTATCAATTGTTTGGCGGTATAGCGTAAAATTAAAAAGAAAACAAAATAAAATTTTGATTAAAATATGTGATGAAACGACACGTCCCGCTGAAAGAGGACGTTATGATTCCCTGTTGGAGGTTGATGCCATGGCAAACTTAACCGAACAACAATCTTCTTTCTTATTTTAATGTAAATAGATTTTCTGTTAAAAACTAATACCACACATACATATGATAATAATGGATATAAATAAACGGTATGTACAATTGTATTAGAAAACAAAACGGCCGGTTTCCAACAGTTTATGCTGTGTGTAGCCTGTTTTAATTGTCGGACTTCCATTATCGCCATACTCCCCTCAAAATAGGCTCCATAGGAGCCGGGCCAGCTAGTAATGTATAATCATGCTACCCCCACTCACAGATCTGAGCAGGTCTTAACAAGCAGTCATCATAGGCATCAAGCTTGCTATGGGACAGTGTGTAGTGCCCACTCTTTTTTTTTTGCACAAAGAGAATTATTTACCATAAGACATTCAATTATAGTGGAAATGGATTATTTTCAATTTGACATATAAAGATTACAGAATCCAAGTCTTTCATAAAGATTGAATTTTGATAACATTGCCCTCTTAAGATCCTGAATGTATGTTGATTATAATCTAAAATGTAATATAAGAGAAACATCGTAATAAATCAAATTACAATACAAACTTCCGTCTGCCACTGTGGTCTTAATTGTCCTTTAAAGTTATCAATCATGGTTTGAATTATTCACACATTTTATAAACCAGTCAATATACGTTTTACAGTTTAGTGTTATAAATTATGATATCTATAACTAAGTGATAGGCCCAAAATTTGATCTAGGAAGGTTGTATCTTATCAGTAATCTCATCTGATAAAATACACCTTAACAAACCATTATTATGCAATTTTCATTGTTTTTTCTGATAAAACTTCTATCAGAAATAAATTTATTAGTGATTAAGTCATGCTCACTACTTGGATAAGTATCTTGTTATTTTTCCACTGGTCAAAATTAAAGGTTACATGTACTTATCACATAATACTTGTTGAGAAACTTTTTGTTCGAATTTTAGATTTGCTCTTTGTTCAAATTTTGATATGGTTTTGAAATACTTCGTCTTACTGATGTTGTCAGAAGGCAATTTTATTTGGGCAGAACTACTTTAGTCCTCAATTTGAGGGTGTGGCATTGTGGGAGGGTCTGTGTGGTATGTACATGTACATGTTTACTACAATGATTTACAAACACTATACCATACACATTACTACTACTAATTTAGGGCCGAGTCATTATTTAAGCCGTGTGGGGGGGTCGGAAAAAAACTGGGGGGTCAGATGTTTGAATTTGAATGTTGTGGGGGGGGGGCGGGGTCAGAAGTTTGAATTTGAATGGGGGTCAGAAGTTTCAAAATGGAAGTTGTGGGGGGGGTCAGAAGTTTAAAATGGAAGAATATGGGGGGGTCAAATATTCTGATTCTTGAAATGTTACTGGGGGGGGGGGTCAAATGTCCAAATTTTGTAAATTTACTGAAAGGGGCTGTGGCAAGAATTTATATTTCTTAATAAATGTTGGTAGAATGTCCTGATCTTTTTTTTGGTATGTGATCAATCATTTGGTTGTATAAAATATCTTTTAATTTTGTACCTAGTTTAATATGTCAACTCAACACATGCAATTGTATTGCTCATATTTGCCAAAATGCTTTTGACAGAGGATTTTAGTGATTGGATGGAAAACATTTCTTTAAGTATGCTTTCCCCAAGAATTTGTACTGTTTAAAAATATATCAAAGTTAACTTGTCATGATATGAAAGGACTTGGTGCTATTAATTGAATTTAGAGTTTTTGATAATACCTCATCGGCTCTTATATTAGAGCAATTATCTGAGCCACTGCAAGCAACTTATGAAATGGAATATGAAACCCTTTATCAAGATTGAATTATATTATGTTTAATTGTCTTTCGACTAACCACTAACTTTTATTTTCGGAAAATGCAATATAAATTCTTTACTTTTTTTCTCAAAATAGCAGATTGAAGATTAAATCATTTTCTCTAAAATCAATTAAATAGCATCAGTCCATTTATATCATGACAAGTTAATATATACAGTTTGTATTACATTTTGTTTATTGCATTTAATAAACTGGGGAAAAACTAGTTTTATTCATTCATAGTTTCATTCATATAGCTAAATATTTTTGCAAATTTGTACAGCAGATATGACAGTACAATGCTAATACATACACAGGGCATGTGGAAATGTGGGTGTCATATGCTAGGTAAGATATACTAAAGTGGGGGGGTCGGAAGTTCATGTTTCAGGCATATATTTCAATGTTGGGGGGGTCATATGTTTGATTTGCGAACCCGTGGGGGATCATATGTTTGATTTACAAACGCGTGGGGGGGGTCATATGTTTGATTTGCAAACCCGTGGGGGGGGGGGGTCAGAAGTTAGAAACACCGATGTCTAGAAAAACTTCCGACACCCAGAATTCTTAAATAATGACTCGGCCCTTATATCGAACAGTATCTAATAGGCACAGAAACCTGGGCTTGATTTATGCTCTAGTATTTATAACTTTACATTACTGAAATAAGCTGACACAGTCCTATGCAATTGAATTTAGATATTTTCACCAATATTCCATAGTTTCATTCTGCAGTAACATAATCGGGAAGTTGTTTTTGACTGGCTGGATTAAGAATGGTTTGCATTGTGGATCATTAATTTTTTTTAATTAAATTTGATTTGTTTTATTACTGTGATATGGTATGACAAACAATACGAGTAGCTTATTAGTAGATGATATACAGGCCCTAGCTATCAGTCACCTTTACATATAAATCTGACATAGTCTTTATGATATAGTCAAGTGGAAGCTTAGAGTTGTGAAACCTGTCTTTACCTACATGTATATCTATCGTTGGCAGAAATATGCTTGCTAAAAAGATGTGAGAGAGAAGTTTGAAAATGTATCTGCAAGCACTGGGAAACAGATGTATATCATACCAAAGCACTAAAAATGCTAATAAGACCTTCCCAAAATTTCTTCCTCGTGAGATTCGAACCCACGACCTCTGGATTGAGATGATAAATGACCAAGTATGTAAGCTGGGAGTTACAGAGACAACGGTTCAGCCGTGTAACCTTTTAATAGCTCGCTGCTGGGGATGATGGTATCATTCTGGTCTCACACCCTTTGGGTTGTGAGTCTTGAATGGAAGCTTTAAGGGTTGTAAAACCTGTCTTCAGCTATGTCTCTTGGTGGTAAAAAGATGTATGAGAGAGAAGTTTGACAATGTATACGCAAAAACTGGGAAACACACATATATACAATAAAACTATAATTTGTTATGAATGTCAATATCATTTAACAATGCTTTACACTTTTCGTAACTCTTGATCGAGCATGATATCAGTGAACGCACATTTTTTATGTATCAGAAATATCCTCTGAAGTGTGGCCCATGCACAGAATTAAGCTGGATGGTGTTATGAATATCAGTGACGACCATGCCTATATGGTAATTATTTTGTATTTATTATGCTAATTTTTATCACAAGAATAGGATATCATATCAAAATGACCTATGAAAAGAACAGCATTCACAATTAAAACTTAGTACATGTACCGGCATATTTTGCTTTTCATTTTTTAAGCTAGCCTGGAAGTTGGGTGGTATATGAGAAGGGGCGACAGTCATCTCACAATGCACCCACTCACTAAGGACTGGGCTATAAATTCTTAGTTCCAGCTTCGATTTAGGTAGTATTTTATGACATGTCACATGTTCCAAAGGCTTCTTCTGTCTGTTGGTTATAGTGGACACAATTAGGAGGTTGGTCAGTTTATTAGAGGTCTCTTTGAAAACATGGAATTTCATAAATTCATAGGCTTTTTGTATATATTAAAATTAACTTTCACTTTCAAAATATCGTGCTTATTTATTAAATATATGTAAATTCATTTTCAATTTAACCAATATTCAAATGTTGATGGATTCAAATAGACATGATGGAGGAATGCATAAATTATATTCTTCGCTGTACATTACATGTGTGTATTGAGCATTAAACTGTCTTCTGTGTAGCATAAGTTGCAGATAGAATTGTGCACCAGGCTTATATGAACTTTTATCATCATCAGAAATAACCCTTTATTGCGAATGCACATGCGATGATTTTAATTATTGTTGCTCCTCTTTGTTTTATTTCCAACAAGTCAACATTTACAGCCTGTACTGTGAGGCAAGGTCATTATCATATGATTTAACTATGTGCTAATATGTTTTGTGGCAGTCATTGTCTGACAGGTGCCAACTGCTTGTTACACATTAAAATACCACATCTCTTATGTGTAAGAGCACAAATTAGAGTATCTTTCAAATTGCAATTTATGCATTATAATATCCGCATCCTTTTTAGAAGAAAAGAAATGACACTATCATAAACAGGGCTAGATTGGCTATTTCGTTCTTAGAATGGTTTGAGTTATTAATGAACAATTAAATATGATTATTATTTGATAAATTAATGCATTTCTAGACATCTACAGGTATTAGTGAGCACTTAAGTGTAAAATGATGTTAATAACCATTATTTATAAAGTCAAGTTCAACTTGTATAACTTTTATTACTTGGCTTCTATTTGAACAAATATGGTATTTTGAGTTTCATCCAGATAAAAGTTATGTGATTTGTTCTGCAAAATTCAGTGTCACATCAAAGGTGCATTTTATGATTTTGTAATGTCATATTATATATATATATCACAGCAATGAAATAATTGTTTTTATATTTTTGTATCATTTTATGAAACTGATTTAAATGTAAAAAACACGCAACCGAGTATCACTTGGCATGAAAGGAATGGACCCCGAGGACGGTCAAGCATGGGCGTCTACGGTCACAACTAGGCAGCCAGGCTGCACCCTCTGCAGAGGATTAATTCAGGCCTGCCCAAATAAACGTGGATGATGACGACGACGACGACAACGACGACGATGATGATGAAGTAACCTCGCTATTGTTTACAGCCTAGCAAATTTTAGTAGTCACATACATGTGCCTGGAACTAGACCAGTGGTGTCAATGTTTACAGACAAGACCTCAACATTTTACTGTTAGGTAATCCTGGCCGAATATAAATTTTAGGCAAGTTACCTGAACTTACCTCCATATCTTCTGTTAATGTAGGGAAATTATTTTTGATCAGTTAAGCTTTGTAATGACATTCTGTGCAGTTGTTAAATTAGTATTTTTATTACAGCGCATTAACACTGCATAACCAATTTCTAAGACTGCTGATTTCGTGGATGGTCCTGATATTGCTATCCTCTATCAGCTAGTCTCATTTGCTACCCACAACCACAAGAATAGACATTGGAAGCTATAGTACTGTGTACTATGTACAAATGTACACTGTACATTGTATACTAATTTCATATGTGTAATGAAATGTACACAGTAGGGGAAAAGATAGTGTTTAAAAGTGCTTTTTTAACTTCATTTGGTCTTGCAGATTCATGCTTAGTGCCAGTTAAAGTCCTGGTTGTGAAGATAATCTATATTAATTACAAGAATATATCATAAGTAGTCATTAGCATTTGTTTAAAAAGCCCATTTTAACCACAAAAATCTTGTGGTTTTTTTATCATTTGTGGTTAGGGATTTTTCATGTTTACATGTAAAAATGTAATGTGGTTGATAGTAGTTTCCATTGAAGATTAAGAGATTTGTCAATAGATAATAGCACATAGTTAGATACCTTCAAAATGTGGGTGGCATTCTATTTAAGAAAGTTTTTATTATAATATCACTGCTGAAACATTTGTCCAAATCAAAGACTGTCACAGATGTATAGATAGCTTAAAAATGTGAATTCGAAATATTGGGTGGTGCAAATCATGGTGACTGGGTATACGAATTTTTAGAAACATGGTCACTACTTTTTATTTTGAAAGTTAGTATTGATACATGAATATTAATTTACGTATGAGTGTTTTACAAGGGTATCTTGGTGTGTTTGTGATTGCCAACTTTCAATTTTAATGCACTATAGTTTTCAAAATTATGATCACCCACAGTGCATTAGCATCATGCAAGGTCATAAAGTTATGTTTATATAATCGAAACCTGTATGAATAGTATAAACATACAACCAAGCAATTAGTTTTAAATAATTATGATCACTACAGTAATGAAAACATCATTACATTTGGCACAATATGACACTTTTGCCAGACAAGCCCTGCACATTAGTAACTGCAATTGGTTTTGGCTTGGTCTCTGCCTAAATGTAAGTAAAAGGAACTTGACCTAAAGTGATAAAATGCTGTACGTGCACTGGGTCTAGAACAATAAAAACTGCCCTTGTCAACAACAGTTGAAAATAGTGCACTGTGACCAATGTTATGAAATTCTTAACAGACCTCAGTGGTCACAAAGTACATGTGTATGGCTCTGTGTGGATGTGTATGTGAAGTGACACAACTTTTTATATAGAAACAAACAGAAATTTCATTAATCTTCAGTTGGTCACAATAGATGACTTGTTTATGTTTACTTTTACTGCAGTAACAGTCTTCAAAAATAGGTGGAGTGGGTTCAAAACTCCGTCAGTATGGATGCAGTAAGACTGCTTTCAGAGTGAAGACTTTCATTTTTGTTATTTGCAAACAGTTGTGTAATATGGCAAACCCAAATTAGGTACATTTTGTTACCTACATGTATGTTCATAGCATTATTTGCCATTTATTTTATTTGAAATACTTAGAGATTTTGTTGTCCTGTCTGAAAACCTGTGCTTGTCAACTAAAACATTGTGGCAAAGGCCAACTGAAAATAAAAGAACAATACCATATTAAAACAACTAAAACTCAAGGTGACATTTACATTATCGTTAACTAGTGTCGTCATGACCTTCAATGCAGCCTCAAATTTATAGTCTATCTAGTAATTTAGTGCCAATTCTTACCTTACCAGCAGTGTAAACATGAAGTAAAACTGCAAAATTTAATCATGACTGAGGCTGTTTTTAACACTTTCAGTCATAATTATGATACGTCCATATGAAAAGCAATATTACTTTGATTATTAATGTAGAGGTAGCTACTGCGGTACACTAGCAGATCCAGTATTTCTTGGTTGGGTTGGAGCCAGATTATAGACTTGTCAAGTGAAAGGATTTTGCCCAGTATGCAAATGATGATCAATGGTAGCAAGAAAAAAATGTTCGTAATCCATATGGCTTATGTGTAAATCAGGCATACTTCAAACGTAGTTAGTATATAACTAAATTTGACCATTCAGGATTAGAAGGTTCACAGATAGTGTACCTGTCATGGCCATCAATGTTCCACCATAAAACATGTAATACATACCCATAGAGCCTGTGTTAAAGTTGTGATAAGGTGAACATAAAAAAGCAACATCATAGAAATAGCACTAGCTTGTGCATTGTAATAGGACAGTTGTCTTGAAGTCATTATTTTGTCGGCGATAATTGAGGCTATATTGGATAATAGGTGTTTATAGAAGCTCGCAGATAATCGCCCTTTCCCTCGTATATCACTTAGGATATGCAAATAATCACTTGGAATTATTACATGATTAGCAAATCATCGCACATATCTTTAAAAAAAATTGACTCATCAGCTTGATGTTTCACTGTATTTCAACTTGCTAAACTTAGGCTAGTCAATTCCAAACTATCTTTTCATCTTGCCAATTTCTGAAGTAACAAATCTTTCTTATGGAGAAGTTATTAATTTAGAGATATGGAGTGCCTATCAGAATGCCCTCACATGGAATAAAAGGGGCCTGATAGATTGGCATCTATGGAATGCCATTGTATGGCAATTTCTCAACTATCTGCTGATTTGATATCAAATTTCAAAATAGTGTCATCGCTAAGGGTTTTTACACTTTAATTCCAGAACCTACAGTAAAACTTCCTTAAAATGATAGTGGCAGAATTGTGTAAATGATATCATTGTAATTTGTGAAAACAGATATATTCAAAAGAAAGAAATGTGGTTACATATTAGTATCATGGTCAAAAGTCTATAAGAATTCCACTATATTGAATATATTCCATATTGGACCGCAGCTGTTATTCAGAGGTAGATTTATTTTTAAGAGATGTTAGTTAATGATAAGTTATATCATTAATAGCCTACAATTCCGCTGTACTCAGGGCTGTACTTAAAGGGGTTTTAAGCTTCTGCTCTAAATTTGAAATATTGTAGCCCACTGGTTAGAAAAAATGTGGCATGTACACTCTGAAAAACATGCAACAGTCAAGACAGTGACATGAAAACAACACTGGTTTCTAGTAGCCAGGGCTATGGGGCTATCCTTAACCCACTCCAGTGTTAGTCTGGAATTCCTAAAGAAATGACACGTGACAATGGTCACTTAGCGGTTACTAAGTTAGGATGGGTCATCTCACGTTTGGTAAATTCCTGTCTACTCGTTTCGTTATGTTTCATCAGTAGTAAATAAGTATAAACTTTATATATGTATAAAGGAAATACCTTTTATGTAATCAAATTAAGCAATCACAATGATTACATGAGTTATCATCTATATATATAAGTGATGATTACAAGCGGTTAATTGGGCGGTACATTCGCTTTATTACTTTTATTGTTTACCTAAGGAGATTTTCAGCTTTTGGCGTGTGATCTTATGTAGCTGAAAAGCTGTGTAATTACTTGATAAAATCATTAAGTTCAACGGTATCATTAGCAAATTAATATTTAGTTAATATTTGTATGCGCTAAATTATGAACTGATGTGAGTCAGTAGCTTAGACAGTAATTTAACCTGTCATCGCTTCAAATGACGCCCAGCTTTTGAAGCCTTGGCAGAAAAAGACTAGAAAAAGTGTAGGGCACATATTTTATGGGCATCTCAACAACGCCTGATCAGGACATATTACAGCATATCCAAAGCATTGGTAGATCCATAGGATAGTTTGCCTTGCGACAAAATGCTTGATCAGGGATATGCCACTGAGGGTATATGAGCACTCATCTGCTGTAGTGTGGCCCACACAGTGAGTGAGAATGACTAAACGGCTGTCTGAAAGTTGTGAATGGGCAATGATCTCATCAATGAAGTAAAGCTGAGCATAGTAACTGGGATATATTTGACGTGAGACGTTGCGATTGCGAATGTGTTACATGTATTCTTGATCAATGAGAACTATTGTTTTATTTTGTGACATATATGCTGGAAAACTCTACACACAATTTCATATATTATCTGCTTAATTTACCATTTCAGACCAGCCAATTGATCATTTTTCAAAATGGAAATCAACTATAGAGGAAGGCTAGAGGTTTTGTCCATTATAGTAGCTTAAGTGATGTGATATTTAGTGCACAATCTGTATTTCTATCTGCTCATGATTTGTAATGTGGGTGGAGAAAAAAATGTTTCAAATCATTATGTTGAGCATTTTCATTCCTGTTGAGCATTTATTGATTACACAGCACATTACCTTTAATGATTGGGTCATGATTAGATGATAGAGTAGGTGGCCAGGGATGGTCAGTGGTTAGCACACCAGGCTAGAATGTGCAGCATTGCAGAGGTCGTGGGTTTGACTCCCACAGTTGATGCAATATGTTGCGTGGATATATGGATGTGGCTGCTAGATAAGAGAATAAGATAAAAGAATTCACGCAACTGAAAAACAGTGAATCTGGTTCCCTCATGCTTCGGTGATACAGAGAGACCATGGTGAGTATATATCGAATATGTATCAATATCTCTTAATGTCTTTTGTTTCTCTATTTTCAGTTTTGTCAGAAAAATTGGCATCTGGCTACATGATAAACTTATTACAACACGTTGGGGGCTGGAACGGTACAGACCCATCAGTGACGCCCGTCCCAGCATCAAATCTACAATCAACTGCATTGTACCTAACAGGTGAGCCACAGAAGTTGTGTATACAAATAATATATAATTTTTTATTAATTATAATCAAAACTCATACTTATGTTTAGACTTGTCATAGACCAATTAATAGTCATAGTCAGTTAATTGACTTGAAATGAAACTCGATTAGTCAAATCGCATATGAGCCTTATTATATTCTATATTTAATTAATATTTATTCATCATTTATCTACAGTTCATGACAGTATTTGGTTCTCATTGATTCTGTATTTTTATTTGAATTTAATAATTCTATTTTGATAAAGTTCATTGAACATTATCTTCAAAAACAACTGGAATGCTTCTCGAATCTAGGTTAAATGTAGGTATACACTTTCACTAAAAAGAGAGTTAATAACATAGACCCTAACTGTCAGTCATTTTACGCATTTCGAAACATTTTGAAGCAACTTAAAAATCATCACAAAAGGAAGCTAATGTTGCAAGATCACTTTTGACATTTTTTCCATTCTTGTTGTCATGAGACATTCGTTCAGTTAAAGATATCTACAAGGGTTTCTGTGGTGATAAACATAAAGTGACCTTCAAGAAACATTGAAAATAAATAATGTCAACAGGTGGTGTAACAGTCCACACTGCAAATCACTGATTAGCTTCCCAGGGGCGTCATAGAGACAGAATGGGCATTACATAAGTGGTTGACAATTTATCGTAGATATCAATTATGTTGTCATAGATCCGTATGGCAGTAGCATCTTGTTTATAACTATTTAAAATCTGACAATTCGTCGCAATAATGAAACGATAGATATTACAAAGTCTAGATAGATTCAAGAATGTGGAAGGAACTACCGTATGACTGATTAGCACTTAATGATAGATAGAAATAAACGTCAAATGTGAAGAGTGCCGAGATATATATAGACCTTGACACGGGACCAGCCCCTTAAAGTGTTAAAGATAAAATTAAGAACTTTGGCCCATGATATCATTCAAAATTGCAGCACATCTACATGTACCAAATTGGGGTTGGTAAAAATATGTGTATTTCAGAATAAGATAGATTAGAAAAAAAATCAATTGTATCATCTTGAAAGTGATATACACTGAGCGAGTAGCTGAACTTTTTGATGAATGAAAATAGCTAATTGTCTGAATGATTATCTGCTTATATAAATTTGCTACAACTTTTATATATATCCTATATACTTATGTTGTTAATGGTATAATCTGGTGTAAAGAAGCAATAAGATTCTTGTCATTCAAATCTTCTCCTATTAGAATGTCATTAACCAGTTTAATTAAGTAAACAATGAAATCATTGAAGAATTCTATGAAATTGTAGTGATAAAAAATTATAAATCAAAGCTATACATCACAGTACTGATACCAGAGGAAGGATACAGAATCGTAAGCGAAATTAGAGGAATCGGCGTAAGAAAACAAAATAAATCGTAACATTTCGAAACAAAGTTACGGTCATCAAGGATTTCTTGGAACTGCTCACTCCCTGAAACTAAGCCACTTAATGATTAACGAAATAAACAAAAAAAACTTAAAAATAAGAATATCTTCCCTTACCAATGCACATTGGCGTCCATCTTTGACACATTTTTGCTCATAAATATTCGGGCGTTCTCGTTTATTCCCGCCACAGCATCAGCACCGATTGGTTAATAAGTGCGGACGCCGTGTAGACACCCAATATGAAAGGAAAATCTGTCAAATTGCCGGCGTGGTCTTGTACTTTTAGAAATATTCTTTTTATCACGGGAACCTCCGTAAAATGCGTGATAGAAGGGGAACAATCAGAAGAAATGTAACTCCAGGTGAGTTATGAAGAAAGCCGTAATTTGCCGAATCTACAGAAGCTTTTTACGTTCCTAATAGTCGCAACAATATATATATAATTACTGAACTTGCTTCGAAAGCGGCGACCCCGTAGTGAATCTCGAATTTCGGACATTTTTTACCCACCAGTGCCGTTTTGCGCTTCAAACCTAGACGCGTTCCCTGCCTTACTACTATTTCAATGTTCCCATAATCACTGTGCGTTTCAATCTCTCTTAATTTTCGAGAAAAGAAAGTCGACAACGGGTTTTCTACTGCGACCGCTTTATTTCCGGTGTCTGCGTGGCGTTCGTAAAAACGACTGTCCCGATAATAGTTTCACAACGGAGCACGGAACGGTACATATCGTACATAACGTCCCCGCCTACTGTTGAGATTAATCGTCGTGCTGTTATAAATTGATGGACTATCCATTTGCGTCCGTAGGACGCGGGCCGCTAGTGAGAATAAATGGGGAAAAAATGTAAGGAATCGTAGCGTAATTCTCGAAGTTTTTCTTCTGTATCCTTCGTCTGGTATCAGTACTGTACATATAGACACCAGATATCAATGCCCATGTACAATAACTATAATCATACTTGTTTAGCTCAATACAAAACTCCTCCTTTATCATACATATATTTTTAATGCAATATTATGTAAATAAAAGAATGAATTTGAAAAACGTCATTTACTCTGCTCTAAATGTGGCCATAATTGCATCATAATGGTAATGTTACTTTTCACCTTTCTTTTATACTCTGACATCCAAGGAAATTAGGCAAATTAGGCAGAAATAACTCTCATTTGAATGTCTCTTTTCATCGGAACAGTTATGTGACTGATCATTTGACAGGGTAAGGCAAAAAAGTATGGAATTTTGAACAAAGTCATTTCATGAAATGTAATGAGTGTAAATAGGTAGGGCTTATTTTGTATTTTGCATAAGAATTTCATTATTTCTTGCTACTGTGTCCCCTACACTATTTTTAAAGTGGTTACATAGGTATAACAATGTCGACCATGTCCCCTAACTTCATATAAAAATCGTGTCTGCAGATTTGAAAGGCATCTTCCTCCGGAATTCTTTCCATCACATTAAAATATCGCAGAGATGACAGGACATCAAGTGTTGACTCTTGACGTCTTTTTGTTCACCAACGTTTTCAAGAGCATGATTAAATATTATTCCCTATTTTATGTATTTATTTGACAAAATGGCAATATTTTATATAGTTTACTGCAGATGCAGATGTGTATCGAGGGTCCTGTAACATAGAAATCATGAAAATGAAATTTCGCTACTGAAACTAGTTTAATATATGCATTTTATGCAAATTAAATGTTTGATTATAAGGTTGCAAGGAAGGATTTATGTTTTGCTCATGAAATATTGTCTATTTGTAAAGTGTAATTAGTATTCTGTATTTCGGGTGTCAGTTAAATGTTGAAACGAAAAGCGTGTTTAAGTTTTTCATGAATTATCACTGCAAACCTAGTCATGAGAACTGATGATGAAAGGCTTATCAGCTCTGTGTAACAGTTACATGTAACTTTGTATTGGTGGTCATTGGATGGCCATACCTTGATTGAATTGACCTGATGTAAAAACTTATGAATTAGAGAAATTCAGTCATATTTTTTTGAATTTAGATGCTCAGATAACATTACACTCATTCAGTTGCACAAGGTAAAACTTATCATATGTTATTCACAATTTAAATTTCATCATAGCATCAAGGAATGAATGCATAAGCTTGTTTACTCTCTTGGATTTGCATCAAGCTTAGAAGGAAAGAATGAAAGAATTCCAATAGAAAATTATAGGAAATGCTTTTGTTGTTCACAGGGGAAAATATGTCACTTAGTAATTTTTCATGTGAACCTTTACAACAAATTTGGTTACACCCATAGTTGAAAATCCTTCATCATGAATAGGTATAAGATTAGTTGTGATTTGCACAATGGTTTTGTGTCTTTATGCACCACACCTTGCAGGGAAATGTATAGGGAAGTTCAGATTAATACATCTAAATTTCATTGCTTACACTAGATCATTACTATTATGAGTCATTCCAAGCTTAGAAGCCAGTAACCTTTCAGTCACCACCTTTCAACAGCTCAGCTATCAACATTTCTAGTCATTTTTTCTGTGTTTATTTTTTCAGAAATTTACATTGTCATATAGTCAATTGCTTTAGTGAATGTTATTGTTGAAGAGAAGTGTTATCATGAAGTCATCCTGAAAAGAAGGATAAGGCTTAAAAGGGTAAAGCACTTTATAAAGTTTGCCATTCCAAAGTAAAAGGATATACAGTGTATGGTCAGCTCTATCACATTTTCTTTTGATATTGTTATAATGATATTATCCAGTGTATGAAACTCGTGAAAATTTGCTCGCAGACCATGGGGCCGACACCTATAAAAGTAGCCGACCCAGGCAAAAGTGGCCAGCCCTTAACTGTGTTCCTCTAGAGGGCCCTAAAAAGTAGCCTACCCACTGGATCCTTAACTTTTGAAACTTGCCTGCCCAGGCTAAAATAAGCCTGCACTGGGCCATCATGTAGACCCTATTTCATACAGTACCTTGATACGTTGTATGATCATAATCACATAGACAACCCCCCATCTCGCCTTTTGCTTGCACAACTTAGTGTTCGAATATAAGCACATGGGCCATTAAGTAAGAATGAAAATAATTTTCCAATCAAAACAATTGACAGTTCCGTCCACCCTGAGCCCCCATGATTGACCTAAGACATTTAATTTTATTGAACTATAAGTCATCTACTTATTACTAAGACTTACAAAAGTATTACAACGTCCTGGATTTCTAGGCCACTGCAGGTAGTTTTAAAAAAGGAGCATATATTATGAATTGATAGATCGCAGTGTAAACAAAACTGGCAATAAATTGTCATTCATCCTTATGATTAAAATGACACCCTTTGGGTTTCTGCTACTATTAGTCTCATCCAAATTGCTACATGTTGTAAATTTATTATGGCATTTCTGAAAATTGTTTGCGAAATGTATGAAAAACAAATAAACGAGCATTCCTAAAAGCATATCATATTACAGTAAAACACTTCTAAAACTACCATTTGAAGGCTGTCAAATTACCACCTTTTCAAAATGGTCAGTTTATTGGTCCAAGACTGTCTGTTCTATTCACATTTTGAACCTATGACTGTAGAATTCATATGTAATATTCAAATTAAATGTGTGTTCACTTATTTAAATAATTGAAAGATTTTTTAATCATTGAATTGGATTCCCTCATTGAAGTACCTCTGTCAGATTAGAATACCAATGGCAAGAATTCAACCCTATTTGTTATATATTTTGCATGTGACAATTTAATAAAGTGATTATGCGCAACTAATATAGGGGCCCGCCCATTTAATGCTGGAGGGTGTCGAAACTTCATCGCTGCGGTTTTATTGGTATTTACGAAGATAAGGGCACTTTAAGGCAATGCATAGCTGCTTTTTAGTTTATAAAACCGTTCTTAGGTTTCTGACAATTATAATCGCAGTGAAATATCAAAATAGTGATTGATTTATTATTATTGAAATTCTACTGTTATTGTAAAGAATAATTTATTAAGTTATATATATGTAGAGTGATTTGACTAGAACCATAGTAAGTGTGGGTTGGCACTTATAATCTCTATTTTTTGTATAGTCATGAAACTGTTGAAGGAAGTTTTTATAGATATTATTGGTGACCAATTATTGTATAAACAACTTTTTATGAAGTAATGGCATTGAGTTTCAATGTTTCCATATCTCTATTACCAATCTGTGGATGATGAAATGGAGGTGTTACTTCATTTATTATTATATAGATTATTGTATATCATTATACACGAAATTGTTATTTCATACAAGTTCTGCTACGTTTTGAAGAAACATTTCCTCTGTGACTTGCAAGTGTGCAGGCCTTTCGCAACCCAAAATCTACACACTTACATGTACCAGTCAAAGGGCAAATGCTTCCTCAAAAATGTGGCTGAATGCTTTAGAAAATAAGTAATAATTCTGTATGCCAAATAATAATATGTTGTTGCCTACTAATCAATAGTCCAAAAATTATAAGAAAGACTTTATAAGAATATTACTTCCCTTAATGCTCTCCGTCCAAATTATCTTAACCAAAAAATCACCTTTCGATGGCCTATTTCACAGCATCTGTTAATTTATTTCTGTAATTGAGGGAAATAGTGTCATGATAAATTACTGGGGTTTGACACTGTAAAGCCATAAATCTTCTCATTACGCAACAAATGGGTAACACGCAATGATGGACACATTTGTACTAAACTGACATTTAGTCAAAGTGTTTTTGTGTTGATTTTTGCCATTCTTTTCAAAGTCAATAAAGTAGTTACAATGATCAAACTCATCTTCCTCCTCCAATCTTGAAGATGTTGACAACGCCTCAGTCCTCCGAGTAACTTTGACTTCTCGGACTCTAGTCTTTGATGACTTCTTGTAGTTGCCCAACTACTCGCAGATTTTTGAATTCCCGGTTTGTTAAGCGAGTTTGTGAGTTGACAGCAGTGTATATAGAAGGATTTCTCGTATTTTGTAGGTAGTAGTCGGCATTTAGAAGTATCCCAAGATATCCTGCAACAGATACTGCATTTATTAGAAGATAAAGAAGAATTTAGTATTTTGTTAGCTGTCAAACAGCAGAGTCAAAACGTTGGCACCTTATTTTCATTAGCATCCAAAACACATAGGTAAGTTCATTTTAATCATAACTGTAGTTATAGATACGTGGAAAATAAATGAATTTACAACTACATTCTAAAAATCTTACAATATGCATTTTATGTAATTACCCTAGCTACCAGTGCTTTTGAAGTGATGTAGTAATAAACTGTTGATTTTTCAAACATTTAAACTTGTAATGCACTACATGCTCTATATCTTTAAAAATGATTTGATATAGATATATTCATTAATTTTAGGAAGTTTTAATGGTTATTTAGTATCACACTTCATTCATTGAACTTGCTTTATAACAATATAATGTTATACAAGAAAGTAATTTTAGAAGTGTTCTTAAAGAGCTTAAATGACTGTAAAGATATCATGGCCTCAACATAATTTACACGAGATAAGAATGAAGGTTATGAATTATTTTGGTCACCTTTAAAGACAATCAGTTAGATTATGATGTCTGACACTCCTATGCAACCATTTCAAAAAGTGTTTACGTTGAAAAAAAATGATATAATATATTTTTTTATTAATTTACCATTTAATGGCACATTTTTTCTGTATGGTTCTAATATATATTGCAATGTACATTGAAAATTACTGTTCTCCGACTAACAGAAACCTCAAAATAGATGAACATCATGTAAACTTAAAAATATGTCTAATTCAGAAGCTTAAGAATTAATTTAGAAAGAAATATAGAACTATAGAAAAATAGTGAACAGGATACAAAGAATACGAACTGACCCTTGATTCCATGATCTTTATATATGTCTCACTGTCAAAGTTCACAACATATTATACATCATCTATATGCCAAATTAGTGTCAAAAGGCTGAAGATTGCCAGAAAAAGGCAAGAAAGTGGTTGTTAGTGGGTCACCTAAATAGCTGTAGTGATCAATGTTTTTCTCATTTTGAATTGTTTGAAAATAAACTGTACTATAACTGCCAAGTGTTTAGTGTATGATTGGTTGTATGACTTTGGTCGTGTCGGTGCTTCTTTGGAAAATGTCAATTTTTTTACATTAGCCTCTTCCAAAAGTTATATTTCATAGATTTTATTACCGATCCTGATTATACAATAAATGCTGATGTAATAAAAACATATAAGATAATGTGCGCAATACAAGTAAAATACAACACAATGGTGGGGATTGTAATACAATATAATACAATACAATAGTGTTTCATTTATCTGAAGTTTATGTCTAACAGCCTGCTTTGAAAATGAAAAATTAATAAAATAAAAAGTTTCACTTGTTTTGAAAAAAGTACATGTCTTGTCAAAGGACAATTGGGGGCTCAATGTCAAGTTATTTTGGACACAATAGAAAATTACACCTTTTCTTGGCCTCTTTGTAACCAAGTCTATTGACTTTTTATGTATATGATTGTGGCTATTGTATTGTTGAAAATATGTGTCAAGCAAGGAAGAGTGTACAGGTATTCAGGTATATGGGACAGATAACATTTAGGTCACTAGACCATATTTTCTGGCTAATTTTATTATAATGTAAACTATTTGCACTAAATGACCAATTTTAGATAGTACAAAATAATATCTTCGTTCACAATCTCCTATGATTTAATGTGTTCACCAATAAGTAAAATTTCATTTAATTGAATAAGCATACAATGTATGATTTACAATTTCTATCTTCATGTATGTTTGATTAAATTGCTTCTCCCCTCTATAACTTAACCACATGCACTGAGTCAAAAGAAGTTAAAGTGGTCTTAAAAGATCCTGTGTTCTAGTAGCACAGCTTTTCATTTGTATTGGTAGTTATAAGCAATTTCACATGTATCTTACATTTTACAGTGAAAAATTGCATGACATATAGGGTACAGAAAGTTTTGTTGTGTTTAGGCATTTGGTAAGTACATGATGGAGCCAAGCTTCAGCTAGCTTGGCACTGGCCCTGCTGATAAATATGTTCTTAATTTCAATGTGTCTTCAATAATTAATTACATATATGTTTGTAAGGGAAGGTACCTTTTTTGTACTCTATTCCGATGTTGCAATACATAGCAGGCAAATGCTGGGTTACTGCAAACATCTAGTAATTTATGTTAAAATGATGTAAATTTGAATAATAGTAGATCCTTTTTGTTTTCATTAGTGATGGAAGTATTGGATAAAATACATGTGTATGCATTTTATGTTTGTATTATTTGTTTATTGCATACTCTTCATTCATAGAACTTTCTTTGGGATGCAGTCTTAACTTTTACTAGATGGAACAATGTATAAAATGCTATCCAATATATGTATAAAAAGAGGTCCAATGCATTTATTTTCAAAGAAACATGAGGGGTAATTCAAAGAGATTGACATCTAAAAACTATATTTATTTAGCACATTCTGTGTCTCAATACTATATGTACAAGACATGATGTTCCTGCATTATGAAAGCATGGTGTGATATTATTGTTTCATTAAAATGGTACTTTTGTTTAGATTAACCCACAACCTCAAGAGAAGCCTCCATGAGAAAAACTTTTAGGGAAGATTGGGATACTTTAGACACTTCGAGGGTTAAAATTTGGAGCCTTTGATTTCTAAAATGTCTGCTTTTCTATTTAGATAGTGGTTTACGTTATAATGTCATGCATGTCGTCTTCATTGTTATAGATTGTTACAGATTTTAGCTTTTCTATCAATCAATACACATAAAAGGCATTAATGTGTAAATGTAAGGAAGGTTTGCTTTGTTGAAATTTCTTTATTCAAATGCTGTTAGAAACATGTACACACTTGAGGACGTTCCAAGATGAGATCAAACCACGGACCTTATGATCATGTATCTGAGAGAGTTCTGTAACATAGAACATTTACTGGGTATTTACTGATGGCAAATTTCATGCCTGTGTTGACATAATGATCACAATTCATAGTGCATAATGACAAGTTTTGTCTTTATGTTATCAGGTACCTTGAGCTGGAGAGTAGTGGGCGCCGAGATGAGCTGCGCCTGCACTACACAGATGTATCGGGCCAGCGCACTGTCACCGAGGTGTTTCCATATCGCATCGCAGACAACACCTGGCACCAGGTGAGTCACTTCTCTCAAAACGTGCCACCAGGAGAGTCCTATATCTCACTATTCACCCTAGATGATTTATTATTTTCAAGTTGTGGCACTGGGTGAGTCACTTCTTACAATCCTTGGCAACAGATGAGTGTCTTTACTCTTAAGCAACAAGTGATTGGTTGAGGTTTCATGTAGGCCATTTTCTCCCATGCTATATGATATAGCATGAGTGGTTTGGGCAATAAGCAAGTGCTTATCTATATATGTTATAAAGTATTGAGCATCAAACTCCCTTATTTGCCCAATTTATCCATAATTGCGTCGCTTCAGCTTATCTGCTGAAGCAAGCATTGTGTTTCGTTCGTTTGTAACTAACTAACTAACTATGTATGTATGTATGGTTGTATGTATGTATGTATGTCTCCGGACAAGCTAGCGGGCATACCGATGAACCGATTTCGTTCAATCTTTACGCAACTATGAGGTATGAGGCAACACCGAAGTGATTTGATTTTGGGCAGTCTGCAAATTAAACTGTGCTCTCTAGAAGACCATTCATGACATTCTTACTGATATTCAATGCAATTAAGCCAGCTAGAAAAAATCAATATTCCAACCAAGCAGCAAATATTGATTATTGGGTTTGAAACTGATATTGATTAGTGTCTGTTATTCAAATAGTACTATTGTATGGCAACACAAATATCTTTTCCCTGGATATATTTATTCTCATTCATTCTGATGTTTTCTCCTCAAATTCATTTCTTGATTGTAAAGTATACATCATTTCAGTATATATCTTAATTGCCCACAAGTCAAAGTCATTTTAGCGACGCAGTGTTCTTTGAACACTTTTGATCTAGTTTATATCAGTGTTTGGGATATATGTGTCTGACTAAATTGCTTTGGTTGTCTTACATGTGTTTTCCACCTACAGGTGGCACTAAGCCTGAGCTCTGACCACGTGCACCTGCTAATTGACTGCTCTTTCACCTATGAGCGCCACCTAGCGGCTGTCATGGACACCAGTTTTCTACATAAGGTACATTGTAGTAAAATATCTTTATAAAAATTATTTTTGATGTTTAAGAATACATATGCATACCATAACAATGTATGCATGTATATCATGATCTTTACTGTGTAGAAAAGTTTAAATATCAAAGCATTTTAAATGCATTTTTAACAAACAATATTTGTAACCAGCATTTAGCAGTCATTTGGTGGTATTATAAAAAGTGAAATTATATGAAGAGCATCCTGATTATATAACCCTATAAACAGGCTTGCAATAGGATAAAACTTTCAGAGAAATTTCTTGTAATTGCCCAAGAAATAAATGGGAGAAATTTAGGATATAATAGTGTTATGGTGAAGTGGGGAAATATTAAGATGTATCATTTTTCATGATAGATAAAACTTATCATGGATAGAGCTAGATATGTTTATCTTTAAAACATTATTGAAGTGTTCATTATTGTCACAAAACCTGGTGTTACAGGTACCTAGTACAAGTGATGTGAAGCTGTGGTTGGGTCAGAGGGATGCGAGGAATGCACACTTTAAGGTGAGGTCTTCAGCAACTATCTTATTCACAAGTCTTTTTGAAGTACATAATTGTTTCTGGGACCCTATCAATAAAATTCAATGCTATTCAATAAACAGTTTTATTTCATTTTTTAATACAGGGTTAATTATTTTCATTGTCAATTCTATCCTCAACATAATTCAGGTTGGTAAGGATCTTTGTCATATGTCTTGTTGATTTGTTCTACGTCGTGTGTGTACATGGACCACATAAAAAATACACGGGACAAACTACATGTATCTGGAATTAAAGCAGTGTGCATATACAACATTCATATATTTTAACTAATATTCACGGCACTATCACTATTGTCTTGGATACATGATGTACATCATAAACTGGTAGGATTGAGGTACTTAACCTTTTTGACTCTGCTCCTAGCACAAAATACTGACTATAAAGAGAAGTGTAGATACAGCAAGTCCTGTTCCAGAAACAACTGAAAATCAAAATGATGTCTTGCGACTAAACCCTCCAGATAACTCTCTGTTTTCCCCATTATCATCATAGATTTTAATGTACCCATAAAATAGTCAAATACAAGCCATCAACCCAGCATGGTGAAGGTGATGATTGATAGGTCATGATTACAGAATACCTTGCTGTTTACGAAAGGCTATCTGAACAAAGAGACCAGGGATAGTTGCCTTGATTTTTAAACTGAAATGACCCTCACTTTTATTTTGCACAATGCATTAGCATTAAATCAATTTCAATTATTTGAAAATGGTTTTAAAGACAGAGGTGAAATGTGTGTCACGTGAGAAACTGCATTGTCGGCAGTTGGTAAAAATTACTGGTAATATGTTTGACGAGTTTAATAATGATTGCAGACTTACGGATTATGACCTTCATAACATTTTCTGTAATTGATAACATTTTAAAGTAATAATTTAATGCATTTGAAAACCAATAGGTTATTTGTTTATTCTTGCAAACTTACATAGCACATTGTATATTCTTACAAAGTGTGCCGTATGAAAAAACCCTGATGATGTTCAGTGTTCAGAATAGAGTGATCACGCTGGTGTCACCCATGAAGCTGTGGTACGTGGTAATGTACAAAGTGAATGCCCCAATACCTATATGTTTGGTGTCTGATTTCTTCCTCCATGTTTAATGATTTTTTCTATAGAATAAGGTCTTTAAAAGAAGGCTGAAAAAGTCACCACTGAAAGAATCATGTATATAATTTCCTTATGTAAAGATGACACTTAAGTGTCACAAGAATAATGGTAAAAAGACTATGAATTGTTGTCAATTATTATGAAACTTGCCAGAGTGCTTTTAGCATCATTTATTAGTGGCAGTCGAAAGCTAACCTTCTTTATGATGTAGTCAAAAAAATCGGACAACTTTTTCAAGATTTTGAACTTGTTTTATGTCATCATTAAACGTCCCAGTACAATTAAGAGAATATAAAAGATGAGAAATGAATTTTCCTCAAATATTCTCATGCTTGTGGGTACGACAAAAAACTTTTTTCAGAAATTTTAAGCATATACATTGTGTGTAATTATTGTTAAGTTAGACTATCATTGTATCACATGGCCAATAATCCATTACCTAAGCAATGTACTGGCTGTTCAATTCTTTTGGCCACCAAGGTAAGGCATACGAATAAGAATACACAACGTTGTGAGGTCATCAGCATAATAAACAAATAACGTATGTCCCCTACGTTGATGAAAATCATCATTAAAATATGAACAGATTGTGATCTTTTTTAATCAAAACAATATATAGACAAAAGTGAAAGAGGTATAATAATAAATGACCTCAGGAATTCTCCCCCACTGACTGAACAACAAATACAAGGGAATTAGCATTTAATTGATTAAACAAAAACTCCTCAAAGATCAACCCGATTCTGGATCAAAGTGGCCATTTGAGGTGTTTTATTCTGTTGACACATCCCTGGATGGATATTTTCTCATTTTGCCTATCATTGAGGCCGTCTATTTCAAAAGCCATCAAAAGGTGCTTACTGTTAACACTAATAGCTTTCATTTTAGCCTATCCCTAAACCTGGGGTCAAAGACAGAATCATACTACCGGGTATTTTAATAGTAAAGCCTTGAAGAAGAACAACTTATATTAACCAGCTGCCTAAAATCACAGTGTTTTGTGAACCTCGTTTGTCCTGTACATGTATATTAGCTGGTATATTTTTAATTACATAAGCTGTGTTGGTGAAGGTGCATGCAGCAAATTTTAATGAATTAACATCATTTAGTTTATCATTTGGTACTAGATGCTCATGGTCAAATCACCTTTCCAGAATTCTGCACTCCTGTCATTCCTCAATATGTAAATGATTTTTTTATGTTAATGACTTTTAAGATACAACGTATCTATTTGACCATTGAACTTCCTAATTACAAGATCACTAGTCAAATAAAATTTTACTTAAACGTAGTGGAACACTATTGACATTGGATATATGGTTATCTGAAATTTAAGGGATAACAAGTTAGTATATAATTCACATAATAGTGTTAAAAAAAGGACATCCATAAGTCCAATTACATCTGTAGATATTGCATCCTCGTTAAATTTATTCTCTTCACAAGACCCCCTGGATAGCTTGCGAATTCCAGCCAGCAAAATTACATTTTATACATGAACAAGGCATCGACAAGTGTTTCTAAACAGGAATCTGTCAGCTTCAAGAGAAATGAAAAATAGATCAGTCAATAATCAAGAACCAATGAAAACGTGAGAATTGGTTATGTTAGGGGATGACTGACTCTCATTCATGGGTTGGTTGTTTATTTTGTCTAATACTCAAGTAGAGTAATATTTGAAAACTATAAAAAAAAAGAAAAAGAAAATATCAATCAAATGATCATTTCATGGAAAGTAACATTTTTGTAGGTTTTACTGTAATTTCTGGAATAATGGTGCCAGTGTGAATTATTAGTAAAGGAAGGTGGACTCAAACTTTGGCCAGCATTCTCATTGTATGGCATACAATGTATGTTGATTTTAATTCAGTGCATAATTGATATAATTTTAATTTTTGTTTGTAACCCCTAACTCACGTATATATGGTCAATTCTTGATCCATGTGTTGTACCAGGTTTCTGGTTGTACGTTGAAATCCCACGTGTTATCCCTCATGGTGACGATCAGTCAGTGCAGCCGTTTGTGGGGAGATATTGTGTTACTCCTTTTCATTCCCCGCTACTTTTGTAAACTGTCATGCAGAGCTGTCATGTGTTCTGGTTGGGTGCCTGCATATTGCACATCTGAGGTGATGTGACTTCTCTCCACTTTCCCTTGTACAAGTAGGGTAAGGGCTCTTGTGCGAATGACCTTTGTCAATATGAAACATGTACAATAAATCACAATACCTGATGACCAAAATGCTTTAGTTGTTTTTTTAGTAATTTTATGGTATGGAGTATTTTCGCATGTGTTTTCCCATCAAGCTATTTGTATCAGTATATGTTAATGGAGGTACATAGGACTGGAAATGAGGATAGAAAATTGGATAGAATATAATATGTAAGGCTACAATCTCAAGTCGGTCTCAAAACAAACAGATAAAGATGCAAATTGTGAAATGAAACAATTCAACAACCGCAATGGATCCACCCCATGTCTGTTACCTATAGAACATAATACATAAAAAATGATCTAGATATGTGGAATATTACATAATACTACTGTTGCACTGACAGCCAAGTGCTTTGCTGATCAGCTATTTGTGATGACACCACAAGAAGTGGCTCCAACAACAGACAAGCGGTGTGTGTTTGATCCGCACCTATGGTTAAAGTGGCCGAGCGCTGTGCAGGGGGTCTGCCTATCACAACCTGCAAACACTACATGGGATGTTGTAATTGTAATGAATGAAAAAAAGTGCTTCCTTTTAAGTAACTGTAAATTAGCCCTGTGCTAAGTGGTCACTTGACGATGTAAAGTTTGTGCCATATTTAGTTACACACTATTGTCAATAGTGTCTTGCTTTCTTTTCTATGGCTGTATTATTACTAATATGAAACATTTTTGTTCTAAAGTTTAATTTTGATCTCAATTTTTATTCATTTAACGTTTTCGAGCTCCTGAAGGCTCCTTTTCAAAATAATAGTTACACTATTGGATAGGCCTGTTATGTCTTCCTGTGAAGCATGCGAATGCATTTTTAGCATATGTGATGTACATGTGTATTGCTTTGGTGTGTGTGGGGGGGGGGGGGTTCTGTTTGTTTTTAATCATTTTTGAAGAATGGTCATGAAAATAAGGCTGAAACAACTGCTTGATAGATATTCAGTTTGTTTGCTGTTTCAGGTTTTTTCTATGACTGTGACAACATCTCGAACGCTTGACCTTGTAACAATAGTTTGTAAGACATTCACCTGAATGATTCAGTGTTCTTCATAAAAAACATTTTCCTCCAATTAGTGAGCATAGCATTATGAAAAGTTATTTGTGTCAAACCTTAGATTTATATTTGAGTTTTTTTCCGGAAGGTTAAAAACTGTCACTGTTAAAAACCAGACTATTTGACTTAGCTGTGTGAATGAATTAAATGGGTTTGTGTTTGTAAACACATACACATATCTAGGGTGGCAAAGATCAAATCTAGGCTAGGTCTACAGTAAAGTCTTGCATATAGATCCATGTTTTTTAACCATAAATCCTAAAAAATCAGGGTCTATGTTTCAATTCACATGTACATGTGTGTGTGCTGGGTTTGTGTGTCATACAGTGTGAATTAATTAAATAATTCACATATTATCTTAGAGTTGAGCCATGATATTGTTGATGGATTCCTTGAACACTTAAGTTATAAATCGCTAGTCTATGCTAGATGTTCCAGATTCTAAACAGTATTTGTAAACTTCAGTTGATTCGCCAGTGTAAAACCCATTCAATCATTTGAACTAATTCATTGATAAATGCTATTGGATTTGTGGTACATGTATCATTTTCAGTAGAATGGGAGAGATGAATGCTTACATTGTTTTCTGTATTACAGTTCTGTAACATACATGTACTTTGATAGCGTAAACAATCTTGTATCTTCACATGACAGATTCACTCTCTTGATGGTTACGGCCCGTAGTAAAAATTTGTAAGGTACGAATGTAGAATAAATGGACCCATGCACTCACAATTTGATTTTGAAACTCGATCTTTTATAATCCCAGCCTTTAACCATAATAATATAAGAATGTGTTTAACAGGATCTATCATACATGTATACCTATGCATAATACTTCCTGGAGAAAAAATGGTTACAATAGATCTTTACTTGTGGTTAACGCATGGTTTCAGTTTCTAATGACTTGGTGTAAATCTTGCAATTTCTGCCTATGAATAAGAGAATTATTTATTATTAGTCTAATTGTTCTTTGCACTGCAGGGGTAAACTATTAGCAAGTTGTAAATAAAAGCAAATTATGCCTTTTCAGCATAATTCATTTTGCTATTTCTGTTCCGTGAAATGCTAATTGCTTTAGATTAAATCTCCCCAGGACATGTAGGAGAGAATCATGTCCTTACTTGTTTTTTTGTTTCTGCTAGGTGCTATAAGGAATCTCCTGAAAGAAAGTTGGTCCATGTATTTTTTTTGTTCTATGATTAGCTGCAGTCTATCACATAAAAGATGTGATCAGGTTTCAGTAAACTTTATATGATATAAGTCCTGTACATGTTTAATGAGTACAACATATTGGCTTGGAGAGCACCTTACACAAAACTGAATGAAGAACAGTGATACAAGTTCACCTTCGTATTGCATAGTATGCATCCATACATGTACATCTATGTATGCAAATTCGTGAAAAAATGTACCACCAAAGGGTGTTGTCACCAACCCAAATAGTTTGGAGTAGGGTTTCAGCGCACCGTGGCCTTATCTCTTTTCGAATCTAGTGAACAAGTGAAATATGACTTGGTGACACTTTCCAACTCTCATCCCTTAGAGCACCATAAAAAGCCTTTGTATATAACTGTTCGTAGGGAAATAAATTTTGTAATTGATGCTCCCAGCTATTGGCCGGGTGCATGATAACTTACTTTTTCACTAATTTCTCTGCAAATGAAAGTGTCATATTACAGATTATTCAATGTGAAGCCCATATGGTACACAGAATGTTTTTGTTTATGAGAATTTCAGAAATTTTACTATGAATTTTGAAGACAGAATTGTTTGAAAATATACCTTAATCGGGAATAAAGTCTACAGATATACATGTAGATACTACATGTACATGTATGTAATTGGGAATGTTTGCACATAGAGAAAAAGAAAAAAAATAATTCTTGTCATCTTCATTTAATAGTGATAATGTCAGTGTAAATCAAATATCTGTTGTTAGCCATTTGTTTTCAACTGTCTAACAATAAGATTGTGTGAATATCAAATGGAAAATGCGACAGACATGACAAGAATAAGATCCGTGTTTAACAATAGAAATACACAAAGCATGTAAATACGACAGTCGCGAAATGTCTCTATCGTCAACATGCTTCTTAAGATTGATTTGACAAAAATGATTGTTCTCCATTGTTTTTTTCTTGCATTGTTTACTTTTTGTCTATTGTTATTTTCTAAGTTGTTGTTTACCTGTTCACCGTATTGTTGATCAACCACGGTTGTGGCTGGTACATAATTTGTTCATGCTCGCCAACAGGAAACTCACTTGATGGGTGCTATTGTGTCCTAATTTTATTTAGATAATGTATAGTTTCTGTGCGGCTCATGCATGTATGTCCATCTATATGGAATTTCATTCAGCTGCTTTTAGAGAAGAGCAAGTTTATTGACCAAATCAAGTTCAGAAAATCAAAGATTAGATATGATAGCGTCACTGTATCATCTTTACCCATAAGGATCTCAAATATATTCTATCGACAATAGTAATTTGTAACTGCCCCTTACTCCACTTGTACAAGCTAAGGGACGGCGCTAGCCCCATGATCATTATGATGAAGCCACCATGAAGACGTGTCACCTCAGCTGTGCTATAATGCAGGCAGCAAACCTGAACATGGGACAGCTCATTAAGACATTTGCAAAAAGCCTGTGTGAAAAGGGTAATACAATATCTTCCAATAGATAACGGTACCAGATCATGGCAAACGAGCGATTACTAGGTACCTTAGTAAAAAGAGTATTTCCTCTTATGACAATATAACAACAATTTAGAGTTAAGGCAGTGCTAGCCCTATTATCTAGGGGCCGGACTATGTCGAATATACGAGTATTCGAGTAATGAGAGTACTCGACTCGCAATCTGGAGTACTCGAGTGCTCGTCCCACCCCAACTATTATCTTTGAGGCAAACTCGGCTTAAGCATTCTCTGACTACCTTTATCGCAAGAGCAAGTTTTATCTTAGTATTAGAACCTTGTAACCAGTATTTCCTTTCCTGGAACAACACATCATCAACAGAGTTAAGGCAATACCAACCCTATTTTGCAAAAAATTCAGATGTTGAAAAATTATGTTCATTTTGTATATTATGATTGATGTTATGATTGACGGTAAATGTTAGAATTGATGTAAGAAACCAACTAGAATGGGGTACAATGTATATTTCACTTTGGATGTAATGATTCATATTTCAATGTACATGAGTAATGTCCAACATAAGGAAAAAGGACTTTTAATAGTAAAAACAACTAATTCATTGTTAAAATCATTGTTAGATACATTTTAAAAAACAAAACTAATTTTGTCTATGTTCCATTGTTTGATATTTTTTGCAAACAAAATCATCCCTTTGAAATACGTTTGTTGTCACTCATTATTCTGGGTATTTACTTACATCTAAATAAACATGGCGATAAAGCACTCTTGATTTACATGGAGTAATTTTTTCTTCCTAAATAGCTCTATGAAAAGTGATGTTAGTACAAGTATTTGAATTCATTGTTATAAACAGGAACAAACAGTCTATGAGTCAGTAATTTTTATTGGGTTTTTAAAATCATGCACAAATTGGCACGTTGCAATCCAATGTAAATTTCCTACATGGGGTCCAAAAATGATAAGTCCTGTGCTCCTGTGACACTTTTTATTATGATATTGAACTAAGTTCCTAAATCGCCTTAAAAATATGTATGTTTCTCTTGGCCCTATTAGATAAGGATATCGAGTTTGTCACTTTTATAAGTTAAAAAGCAAGTTTTGGCTGACACAGACTAAAACATTTGCTACATGTATATCGCTGTGTCAGACTTACCCTATATGTACTGGACCTCTAGTTGACTTCTATTTACAGTACCTTTATAAAGCTAGTTACTCACGAATAAACAAGTTCTTTTTTTTTGTGCATGTAACATAATGAGTGTATTGGCTGAGGGACAGGTCCAAGATTTCCTGTAAGAAGCAGATTGTAGGATCGACATGTGTTATGAAAATGCGAACCTGGGATCACACAAGTTCTGAGTGGCAAATGACGCATATGCAACACTATGTATTTTAAAACGACAAGCTTATTTGTCTTCTTAATCATCTAGTGAAGCCTCAAACTACCCAAAGTTACCTGAAACACTTGATAATCTACCGGTATATGAACCACCATGTTTGGTTTTTCAAAGCTTTTGCATCTTTTATATTTCAGGGTGCTTTAGAGTATGTGAAGTTAGTGAGTTCATCTCAGGGATATGTCGAGCAATGTCCATATGCTAATGTAGGTATGTACATGTAGTAAAGTTTCTCAACACAGTTTTTCATGTTCATATGAGATGATAAAATGATTCGTGTATTAAATAATGAATTATGAATATTTCTTTTACTTTTTCATAACATCTGTGATGTCTTTTTTCATTGTTTTCAGACTTATAACAGACTATCTTTTTGTTGGTTTTACAGTTAAGCTGTTTGTCAATTTCAGTCTGCCCGACATGTAGTCAATATAAAAGCATGGAACGTTCCATGAAGTCATTATATTCCATGGTTGAAGATCTCAGCCAAAAGGTAGGAAGACTGCTATCTACGTATGCACTATATCCAGCTCTAATTGTCACTATGAACAATGACTTTTACAACTCTAATAAGTAAAGACACATTTCAGCAAACAATCCTTCATGTTCACAACACAATCAACAAACAGACCACTATTTTCTATCTTGAAATTCAAACATTTCTTCATGGCGGCACATTGCGCTTTCTAAAATCACCCATCAGCTAATTAACACTTGCATTTGGTATGACATTTTCAGTTGCAGACGGCCGAGAGTCGGCTAACCGCACTGGAGGCCTGTGAATGCATGCACAGCTGTGTGGTGGATGAAACACACTACCGCGACGGGGAGTCTTGGAGCAAGGACCACTGTACACAATGCACGTGCAGGGTACGTAAATGCAAATTGGAATACTGATTTCAACTTCAATCAATTGCTTATGCAGTATTAGATAAAGTAGTTGAAATAAGCAGAAATTCTGTTGGTGACCTCATTATGTAGGGTTGGTAAATTAATTTAGTGGCTTATGAGCTCAAATGCATTTATAAAAATCCATAGACTATATTTAGACCGCCTACACGTCACGTAATTTGTTTTGAGCATGATGTTTATAATAGTGTCTTTATCTACCATGTAATACATAAACCTTTGTATATTTACATGAAAACACAGTGTTTAGGTATGTTGTATTTGATAAAATACTCAAAAGAAAATATTTTTTATCAGGAAGTCTTTGTTCAGCTCCTGCATGTTATCCATTTATGCAATTTACAAAAAATTGATTTTTATTGAGGTATAATATTTATTAATTATATTCGCATGATGTAATTTTGTACAATCATTTTTATATTTAGAATATAATAGGTATTGATCTGTTGAAGTGATTATGGAGGAATGTCCCATTGACATAATTTTGCTATGTGGTAGCATTCTGTATTGGTGTAATCATGCCAAAGTGACCCCACCCTGAAATACCACATGCATTTTTTATTTCTATCGATAGGATTGAATTAAAGAAGACATCAATATATAAGGTTGGAAACCAAGAATGCAATCTGTTGTTGCAAAGTAAGGTTGTGTTGAACTGGAAAGGAGTAACAGGAAATGAAATAATGACTGCCTGCCGGCCCTATGCCAGCTGATTGTTATCACGCTCAGGTGATTTCATAAGTATATGGCCCAATTGGTATTCTATGTTTTTAAAACTGGTACATGATTAAAGACTAGCGACTTTTTGCATGAACCAGCTTCGTTTCTTAGTTGCCGCTCATTCACGAGTTTCTAATCCTGGTAAGAACTTTGAGCTACCCAAATCTTCAACTAGTCAGAGCAACTTTATCCAACAACTTAATTATAAAAGTAAATGACAAAAAAAGATTATCAAATCAAAGCATTCTGTTTGATGAATCACATGATAGACTGTGGTGATATCTTAGAGGGCTGCAGAACTTTACTTTTGTTATAAAAATTAAACATACATGTACATATATCTGACTGTACACTGTCGTTTTCATTGTTTGGCAGCTTTTCATACCTATAGTATTGAATGCAGGAAGATGTATTAAACATCACACAAAAAGAATTTCTCAATCTCTTTTAGAGCAAAATATTAGCTTCATGTCAAAACAATCTTGATGACAAAGGTTAGATTTGAACAATATACGAACATCACGGTTCTTTTTACATGTTGAGATACATTGTAGCATGGATAATAATAATATTATGTGATTGATAATTCCACATTAGATATGGAAATATTGGTTTGTGTCCTAAGCTCGGTAATTAAGTTCATAAACTAGAATATGTCTTTCAAACAAAGAACTTCTTTATTTGTGTATGTCACGATCATGTCAGAGGGAATATATGTTTATTAACTGGTACGGCATGTGATTTAATAGACAAATGTGTTTTAAATCTGATATGAGATATTTGATAAATATCATAACTAGGCACCACTTGATAACAGAGAAAGCACCATGTTACATATATTTTATGGGATACAGAATACTTTATTATACGATATAATGATAATACATACCTTTCTGCAAAACATAAACAGTTAAAACATGTTACCAATTATCAAAGTTTTATCTGAATAGTTCAATATTAGATACAGGTCAATTATTTTACATTCCTACTATGTGCTACATTATTAAAACATCACCCAATAAATTGTTTTCAAGTGAAACCCATAACAGGTCTGAAGACTGTTGGGATTTGTTGAAGGACTTGTTATGTCAGTTCTGTTGAAGTGTAGAAAATATCTTGTGATTCCTTGAGGAGCTCATGGTGACACTGTTTGCTGATGTGGTGATTTAAAGTGTCTCTGGGGTCTGAGGTGATTACATAATTGTACGCTCCATTTCATGTGTAATTCTATTTTATCATTCAAAGTTGATTTATTCAGAAAGTGTTACATAGTATTGATGGCAAATTCGAGTGAGTGAGTGAGTGAGTGAGTGAGTGAGTGAGTGAGTTATTTTTACAGATCCTTCCCTACTTGTAAAGAAGGAGGTTTTGGTTTTTCTTCATTATTGAGTGACAACAGTATAGGAATAAATCGTGTCTGTTTTGCTGATATATGAACACTTGGTAAGGCAATTCCTAAAGCAAAAAAGAATAGGGAGTCACAATAACTCTTTGTCAAGCTGTTGCAATTGTTGATCACAAATAGGATTCAAACCCATGACCACAAAGGCTAATAATCACTAGATCATCACGCTCACTACAGAGCAGTGAGATTTGAACATAAACATATATATTGTAACTTGGAAGGTACTCACATGCCTTTACTTCTTGTTTTAGGATACTTTTTTTTAGAGAACAGCACCTCTGGGTTGCCAGATCATGCCACGTTATAAAATATACTGGGTATAGCATTGTTGTCTATCATATTATAAGAAAATGCAATGTATGATACTGTTCTTACAGCCAGTGTGATTATTATTTTCAGGGTGGTGAGGTGTCATGTGAGCAGACCAAGTGTCCAACCCTGACATGTAAGAACCCAGTGATGCTCGAGGGCCATTGCTGTCCAACCTGCCTCAGTAAGCAGCACTTCATCTAGCACTTTTTAACTTGATTTCAATGTTTTCCTTGTAAACATGAAACTAATGAGTATGAAAATTATAACTATGCTTTCACGTACATGTGATTTCTATTTGATAGTGCATTATGCAGCAAATTGTTACTATGTCGTGAATGCACTGGTGATTTGAGGGAGCATATTTGGAGAGACTTTTAATGAGTCCATTTGATACCGTTGTATAAAGTGTAAAGTGTGATGTAAATAATTTAAATTTGTACTGTGGAAATTGAACATAGAAGATTCATAATAATCTTAATAGACAGACACAACTCGGAAATATCAACACAAAATATGATTATGCTGTAAATATGCTAATTTTGTAATAGCGTGAGGACCTTAACTACTTGTAGGACACTTCAGTCATGAAATTAAGTGAGCACATATTTGCCTTCCGAGGTTAAGAAAATGGATTGAGTGAGTTAAGATGGGTAAATTGGCGAGTACTCTAGATGTTTACTCTGTCACCCACGCAGATGACCTGGTGAGATTTTCTCACGTGGACAATATTTAAAGTATGATTTCATCATCCGTACATATTCAGCAATAAAGTTGATGTAATTTTTTTCTGTATGATATGGTCAAGATTGGTGTGATTGTTAAGTCTATTAAAAATGCTAAAACATTATGATAAAGTTCAAAACCAGGCACGTTTGCAGCAAAAGCAAAAAATAGAGCTGTTACATGTTTGTTGAGCCTCCCACGCAGATGACCGGATTGTCACCATGGGATGATTGATACAAGTCTCCTTGTATGACCGTAACGATCTTTTCTCACTTTAAGAGAGAGATCAAGGGCAAGACAAGGAAGTATTAATGAAATGAGATTGTCCACAAAATTGGGCATTTGATTACAGTTTGTCACAAAATATGGAATGAATTGTCTTACTTCTTGCTATTCTATTAACTGTTCTTAATGTCTGATTTCTTTTATTGCACTTTTGATTGGCTTGTCTCAACTAGGATTGAAAAGTTCATTTTTTTGCTTAAAAGTAAGTCATTGTTATGCAAATCATTACGCTAATTACAATATAGTGTCTTGGTATTCTGAAAGACAATTGGTTAACTCTATTTGCTGGATTTCCCAGACTAAGCTGTCTTTAACTCGCTCAATCACTCAAACGCCTGAAATAGAACAATTGGAACATTTACCGAATCAATAAGCAAATCTCTTTATATGCTCTGTGGGTGTATAATTTTCTCCCACATCAAAATGTTTTGTTACCACTTTGTGACAGGGAAAATGTGACTTTCATGATGACATTCGTGTGTGTTTTGATGTATTTTGTATTCTGATTATATTTATATGTACAACTGTATTCTCCAAATCTTCAGTCAATATAACTGTCCCTTCAACATAGGAGTAAAATAGAAAGAAAAATAATCCTGTTTTTAAGTTTTGATTTATTGTGTTTAAAATGTTCTCTGCGATTCAAGAGAGAGCCACAGTAAGTATTGGTAGATGTTGAGATAGCAGGAAGTTTTTGGTGAAAGCAATCACATGAGTGTGATAATGTGATTCTAAAAATAAACGGCGGAATCTCTGTAAAGAATCAAGCAACATCAGAAATGAAAACAAAGCCACTTACAGTGAATCAGTGCAATCAAACAAGGACATACATGATTGGCCTAATGTCTTCTCTTCTCTAAATTTAGCAACAAACTCAAGATGCAGGCGGCATTCAGTGAAGCACAGCAGCCATGTTTGAAGCCTCATTCTCATTTTACGCCACCCATTCATACTTTTCTCCGCCCACGCACTCGACCAATCTGTGAAATCGATCTTTACAATTGTCGGTCGCCTACAATTGTGGGTTTGCGTTGTTCTGACTGTAGTGAATCGTCTTGGTGCTTAGCATTCATGAGATGTGATGCTTCAAAGCAAAATAATAGAAATGTATATTTACCATAGAACCATTTTCATTGAATAGT
This sequence comes from Streblospio benedicti, assembly GCA_019095985.1. Classification (NCBI taxonomy): domain Eukaryota; kingdom Metazoa; phylum Annelida; class Polychaeta; order Spionida; family Spionidae; genus Streblospio; species Streblospio benedicti. The sequence continues at coordinate 30,847,218 of CM032666.1, read as the reverse complement.
TTTATGAACTTTTTCTGAGCACAAACAACAATTGTGAAGTATGCATTTATTATGAAACTATAATGATTTTAATCCATACCTACCAATGGTCCCTGGCTTTCACGAGCTTTGACATAGAAAGGTAACAAGTCATGAGTTCAGCATGACTAAGATGACAAGCTCTTCATTGGATGACAAAGACAGTGTCATGACACTAAAGTCTGATCTTGTATGTTCCTTGAGGCTTTAATGACCTTGAATACTAATAGGAACTTGGCACTCTTTACATATATTACGGTTTCGGTGCACATTTAATGAGTGTTAATTGGTAGTGTTTGTTCCTGACCATTATTATGATATAATGAATAGATCTTTAGGAGACACATTACAGGAATCTGGATTGACCATTATGCTTAGCTGCTATTACGTGGATATAAAAAAAGTTCGATATTCAGCTTTCTTTGTAATGATCTGATGTTACACGACTACTAAGTATATAAGTAATTTTCTGGGATTTTTATGTCTTCAACATGTAATATGGTACTTCTGAATGGCAGTGTTCTAGTACAGGAATTATGGCTGGATTAGTATCTGATCAATCTATATTGGACTTTCATATGCTCATAGAATGTATTTTTCACAGACAATGAGATCCCAAAAACACAAGATGCCGAATTTAAATTTTGCATATTGCAGGTTCCATTTCATCTAGAGTTGCTCATTCTGATGAACTCGTGGAAGGGATATTTGGTAAAATTCACACTTTAGGGAGCTTCATTCACAATATTTCACAATTTGGCTTGTTATTGTGCAACCTTTTACTTGTTCATAATATATTTTTAGTTTGGTTTGTGAATTTTAAGATGTTAAATACCATATTTAATGCTTACTTTTTGCAATTTTGCAATGAATTATCAAGTTAGTGATTTGATAAGAGGTACTTTTGTACTAGAAGGTCAGTTTCTGAAAATTCACAGTCAATATAATACTGGTTGTGGATAATTTCATAACAAATATCTAAATTAGTAGCAATTCTGAAAAAGAAAAACCACACAAGCAAATTGAAGATTGAGAAAAAAGCTCCCTATCAAATTGCAGTTGTGTCTTTACAATCACATATCGATGCAGGCAACAATAATTAGTGATGAGAGACATCGTAATGTGGTAGTAAGGAGGAGTATAATGTGAATTGACAATGGCAATTGTTGTTCCCTTTGCAGTTATTAAATGATGAATGAATTGCTTGCTGTGTGATAATTTCAATTGTCAAAACGCATTTTTAATATGTAGACCTATTGACTGAATAACACATACTACTTTGTTTTATTCAATCTAACATTTTTATGTTTATATATGTGTGTAGTATAATTACCTTGATAATGATAAAACAATTTTACATTACGATTTTAAAAGTGTGTATGATTGTAGTGTGTATAGGGCCCAGATATCAGTGACTTGCCATTGACCAAAAGGAGCAATGTCAAGTTTGTCTAAAATTAGCTCTTCAATGGAAAATCGCATGATCTAATATATACTTGTATATTAGCTCGTATCCTAACAAGCTGATATATATCAATAATTGAATTGTAGTAACATTGACAGTAAATGTTATCCTAATATAGCATTGCAGATTAAATTGCACTCATGGGTTTTGTCATAAAACATAATAAAAAATTTCTCTTCATCAAAATGCATTTATTACTTCAAAAATAAGTCTCATGCAGCACATTTTATCAATTTAAAGATTAGGGCAACTATGTTGCATGCCTTCCAAGAAAACAAACATCATACATGTAACCATCAAATTTGTCCATGTTGAAATTCAAAGCGAAAACAATCAATCATTTAATTTTGTGTATGCTCTTTTTCAATCACAGTAAACTGAGACAAAAATCTCAACAAATCAACAAAACTGTCTGCAAATATCTTTTCCAAAGTCACGTCATCTTTTATAGTGCAACAATTTGAAGAGAACAGTGGTTCTTGCACTGATTGCATTATTGTATGACGTTATTGTTATCCAAGAATGATGGCAATGTCTTATGGAGTTGAACCATGTATTTTATTGGTGCACAAATCAATGAATTGTTGAAGGAAAGGGTTTAATCACATTATGTAGTGGTATTCATTAACGTTTGTTTTGATTTGTTACATTTTGGATTTTGCTACCTGTGCGCACTTTATTAGTTAAAATGTAATATAACAATATACAATGATACAGAAAACTAATGCAAGTATTTGTCAAAATGTTTACCAACTTCTCTCTCAAGTAACAGGGTGGGAAGACAAAGTTTCCGTCACAATATGATGATTCCAATTGTTATGTAAAAAGATTTATATTTATTTTGTACATTTCCAGTTTTATCGACCTGCAATATAGAGCTGTGATTTTGTTTTTAGGTGTTAGGTTGATTATTAACTACATTTTTTCAGTTTGTAAATATATTGACAGGCTCCATTAAGTTGTTTGCTGTCAATATGCATTAAAATGTTGGATATGATTTTTCAGATTTTTTACTAACAGTTCTTTTATATGCCATCCCCGACTAACATTGTGGAATGTATTACCCTGTTTTATGTTATATAGACTTGATAGGCCTGATTTGGATGTGAGTTATCAGCATTATGAAATGCATTGCATGTTCATTGATAAAAAGCATCACTATATACAAACATGCCATGAATTTTGTAAAGTGTTTGAATAGATGCACATTTTGATATAAAGATTGAAGTCTAGAACTAAGTGAAGTTAAAATAGCAATGAAGTTTCTTCACAAAATATTAATGAATAACAAAATCCTTTCGTAATAGCTATAGTACATTGATATTGCATTTTCAGAGAGTTGCTATTTTAACCATAACCACTATGACCATGGTGAAGGCTTCAGTCCTAGACCTTGCCGCAAATGTACATGTCGGGTAAGTAATTGTGATTTTAAGAATTGGCTGTACATTCCATATGTATCTTTGTGTATCAAGAGCATTTTAGTAAAAATAGTGTAGAAACTGACCTGAGTAGGTGTAAATGGAATTTGTTCAATATCTTTATGATGTTTAGCTATTAAACTGCTAACATATACAATACTCTTTTTTTTAATGTACCTTGGAATTGAAAATAAGCTTGTCTATGAGGATGTACAGCATAGGCACATCCGGGGACAGGGCGCAGGGGGCGCACGCCTCCCTTTTCCCACCAAAATACTTCATTTTCATAGTATTTTTGGCATGTCCAACAAAAATCGTTCACATGTAGAAAACTCATGAAAGCCCTTAAGTGCCCCCCCTTTCCAAAATCCTGGATCTCCCAGTGGTACAACAATATGACAGTCAAGAAATGCACAATCGATGATTGATAAGAAGCTGTTGGGATGTTCATGATGTTGGGATTTTAAATACTGCATGGATGAAAATAAGAACAGTTTTAACTTTCATAAAGTAATCGAATAGATGTGCTTTTCACATTAAAGTAAGGAGATGTATTCATTGCCAAGGTATTTCATTTTCAGGACGGAAAGATGGCTTGTGAGCGTAGTCCTAGAGTGTGCCCGAAGTTGGACTGTCCACGCAATCAACAGGTGCAAGGAGAGTGCTGCCCCTACTGTTCAGGTAGTCACAAACGACTTTAGCTAAGGAAAGAACAGGCTTTGAACATGTGTGACTAGGTGACTACTAATTCGCTCATTAAAGACTACAAGATATTTTCATATCTCTAAGATTTGGGCGATGGAGTTTTAAGCAGGATTTGAGATTATCACTTGTGTTCAAGGTTTGGATACGATTCATGACAGTGCTATTTATTATCTATATTTCTATGAATCATGCTGTAGAATCATAATAAAAATCCTTATCAATTCAAAACCATGACAATTATTTTAATGATTGTACAGATCTGGTAAGTGTTCAGGGCAGTTAGTGGGTGCATTGTGAAAATATGAGTGTAATTGATTAAATGGTGGTTAAGCTGCCTACACTTTCCAAAGTATTTGAAAAGGATATTCAATATAAACCTATGTGAAAGATATTCAATGTATTGTGAAATACTTTATTTCAGGCACAAACTACTGCCAGGAGGGTAACAATTGTCACCCAAATGCCACGTGCCTCAACCTTGACACCAAGTTTGTGTGTGAGTGTAAAGAAGGCTTCGTCGGAGATGGCCTCCAGTGCATAGGTGAGAGTCACATTATTATGAACACCTACATGTAAGTTGTACCTTATGGATTTTGAATGAATTCAAAGTTCAAACAAACATCTCAAATCATAGCAGTAATGGGTTGTTTAAAAGGTAAAAGAGTAATTGTTCTGCATGAAAGGCAAGAAATACACATATGACCCCGTTTCTTGATTATCTCCATGTAAGGATGGAAAATTCTGCTCCAAGATTTTTTGAAAGTGAAGAAACAAGGAACCACCATTAACCTGGTGTGAATGATGTTAAGTCCGTGTAAAGTGTATGCCAGAGACCAAGCACAATTTGGTACCTTCACATTTGAATTTGCATCTTGCAGACCGTGACGAGTGTGCACTCCAGGGTGGCCATTATGGTCACCACTGCAACGCGGCCACCACATTTTGTATCAACACACCAGGCAGCTATCAGTGTGAGTGCAAGCCAGGCTACAGCAGGCTCGACCCCTACAGCTGCACCGGTAGGTGGTTTTTTAATTTTCTTTATAAGGGTGAGTGATTTTACAGGCCCAATCTTAGTGTGGTTTTGTAGGCGTCCCATTAAAACGTCATGTTGATCAAAGGCAGCCTGTAAAGCTTACACTGATATGAGCAACAGAGAATAGCTTAATTAGGCAGTCAACAAACCCTATCTATTAAAAAAACGAAAATATGCCTAATGTGCAAAAACTGAAGATGGACTTGTGTTGCAGCGGGTTCAAACATGGCTTAGCTCACTATGTTCATGATATAAGTGCCAGAAATATTTTACATACATTCCACAGTCATTTGATAATCAATGAACAAATGAATAATTATTTCTGATAAAGCAGTTGATCAAATCGGAATGCACCTCCATAAAATGTCACAAATCCACATGTGACGTCACTAGTGTGTCTGCTCAATTTAACAACAATTGGTGCTGAAAAAAGTGCATTTTGAATGGTTCTGGTGCCAGATTAAGTGGGATAAAATGATTCCATCAATGTCGTCATGCTGTTAGAAAAGTAGATCTGATTTCATGGTTATGCACTCCTTTTGTGCATGAATTATTACTTGGTCGCATGAAAGCAGACTATTTGTTGTAATTCTGTAGAAGGTGTGAATTGAAATGCAAAAGGGTTATTATTAGTTAGTATTATTGATCATGCCATTCACAATAACATTGGGGTTAAAATAGCACCTTCCAAATGTCTAATTGATGTTATTTTTATTTTGCCGACAAACTAGTTATTTAAAGACTTACATGTAAAGTGAATTAGGAATACTTTAGTCTTTTAGATGAAATTGCCACTTCCGTCTTGACTCTAATTTATCCAGATTGCTCTCCATATACCACATGATTGATAACTGATGAATTTCTGCACCAATTTTGAATTTTATATTACATTATTCGTGTTTATAAGAAAAAAACTTTGTTATCCATAATCGGAACTGCATTATTTGTAAGCAATAGAGTACAATTGTATTTTTTTCTGTAGTTTTAATGCTAAGAGAAAGTTTATGTCCCCGTGACATTCCAGATCTTTCCAGAACTAAACCTCGCAAATTTCTTTACGTAAAAACTTGCTCTTAGCTTATATTTCTCCTATAATAGACAGCCCATCGATTGCTATTGGGATTTATGGAGGGCCTGCTTTGATGACAAAACTTTGTCATTTTGATGTCACTTTGGCATCGCATCTTACAAATCCGATAGATTTTTTTTAGTGAACATTGTTTTATCTTGAGATGTTATATAACGCACTAGTATACATGTTTTATTCAAAGAATAAAGAAATAAATATTAATACACTCAAACTTTTTGCTATAACACATTTGTCTTACCAAATTGTTTATAATCAATGAAATGATCAGTGTCAATTTGTTATTATCTAAGTATTGACATTTCATATTTATAGACTAAACAAAAGTCGCTCTAAATGAAGTTTAAACGTGAACTTAATTTGCACTTGTCAGAATCATTACCATTAGCCTTTAATAGTGAAAGGAAGTTGTTAAAGGTCTCCCATGAATTGTGTGGCCTTGCTGGAATGACTATTGGGTTGGATTATGAGAAAGTAAATGTCAAAGATGTGACCATCCTGTGACAAGAAGTAATTCCAGAGAACAGGCATCAATCTCTGACCTTGGTTGTTTGATATCCAATTTCTCTACCCAGTGAACGGTGATAATACAGTTATAGCCTTGCAATTGACATATTCTCACTCACTCACTCACTCAGTTAATATTTATTTTTCATGTAGCATGTGTCAATCAAATGTACATGACTGTGGAAGTCCTATAATTACAACATACTACAAATAATTTTTGTAATGCATCACTTGATTAAAACAATATTTATCTTTAAAACAATACATGAATGGGCAAGTTTCTTAGTTTTAGAAGGTAAAATTTTAAGTACATGTACCATACAATATTTATTCAATTATTTTTAAGTGATAGTATGGTGTGATTTTAACATTAACTGTAACAGTTCTGTTCTACAGTTAGTTTAGTTTAGTTTATTTATTATAGTGGCAATGTCCAAATAATAACCCATCATAATACATATAAAACATATCTACAATATCCTTAAGTCTTAGATCCTAAAAAAAGATGGATGTGAAAAACTTACAACTTGATATCTGTATTTAGGATAAAAAAAAGTGGCATTTTCTCTATTCATAGGAAGATCAATTTTAATCTGTCAATCTTCACATTCTGAAAATAGTGTCTGGACAAGCAGCCATTCATTTCTGAAGAGTCATAATTTACAACATCCTAAAATTGAGACAGATTTGCACTTGGTATTGGTGGTGTGGGAGTAGATGTGATAAATATAGTCTGCTGATCTTGTGCGATTTTTACAGAGTGCTTGCAAAAAAAGTGATTTTTTTGACAAAAGTTATTTTGTTTACACAAAAGTATTGAAATATGTGTTTTTGACCTAACACAATAAATATAACTAATTAGGCAATTGTCCTGTAAAGGCTGGAAATGCTTGTAGGTATTGAAAAGTACATTAATAAAGCAACGAGATCTCATTTTGAGATAAGATACAAACATACACATTCCTTGCCCTTCTTTACACATTAATATCTATAAGTTTATAACTTGTTTTTGTTTGATTTTGCCTTTTGGATGCAAACAATCAAAGTGGCTTCTTTCAATGAGAAAGCATACATTCACTTTAACTAGCTACATGTGATTGGGGGAAAAGTACATAGATATTTATTATTTCCAAGTTCCACATGTGAAATAGAATTTGATTGTTTTAATTATTAACTAAGTTACCAATAATGTACCCATTGTGTGCGTTCAGACAAGTTTGATATTCCCAATTTCTTTATGCAGAAAACCTACAGCATTCTTGCTAAGTGCAATATTTTACCATGAACATCCAGAAATAAGCTGGCAAATGACTACCCAAATAACTACCCAAATGGCAATGCATTTAGTGTATTTAGAGTATCTAAACATTTTTAGCAGTACATAAATGAACCTTGTGCAACTGTAGGACATAAAAATATACTATAACATTTATTCATAGTTTTACACATGTATTTCATATCTAATTAATTTATTTATTTTTAAAGTTTAATTGTTTTCACGTTTTACAGGAAATTTAAGATTTATTTTGTTAATATTGAGTAATGTCAATCATAATATCAAGAACCTTAACCTGGTCAAGTTTTCTGACACGTGCCACGAAATTCCTCCAAAAATAGTTGTGGCACCAAGTTGCCCACAGCAATGTTATTGGATGAGATGTAAAATATACCATTGGGAATACTTCTTGCAAAACAGACTAAATAATCATATAACCCTGGGCACAGGCAAACTAAATTTGGATGGAGATCAATGAAGGGGTTGCTATATTTACCATGTCGGCTGAGAGGAGTCATTTTTGAGTAGAGATTTTCACCTTATCATCAATGACTTTTATGGTATTAAGGCACTCTTCTACATTTAATTTTGTTTAAATGATGTATAATTTATGTACCAATAACTTCTTGAAAAGTATCATTCATTCATTCATTTCATTCAGATGTATTTGATTTATCAAGTTTGCAGCTGCGGTTTGCCGGTGTGTGCATCCTTAGTCGGCAGAGAAGCTAGAACCTAGCTCCTAGGTGTTGAGCAAATTCATCATTTGTTTGTTAGATCCATGAGTAAATAACGATACAAGTAGATGCCATTTTGATCCACTGAAATTGATTCGAGTGGCGACTCTCTGTGGCAGGTCCAGGCTTTTTTAAAAGGGTGGGCGGCGCACAGGATCTCATCAGTTTTGTATATGCAGTCTATGGTAGATATGAAAAAAACTCATGAAAATCAAATATATTGGTGGGAATAGGGGGGACACGTGCCCCTGTGCCCCTACCCTAGATATGCTCCTGACTCCCTTGGAAGTTCCTTTGGAAGTACAAAAGTGTGTGTGTGTTAGATTTCAGATATGGAGTGTAGCATCACCATGACAATCAATTGGCATATATATAAATAAGCAAGAATATGACAATAATCCCTAAAACTAAGAATTTGGATTTACTTCCAGAGCATAATGAGTGTGACTCAGGTACGCACGAGTGCTCAGCGTACGCCGAGTGCCTCAACACTGAGGGAAGCTACATGTGTCGCTGTCTGCCCGGATACAGAGGCACTGGACACGTCTGTGAACGTAAGTCACATCCATAGTCGGACATGTTTGATAAATAAATCAGATATCTCCTGAAAATAGAGGAATTCATGAGTGACTTGGCTATAATGACAGTAGTCATCTTGAATATTCCTGAGATTTCTGATAAAAAAACAAAAAACAGAACAAAAACAAAACATTAACTATGTATGGGCAACATCCCAGTGGATTATGCCACTTATCAATATTTAGTAAGCAGATCGAAGTCCATCATATCTTACCCCTTAATCAAACCCCTTAATAGTCGTGGAAGTTAGTCACAAAATCCAACCAATCAGAAGTCCCACTGCCGAAATGTTCAGCTGCATTGTGATCAATAATAACAGTCAATTCTACTCTCACTTTTCTGTCAAGCAAGCTCCTGCCACTGTATTGACATAGCTGCTTGGATGATGGTATCATTCTGGTCTCACAACCTTGGGGTCGTGAGTTCGAGTCCCGTTAGGGCCACTTGATATAGTAAAAATGGAAGATATCTCTTCAGCTATGTCAATACAGTGGCAGGAGCTTGCTTGACAGAAAAGTGAGAGTAGAATTGAATTCACAAGCAAGACTTGGGGAAAAAATATATACAATTATTCAAATAATAACAGTGATTTTGCTTTCTTGGCACCTCTGCCAAGTTCTGCACGATTGCATAGTTTTAACCCATGGGTTGATATTATAAACATGGCCTTGTAAAGCCAGTGTGAATGACAAAGCCGTGAAACCGACAATGATTAAAGTGATGTGTAAAAATTGGATGTATGTGAAGGATATTTTACTTCTACATGGAACCGTCATAATGCATCCCTAAAGTTTTTTTCAAACTCAGTCATGTCATCAGGACAGTTGACAAATTGAGGCTTGTAATGTGGATCAGCTTATGCACAGTTTCGATAATATAGGTTAAATCTATGAAATTTCTATGATATTATTATTCTCAAATCATTTTTGTGTATGTTAACTGTTATGAATAAGGTATATTCAAAACAATAAACATGCATATATATATTTGGAAAAACCTTTTCTTATCCACATTTGTGTTATTATTGTAAAATCATGTTTTGAGTAATAATGTTATATAAATATCATTGATACAATCTACTAAACCCATTTATTTTTACTTCTTTATCAAAGTGATTTTATATGTTACAGCTGTGTGTGAATCTGGCTGCAAGAATGGGGGCGTGTGTGTCAGTCCAGGGCTGTGCCAATGTCGTCACGGCTTCACTGGACATAGCTGTGATATAGGTGGGTGAATGATTGACAAAACATATCACAAAACCTCTATTAGAATTTATGAAGATATTTCTTGCAAATTGGGTAAAGCCTCAAAGGATGATAATGAGTGTGGATGAAAGATTGTGCAAACGTGTTATATACTATTACGCGTACTGCTGCATTCTTGATATGAGGGATAATTCCTCAGGAGAATTCAGACATCTAGGATGCCTATGAACAAAATAATCATTTGCAACACGAAAGACAGCATTTAGATTTATAACTGTTAATTATGCTTTATTATTGTAACAAATAAAATCAAACATTGTATTGTAGATATAAATGAGTGTGAGGAGGGTGCGGGAAAGTGTCACCCGAACTCTCACTGTGTCAACATCCCAGGTTCTTTCTACTGCCAATGCAATGAAGGCTACCATAGCAACTACCCTGACAACAGACTAGGAGCCCTTTGTAGAGGTACATGCTGTACTTTTTCTATTTTGAAGAGGGAGTTTGGGGGGAGGATGAATTGTGTTGGGTTTTGTTTATTCTAGTTATTCATGTCAAGGCTTTTTCAACTTATGCATGTTACGGTTAACCCATTGGTTGCATTAGGCATATACACTTTGTCTAGCGGCTTTTAAGTATGTGCTATAGAAGTGAATAAGTCTTTCTAACTATGATATGGTCAGAATATTTGAAACTTACTTGTTCCAAATGTTTTGACTTCAGATCGCCACAGAAGATGGCATGAAATGTATGGAACAAGTAAGTTGCTTCTTCAAATTTGATGTGACTTTTCATAATGCAAACAAAATAAAATAATAAAATTATTGCATTATGACTTGTACATGTAGATGGCTATATGTTAGATGGAAAAGGCACTTAAAGTCAAAGATATTTTTGAACGTCAAGTGACTTAGCATATATTCCAAAAATACTTAACTGTGAGTCCTAACAAAACGATAGGCATATCATAACCAGAAGCATTTTTTTACTTGATAAGGAAATGCTATCATGAGATTGATGTTGCAATTAATTACACGCAGTTTACAGTCTCACACTCTCATCCATGTCAAAATCAATTTCAAGAAACAGGAACATAAATCCATTACATCTATTGACTGAATTGTTCACTGTCATTATAGGTTCAAACGATTACTCCCCATACCATGCGTTTTAAGAATGCGTTAAGAATCATTATCATAAAAATCTCTCATGTAGACATCAATGAATGCGCCGGATGGGGGCGTGGCCATCTTTGTCCGACTGGCACCATCTGTCAGAACACCGACGGTGGCTTCCAGTGTGTGTGTCTGGACACGGAGCGGTGTGACGGTGCCTGCCAGGCCGAGGGCAAGCTGATGGAGGATGGCGCACGCTGGCGCCCGTCAGACGACGCCTGCTCGGTGTGCACATGCCAGGTGGGTGGAGGCATTGATACGTGTCCAGTGGCAATAGATAAAATCAAAATTTATACGGTGAAACATTGAGTTTCACATGCAAATAAGCTTTAGAGGCACTAAAAATGTATCCATTATATTGTATGCAAACCTGATTAAGAATGCATTATGTTTGTGAAGCGTTTTCTTTGTTTGCATTATGCCTTTGGATTTGAATTGAACATACGAGTGTTGTTTTTTGCCAGTCTGGCACCGTGCGCTGTAGCCCGCGGTCGTGTGACTGTTCCCGGCGCCGCGACCATGACCATGAGTGCTGCCCACAGTGCCGGCACAGACCTCCACACTCACAGGTGATACGTTGGGCGCTGGCTTTGCCTGGTTATTGATATGATCAGTGGACTTTATAGAAAATATACGTAAGGTATTTTTCGTGAGACCTTACATTGAAGTTACAGAGAGAGAGAAGAATAAATTTGAAGTTATACCATTGTTTTGGATGATAAGTTTTAATCATCCATATCTCTAATATATGAAATGGAGTTTACACAGCTATTATGAATTATAGGTAAAGGAATTGTGTTACATCAGAAATAATTTTAATATTTTAGTAAAATTGTATATCAATTGAATTGTAATAAGCATTTATTTTGTATCGTATTTGTTTTTTAGTGCCGACATCAAGAGTTACCAATGATATTTGAAAATGGAGAAGAATGGACTTACCAATGTCAGACATGTCAATGCCTTGTGAGTGCTTCATTTAAAAACAATATTATTATTATGATAATAATATCACAATATGTTCAAAAATGATGTTATATGATGTCTGATTCTGCATCTGGGGACTAAATTTCATTTAACTTGACAAATTTACACCATGGATATTGATATGATTTTGTAAGCTACATGTAAGTACATGTAGGTATTTTGAGTCACTATTTTGTATATGTACATGTATCTGTAAAACATGGCTTCTGGATTACGTCTCTCCCCATATTGTGCTCATGTCTCATTGTTTGCCTGGCATTTAGTTGTATCCACGAGTAAATTAACACATTATTGTGTTGATAATACAGGGGAATTGATTCATGAATTATAACCACCATTGTGGTGTCTAATACTACAATCTTGTGGAAATTATTCAAAAGCACTTATCACATAGCTGTGCTTTATTACTCAATAAACAACACTTTTTCATGATTATATAAAAAAAGAAATGCAGTTCATGAACGATATAATTTTGATTAATTTTGATTTCATATGCATTTTGAATTCTATTGTGATCGTTTTAAAAAATAAAGTTAAATTTCTTTTCTAAATTTGAATATACAAGTTTTATACAGAGTTATAAATAGAACTTCATTCATCTTTCAACTTTATTTTGTTTTCTACAGGATGGAGAAATAGATTGTTGGAGCATTGAATGCCCAAAGCTATCATGTCAACCCACTGTTCAGTCAGAAGGTGAATATGCTTGAAAATGAAAATATATTGTATGTTTTTAGTTATATGAGAGAATAATTCATCACAAGTAAAATATCTTCTGTTTGGGAGATATAAATGCATTCATTAAAGTATGATAACCGTCTATGTCCGAGGACCCTCGTTCAGTAATGTGCAGTAATGTTTCTATGTTTCTGCTAGGTGACTGCTGCCCGCGTTGCCTTGTGGAGGATGCGTGTGTTTATGAGGAGATTGTGGCTCATCTCGGACAGCCTGGGCCACCAGGTATGATTTTGATTTGTTCTGTTTTATAAGTTACAGATTACCATAAAAATGTGATTCTTATCATATAGGCCCCAGCTCCATGGGTGTGTGTGGTAATGTGGTATATACGTATACTGCTATGATTTACAAACACTACAAAATACACCCCACTGCTATTATATAGATACTATATAATAGTAGTAATGTGTATGGTATAGTGTAGTGTTTGTAAATCATAGTAGTGTACATACCACATGATGCTGCGCCCCATAATTTTCATGATTTTCTAAGTTAAGTAGATATTTTTTGTCATGATAATCTGGCATATATGTAGACAAAAAGTGTTTGTTTGAATTCTTGTACAAACAAAATTCATTTTGAATCATGTGTGAAACTAACTTTTCCTTGACATACAACCTTCATGATAAAGAAAATGTGTGGTAGTTGAAATTCATTGTTTAAATAGTTGAGAACAAAATCCTTGTAGAATAAGAACACCTATGCCCTGATGTACATGTAGTATTTACATGGCAGTGACATGCAATAACAATGTGAACTACAAACCTTGTAGTCATAAGTGATTATAATTAGATTTACTATTAAGTGACGAACATTATTTTTGTGTATTAAGGTAAAGGTGGTGATGTAGCAGCCTCATCTGACATAGCAGAAGTTGATACCTCAACCTGCCTTTTTGATGGCCGGGTATACACACCACAAGATGAGTGGAGGCTTGACTGGGACAGGTGCACCACCTGTAAATGCAAGGTGAATAGTTGATTGATTCTTATTTTTAGCTCGCCTGTCAGAAACATGGTGAGCTTTTGTGATCACCTTTCGTCCGTCGTCTGTCGTCCATCCGTCCACAATTCATATTTGCACAATAATTTTTCTTTATTCCTTATTCAAATTTTATCACTTTTTCACAGAGGTTGTATGCCTATATAATCATCATTCCATACTTTATACATGCCCCTGGGGGTAAAATTCCCCCCCCCCCCCCCCCGGGGTCCATCAAACTTTTTAGTGTAAAAGTGTACAGTCTGTCTATTAGTCATACGGTAATGCAAACTGCATTATTGCTAAAGTTCTCTGGAGATGGATAGAAGTCATAGTGCAACCTTGTCTCTTTTGTACAGTCAGCATTTAATCATAATGCAAACTGATTTTTAAAATTAAAGTTCTATGATGATATGAGCAAAGATATTCTATAATATCTTTGATATGGGTAGGAATTGCAGTGCAACTTTGTCTCTTTTTTACCAAAAATTGAACATAGATACAGGTGAGCGATTTAGGCTCTCATGGAGCCTTTTGTAGAATTGTTAATGAAAATATGCAAGAAAACTAGAAATGGTTAAGCCAACAACAAGATAATAAAGGTTCCGAATGTATATGAAGTTTGGTTGTCTAATCATCTAGTCTGAATATTACTTCTGAGATAAGAAAAATCTGATGATAATTCAATTTATTTTTTCTATTATTAAAGCTTTTTGTTTCTTTATCTTTTCCTCTGACATTCATTGCAGCGTGGTCATATATGCTGCAATTATGATCACAACTGCGGCTACCAAAAACGTAACGGCAAAAAGCGAGCAAACAAACATCTCAAGCACCAAACAAACACGGATGCAAACATGGATATGAAACAACAGATGAAAAACCCAGAACTTCTTGAGGGTAGTTATGAAATAAACATTGATGATGACCCGTCGACAGTGATAAAAGATATTGAACTTCTTGAAATGATAAATCCAGAAAAACAAAGACCCAAAAAGGCACGACAGCGACCCAAATTAAAAGGGAATAAAAGACGCTCAAATCGACGCATAGTCGATGGCTCCAGAACGTTTTCCAGCCGTAAGGAACGCAAAAAATGGTTGCGTCATATTGCACGCCGACGAAAACATAATGAGAGGCTAGTGCGTTTATTATCTCTTATGCAGCAAAAAAAGGGCATGAACAATAAGAGATTAAAAGAGGAGGGGGAGGTACAGGATGAGGAGGGAAGGGTGCAAGAGACACAAAAGGTGGTGGAGGCAGGTCGGCAGCCACGGACGGTTAAGTCACAATCTCACATGCTGAGAGACCATGATAACAGAGACATAGAGGTAGAATTAGCTGCTGTAGCAGCAGCTTCACGGGTAGAAGAGGAGGAGAAAATGACAGACAATAATTCCGCAGCTGCTGACTCTGATGATAATGAAACGTCAGAGGAACAGGATTTGGACACAGGTGTAGTGGCCATCCAACGGCCACCAGGAGATGAGGAGATAGAGACTCAGACTAGTGGCTATGGGGATGTTGTCTATGATGAAGATGACACAAGATAGGACAGGCTCCGAGATTGGCAACATAGTACTTCTTCCAGGCTGAGCAGCAAGCGGCATCGCCTGCCCGTTCGAAGCAGAATTCTCTACTGGGCAGTTGTGGTACTGGCGAGCGGTGCCACCCTCATTTAGTTGTAGGTCTCCCCAGTTACACTGCAATGATAAATGTGGTATAGCTATCCATGTTGATAGCACTTACATGAACACTGCCTAGATTTCCAGTGGCTCTCTCTCAGCTAGCACAGATTTCATTGGTACTTAAGATGTAGTCAGTAAGAGGCGTAAAATTAGGTTTAGTGATGTTAGTGGTAGACTAGAGGTGATTTCTTATTCATTGCTGTTTGAAATCCAAGATAGTTTGCAATTGTTCCGCTAGAAAAGTAAATAGTTGCACAGCATGTGTTGCTGAGTTGGTAATGTTTTTTTTTTTTTAAATTTCTACTAGAAACACTTTATCACACATTAATTCTTGGGCTATTGGTTATTTGGTCATGTATGCAATAGCTGATAAACAGAATTTTTGGCAATGCATTGGCCACAGGGTTTTACGTTTATTTGCAAGCATACATTTTACATTGTTGTGGAAATTGTCTTTTTAATTATTAGACCTTTCATCACTATTAATTTAAATCCCTTTCCTCCTCATCTAATTTTCCTGTTTATAGATGTCCGATTGAAGGTACGAAAAACCTTGTGCCATGCAAATGGATACTTGAGTAAGTTTTTTCCGTCAGATTGTGAAAACCAGAATAATGTGTGAAGAAAGAAGATTTTAATGGCATTATGCGTAAGGAAGGCAGCATATTGTGAGTGCTATAGATCTGTGGTGAACAGTGGTGGTTGTTGGTGATGTATTGATGATTGTTCAGGTGTATGGTGAACTTACAGAAAGATGTTTTTCAAAGGTGCTGCAGACGTTTTTAGAAGTTGTTCTGATTTGGTTACAGGAATGATTTTATTTCTACACTTAGCTATTTATGTAATGTTTATATGTTTATTGTGGTAATGGTTTATTTATGGAACGAGCCACAGATTTAAATGACAACGTCTTTTACGATTGGTGCTATATTAAGTATTGTAAAATTTGTAAATATTTATGGTTGGCTTTTTCTTTAAAGCACCAAATTTGTAGACAAAATGCTGTAATTTTTCACATCTTAACTGTGTACTATACCTATTTCCATTAGTTAGTAACTTATGAGTGCTCTAATGATAATTTCTTTTTCTTTTATTACATATTTTTCTTTTATTTACTTCATCATAGTACATGTATTGTATACAACTATTCATTATTTTGGCATAATCTTAGAGTAGTGACTACTCAAAGAAGGAAAAATGAAAATGATTAACAAATGGAAAATAAATGTCAAAGTAATAAGATTTATTTTGATAAGCTAGAAATGAAATAGCTATAGTACATGGTTAATTGTGTGGAAAAGTTTGCATGGATAAAAATCTAACAACATGCACACTGACTAAAATTTTGTTACTTTGATCATTATTGTTTGTAGCCCTAAATTGCTATATAAGTCTAACACAATTGTATTTTTTTACCTGCAGTACTTTAGCAAAGCACAATCAGTGAGACTCTTGTGTATTATGGTATACCAACACTTGTAAATAGAAATTATTGTCACATTATAAATTTAATGAAAGATCGTGCAAGTTTGGGCATGAGTTTGGTAGATCCAAATGACCGAAAGGCTTGGAGGGGACGGTTGAGATCCAGACTGGGCAGCCAGGCCTCACCCTCTGAATGAGGAATAATTAGGGCCTGTTTAAAATAAATTTATGATTTGATTGATTGATTGATACATTTACAAAATTCATAATATTGCAGCTATGAAGCCTAATATTGTACTGATGGCCCAAATTATAATTTATAGTGATATAAGCAAGCTTTTCATATGCTTTCACCTCACGCCCACAGCAAATCATTTGAGTTATTTTTAAACTATTTTCTGAGTAGCAGTAAATGCTATAAAATTTTAGTTTGGTCAGAAATTGTACCGATTATGCCTTTGTATGTTCTATCATTTATGATAGTAGTAAATTATTTTTGTATGTGTGTTTGTCTACTGCATTACACATGAGACTCACGTGGAATTTCTAATATGATTTGTCCTGCAGAAGTTGTAGATCTATGTGTGATGTACCAGGTAATGAGCTCTATCCGTTTGTGGGTCCATTATGTCAAACTAGTCATTTTTTATGCAAATCTTGTTGTATATATTATTTACTTAGTATATCAGGGCTAGAATTCTAAAGCTCTAATTAGATATTATATATAGCTTACAAGCATTACGATATTGCTTACACTGAAGAGACCACTAATTCTAGCTTTGTAATTTTGTCTTCCAACCTTTTATGCTGTTGATTTTCTGCCACCAGGGAGAGTCATTGTGTCAATCTCGGATTCTTCGGAGCTGTGTGTATGGTACAATTTCATATACAATGGATGTACACACTTTTACCCATTTATACTCTTACTATTTGTTGAATATACAAAATGTTGATTTGTTAATGCTGTATTTACAAAAAAACAGAGTCAGGTATTTTTTGTTAAGGAATGCTTATGCCATTTTATTTAACATGTATGAAATTTCATATCTTTGAATAGTTACTAATCATGCAGATTTCAGGGGGTAGAATCCTCTGAAAATTATTATTTTATGTAAAAATAATTATGAAATGCGTTTGTTACCTTTGTTATAAATTTCACATGCATAAAACTTACTAATATGGTCATCTGTCAGAGTATCACAACCCGTAGTTTAGATCATAAACTGTAATGATATGTAAAATATGCTTAAATAATTTATTCTTTCTTACGTGTATTCTGTAAATGTTGCAGCATATTATTAGTATATAATATATGATGTGTACAGAGAGTGGAAAGTATTTTAGCCAAACATGAATTTGATACATTTACCATTAGATGTCCTAGGAATAGGCCCTATAAGTTTGTGAACACTACATCGATATATGATTGTAACACAGAAAAAGGGAACTTTGTTTCTCTGTGTTTGAGTAATCTCCAATCACACGTATAAAATCTTGATGCATATAATTATGTGAATAATAATAATTATAATTATTTCAAGTTAATTTAGTTATGGGCATTTCCAGAGATAAACAATAAAAAATATACATGACATACTCATTTTCTCATGTCAAACATTGAATTCATCATGTCTCAAAACACTTTATGATAGTTTTTATTTAAAATAATATGCATTTTTGATAATTTATCATCAGGTTTCATGATTAATAATAGACTTACTAATATCCTTATTTTGATGCAAGATGAGCTTCTATGCTCTGATATTTTGTGTCCATACCAATAGTTAACTGTTGAGTCAAGGCTCGTGTGTCTGATAAAGTAACAGCCTTCAGTACTTCTAATCACCCCTTCTTTATGAAATTTATGATAATGTATTCGTCTTTGCAACATTCCTAGGCATGAAAAATGGATCATGTATCAATATGTGCCATAATAATTGTTCTCACTCTCTTAATTTCAATTATCATATACATATATATATACATGTACAAAATGTAAAATAGAATATCCAAAATTTCAAGTGTACATTGAAAATGAATGTATGTATGACTGTAATGTGTTATTCTAACAATTTGAAATGATTGTTTTTAAATATTGTATGTTTGATTGTGATATCCAAATTCATTATTTGAACTGCAGCAGGTCCTCTCATTATTCTAATTCTTTGTATTTGTGTTGTGCCGTCTTAACTGCTGTACAAAATAAGTGCCAAAGATTTAAAATTTTCAAGTTTATTTGATTAGGCTGAGCGTTTTCGAAAGCGCTCAGCAAAATTAAATAAACTTGAACATTTTTAAATCTTTGGCACTTATTTTGTACAGCAGTTAAGATGGCACAACACAAATACTAAGAATAATAATTGTGATATCAGTTATAATATTTTCATTATAAGATATTGCAGTAATCTAAAAATAGTTGTATTCAATGAAATGACTCATCACTAGAGGATATAAATTGGAATATGTTCATTTTATCTTCTTACAAATGAAATTTTTATTTTAAATAAAAACATCGAGATATTTTAGACTTCACAAATTATCTAGCATGTAAGTAATAACATTCCTGACAAGAATAAGGATGCATTTTAGTTGAAAATATCTTTAAGCGGTATGAATGTGATGATAGAGTAAATATATTTCTAAATATAATTCTATTCAATTAACTCCATAAGCATGAAAGTGAACATGGAATGGAAAAAAAGGGGCATATGTAACAAGATGTACATATTGTTATAGATAGAACAGATAATGCATTTTGTGATATTTATTAAACATTGCAGCAATATTTAACATAGAGAGATATATAGATATTAGGTGTTGATGAAATATGAGTGTTAGTAATTGTACATATTAAAATATTTCTTAAATGTCTATTGAATGTAGTCTGGAATTTTCTGGCACATTTTCACTCCATTTAAATTAAATGTAGTAATTATGTCAATATAGAAAAGAAAATTTCAGATGCAATATATGTATTGAAATGTACGTAAAATTTGTTTCAATTTGATGAAATAGAGTAAAATAAAAAGATTCTATGACTTTTCCTGAAATCTAACGAATATATTTCCCCTGAAATATCAAAAATTTTAATGCATGTGGTAATTTTGTGTATGAAAACCATTGTAAGAGATCTAGATTTCTCAAAGTTAATCATTATGTGGTTCACACTAATGAATATTTTAGGGTATGTTACGCTACGATTTTGTATGATTACAAATTGTAAATGCAATGTTTAGCTCTACTGTAAAAGTATCCTTCACTAAATATTTTGCTAAATTTTAATTGTTAAAAAACGAAAAAGTCTGAGAAGTTCTAAAAGTTAGTTATGAATAAAAAAGTTTTACATAGTGTTATAAAAAAATATGTGTTAAAAATAATAACTTGATCAATCAACTAGGAGTTTTTCTTCATATATGGATCCAAAATTACAAAAAATGGGAGGGAATCGATGAGTTAACATTTTGATTAGCATGATGAAAAAATTTATCTACTATTTTATAATTTAAGTTCTTTATAATTATGTTCACGGTGTTTATTCTATGCATAAATAATACTATATTTTCTAATAGAAAATAATCCTCAAGTACATTTACAGTAGAGCTGATTATAACTATCTAAATATCAGTGCTAAATATATGTATGTGCAATAATCTGTATATTGAGTGTATAGGACGAGAGGTATACCTTATATATGTGTATAAAAGGCAAATAAAATAGACCAAAGTTCTAAAGCGTTTTATGAGTGCTATATTTTCCTATAAATCCCTATATGATCTATGATAAAAATACACAAAAATAAATTTTGCAAATGATTGATAATGATGTTTAATGTTTTATGTATCAAAAATCGGTAATTGGTGGATAGATCAACACAGAACCATTTTTTAACTGTAAAATAGTTATCAAATTAACTTTTAACAGATGCCAAACATTTTATCTATGAATAAATTACATGTACATGTACATGTTTTTTTCAGTTATAGTCCAGAACATGAATGGATGTGATAAAAAGTTACATTAATGATCACTATCCACAACAACTGATTCAATATTCACAGTGAGAGTAATAATTGTGTGAGTTGAGAGCTAAAGTTAAAATTGTATAAAATTTAGATAAGCAAGGGGGAAAGGGGGAAAAACGGATGTTGGATTTTTATGGTATGTGGGAAAAGCACCTTAAAATTTGTGGAATGTGGGAAAAATTTAAAGACCCAAGAAATTAGGGATGTTAGAAAGAAGGCAAAAAAATTCGGCGTGTGGGATTTCTTGACCCCTTATAAACCCTCTGGAGTCTATATACAGCATACAAAGAAACAAACATTGGTTTAACAATACTTTTTATATGTCTATAGATCTAGATATATGTGGAATAGTAACAACCAAAATTAATGGTGTCTTCATGGGAAGGCTCCACTGTATAAGGTTGCATTCTGTTGTCCATTTGCTGGGATATCAGTACACTCCGTTACATACAGACTAAGTCACTGTATTTTAGTAGGGGTTATTTTCTTTGCATTATTATGTATCAAGCTAGTGTACTATAAAATGAATTTGTTGTATAGATTTTATATTTCATTTGAATATAAATGTACAATATTATATGCATTCTGTAGAGAAATATTTCTCTAAAATGGCGATCAGGACAATCAGGGAGACTGCAGCAAATCATATCACTATTTAGTCTGCATCAATCAGGGAGACTGCAACAAATCATATACCTATTTAGTCTGCATATTTGCCATTGTGACAGTACAGTAGTGCCATTTAAAATGAGTTTTAGCAAATCACAATTTATTTTTGGATGTTTTTGTAACACCATACATACATAAATTTGTGTTATAAGGTTCGTATGTGTAAATAAATATAAGTCAAACAAAAAATAAACATAACCGTAAAATATAATATAAGACCCTCTTTTTTGCATGGTCATGTATTAAAGTTTCAATAATTCAATTTCATTTTTAAAGTACTTTAGTATTCTGAAGCAGGTGCTTATCTTACAGTCAGAATATCGGCTGTATAGCCTGAATCGACAAGGAATGTTAATATTGAAGGAGAAGGCTCTATTAGATGAGTGTTGAAAGGGGTGTACATCTTCTCGCTCCTATAATTAGGCTAAAAAATATTCCAAGCCGGTCTATGCCTTGTTGTTCCCTGGCAAAGAGCCCCTAGCGATGCATATTGGTAATAATTCGCCTGCTGCAATTTGCCTGCTGGAAGGGTGGTTCACAGTCCCCATAAAAACGCAGGCTTGCATGCACCTCTGAGAAGAAAGAAGACCATTATCTTTATGAGACAATTCAGTTTCAATGAGTTTTCAAAGTACCAAACTTAACCAAACCTTCATAAAGACGCTGATAAAGAGACTAGAGTAAACTGCAATATAATAAGACGAACGTTGCCACAAGACTAACCTGCGCCCTCAAAATGTGACTTAATGGTTGCCCCACATCATGAATGTACATGTATGTACATAGTCGACCTATAGGTGAGGATTAGTCTCAACTTAATCATCTGTAGTCACACAGAAAGGGTCTCCTAGGTAAACAGATCGTACCTACATGTAGGTTGAGTTATAAAATGCAACTTTACAATCTCTAAACTTTAAAATTGCATCATTATGAGGAACAATATAAATTGGAACAGAAATTAATTTAAGTAGCTGAATTTTCACCTGGAACAAATAGAAAATTTGAGAATGACTCTTGACAATGGCATATAAAGATTTTTTTGTCTATCTACTTCATATTGTTATCATTAACTCTTATTTACCGGGTATATAAAACTTTTTTTTTTCAGTCCATTGCATGCCTCATTGAAGAATTTGGAGTACAGGGGCAATTTATAAAGATGTATATATAGCATGTAAATTAGGGGCAAATAATCCTCATTCCTCTTATACATACTGGGTGTATTTCTATAGAAATAGCTCCGATGATGTGGAGAATATATATACTCATCTTCACCAATTCAGGGTTCTTGCCAGTACACATCTATCTATAATATTTTATAGATGATACCTTACTGTGGCAAGATAGTATATATTTGGCAGCAAGTCTGGGGTGTAAACATGGACTAAAACAAAATAAGTGGTCTCAGTGAGCAACATTTCTTGTTAGACAGGATAACATACATCAACATTCGAGCTAGCTTATAATCTTCAATCCAGTTTAGACATCCATTTTTCCTTTCCAATCAGGCAGATACATGTAGTATAGTTACATGGCACCAGAGACAGAGAACCAGACCTGCCATACAATATACATGCATCTAGGTGTATTAGAAATGATATATTGCTTGTTTTTCCCCACTGATCTTTGAAATTAGATTATCTTCATATAGCTAACCAAATGATCTTCAGTAGCTTGAAAACACTTTAATTGATCTTCCTATTCATTGGGATATGTTTTATCCTCTTGGAAAACGATCACAGACACTTTATTGATATCTGTTACCATTACATAAGTTAGTTAATTAAGTGATTCTTCTTCATTATGGCAGGTCCAGATGATATAATGTCCCTATGAATTTTATGTTTTGTTGCTTTGGTGGCATTAGAGGGAAAATGTGGATGAGGATATGAGTTTGATTTTGTTGCTCTTTTCAATTGAAAAACATTTGAACTAGTATCATTGCTACTTGATAAAGATTTATGAAGATTAATGAATTTTAATAATGTCCAAATAATGTTTCTACAGAATAGAAAATTAGAATTAGAAAAAATATATACACACAAATTATTTAGCAATGTTGATATTAAAATTCCCACATGAGCTATTGCACGGAAATTCCAGTGTTTTGTGCCCATAAAAGATATTTTATGTAAAAAGAACATTCACAGATAATAAAACGTGCAAGAAAAAGTTTGAGCAAATAGGACCATGCACGATAGAACCAAGTTACAAATACACCCATCGGATGTTGAGAAAGGATAAATGGTAGGGCAAAGTGACAATGACTTTATCATGTTGATGCAGATGTTGTTAGTTGAGGCAACATGGATCACTATGAGGAAACTGTTCATTTTCATCCACACTGAGAAACTAGATCCTGCACCTTGAAGGTTGCCATGGCTCAATTTTATGGCACTTCCTTTACCAAACAGTAGCAAAGTGCAGAGTAAGTTACATATACACACTGATACCGCATTAAAACATTACTCAAAAGCATTAAGTATAAAATGTTTATAGATATCTTGGGCATTGAGATGCTATATTTCTGTTAAAAATTTTCATATTTTTCTCCAATCATCTTAGACTACATTTTGTAAAAAGTTATATTCTAATCATTGTTGTTAGTACCAGGAAGGCATCAGTGTTCTGTACAGCGAATTGATCACAATTTTTGTGCCTTTTCCATCTAGAATTAATACCAAAATTCCTTTGGAATCAAATAGTATAAAAAGGGTCTATTCAAGGAATACTAACTTGTCTTGTGTGCGGTTGTCCTGGAGAGGCGATCAGGACTGCCTGCTGTATTTGATAGAAGGATAAGCAAATAGACCATTGATTATTTGACAGAGGCCTCTATTATTTTGCAGAAGAAAGCAAGAGTTGTTGTCGTTATTGACCAATTCTGTGGACCTCTTGTAAACATTGCTTTATGAGTTTGTGTAGAGATTTATGTTGGCTATACATTTTCAAAGAAGTGACTGGCAGAATCTGGAACTTTTCAATGCTATATTGGATTTGGTATTGTCAATAGTTACCGACAGAGACATTTTGGTTTCAAACTGGCACGATCGATAATATGTTTTAAGTTGATAATCAGAGTTTGATTTGTTTATAATCACCGAAAAAGTCATTGTGCACAACATCACCTTAATCTCCCATCTAATATCAGGGTCATACGTGGACAATTTCATATAGTGAATACCAAAGAGCTGAGTGCTCCAGGTTTAACATTCAATTAAGGACGTTCTTTATTTATTAAGTGGTATGGCAAGAATTTTGAAGAAAGTATATAAAAGGAAAAAGATCTTATCTGGAATTGACCGTCTGCATGTCTAGACTAAAAAAAACAACATGAAAATGGACACTAATATCAATGAAAAAGCAAAATCTACATGTATTTGCTTGGGTGCAATTTCTGTGGCAATATGGTACATAACTTAAGTGATAATGGAAGATAATCTGGATGCAAATACCACTAGTACAGCTTGTATTAATCTTATACATAATTTATTGTAAATGATAATTGCTGTACTTAGCAATCAATTGATTTGTAACAATCATGAACTTAAACTACTTTGAAGTAGTCAAATTAACTCTTTGCTTCAACAAAATGTTTTGTAGATGAAATTTTAAATCAATTAACATCTCGTTATCATTTAATACAACACAAAACCTTACTCATAATTACTACATATTAACTACAGCATTCCAAATTCAAAATCTCTTGTAATCTAGTTATATCAAATTAATTTTCCATTGTACAAATCCAACCGATAGCAATATTTGTGATGTCAAGGAGGATTTCTCACAAGAACTGAATGTCCTATCACTGAAATGACCCTCCAAAATCAATGGAAGAAATAATACCACTTTCCCTTATCTGATTAGACTGATGACATTGCAAACAAAATGTGTTCAATAGCCATTCTTATGAAGAAATTTAAGTTATTTATTGTCCATTATAATAATTGAGTGCATTGCTTTTGTTCTTCTTGGTGATGAAAATTTTTAGAAAATGTAAACATAAACTTTTAATAACTGGTTGAATTGAACTGATGATGTACATATGATGAAAAGACAAGTCTGGTGTCTGAATAAAACTGAAGTTTCATTGACATATCACAAATCCTGTAGAAGGGTCTAAAATGGTAAGTTTGAATTAGACTTCAATACTCTCAGGTTCTTTTCATAGACACGTCCTCATTTGATCTACCAAGTTTTTGCATAGTCATTGGTTAAGATTAGCTTCAATAAGTCAAGGACATTGATTTCCAGGTCTCTTATAAGTTTGCAAATGTACATATTAACACTTGGGGCTGGCTAGTCATAGGATCAGGTAGAAATAAGATTTTGCCATGGGTCCTTGCATCTTGGACTTTTTAAAACATTTATTTGATAAACATCGATGCTACATTTGCTCACTATACACCTGTTTGTAGCATTAAGGCTGAGGGCTTCTGCAAGTTAACTTTCAGATTCAGATGGAATCAGGATAGAAATGTCAGTGCGAACTATTCTGACCATCTTTGTCATCTCATTACTATATTGCAGAACAACTCAGACGAGCCAGAAGGATGTTTTTTCCTATGCAGCATATTGTAGAAGAGATCTACCTCTTATATGAGCTTAAACTCCGATGAACGTGAGACTATGATCAACTGACAATGCTGTGTGATTCCTCTGGATTTCTTAGACATTCCCAAACAAAACTTTCAATAAGAGTTAGGAAATAGTGATAGATATGCTGTCTACAGAATGTACAGGAACATGTAGTATTCTGATGTGATTTCCATTCCATTAGCCATTCTGTCCATGTTTCTGCTGTTGATAATATTCAATTGTAACTGCAAGAATGGAAATTGTTATAAATAGATGTTTATTTTCAATTTTTAACTTCGTCTTAGGCTGCCATTGTTTCCTTGATCACTTTTATTAATCTAAACATGAAGTATGAAAATTGAAGTATGAATGATAAAATCTAGTGAAAATATACATCATGATCAATTTCAATCACACTGGAGAGTTTTATCAGCGAAATCTATAAATCTTGCGATTTTACTTTGCAGCAAGAAACACCATTAAGCTACTGGTGATAGTAAATGTGACACTTGCAAAAGATCATTGTGCAGGTGCCTTACATATTAATTACTGACAGGAGTAACAATACCAGTATATCATATTCAATTAATATTAGATTTTATATATGTGACTTTTATCATTGAGCGATTTTAATCATTCATTTTTAGATTATGTTCAATTGGTTTTAATCACTTTGTCCAGCGCAATCTGTACACACCGAATAATTATTGTGTCGCTTCAGCAGCTGAAGCAAAGCCTTGTGTTTACTGTGTTTGTATGTCACTATTCACTATGTATGTCTCTGCACAAGCTAAAGCAATTACCTATGAATCGATTTAGAACTTTACACAACTATGTAGTCTGACATGACAATGAAGTGATTCGATTTTGGGCACTTTGCCAAGTAATGTGTGCTTTCCAAAGGGCCATTTTTTGGTCCAGTTTCAACATTTTCTCCTTTAACTTTGCTAAGGTTTGTGAAAAAGCATTCAAGCCTGATACAATGCTTACATGCCTACTGAACATCAATTGTGTCCAATTTTGGCACTTTGCCAATTCATGTCTACCTTCAAGAGAGCCTTTAGTTATTTTTTTCTTTTCTATTTTTCCACTGTAGGTTCAATACTGTTTGAAACATGGCCATCAAGTTGGCATAATGGTTTTATTAGATTAAACATGCTCAGAGAGCACAGCATCACCATGTTAATGTCGACTCATGGGCAATAGATATTTACTTTAGTCATGCTTAGAAAGAACTTGCAATCCAATGCCACTTGCATAGAGTTAGGGTGATTCACATGTCAAATTAAATATTTTTCTGCATTAATGCTTTGATTACAAAATGAACATCTTTATTGCCCATGAGTCAACGTTGTTCTAGCAACGCTGTGCTCTCTGAGCACTTTTGATCTAGTTATAAGTTGTTAACACATCAAAAAGAGTGAGGTTGATTATCAATTTTTATCGCAATTGAATTACTTTTCAAGGCTATTAAAAGGCCTTGCAAATAGTTTAAAACTTCACGTATACCGTGTATCTTTGGGAATCAATAGTAACGCTTTGAAGCCAGATAAGGTAGCTGGAGGGCCCCATTCATTAACAATTACACTTTTCGATCGGATTTACTGTTTATGGTTTGTACCTTTCCCACCAAAAGATCAATAGCTAAGCGAGAAAACTATTGACACAAAATGCACTCATACTACATGTACATAGGTAAATTCCTTATGGATCGCTATATCCAAATGTAGTTGATATATAAGATATCATGTTTTGTATAGAACTATTAGGATGCATGTAACTGCTACATTGATTATTGTTCTAATTGGTATGATATAAAATTAGAAATGTTTTTTTAAAGTTGTAAATTCATAGATGATTAAGAAATTGCAGTAACAAAGACACCTCGTTAAAATAAGAGCTCTGGGCTCCCTTTATTTGTTAATTCCGTGG
Organism: Streblospio benedicti; assembly: GCA_019095985.1. NCBI lineage: Eukaryota > Metazoa > Annelida > Polychaeta > Spionida > Spionidae > Streblospio > Streblospio benedicti. Next base: position 30,818,984 of record CM032666.1, on the reverse strand, counting down.
TACAACATGTTTTGCATTGGAAAACTAACAGAGATGTCTTTAATGAGACAAGCATATATCGCATACAAAGTTGATATTCCACGGAAACACAACAGAATGTTTCTATACACAATGAATTCTTTCACACATAATACTGTTTACGAAGATAAAGTATATTTGAATGAAATGTTAAAATACAGAACTGCATTTTCTTACTCACAATACATGACTACATAGCAGTCCATGATGTTTCATGGACTTCGAAAAAAACCCACACATTGTTCATGTATTTGTCTTCAACCAAGTGGTCCTTCATGTTTAAGTATGTTACTTGACAATGTTATCATCTTTAGATATGACTATCAACTATAGTCAACTCACATGAAGTTGTTTGATTTTGATGATTGAAAATGCAGTTGATGTCAAACTTTAATAACATAACATGTCTGTTTCAATATCACAAAAGATAATTATCACTTCATATTTGGCACTACTTTGCACAACTATAGGTTAAAAAGCAAAATAAAACAGCTGCACTATCTCTCAATACTTATATGGTAAAGATACTGCACACCTTTTAAAATATATATATATATATATATATTAAATATATATATATAATTAGATACGGTGCTCAAATGCAATGTTTGCACATAAATACAAAACAAAAAAGAATACTATTTGGTTTTGTGGATACAAAAGTGTCAAATATTTTGGCCGATCATCAACAAAGTCTTATATCAAATCTATTAGATAAACGTCAATTATTGTAATAAAGCAGCCATACTGAAAGGCACAATGAGAGAAAGAAATATATCTAAGGCATGATTACATTCACAATTCCGTAATAATGATATTCAATACCATATATCAAAACATAACAGTGTACACAACATGATTATGGCACATATGTTTGACTACCCTAGCGACTAAATAATGGTGTTACACTTGAAACCTTTGCGAAGATTCAATATCACAATTGCTTTTGAGAGAATACACGTTTGCATCACAATCACACGTAGTTATGGAAATTCTAAAGATAAATAATCATGATTTTTTAATGCTACAAATATATGCAATCAACTACTTATGATATACCATATCGTTTCAAAAATAAACCAGTCAAGATTTTTATAAAACAATCTTGTGATTAATCGATAAGTCATTGGACAATTTTACATCTTAATGCATTTTAAAATATTATGCCATAAATTCATTTAACAGTCTTTCAGAGAAGTATCTCATTTGGATAATATTGATTGTTTTCATTTACATAAAAATGTAGCATATATACATCGACTTTTTCAAAGACAGTATATCACACAATACTCTTAAAATTCACTATTGGTAATTTACCTTAATTAATTTTGCAATGAAGAAAAAATATCAAATGTCTAAAAAATATTCCGAAATTAACATTACACACAAAATAAAAACCAGACAATGAAATCCACCTTCAACATGATTCACATTGATCACTCCACCACCATACGTAAAATATCAAAATCATAAAATGAAAAATAAAAAAACCCACCTCTCTTACACGAGACATGATCATGAATATAAAAATGGACATGACCCCTAGCAGTATAGCAATTAGTGCAATAAATAATTCTTCGGTAGGAGAAAACAATGTGAATCATGTAAAAAGATTGGCTGTATGGTCGAGATAGTCTAGTCGTCGTACGGAGGATCCACAATGAGTGGAGCCGTGTACTCGCTATGCTTGATACCAAATGAGAATTGTGGATACTGCCTCTTGTGTCCGTAAAACTGAAAAAACAACAACAGAAGATTAAAGATAAATATGTGATAATACATAAAATTTACACACACGTTTGAGCAATCCATTTATTTGTCTTCTTTGTCGAGATGCTACTCATTGGACCCGGTAGATTTATATAGAGTATTCCTGGGTTATGAATTAGTCTATATAAATATTACCGTATATGACCATCCAAGTGCCCACCCTCGTGTAACAGCCCCCCCTCTTTTTATTTAATGTCCTTAAGGATTATGTAGTAACTGCACTCTCGTGTAACAGCCCACCCCCCAGTTTGAGAAATTTTCAATTTAATGGGCCTGGGCGCTTAGATAGTTGTACACGGTAAGAAAATAGTGAACAAAAATGCCATTATAACATAGGATGTCAATTGCTAGGACAAACTCAACCAACTCACAGTGCAAATATTACCACTGTATTGATAGTAAATGGAAATATAAGATTTTGAACGAGCAATTGCAATTTCAAGAGCAATGAACACATGAATTATTAAAAGAACATCAATAAGGAATATTTGTATTATCAATCCATTTGATTATCTGCTAAAGTGGTGATTGGACTTCAGTCTTTTGTTGATGACTATTTAAAATGCCACTATAATATTCTGATAAGAGAAACACTCATAAGTTGTTTGTGCATATAAGTTTTACAACATTTATGTGCTGACAAATAATATGCCAATTGATTTGATGCATGCAACATTTAACATTCAGTATTATTGATATTCAATTACTTGATTACCAATAACAGTTAAAAAGAAATATTTACTATAATTTGAATCATCGTTGAACTAGAAGAAGATCAACTATCAACATTAACAAGTGGATACATAGAAAAACCTATTCCTATATCCATCAATATCACATAATCAGATTTTATGAATATTGATTACAACCGATATTACATAATCAAAGATTTCATTAGCAATAAAATCTTTAAAATTATGTAAATATAAATATGATTATCAAATTTCACCACTGGGTTACGTGCAACAGGATCAGATCATCATTCACAAAGTACATGAGCATACAAAATACACAAACACAAGAGGAATTGTGGAAACATTATAGATGTGGGAATGAAACTCCTGATCTGGAAAATTAAATTAAATTTTTGGCTGCAAATGATTATGAAGAAATCAGTACACTTCCACCTTTCTTATGTTTGCAGTATCAAAGGACAAGGACAATATTCCATACCAAACACAAATAGTTAGGTGAAAAACAAAAACAAAATATGTGCATTTCAAAAAATCATAGGTCAGGCCACAAAATCCAAATTGAATACCATAAAATTTCAGATGATAACAAAAATAATGGGTTGGCAAAACACACACACACAAAAAAAAATTCAGCATGTCAAATTAAAAAAATCAGCCATGGTAATATGACATATCAGGACAAATAAGGTTGTGGTGAGGGTAAAACACTACAAAGCCAACCGCAGCAGTAGCTTGTTGTTAACTGCTGATTGTTAGGGAAATCGGTGAGTGGAACACTACTAGGAAGCCAACACCTGGTGGACATTGCTACCTGCGGCTTAGCCTATGGGATCCACAATAAGAGGTGCGATGTACTGCGAGTGGCGTATGCCGAAGCTGAACTGTGGCATGATGCGTTTGTTGATATACACCTGTAAGAGTGAGTGATAAATATCCAACCGTAATTTTTTTTCCAATAAGAATGTTGCGAGATGACTAAAATAGTATATGAGTAACCATTAACTATTCACCAGAATTTAGTTTGTTTTTTTTCTAAACTTTTACTATGTACTAGCAGATAGATCTAAGAACAAGTGTGACCCATTTCTTTCAAATTCGGGCCAAATGCATTAATGGATAAAACTAGCAAATAATCTTTGCCATTTTTATTTCCATTTTATCATTTCAATTTGTAATCATTATGTAAAACCTCAACAAGAAAGGTAGACGATTTAGAAAATCTTAATTATTCTTTACACCATTTATATTCAACTTTGCAGATTGAAGTGCAATGACTGTATTTGTTGCTAGATGGACAAGCACATCAAGTTTAAAAAGTGTCTTTTAGGTAAAATTTCGATAGAATTCTCTAAGTGAAATACCTAGATAGAATTTTCTAAAATGCAAATATGAAATTTGTTTTACTGCATAAAGGTAGCTGTATATAAATTCAATGTTAATTGACACATGATTAATGTGGTTTCTATGGAGATTGATATAGCACCAAGAACTATGCATACAGACACTTTATACCTAACATCAACATTCTGACTTTGATTAGGCAAACTCTTCAATGTAGACAAATCCCAGAAAACATATATAAACTAGATGAAAAAAATGGATCAACGGATCAATAGTTTCTGACAAACATGTGATCATATACCATTGGCTTTTAATTCAATGCATATATAAACTCGGCAAACTAGCTAGTTTGAGTGAACTTTGTTCTCAATAAAGCTTTGGTCGTTGGTGTCCATATTTGTAGGAACTAATCAGTTGCTTGCTACCGTATAGCAACAGAAGTTTACATGTTCTTTTTTTGTTAACAAACGGCATTGAAGATTTATAATGGGATGTTATTATAACCAAACTCTTCATAGATTTATAACAACTGCTACTAGATTGAAAAAAGTAGGTCTAACAAAACATAGTCATGAAAAATAATGTACAAGGCTATGCTAAATAATGACTTTTGAAAAGAAACTTTGGATTCACAAAAGTAGAAACTACTGGTACCTAATATAAACCTATATCTTATCAAACTCTGAAGTCTGATGAAGTTGATAGTGAAACGACAGCATCTTTGACTTCTCAACTAAGAAAATTGAAAGCTTGAACATATTAGATAAGTAACCCAAAAAAGCAAATCCCAAAAAAACAGACGTACCTTTTCTGGTGAGTGAGCGCCGGGGCCTGGTTTCTGTGTGGTGTCTCCAGGGAGAGGGTTTCTGCTGGTCATGCTGTACTCTGCAGCTTTATTCTTGTAATAGTTGGGGTTCGTCACAGAGTAATTGCCAGGTCCAGGAGTCTAAATTTATGGAAAATAGAACTTACCAGACATGATCTAAGCAATGTATAGAGGCAGACAAGAGAGCATGGCTCTATATTAAAAGATAAATTTCCAGATATTCATAGTAGTGATTGATTGTTAAGCTGCTAATGGTTGAATGCAAACAGTATCTATTCTAAATTGCAGGGCAAATTTAAAACAAAAGCCTGCCCATTTCGTTGCTAATATTTTTGTACATTACGTATTATAGGATTGGATAATGAAAATATTTTACATTTGCCAAGAATACTAGCATACTCACACATTTTAAAAACCCACTGCACTAACAGAAAATTATGAATTTAAGAGCCAAAGACCTTGATGTTTTCAATATATGTACCTTTTGCAAATCCTCGTGAAATCCTCCAATCTTGCTGCGGCCAGTGAGGGAATAGCATGGTGCTTGTCTCTTTCCAGATTGAACAGTATCCCCCAACATTTTTGGTAGTGAGTAAGTGTTGGCAGCTGCAAGCAACAATGGAAATAAGCAGCTGATTACAGGTACATACACGACTAATATGTATTGTGAATACACTGAATGTTTCCCCCTATACTAAATGTTAGCCATTTAGAACAAACACTGGCAAAATCTTACATAAAACTTTTCATGTTCAACAAAATGTCACACAATACATGCAGTTATTACTTGTTCAAAATTTCAGAACTTCTTTAACAAAACAAAATAGAAATCAACCAGCTTCAATCTTACCGGGTGTCTGGTCAGTGCGTCTGTGTCTGTGGCGAGTGCCAAAGCTGTATGAAGGGGGCATATATTTAGCTGAGGGGCCCGATGATTCTGGCTTGTATGCACCAGGTCCTGGTGTTCTGAAAGGAGGGCAGTCCTTCTGGCGGGCATAGAGGGAATAGTGGGGAGTGCCATCACGTCCATCTCTGTACATCTTGGAGTCTGGCAGGTAGCATGGACCAGGGGAACAATCATCCCTAAATTTCCCATGTCTAATACCTGGAGTACAAAAATGAGTACATTAGTAAATATGTATATTATGATAAAGATTTAGCTGTTAGATATTTCCTGTGCAGGAATTTCAGTTTCTGTAAATGAGAAACTAGTGTGAATTGCCTCTGAAAATATGATTGAATCAGAAGCTATGGAAATGAATTGTCACTTAGATTTTATTATTCGTCATTTATGCTATTTTATGATATGACTTAATTATTAAAGAAAATATTTAGACTACTGCTCAACAATATAGGCATACTTCATTACATAAAAGTTGGATACTCAATTTGTCTTATCTAGTTTTGTGGACCAGCATGTACATTACAATATCAACACCTCAAATTGATTAATAAAACAAAACAAAATGCTTAACATACTAGTAATTTTTGCCCAACACAAACGATACACTACCATTATCTATATGTCACAAAGCTCAACGGAATCAAGTCTGTGAACACAAACGTTACATCTGTTGATATCTTATGCAACAATTCAAGGAACAATTATAATTGTCTGCATATTTTCAATTAACTACTGCAGATGTAGGTACTAATGTGCAGAAATGTAAATATAATCATATTAAAACCTTTTTCTTCCAAATATTGGTACAAACCAGGGCACTATTCATATTTAATTACGCTTTTTGCCATCTTTGCTTAGGAACAAAATTCAGCAGCAATTACAGACCTGTTTTTCTCTCTCCTAATATTTTTCAAACTTGCTTTTTACAACACAGAGTTTAAAAACAAAGACTTCTATCAGTCTGACTCACCAAAAGGGTAGGCAGGCCCTTTGTAATGTACACTTCTGGGATCATGATTTGGCTGGCCTATGAGTCCAGGAAGTCCATAGCACGGGCCAGGACTACTGTACATGGCCGCGATCGGCCCACGGGGCTTCGTGTAGTTGTATACCATGATGGCAGCGACTTATTACACGCACTGGACACCAACAATCTAAAAAAAACAATTTGAATATCACTCAGTTCAATTGTGCATCAATTCCAATGTTGCTTTTATATGTTCTTTTTCAGTTCTAACTTCTATGATGAAAAGCAAAATAAATGTATTTATAAAACTTTTAATGATCAACAGACTATGAACATCAATATTTATTTTGATAAAAAAGATTTACTTGTAAATTATACTTGTTTTTATGGTAATCATTTGCTTTATGTTTATTTGCAATCGGAACTTTTAAAACCTATAAATGAAAATCCTTTTTTTCCATCTAAGGAAAAATTCAAGTCTGTTCCGCAGCCAAGATCAAAACGGGATCACCAACAGGACAAAGTGTAAAGAATATTGGAAAAGCAAGTTTATGTAACTACACAATCACCAATGTTACCTATTATTTCAGACAGTAATCAATCACATGAAATGATCACTGGTTAGCCCTAGCAACAAGACCACTGCAAAGTATACCGGTACCTTTCCATACGAATTGATTACCATAAAACTTTAAGCAAACAAGAATGCTGTATGTCAACCTGTCTACAAACTGATTCAACACAATATGCAAAAGATTAATTATACCTAAGTTTTAATCAAGATAGTATTTTTCTCAGTCAAATAGATATATAGCTAGTTATTACATACCAGTAAAAGTAGCAGTAATGTCTATCTAGTCTTGTTGACTAACAGTAAAATGCTCACTGAATGTTTCAGAATGTGCCAGTAGTTTCATATCTGGATCTGACATACAGTATTGATCAATTTACATGCATATATAAATGGGGACTTAGCCACTCTCAGATTTGATCACTTTATCTTCTTATAAACAATCATGAGCTTTTTCAAAGATCCAGGGATTTTAACAGTAAGAAAATTCCAAAGCTTTAATATGCGATTTACAAATATTTTGTATATCTAGAAAATAATTGGGCATTCCATGTGGAAATACATTAAAATAAAGTAAAATACTATTCAAATTACCAGTATGTACATTGCTAGATCTATATAAATGTAAATCAATTACCCAGTACATGTATATTGCATTGTATGGACAGTGGTCATTTGCACAAGACCCCTTATATACTCCTTGCACAAGCCCAGTAGTCACAAATCAAAACGCCAACCTATTTTTATCTCATAAATATTAAACTTGTCAAATGTTCAATGCTACATGATGTTAATAACATCTACTTGAACAGCAATTAATTAACTATTGAACATAGCATTATTTTCCTCTGCCCTTAATCATTAAAAATTCATGCAAAGTAACACTTCCATAATAGGGGAATGTTTCCACTTGCTTGGTCCTAATCTATTATTAATGCAAATTCACAGCTCTCAATCACTCATAGCATGATAAAGGTTCTGCACATTTAGTACCTATAAATCTTTAATGTGAACAGAAATTGACAATTTAACATTTCTTCTTTATTTGACCTACAATAAAAAATAAAGGATAGCTGGGTCTTTCTGTGAGCATGGGTCTTTTTGCAAAAAATTATGGTGTCAAGTCTACGTAAATATTTATCCCTTACTACAACAGTTCAACCAGATTTTTTCAACATCAGATCATTATATGCTCTTTATTGAAATCTAATCAATTGTCAATATATCTTGAATACTATATGTATCTTGGACTGCTAATGCCAAAGTTGAAATAAATTGAAATGTGTCATGTTTATCATCTAGTTTTTACACAGCAGTGCGAATGCTCATATCTTGAGGCTACTTTATATGTTCCACTGCAGAGTATTCAAACAATCAATGGAAAACTGCATCCAAGTTTTTCTTTCACAAATCTCCAGGGAGTATATATATACATGTACGTATGTATGTGTGTAGCAATTGCATGGTTCTTCAAATATTGTCCAATTAATTTATATACACTGTAACTTTCAACGGCTGTTATTGAGCAGCTGTTTATTGTTAGTGAAGCCTTTTCTAGATAGTAAATTTGCACTGGACTATAATGCATAATCATTTCTCGACATGTTTACGGAAGTTAACATTTAAAGAGTTTAGCAAAGCCAATGTACTTTAGTACTAGTAGCTAGCACTGCTACTAAGTATATGACAATGCAAGAAAAAATATAAAATCTTTGATAGACACACATGATATATCAAAAGTTCTTGGAGCTGCTCGTACCATAGATCTAACCCCATATGGGCTTTCAAATATGGTAAAAATCCCATATAAAAGATATTAAACCACTGTTTAGCGTTTGAGTTTTTAGTTCTTTACTGCATGCGAGTCTATATACTAGTACATATTTATTCTTATTTTTCAGACAGTAACAATATACCCTGTCAAATAATTTCAGTTCAGTCAGTCACTCCTCAAGTCAAAAAAAGTGTCAACATTGATATTTCCTGTCACAAAAAAACAATATTGAAGACACTATGAGCGATGACGAGCCTAAAACTATATTAGATCCAGCGCTCGATACACTATGTTATCTAATTAATATAGTTTCAAATAACCTACCTTGTTAAAGAACGTGATTGCCGTGAAAAAAGTGCAAACTAACTATCTCACAAATCTTGTCTTCCTCCTCGTTGACAACGACAACTAGATCTTGGTAACAGGTCACGTGTAGTCAAATTGGCGATTTGATTGGTTCATTAACTTTTCCGGGTTTAGAGTATGGTGTCATTGTGTTTTTGATAATCCATTCGAGAACGTTATGACTTACTTTCTGATCCTTCAATTAGTTGTGGTCTTGGATTAAAAATAAATGATTAATCCTAGGTTGTATTGCATGAATCTAATTGTAATTTTATCTTATGACGAATACTGAAGTCACTAAATATTATTACAAATAATTTATTTTCAAAATAAAAGCAATAGATCTAAGACATTTTGTAGAATAAATAAATATTTCACATATACTTACTTAATTAAAGTCTACCCCAATGAATTAGAAGAACAATAATAATCACATGTTCAAGATTAAACAGATTTTCTTCATGATAACAAAAACTATGTCTTTAGAACATAAAAGGTAGAGTGATGAAGGTGATAAATATCAAAAGCTCTGATTTTATCAGCCTGTTTAATCTCAGTAAAATAAACTCGAAACAAATATGCAGTGAGTACAGACAGAGCTTTTTTCCTAATATAGACATTGAAAGAGCTAATTCATTAGAATTTACAGAATACAGAAAATATGCTTTTTAAGATATCTGATAATCTATACTTTTTAACTTAAAAAAAACAACCGATGTACGTATAATTAAAATAAATTGCTTTTGCAAGATGTGCATGAGAAACTGACATAATAAAATAAACAATTGCTCTCCCCTAATATAAAAAGATATACACTAAAAATAAAATCACTAAAAATTGCTGCAGACTTTGTTGCTTTATAGCATTATTTTTTTTTTATTTCAATGTTTCAAACCATCTAACAGTATTAAAGGATCATTGTAACATGAGTTTGTACTTGATAAATATTTAGGACATATAAATTAGATTATTTTAAGTCCTAGATTCTGGTGAAACAAATAAAGCATAACTTACCTCTCGCAAAGATATATTAGAAACAACAATCATATCCACATTTAACTATAACAAAACAATAACATTTTAGTTATCACAGATAGTATCTTTAATACAACAGGATTGGCACAAACATAAAATTAGGATTTCTAAAATATAGTATCCACAAGTCTTTTAAAAATATTCTTCAGATGACTTGATGCGATTGGTATGTGACTCACATACCATGGCACTGAATGTATCCAATACACCCCTATCAATGATAAAATGACGATAGTTTATCTTGTATCCATTCATTAGCATTGGCCTGTTGGTAATACAGCTGTCTTTAGAATTTTATCACTATCTTCACATAATCGAAAATATGTGTTGAAATTTACATAGATTACTTCCTATTTAGGATCCTTGAAAAAGTTATCTATGAATGTGAAGCAATGAAAAATCTAACTTCCATAAATCTCTGTAATTTCTCCCCTCTACATCTTTGCATATATACCTTTGCCAACCACACATTTAAAATACTCCTGATATGTTCATGATGGAAAACTTATGAACTTTCTTGCAATGTTTTAAACGTAAAATATATTCCATTTGATTTAACAAAGTTGTTATATTCACTATATTCCAAAGAATGACATTTATTTTTAACACTAACGAACACGAAAATCCACTGAGTTTGTGATGTAATCATTATCTTAAAAAAAAACACCATAAACTGTTTCCAATGCAAAGATATTCTCAAAATGTATGGAAATGATTCTGAAGTATGCATTTATAGACTGCTCTATCATACACACAATATGATTTTAAGTCGTGATGTTCGAGTCCTTCATCTTAATCATATGGAGTAAAAATAACGGGTGCTATGAAGGGAGAATGACGAATGCCCATGTGGAAACTGGGTGATCTTTTCAGTGTCGAGGGTTGAGACTGTAAATAGAGACAATACAGAATGTGAGTATACCAGTCCAATGGGTTCAATGTTTTGACACTTAAATATTTTGTATCAAGGGATAGATAAAATTTGTAACTCTACCATCACAATGTTATATATGAGCACCAGTGAAATCCATGAAAATTATCATCTGTTTCATATATGTACTCTTAAATTATCAAGTGAGCTTGATTATCCACAATATGAGAATATTTTCATCTGAAAAATAACTACTCTTTTTCATTAAATGAACTTATTTTGGTCCATAATCTTTTTTGATTTATATTTTAATCAAAATAATCAGAAAAAATGTATAACTGTACAATGAATTTATTGTAAGATAAATCAGCAAAGCAATATTTCAAGCTTCCGATGTTATTAATAAAAAAAGCATGCTAGGATGAAATTAGTTTCCATAGCTAAAGACAAGCAAAAATAAATTCACAAAAGTAAGCCATTTTATAGCATTTAAGTCATCCATATAGGAAAACTTATTGTGTTGAAATACACAGCATTTAAAAACACTTCATAATTGATCAAACAAAGCATAAGCATTTGCATTAAATGGTTAATTATTATAAAGACAAATTGGCACAGCACATTCAAATCATCCAATTGCTAGAATATTAGAAGGCTTTATGTTTAAATTCATCAGCTAATGGCCTGGTTTTATTTTACATTTCAACCAAAATACAATGTACAAAATGCTTGTTCTCAAATATTTCCTATATAAAATGGAGATTTAGTATGACGTAAATTGATTCTTTACATCCCCAGGTCAATATGGCTGCATATTCAACATAGAGCCCTCCATAAAACAGGTTTAGAAAAGAAAAGAATTCACACATGGTAGACACACAAAATAAATGCAGAAGACTTACAATACTAAAATATATACAAATGTAGAATTATCAATTTAATCAACAGGATCGACAATGAGAGGAGCTGTGTATGCAGAGTGGCGGATTCCAAAGCTGAATGACGGCATCTGCCGCTTATTGACGTAAACCTTCAAAGAAAATATAACAATTTAATCACTAATGATAAACAGTGTAGTTTGAATTTAATTTAGATATCCAGATAAAGAGAATGAAATGAGAACGATACTACGAGAAAGCAGATAACAATTAGATTTTTTTCTATTGACTTGAATACTCAGTATACTAAATCTAATAAGAACAACTAAATTCAAAATAGATAACTTTGGAGCGACTAGAACATAGAAATATTTTTTATTTATCCATTGTGCATTTTGTATTTTTATATATGATTTATATATTGGAGAAAACAATTCCAATTACTTTTATTAAGAGATAAAAAATAAAAGATAATTAATAAATAAATTCCCAAATTTTGCTTATCTCATATATTTATAAGTTTGCATTATGAATTTGCTAAGACATGTATGATTGCATTATGATTTTTACACAGGAATACTTTTGCAGACTGTCCAGGTGGTCAGAGCTAACAAAGCAATTAGCATTAAAAATAAGACGAAATATAGTTGTCTATACTTTTACTGAGAAATTTCAAATAGACTTGAACAAATCTTCTATGAATTGAGAAAAAACATCCATCCTGTTCCAATACATTATCAAAATGTTGGTGAACTACTATAATTACTAAATCAGAATACACTTATTTGATCACTATAGTAGAAGTTGCAGAACTAAAGATGTATCAAAGATTTAGAATTCCAGAAACTACAATCTCTAAACTCACTCTTTCTGGAGAGTGTGCTCCGGGTCCTGGTTTCTGTGTGGAGTCTCCTGGCATGCTGTTACGACCGGTCATGGAGTAGTGAGGTGCCTGGTCTCTGTAGGTGTTGGGTTCAATTACTCTGTATGCACTCGGGCCCGGAGTCTGCGAGATGAAAATAAAAAAATATTTCAAAACACCCCCAAAAAAGTGAGTTAGGACCCTCCCCATTTTCTTTGTCTGAATTTTGAGGAAATAGTATTGATGCATAGACTGCATGAGGAGTTGTCGAATGCAAGAAGTTAACAAGAAAGTAAACCAGATGATTTTTGACTGATGAAAATGGTTGCAAATGATTACTTTCTTATCGCTAATTTCAAACTTAAATTCTTAAGAAACTATACCTGGTATGTTTTAATTAAATACACACATCTGTAACTTGTGTAAATGGACAATAATGCAGCATGCCAAAAATTATTCTAAATAGATTTGAATACATTAAATGAAGACAAAGAGATGATGTGTCTCATGGATTCTCCAAAAGGTTTCAGTATTCACCAATTGATAACAAAATAAGAAAGGTATAATTCCATGCATTATAATGAAAAATACTCATGAACTTTCATGCAGATGATTATAATATATTTCCCAGTTTTGTAATAAAGATTTATAATTGTTTGAAAATACAATACGAATAATGACATTTATTTTTTCCCTAGTCTGAGGAATTTATTTGAGTAACCACAATGTTTCAAAATCATATATAGTTGTTGAGTCAGTTGTAACCATGATAAATATGAATAAACATGATTGCATGGTATCAATTCCAATCATGTGGTAGATTAACTAATTGATTAGTTTGCAATTGTAGTTATATCAATACTATTGATTGACTACAATAAGAAATAATGAATCTGTTGAAAGCTCAAGAAGCCCGTAATTTTCAGTTATTCATGCAGAGCAGTCTACATTTTGTAGACGATATATTTGGAAGATATTGACATGATTCAATAAACATAAAAGTTCCATTATTGAAACCTTTGTTACATTTCTACATTCTTTCGTACATGTAGCATATAGTGATAACTTTTAAATTTCTTCTCAAAATAAATAATAACAAGCACAAACTTATGTAGATGTCTCATGTTGCATGCACATGGAATGAAATGTAAAAAGATATATTGTATTGTCGTTTCTAAAGGTACCGATGATATCATGGTATAAAAACATTTGGTAGAGCATTTCTTGTTAACAACTTATCATTCATTTTTTATAAACCAATCCATCCTTTTGGGAGTGAATTAGTAATTTAGATGGCAACCAGTTTGAGAGACATTTTCAATTTTCTAGTTGATTTCTGAAACTGTACCAACTTTTTTCAAATTTTCTCATGAATGTTGCGAAAAGTATGAAAGTGTGGAAATTAAAGAGTTGAGCTTCAGCCTGGGAGCTAAAATAACTAAACCAAACGTAAAACATTCTTACTGACAACCTCTGAAAGTTGTGTAAACACTGAAGATCCAAACAAGATATGTTAAGTCACGTCAAATAGAACCAAGATTTTTCGTATTATAATCCATATAAAAATGGCTACCAGCAATGTTAAACATGACTTTGTATATTCATTTTGGCATTTCTATGCATTTATTTCTCTTTAAATGGGATTTATAGATAACAACATGGAGTAAAAGTACTATATTTAATCATTAATTACAAATGGATCCATTTTGCAATTTATAAATTTATATATTGTTGACAACCAAAATCCACAAATATAATTTACAGTACCGGGTATATACACAATGGTATTTACACAATGGTATTTAGACCTTTCTTGAAAAAAATATGCTTCATAGTTGACATATCAATAATTTTGAAACGTGCAGTGAATAAAGTTTTACCTTTGGTAATGTAATTGGTTGTTCGCTTACCCACACCAACATATTTGAAAACAATGAACCATATGCAGCATATCTATCAAAACAATACCTAGGAAAAATCTGAAATGAGGATTTTCTCTTTAGAAAAAGAATATGTTTAAACTAAAAGGATTTTCTCTTTGAAAAAGGCATATGTTTAAACTAAAAGGGTCCTTACTCTTGCAAGATCCTGGTAGAAGGCACCCTGGTTGCTCTTGCCAACCATGCTGTAGCACGGTGCCTGTTTCTTGCCTGCTCTCTGAGTTCTACCCAACATCGAGTCCAGTGTGTATGCATTAGGACCTGCAAATAATTGAAGAAGCATTTTATACATATTTGTAATAGAGTTTTTCTACATGTCACTAACTAATAAAATGAATGAGGGTTTTTAGATATACGATTGCGCATGAGTGATATTTTAAAAGTTTTTATAGATTTCTGGATACTGTCTCTAGAAACACTTGACGTAACAAAGAATTATTATATATTTATTTCATAAACCTGCATCTAAAAATATACATGAAAGCAAATTTTAGAATTTTTGAAATTTTGCTGTTCGTGTTAATATTTTCTCATTTGTCATATTGGGTGTGAAGCTATAGTAGCAATTGTTAGATGCACTTGCCAGCAAACTGACTCACCCTGGCAAACCAACATGTCACTAATTCAGAGGTCACTAAATTACGTACATGTAGGTGTTGATTTGAAAACACGTGAAAGGTTCGCGGTGCACATCTACCAAGGCTACTTGTACATTTTAAACTACTTGGTAGCCCGAATGCTATTTGCAAATAGATATTCTGAGATTTGGATAACCTTAGCACTGGTTCGCTGTTGCTAACTTTAAGGACAATCTAGTAAGTAAAATTTGAAAACACTTGAGATCCCAAAGTTTTTGGTAACGGGAATTTGAAACCCTCAAGTGACAAACCAGTTAGAAATACATATATTTGTATAAATTAATGATCAAATGTGAGTCTCTATTCTGAAAACTTTCATTTGTTATGTGAACTTCCTAATGCAGAAAATCCACGTAGCTTAGCTACTGTAACCCACAGTGTACCAACGATTAAATTTGCTTTCTATGCGGATCAGAGATACGTTAACAAATAGTAAGAATTGCCACCCACATTTATGAAGCTGGATTTGCAATATTTTCTAATCAAGCATTTTCAAGTATTTGTTCATGTCTGAGGCCATGTAAAAAGATAATATTTTGTATTTCATTATCACGCAGATTTGAATAATAAGCCCAGTCATTGTTGTATTCGTCAAGTGAAAATGAACTTCTGTAAATGGAAAAGAAGATCCTATATACATATATTGTATAGTTCGGAGTTCACTACTTTAATTTTCAAGCATACCACCAACAATTTATGACTACTTCCAAGACTCTCAGGAAATGTAGATTAATAATCTATTTTAAAACGTTATTCCTAAATTATATACAAAATTTCAATTTGCAACATCATTGAATCTAGCGGGTAGAAAAAGAATGGTTAAATTTATTTTTTCATCTATTATTACATACATGTATTTGTATACTTCATATAAGAAGTGATACGGTCTGTATATATGCATCAATATTTTATGTGCAATATAGTCATTAGTGACTAATCTAACGAAATATACTTAATAATGAAATAAAGCAACTCAATAACTGCGATATTGTTATAAATCACCTTCATGAACTCTAACAATAGACAGTCAACAATGGACAGTCTACTACAAGTAATGTCCTCACTACATGGGGTACAAAAATAGGTGCTATGTCCATGTCACATTAAAAACATAAACATGTATGCATATAAAAATATACTTTGGTATTTTGTGGCCTTGTATAATGATAAGAGGTGTGTAGTTATTACAGGTTTGAAAGTAAGTGAGTCGGCTGATACATACCCAAAAAAGAAGACAGTCATTTTTACCGCATGTACAGGCCAAAACCAGACATTCAACAGTTCCCTCCCAGTCAGTAAGGTGTGCACTAATCAATGACCGTCTCACCAGCGATGATACGTGGCTACATGTACTTTGTAGTTACGTAAAATAAACATTTCTATCATTTTTGTTCAACATTAAATTGAAATATTTTCCATGTTAATATTAACCACTTGTCTTACTAGGGTACATTTCCTAAAATGTTCAGGCCGATCACTGATACAAAATTATTGTAATTCACAAATCATTATTATGATAGCAAATTAATAAAATAAACACAGATTTTTCAATGACATAATGAAGAAAGCACCAGATTAGTTTTGTTAGAATGAAGAATTAGATCAAATAACTCTTGCTCTTAGAACAAATTTTACAACAATTAATTGTAGACATTGTTTTTACAGCCAAATATTTAGTGCCATTTACAGGGGATATCATTGTGAGGTCATTTGCCAAATGATGCTTTCTGGGCAAAATCACTGCACAGTGAGGTAATAAAAGATTAAATATTCATATTTTATGCCCCCATGCTTCACGAAAATGGATAAAACCCATCGCAACAGTAATGAAATGAAAAAACGCATTACAAAAATCCATGAAAGGGACTACGCATATCTAAAGGCCCACATAAAATATAAATACCTAAATTATTAAAACATCACTCAATATCGATACCTGCTTTAATTACACATGTTTTCTGCATACATCTAAAAACTTTCAACCATTCAGTCATAAAACCCATGGGAGGTTAGACAGTCGTAACCGCTGTTACATAAGTGATACAGTTAGCGCTCACATGTCACTAGGCCCCATACATGGCCACTGTGGCTGATAAAAGGCAGATGCATGCTTTGAACAATCAATCATCACAATGTTAATGATCCACTTTAAATAGGTCATTAAAATGTCAATAACAACAGTAACTGCACATTTTTTTTTATACAAATGGTATGCAATTGATATGAAATGTGTCTTGATAAAATATTTCCTCAATCATCGTATTGATGAATAAAGGATGGGTACAGTTTTCAATATTTTCTTTGTTTTCTTCACGAGTTCTTCAGTTCTTCAGACCTTGTGTCAGTGGTGCAAGAAAGAAAGCAAATAGAAAAAATGATGTTACAATTACATATACTATAATATAACACTGTTGTGTGAAAGTCCTAATATGTTCTCAAAGCAACCACTTCAATAAAGTATATTTACAGTCCATGCAACATAAGATCTCATAAGTTTCCATGTTGCAATCAATGCTATATCAACAATCATTATCCAGAAGCATAATATTAACTACATTGTTCATTTTTGCATACAAAATTTTAGAGAGACTGATAGTATGCTGACATCTGATTTGGTAAGTAAATGAAAGTATTTGTATGTTTGTTTATCTTCATATTTGTAAGTTCATCTTTAATATATAGATATTCTTAACAGTTGTGCTCTTTGCGTCTAGAATAATATACATGTATTCATACCGTATTTGAACTAAATATTGGTGTTTACATTTCGTCTGCTAAAACTGGTTGAATTCCATAAGTATTAAAAATGTATGACATTCTTGGATCGTGTATCAACCTGGACATGTGAGCATTGCAAAATAATTGATGTCCAGCTATTGCATGGACAATCAAATATAATGTCACAATGTCACACAATGAAATGGTGGCGATGGTCTACTGAGCTAAATATTGATGTACAGTCTACAGCACATTCATTTTTAATTTGACCTGTCCTAAGAGCAGATAAGTGCACTCTTCAAAATCCTGGATGATCTTGATAAAAAAGAATAAACGTTTTGAAAAAATATGAAAAAATATAAAATAGAATGACGCTTTTAAGATAATAGCAAACACAACACTTGGTATGTCACACCTGAACAGACAAAAACACTCTTAATTGACTTTTATATACATCTGAAGATATGTTTTAATTTTGTTACGTGTTACTTTTGACTGTTTATGTTTGATAAATATTGATGTGAGAATGATAGAACGAACATCTGCCCCATCATTTTAAATAATATTTCATCTATTATCACTAGAATGTACATCTTCATCGATATGTACGTGTGTATTTAGAAGTAGAGGCTTCGAAAGGAAACCCAAAAATTGTAATGCAGGTCCCAATTATTCATTTTGACATGAAATCTTAAATATGGTTTACAGATCAATTAACTATAATCCAAATAACATCTTGGATAAAGATTTTTTTTCTGAGACACTGTCTAACTGCATGACAGATCCAGATTTATGGAAAAGGGGAGAGGGTGGGGGCTGCAACCACTAAATTTCATGGGTTTTCTACCCATGAAAGTTCATTGAGAAGCCAAAAACCTCATGAAAATGACCTTTCTGTAAGAAGGGACACCTGCCAGTGGTGCTCTTTGACTTCAATGCCAATCACATCCACTTGGTACTATGATGTACTCAAATTATTTGCCGCTCATCTGACCTATACTTCTGACTTCAGTTTATATCATTTTTTGCAACAGATAGTACTGCTAAAAAGACGTGTGTGTGTGAGAGAGAGAGAAGTATAAAAATATATCCGCAAGCACTGGGAAACACATATATATCATTCAAAAAAGCACTAAAAATGCTAATAAGACCCTTCCCAAAATTTCGTCCTCAAGTGGGATTCAAACCCACGACCTCTGGGTTGAGATGATAACAGACCAAGTATGTATGCTGGGGGGTTACAGAGACATCGGTTCAGCCGACATATAGATAGTACTGAAGTATTGTTTTCTACAGATGTTTGTTTTAATTAATGTAATCATGATATATGCATTTCTAACATCAAAGTCACATTCTGTACCTGCTATAATATGCAAATCAGCAGCTTGTTTAAGTAACTTGCTGATAAAATATCGTAGATCGTTATATACATTGGCAGAAATGTGTTTGTGTGGCCAAGTTGTAAAGAAATAGAGATAAGACTTTGACTATTGATGTGAAGTAATTTATATTTGATTTATACACGTTCTTCAATTCCACGTTATAATGAGCACAGATATGAGTAAACAGTTTGTGTGGAAATCGAACCTATATAGATTTGTCTGTACATTGCAAATGCATCGTAATGAACGGAGTCATTCATACAAGTTTTCCTTCCCCACTTGTAAAAGCAAAAATGGGTGGTGGGCGTGGCTGTATATGGCCATTTTATACTGGTCATCACGAGAGTGCCACCTACAAGAAAACTTGCACTCTTGTAAATTACACTTTAACAATTGAATCTAATATGCCAATACTTTGATTTATACCTAGCTTTATATTATTTTACCCTTTGTATTATTTTACCCTCAACTTAAGTTTCATCTCTCTCAGTATACATGTATGTACATTTAATGATTGTAATAATTATAATAGTTAGCGAGTTTTATGGTAACAAATATTGAGCACAGTATAATAATACACAGACTACAGATTTCAATACATGCTATTGCTAACAATGCTGATTTGAATATTTTTGGTCATATTCCTAAACTTTTATCACTCAAGAAGAACACAGGTAAGACTGAACCTATTTTTTTCCGCACAAATCATTTTCAAACATGCATTTCATGCACTTTATATTAATCTGCCTATATGTTTGTGTGAAGTGCATGATACTAACCAAACCTTATCAGGATAAACATTATCTGGTGAATATAATGTACAATACATGTTTTGCATTACTATTTATCAGGATATAATTGCTGTTAACTTATTGTTCTTATGAGCTTCTTGAGATAATAATCACTACATTAGAAGATAATACTTTTCAAATTTCTGTCAAACCATTGATGAATAATGACATTGATGATAAGTTAATGAACATATCAACTGCAGATAAATATTGAATATACTAAAAAGTCATTTACTATACTAGGTGAAGATTTTCGACACTTATTGTAAAATCATAACTTTGTTGGAATTAGTTACTTCTCTTACCGGTATTTTATAAGCATATGCAAATTATTCAGAACAATTTAAAACATATATATCACTAAAAATCTTTCTACTGAAATCTAATGTTAATAATTCAAATTTCAAATCCTTACACTCCAAAACACATATATTCAATATTCTCTAATTAAGATGTGTCTTATAAGAACCAATCATTAAAAAAGGTTTCATTTTTAAACTCAAGATACAAGCATGAAAAATAAGGGAAACTTCAGTACCCAGTTTTGAAGAAAAAAAGTAATACCGACCTGGAGTCTGGTCTGTCCTCCTGGATCTGTTCCTCAAGCCAAAAGAGTATGCCGGTGCACGGTAGTGTGCCATCTGACCCGACCTCTCTGGAGCATAGGCACCAGGCCCTGGGGCCTTGAATGATGGTGCAGTCTTGGGGCGATCGTGTAGTGAGTAGGCTGGTGTTCCATCCTTGCCCACCCTCGTGAATTTGGTATCTGGGAAGTAGCAGGGTCCTGGCGAGCAGTCATTAGTGTATTTGCCATGTTTGACGCCGAATGGATACGCAGGACCTTTGGGGTGAACACTTCTAGGGTCATGCGCTGGCTGGCCCACGAGTCCCGGAAGTCCATAGCACGGGCCAGGACTACTGTACATGGCCGCGATCGGCCCACGGGGCTTCGTGTAGTTGTACACCATGATGAAGATTCCTGCTCACACTTTAATCGGTGTGGAATAAAAAAAATGTTGTGGTGGTAGCAATATCCAGAGAATATCTCACAATTGTGGTTTCCACTAGCAGGAGAGGTGATAGCCGGATTGCGTCTGCTGCTGCAACGAAGGCACAGGGATCTGCTGATCAAATAGCGTGTGCTTAGCAACTGTGTCTCTTCTGATTAGTCTGCTGGGTGCTGCTCTTAATGTTTAGTCTCACTCCGTCTTTTATGACATTCTGAAACAATCATATACACTCATTAGTTAAGATCTGTTTACTTTTAGTTGCGTATGATTTATGGCACTGGTCTCAGGAATGATTTGTTGCCAATCGATGCATGCATTGGTTATATTACAGGAGTCCAAATGATTAAGAATATTAAGAGGTGGGCCTTGATGAAACATTAAATGCTGAAAATTAATAGCAAGGTTCCCCGTGGTTATATGTTATCATCAACCCAATTTGGAAACAAAGATCTGTTTATTAGAGAGGTTACTCGTGTAAATAGTCTTCAGGATTTAAAATATTGATCTTGGCAAGAATTCCTTCAAATAGCATGAGTAAGAATAATCAATTTATGTAGTGTCATACCGAGACTTTTTTCTCTATTTATGTAAATTCATGACATTTCTGCTGGGACCGAATGTCACTTAATTACTCCATTCATGGATTCACAGTTCAGTCAAATTAAATAGCATGCCAGATTTGTCTTATCTATTTCAGAATTTACTTACTTCAAAATTATACTGATAAGTCTCTGATTACTCAATCACTTTCTTTATTGTTCTATATATGTTCATGTGCAAACTGTTGTATTTCAGAGAGGAAGTTTTGCCTTCATAATAATGCAAAATCATTGATCACAACCAGTTCACATACAAGTAGCGCATGTTCTATAAAGAAACATATTTGCACAAGACTCAAGTGCTGATCAGCGATATGGTAGTAGCGTCTGTCATTTTGACATGTCGTTTTTTGACATGTCCTTCTCTCAGTTTACAAATCGTAAATGATAATTTTCCACCAACGTATTCTTAACCCTTTGTTGTCATAATATTAAGAATCTATTACAGTATCTTGAGCTATCGAAGCATCTGTACAATTTCATTGGATTTGAAATACTTTACCAAAATGACCATGTGACATCGAAGTATGCGAGAAAAGTATGTTGATGAAATGCTGCAAGCATATTTTATGTATCAACTTGAGCAGTTTCAATGATACCTTTAGAGTGGCTATTTACATAAAGAATTGCTTTATCAATTTTAGGACAACAAGTTTACGTCTGTTTTTGTCTAGCTTAAACAAAAGCACATTACGATCTTTTGTAGCATGTGGCTAATACAGCTATAGATTGTTTCAAAAATAGATACGCTTTCCTAGAATTATATGGATATTATTCAACGGAGGATTCTGACTTATATGAAGTTTAATGTGAGACTGGATTCAATCTGTTACTTATTAAAGTATAATTAAGACATACGTGAATGTTATACTTCCTGTATGAAAATATCAAAATGAAAAAGTACCACTAAGATTAAAGATTATTGAAATTCAAGAAATAAATAACAGTCATAGCATAAAATGGACAATAATGTCCAATAGTCTGGAAGAAAGTCATCCTTGTATTTGTTTTATTATGAAGTCATACATTGATGCACAAGAGCTTGTCTTACACCAATATCTCAATCAATTCAAACATCTGAGACATATTTATAACTTAAAACCATAACTAGCAATTTTGTATGTCTTAAATATGCTATATTTTGAAGATTTATAGCACAGAGTCTAAAAACTTAAAGTGCTAAGAATAAACTCTTCTGCTTATTCAATTGCTTGAATAAATGCTTACATTCAAATTCAATCTATTCATTATGTATGATTATGAATTTTATGCATGAATAAAACTTATCAATTCCGTCCTTCTTTCTTACAAGTGGCTTCAATCACTTCAATACTAACACTCAAAGAAAATATTCTGTCCACCAGAAACAAATCTATTAATCTGTATTTTTATCTGTTTAACTTTCAAAATGCCCTTGCAAACAAATCAAAATAAGAAGCTTCTGAGAACACACTAATTAGAAATTTAGAAATGACCTGGGAAGAAAATAATTTTGGAGGCTGTGAAATTTAAATGTTACCTATATTGGTTCCAGTTAGATTGATTACTTACATTCTTAATCTTTTTTTGTCAAACATCAAATAGCTAAATGGCTCTAATAAACATTGTCCAGTTCTTCAATTACAATAAATGAAATTTATGAGTAAACACAATGTGTGGTTAAAGTGTGTTTTTTCCCCATCAATAAAATAAGTTGAGACATACACTTGATTAAAGTATACAAAACATGCATAAAATGACAGCCTTGCACTTGTCTTGTACAAGACAATCAAGAGTGGGATCCTTCAGTTGCTTATCTGTACCTGACGTATTCAACACTTTTTTTGCTCCACTGTTTTTAACTAAAATTGTGATGTATGTCCTGATAATAAATAGTCCCTTTAATTTTTCAATTGACAATAATATTGATATATTTCAAGCTTTAATTTTTTTTAATAATATACAGCACATAATTATGGTGAATCTAATTTTCATGAAATTCAATACCATTCCTTCTGATTTCTTTACCAGTGTGCATTAGAATTTTCTAAATTCTACAAGCTTATATGATAAAGTTTAACGGTGGTATTATTTTTAAAATGCTGTCATTGACTTTGAAAATTTAAGCAACTTTTGTTAAATCTGTTTTCATTTTCTGTATACTGTAAATACACCTTTAACTGATATTCTGTCAACTTTCAATTTGATATAATTGTTGTATAAGGGTCATTATGTTGCAAATTGTCACTTGTTGAATAATAAATATTTGTGTTGTTGTCTTTCAAATCTGAGGTGACAATCTTTTGGGTCTCTTTGGACTGTTACAATACATGAAATCAATTGATACCATATCATTATAATCCCATTTACTGATACTGATGGCCTTTTGAAATAACAACGTTATGTGTTAGTATTCAGTAATAGTAATTATGTATAGAAAACATTAACAGTATAATATTTAGGCAATTTACAATAATCATAAAAACACAACAACATTTAAAATCACATATATAATATAAGTAGTACTATAGATGGCTGGGGAGGAAAGAAGTGGATTACTTATCAAGTTCCTTCTCATGTGTATGACTAGTTATAATTATTCAAAGCTATATTCAAATATTTTTATACAGTAAAATTTAAACGTTATGATAACTTTTTTCAAAAGTGATCAAAAGTTGTCAAGACAACAAGTCACAGTAGGCATATAAACTGGTGTAAAATACAACTCAAAAACCAGTGGCACCTGTCCTTGAGGACACTTTCTTTTAGTGGACATTATTCTTATGTTTAAATACAGCATAATGAAATAGGGCCTACCCGGTGTCCCAGTGCCGGCTGATTTTAGACCGGACCAGCTGTTTTTTAAAGGTCACGCCCTGATAGATAATCTACTTTTTGTAAGTTCTCATTATTAGAATAACAGACTGAACACTTTTTGTCAGGACTGGATGCTTTAATAATTGCCAGCACTTTGGTCCATGAACAAATTTTCATGTGTTTCATACACATTTATCTTTAGCCTTTAGCTTATCCATGAAATATTAATGTTCTTCAGAACTAGTAGATGCATTATAATTAAATATAGGTTATTAAAATATTAGTTATCTCCCACCTTCTTTTCTCCAACAACTAGAAAAATGTTCACTGTAACAACATTTTTGCGTCGCTTCAGCAGCCTTGTGATCACTTCGTTTGCATGTCAGTATGTATGTATATATGTCTCTGGACAAGCTAGAGAGTTTACCAATGAACTGTTTTTGTTCAAACTTTACTTAACTATAAGGTGTGAGGCAACACCGAAGTGATTCGATTTTGGGCACTCTGCCAATTAAATTGTGGTTCCACAGAACCATATATGGTCCATTTTGGACATTTCTGCAGTATCTTTAATATTGGCTCGGATGGACACATTCAAACTTGGTACAATACTTACATGCCTGAGAGGCCATCATATGGATTCAATTTTGACACTTTGCCTATTTAAGCGTGATTTCCAGACGGCAATTTTAGATCATTTTTTGCCATTTTCTTCAGTAGTTTCAATACAGCTTGAACCATGAGTTCCAAATTCGATACACTGCTTATATACCTAGTGCCCATCATCAGTGTCCAATCTTGGCACTTTGCCAATCAAAGTGTTCTCTCCAGAAGGCCACTGGCGGTCAATTTCGGCATTTTTATCTTGACACATGACTTTCGTATGTCATACAATATCACGGGAGTGGTGACCACCACCTACATAAAACTTTGGCCCTTTGCTAACTAAATGAAAAGTGCTCAGAGAGCACAGCATTTTGTGGCAGTTTATAGACATGTTAGTTTTTTTCTACTTTCTACAATACTTTCAATACAGTTTGAACCATGACCTCCAAATTTCATTCTCTGTTCACATACATAGTGACAATCAAATGCGTTCATCTTTGGCACTTTTCCAATTAATGTATGTCGTTTTCGTTCAATATTCAACATTTCTATTAATAGTATCAATGCCTTTGAAGAAAAATCTTCAAACTTGGTTCACTGTTTACATTCATCGAAACAATCATGAATTTTCAATTTTCGCTATTTGCCAAGTAAAGTATAGGTTCCAGGTAGCCATTTTAATTCTTTTAAAGATTTCATTATTTCTGAATTTCCATTTTAACTACAACCTTCATGCTTGTGGAATATTTTAATCGCCCATATGTCAACGTTGTTCTAGCGATGCTGTGTTCTTTGAACACTTTTGATCTAGTTAAGTAAAGTAGTTCAATGATTGAGCATGTCCATAAGAAAATAGATCTACATATTTCAAGCTATCATCCATAAGAAACAGTGTAAAAACAATCACACGTTCTGATTTGAGAATTATCTAATCTCCTACAGCATGCTGTTTGGCTCAAACCATGATATGGTGGCTAGAGTGGTTCGGGCACCATTCAGGATGCTGGGGGACCTCGCTACTTACTTGCCGTAAGACGTAAACTGAAAATGTACTTCGTCACGGTCGACCACATTTGTTACTGCAGTACAATGTTGCTGTGCCGTTGATTTGTGGTGCCTTGTTTTATTTCATTGCGATGTTGTGTTGGGGATGCTAAATTGCATAAAATTGTCACAGTCCCATCAAGAAATCAGGGGGAGATTAACCTATAAAACTACCATTATACATATGCGTTGTTAAATTAGATGCACCGTGAAATATGTGCAGAAAATGTCGTACCATAATACCACACTAGTGTGGATATACCATGAAATGTGTGCAGAAAAAAAAGTCTCACCATAATGGCATAATTGAATGGATGTACGTGAAATATGTGCAGAAAATGTCTACCATAATACCATAATGGTGTTTATATCCACTCGTGAACTAATCCCTCTGTCAACGCGACGAGCCGCAGGTAGCGTGTTTGGGAAGGGATTACATCTAAGCCTGTACCAATACTGATGTAGAAATACTGTATTGACGAGTTAATCCTTATCAAACACTAGGGTGGTGATTAGCATATCAGCAAAAGAACAATATTTTTCAAGGGTGTAAATAGTTTAGATTGATAGGGGATGTGAGACTAACTGCATTTCCCTTGGATTTGGCTTGTAAGAAAGCACAAATGCAGATATCGTTAAACACTATAACTAAATGTATTTGGCATCGAGAGACACGAGCAAGCTCGAGCGGAGCTTGACGCATCGCGAAAAAACTAACAAAGCCGAATACGTTAGCTAGGTTACGTTGACACGGGATACTAAATCATGGCGAAAATTACTTTAAAAATTGTTAGAATAGGTTAATCATGCCCACTGGTTTCATTGTTTTTTGTTGTTTTTTTGTTTTTTGTTTTTAAATAAAGTATTTTAATATTCACAATCGTGTCATAATTTTCATTAGGGCATTATATGAAAAGCATAGTAGTGCGAAAGTTTTGCAGCTCAGACGAGTATTTCTTGTAGTTTCCCAAATAACGGACCCAAATAAATAGCGGTCATTTAACTGTTTATGGGAAACTGTAATAAATGTACAGCATATCTTCATGAAATGTTCATAGTGGAGAAACTGGGGGGAACCTGATATTGAAGAAACCAGCCAACCCTTGTAATCATAATATCCATATATCACAAAAGAATCTAGAATGCTCATCAATGCAAACGGATGTTCATAAAAAATGAAAAATAAAATAAAAAAGAAAAGAATACACTAAATAACAACAAAACATGAACGAAATGATAAATGTCCTAGTTTTAGTTATATATGCTTTTTAATTTTGATATATTTATTATTAACATTTCTATTACGCTTAAACATACTTATAGGGCCTTATTCTTTCTTTCCATTTGTAAATTACATTGCCATCATTGCAGTTATGCAATGTCTAGCTGTTAATAATAGATGTGCAATAATAGGGATCATAATATGTTAAAAGTTGATAAAATCTCTCTTTTTTGTCTTTTGAAAATTGCGTTAAATGAATTGGAGGGGATTGGGGATAGCAAAAGCAAGCTTGTTTTAAAGCCTATTGTTTCATCGCCTTTGATTCAGTGTACAAATGGGGAAAACGAGCGTTACTATTGGTGGAAACGTAGTATTATCCAACCATTGAAATCGTCGATAGTGTTTGTCTGTATTCACTCATCCTGCAAATTGATGTAAGACAACAATGTGCGCATGACAATAACTAAGCAATAAGGAGACGGTAACCTAAAACTGTGTTTGTTCATTGCTGTTTTCATTGACAATTCACTCGTTATTAAAACACCCGCAAAGGAAGAACTGCGTGCGTCTAAAGGACTGTACACGGGGAGGGTATGGTTCAGTGCAGCGAGCCAATGGAAGTAAGCCATACATTTCGATGCCTACTTGTGAATATCACTGGCTTGTTAAGTTAGAAGTGTAGTAGTTTACACTAAAATGTACTACTGTCAGTAGTTTGTAGAATACATATTCTCTTTTTCTGTGTCAACTTTTATGATCATATTTTATGCCACCCTCCTCTCAGTTTGAGTTTTACAATTTTAGCACAACACACACAAGGAAATGTCCATATGATTATTTACATTTTCAAGTAAATATAAATACCATAGATACATGCCTGCCCATGGCTGAAACTCTTCCAAGACAACTGCCATACTATCCGTCGATGTGAACATCGTAATCACGAAATAATTGACCATTTTAGCTAACAATGACCGCACTCTCATTTGAAAAAGTTACTCTTAACTATCCGTGTGATTATGATTAGCAATAGTCTTTGGTCTTTAAAAAGCCAATCATATGTGTATATACCTCGGTGTTTCATGACGCCACCAACATACATATATATGTAAAACTTTATGTGAGAGAATTGACGTTTACAAAGCTTTCAGCCAAATTGAATGCTATCAACCGATGCCATGGTTGCGCACCCGGTTCCGAATCGCCGGGTATTATCGAAGAAAACTGACCACCAAATTATTCAATTCAACCTTGTAGCAAAAATACCCTAGGGTCAAAACAAACCTTGTTCATTTTTGTTCCACCGAACCTCAAGTGGGGTAATATGCGGTCTTAATAGTGGTGGGAAATCAAGCAGGGGGCACTTTTTACAGCCCTTTTGTTTGAATTCGATTTTTGCAAATTTGAGCGTACCTGTTATTGGTCGACATATAAAGGCTCTGTTTGCATAAGATACCCGCGTAGGATTACCCAAAGTGAGCCCTTTGCCTTCATATTGTGTCTTACACGTTTATTATTCTTTGGAGAGTGGGTTTACCAACGTTAATGGTCCCTTTAAGGTAAACACTGTAATAACAGACTACTGATCACGTGCCTTTCCGCCGATGACAGATAATCCACTAGCTCGGGAAATTGCGATGAATGCAGCCATTTTACATTGAAACCGATCAAGTTTTAATCAACAAGGATTTTTTTTTGCATACGGATAGTTGCTCTGTTGAGCAAGGCATCACATGTCAATACATTTATTAACCTATCACGTTTCTGATCAAAGACTGAGTAGAGCCCAATTAGATTTTTGTCAGAAGATGTACCCAGAAACCCCACACCAAACCATGTACATTAGTCCCATACGGTAGATCTGTTTATTGTTATTGTCTACAACTGTGAGTGACAATGTGATGGCTTTAATATCCATGACAATTATGTAGTTTTTGTTCAAAGTTTTCCCGATAAAACACGCGTATTTTGGCGTGCACATTCGTAGACTCACCATTCAAGTTACGATCAGATTTTCTTGAATTAATTACAGGGAAATGTGTTGACATAGTACTTTCCACAGGTCACTATCAGTTTGTAAAGTGATCAGACTTGGGTCCCACACCCACAAACATAAATGAAGAATTGACTGGAAGCTGAAATTGAACATACTACTGAACATGTTTGGAGCCCGAGGGAACTAATCAAACTACTCAGTCCTATTAAACGTTGAAAGAATTTCTCTAATCTGTTATCTGAACATTAATGTTGCCCGCAAGCAACCCATTATTGCTTGGCATTCATGAAAACCATAAAACTATTAGCCTGAGTATCCTCAATGTGTTTATGATGAACAGACCGATGGTATTATTTCATTTTATGTTGTCTGTTTTGTTCTGGTCTCCCCTGAACTTGAACAAAAAATGGAGCTACCCACAGGAACAGAATCATAATCAACATTAGCTGTGTACGTATAACTAATAAATCTATTAGGTACTTTTGTGAATAATTTGGTAATGGGGTAATTTATACCATATTATATGTTAGCTTATAATTATACTTTTAGTTAAAATACTATTACAACACTGTAAATTTATATTTGCAATCTGAACATTAGTTGTTTTCTAGACCGATATCTAAGCAATTATGATGGTAAACTATATTGCGTTAGCTGTTACATATATATCAGATCACATGTTGGATGTGCTTCTATCACAGGAAACTTTTTAAAGCTTTTAAACTACTTTAGATCTTTGAACAATTAAGAAGTGTTTTACCTTATAGTAAACCTCAACAAAGGTGCATTATTCCTAAAACGGTTCTATTATATGCTGGTCACAGGTTGAGTTGATATATTCGGACAATACAGTTGTTGTCAAGAGAAAAAGGTGTATCACAAGGTGAAGAAAGTGTAGTGCTATTCAACTGAATGTATTATCCTTTTTCCATGGTTCAGGGTGCTTCAACTGTGTTTCTGTGCCGTGCAAATGTATCCAAGTTGTGCATTGCTGATTCTTCGGACCAATTTTCAGTCATTTACATTCATGTAAGAATGGTATAGATACACCCGGATGAATTAGAAGATATACATGTATTCTTCTAACACGATGTATTTAAAGAACAACATCGTATTGACAGACAAAATAGAGTAAATTTTGTGGATAAGGGATCTTTTGGGCCCGGTTTTCCACTGCGATTGATATTAAACATGCTAAAAACACAAGAAATAAAATATTTTTCATTAAAAGGGGGTGGGGGCAGACCCCTGGATCCCCCTATGCAGTATCATTCAACAAAAGATATATGTTCCATCTAGCAGGTCACGTGGCATAGTCTGCTAAGTAAATAACAGTGAAAATACATATGTATTGTGTTTTGTACCGGCTACGATAACTTCCTATCAGTATGTTCACAACATGGTGCTATGATTATGCTCCCTACCATGGTTTACCGTACACAACTAAGATACATTTACACGACAGAGAAACACAGTTGAAGTAACGTGGTAGCTGGAAGGCAAGTACAAGCGTGTACGTTTGCCATTTCATCACGATCTTTCACTCCAAAAATTAGTAAAACACATGCGCAGCAAAACAATTAAAACAAGCTGCTAATTTTATGCGGAATACACATTATTAATGCTATCAATCAGTTGAAAACCCAGTTAAGATCATGGTTATAAATTGTTTTGATTGTAAATTCAAAAGAAATATATATTAAAAATATTTGGATTTAGTCACTTATAATAAAAATAAACTTCACGGAGATTGCAATACCTCGGGGAATATTATCAGTGGTCAAAACTACACTTCCAATCAGCTACGACCATACCGCTCCAGAATCCAACATTTGGATGCATTGTACATATAATTAGGATGATCCATATTCCCTTTCTCTCTAATATGGATGAACGCAGGCGAAACAAAACAAACGACGATTAAAATAATGCACTGGGCAAATATTCGCACAGAAGCAAATAAACGTTCGCTCGTCCTGTTGGTTGACTATAACAACCAAGTTTACTCATATACTTACGTAGCCAAGGAAACCACGCTGTAACTTTAGCCACCGATTTTAGCGTACGGATGTGTACACTTTTAGTGTGTACGGTGTAAAGTCACCGCTGACTGGTTTTAGTTTGTTTGCAGGGGTGGGGTTTGTGGGGTTTGTGGTGGACTTCACACTGGGTACACATCATTGACGGGCATGCATTTTATCTCGTGTGGTTCAATTTCATCTTGTTTGTGATTGGTTTTGTGTGCAATTGGTGCTTTCAATCACATTGTATAACATACCAGTTGAAATATATGATTAGTCTTTAAAACCACGTTTTGATTTCGCTTAAAATGTTGTAAGAATTCAGGAGACTCTAAAAATGTATGAAGAAAATACGATTGACAGTTAGTCGATAGAGAACGCTATAATTGCCAAAGGTACTTGACAGAACCTCGATAAATCATCATCTATAATTCACATAAATGAAGAAACTTCAAATAGCAACAACAAAGCTCGGTCGTGGTGTGCTATAAAAATTGCACATATCATTGTGTCAGTCGTCAAAGTTCAGTGCTCTTTTAAAAAAAAATGTTGATTACTTAAATCAAAGTATATCTTTGCATATCCAATCATTATGTTACAATTTGTTAAGAGATCATACCATAAAAATGTTTTCTGTGATATTCTAGCTTGTTATTTAGATTCATATCGTAGACTGTACATTCTGTTTTCCTCAACAATGGAGAAATTACTTTCAAGGATGCCTAAAGCATATTAGAATGAACGTTGAACACCCTACTGTTCATGAACATTTTTTGAAAATTGTATAAAACCAAACTATTCATCAGAGAAATCTAAGCAATAAAGCTATTAAGATCTGATTAAGACTTGAAGTAGTAGTCCGTATTCAATGGACATTCCTACATGTAATTCCATTGCTGTATTTTAATTCTTATAAAGCGCAACCACAAATAGAGTACTAATCCAATTGGAGCTGTTAAGTCGATGAATGTGGAAAAAAAAGTTCAACAATACTCACAAATCTTTTGTTTTCCCTGGGAAAAAGTATCCACTTGTCAGTAATAATGAGCCGACCAAGGATATATCTGATTCCGTTTTCTTTGGCTGTTACCAAGACCACCAATGTTTTTAGGGCTATTCGCGTTGGAGACTTGCAGCTGCCTCGAGCCGCAAAAAGCCCTGCCCACCAAACTCCGAATCAACCACTCACAGCCAATCCCGTTAACTTCTTTCACTTCTAATAATCTGAAGCCACGGTGGCTCATATGACTTAGTTATGTTTTTTATGGTTGCTAATTTTGATTATGCGGACTTCTTTTAGGGCTATATATACTCTTTGTTATGCCTCGTATGTCGTCAATGTTGGGTGGAAAATCTACCTCGTAAAATAGAAGCAGAATTAGTTATCTAGAAGAAACATAGGTAATGTTTAAGCAAATTAAAGTTCCAGTTATACCCATGTTTAGTTAAAGTTGATCAGTTGATTCACGATTTAGCTTGGATTTGAGCGCAATTGTTCTTGTACACTGCTAATTATTATTATTTTTTCCAAATCAGCACACCCAGACCACGGTATACTCTTATCACAGAAACTTTTAAAGGGTAGTTTGGTTGTTAATTCAAAATTACAACAACCTTGTATTAGTACACACAAAACCCCATTTTTGTTGACCTAGACAGAAAAGAGATTCGATTGAATCTAAGAAATCTTGTTTTAGATAATATTGAAAAGTTCTTGTGATCTTTACTTTTCTTGTTGGCGAGTGGTTCCATGGTTGATACTTTCATTAAGATTTAAAAAGTGACAAATTTACTTATCACGGACGTCTTGGAATTAGCTATGAACAATATAGGGAGCTGCAAGTAAAGTTTGGTCGAAATAAACGTAAACTTTAACATGTTACTAATAACCGCAAGTGCTTGACAGAACCACTTAAAATGAACTTTGGTGTTATTAGAAGACTTCATCTCTGCCAGGCTGTATTTACATTGGGCCTTGCAACCGTCACCACCTATTGTTGCATCAGAAGATGAAAAGGGGACCGTTTGCTGAGTGATCAAGCTAAGGTCTATCAAGTGGTCGATTTTTGGCTTAGTGCTAAGCTACCGTCAATATCGAATGAAACCTGGATATCAATCTCTAAAGAGTGTAATAATGTTTAAATCCTCTGGGACTAGGTTGTATACAAAGATGAAATATATTCAATTGGGACTACCAGTATTACGGTGTTAAACAAAGGCTTTAAATTTGTGGAAGAGAGAATATACAAGACTTTGAGCATTCAGTTTTTTTCTTGGGTAATGCATTTTGGGTCTCAATCAACTATTATGTACAGTCACTACAATGTCATGTTGCAATGATCATCCATTCACAGAAGTTGTTAACACATGATGCATTGTTTTCATCTACATGTACACCTTATTTTCATCTACCGTAGATATGGGCAGGGACGTGCCACCCTAAACTCTATCATAAACCTTCTTATTCAGAGCAGTATATACATGTAAACTATTCCCATAGCTACTCAAAATACACCCTGTTCCTATGTTGCTGTCATGGATTTTAACATGTCTCAATGGATTGTGTAGAATCATAGAAAAATATTTCCTATTTCTACTCACGTTTCACACAGTTGTTTATTGGAAAACAATGTACATGGAAACAACAAGAATATCAAATTGACTGTCTATAAAACAGGCCCTGTCATAAAAGTTATGCACAGAACGGACCCTGTTACAAACAGTAGTTAATAAAACAGACCCTCTCACAAACAATGGTAAAGACCCCATCACAAACAGTGGTGCAGACCCCGCCACAAACAATCGTACATGAAAATTATTACCCCGCCCCAATACATACCATTCTCAGAAACATACACTGACCAGCGACACGGTCTTTGTGCATTGAACTATATTATCATTATTATGATTATGTCACCTTCCCGCAGATCCAAACATGCTGCTCTTCAACTAAACACGGAGGTCTCTTTCCCTGCTCCATGTAGACGGAACTCGCATAAGATCTCAACTCACTAGCTTATGACTTATCAAGTACAAGCATGTGGACTATCTATCAGGTTGGCCGCACAGGCTGGGGCCCAATGCAACTGACCATCGTAAGAACTTCAGGAGAGCGTGGTCAATGCACAGTCCACAGAAATGAGCAGGTGAGCATTAAGTTACTATAATGGTTTGGTGACCATCTCAAATGATTTTTAGTTATTATTATATATCAGCTGTTAGGCCTGTTACGTATTAGATGTTTTACTGGACGTCCCAATGAGTTTATAATTAATACACGACTCGGTAGTTTTGGTAACACGCTTATCAACACACACCCTGGCAGATACAGATTTTCGGAAAAAGGGCCCTTTAAAACATATTCTCCCGTGTTTTATGGTTTTCGAATAACATATGTTGAATTAATGATACGTTCGTTGATACATCAATGTGTGGCTATTGGTGATGCCACTTCAACCGTACAACCCGTACAACCCGTAATAGTGGGTGGTTCAGCAACTTCAGCAAAATCGTTGGTACGTGGCGCTAGCGCTTCAGTATGACGACAGTTCTCGAACGATTAAGGAGTCGGTACACATCCGCACCAACAAGCAGGTCATGAACCGGGATGAGGGGGCCCACCAGCTCTCGCGAATATATGACCCACTTCTCGCCGGCGGCGGCGGTGGCCGAGATGATTGACCGCCTGTCATGCGCAGTCAGTCATTCTGATGATGTCAGCAGAAGCTGATGAAACTGTTAATGATATTTTTGTAAGTTTTACGTGTTGTGAATAAAGAAATGACTGTATATAAACATTACCAACACAATGAACACGTTCAAGGACATACGACAGTTCATGATTAGTGCGAATCTCCACGAATGTAATCTTTTGAAACTACAACCATGTCAGGGAGAACTATATTCTGTCATAGACGAATGTTCACATCCCATGTATAAGAAGATGGGCTCAACAGGCAGTGGAAATTCTATCCTCAAACTGAAGGACTAGATTTATTTCATTTATGTATACGAGTACAAAATACTTGAATTTACACTATTGTTCACGAGGACTATACCATTGTTATAATTCGTGATTAATGAAACTCAAGTTCCAGTCCCTCAGTGCATGTAATAGTACAAATTAGCAGATGTAGGGATTTTTGAAAGTCCGCACAAATGATAGGGGCTCAAGAAGACCTCGTGTAATTTGGGGAAAACTAAATGTAGTGTGAAATGTACAACCTATCTTGTTTGAATTTAAATTAGGCGGAAATTGTATGCTCTAAATAATTTAAAGTCGTGTGCGTCGTCATAAAAATATATGATATGGCGTGGTAGAGCATATGCTTACCAAACACACGTAGAATGTTGCGTACACATACAGTTGGAAGTCGAGGCGACTTCAATGCCACCCTACCCCCTTCAATCAAAGCCTGGATACTAGGCCACAAGCGGTCATGCGACTTCTGAGATCGAGTGTCCACCATGAAATCTGCTTCGTCTGTGCCAAAATTTCGCACGGTGGCGTCAGTTACAAGGGCTGTGCGACGGGTAACGCACATTGAGGACATTGAGAGGCACAATGATTTTGAAGAAAGGTGTGTTTGTTCCTCGTGTGAGCAGCCTGAAGACAAGCGTGCACATGGCCTGCAAACTGTCAAATCCGTTAGTCACGCTACGTTCAGGTATCACGTGGGTTGCTGGTAAAACCAACCAAGATAACATGCACACCCCCTCCCCAGTGATGAACCCAGGATTCGAAGGGGGCGGTGCTTGAACTTTTTGTTTTGCGCGGCAGGGACCTGCGGCCGGAGATTTTGATGACTCAAAGGGGTAATTATATTAAGATAAAAGATAAGAACAACGATTTCAAACAATTTCAAAATCAAATTAAACATAATGTATTTTCATCAGAGATTAAGAGAATGCGGGTGGCGCTTGAGAGTATATGTCAGCAGGGGCGGATCCAGCATTCCGTGTCAGGGGGGGGGGGGGCAAAGGTGGCGAGGGGTCTGGGGGGCAAAGCCCCCCGGAAGCTAGAGTGCATACTGCATATGGTGTTTTAGAGGTCTCTAGAGGTGTGTTCACTAACAATGAGAAGAAACAATTCATCTAGTTTAATAATCTATTTCTTCATATCTAACAATGAACACTACGTGTTGATTATCAGTAGAGCCATCCGCTTTTGGGGGGTTGTGTTATGCTACAATGATGTTACCTTCATTTAAATGTTGTTGTTTTTCTTTCGTTTCTTTTTTAAATTGAATTAATCTATTTTTATTTTCATTTTTTAGGGGAGATCGTACGCCCCCCATAAATCCGCCCCTGGTCGGGGATTAAGCTTGAGACATGGCGGCTGCTTGTGAGAGTATTGGGGGGGGGGGTGGCTGAGGGGAAAAAAGTATCTTGAGAGAAAGCTGGGGTATGAGAGAAAGCAGGGGCTTGTGAGTATATGGGGGGAGGGGCACTTGGCGTGAGAGAATAAGGGGCTTGTGAGTATATGGTGGGGAGTGGGCTTGAGAGATGGCGTTGGCTTGTGAGAGTATGGGGGAGGGGAGCTTAGCTTAGCCAGAGAAAGAGATGGGGAGGCTGGGGGGCTTTTGAGTATATGGCTGGGGGGAGCTTGTTTTGAGAGAATAAGGGGGAAGGGGAGCTTGTGAGTATACGCTTGAAAGGGAAGGGGTAACTTGAGAGAAAGTGAGGGGCTTGAGAGAATGGGGGCTTATGGCTATATGGCAGCAGGGAGTGGGCTAGAGAGATGGTGGCGGCTTGTGAGAGTATGGGGGATGGGGGCTTGAGGACAGGTGAGCTTGAGGAAACATGAGGAGGCATGACGGGGAGGGCTTGGCGAGAGAAGGTGGGAGCTTAGAGGGTGAGGCTTATAGTGATTGAGGCAGTGAGACTTTGAAGGCTTGGCCGATTATAGCTTTTTAAGGCTTGTCAGGTGG
>CM032666.1:30768223-30781334 GCA_019095985.1 Streblospio benedicti | reverse complement strand
ATTTTGCCAGGAGGTAAATTTCCGGCAAAATTTGGGCCCCCCAAAGGCCCCCAAATAATAAAACCCAAAATTTAAAATTAATTAAAAAAAAGGGTAATTATAGAAATTTGGGGAATATGAATATAAAAGTTTTCTTATGCCAATAAAATAAAAACCAATAAATTTTAAAAGGAATCCTTTTAAATTATTCTTTTGGTGGGGAAATGTTTTCAATAGGGAAATTTTTAAATTAGTGTGTTAACCATAAAAAAATTTTGAACCAAAAAAAGTTTTTAAATAAACAAAGGTTTTTTTTTAAATAGGGTTTTGGTGAGCCTTAAAATAAAAATTGGTAAAAATATGGTAATAAAAATTAGGAAATAAAAAATATTTTAATAAAAATTAAAAACCAAAAATAATTGATTAAAAAAAAAAAAAGGGTAATTTATATAGGGGAAAAATATATATATATAGGGGAAATTAACAATTTAAAATATATTATATATATATTTTATTTTAAAGCTGCTGCTGCTCTTATATATGTATATAACGCCGCCGCCGACATAACAACCTGCTGCTGCTGCTGCTGCTTATATATAGCTGCTGCTTATGCTGCTGCCACTTTCGCTATATATATATATATATATATATAAGGTGTATATCTGATAAACATAGGTCTGTAAGACGGGTTTGATTCCTGGTGAGGTCTGGTGGTACAAACGTCCCAAGTTGGACTAGTGGATGCTACATATGAGTGTGGAATCAATATGGTACTCATAAATGCACTTTGTATTATGGTTGCTACATGTGCCTTATAACATTTCACGTGAGAAATTTTGTCTGTGGGATCCATCGTTAGTCTCATGATCAAAACATAAGAACAGCGTAGGCCTAATAATTGGGAGAGTGCCGCTAAAATTAACAAACTGAATATTGGTATTTAACGCAAATGTCATGGGGTGGATTTCCTTTGAGAATTGTGAGAACTTGTGAGAACTTGTGAGGAAATGTGAAATAAAAATGGTTAGAAAATTAGTGATCATGGCCCTGGAACTTTACTGAGACTTGAGAATGGGGTAGGGTATATTAACCGATCTAATTTGATTTTTGTAATGAGGAATTGTAACTGCCTCCTCCAGATTGGTAACAAATTGATTTTATTGTTTTATTTCTTCATCTTAATAAAGCCGTGAACTAAAAAGATAACAAAGTGTAAAGATTATTGATAATCCGATTACAATTATCATTTCAATATTTGCCACACGTAGGCCAATGTGATTCATTTCATTTCTATACGATTTTGGCATATCTGCTGCCATCGAACTCCCATACGTAAAACATGAGATTCCCCAATACAAGAGGTCTCCCCCCTTTTTCCAAAACCCTGGATCAGCCAGTGCTACACGGTTTTATAAAAACTACAAATAAAACAATATTCCTACCACAAATGCGTCATACACGGGTAGTATTCTTCTATTAATAACCATTAATTATTACATTACTTTGCAAAATATATACATTGTAATGGTGAATTTTCTATAGAGGCTATGCAGGAAGTCTTACTGAATATATTACAATGAAATATATTATAGTATTTAAAAAGCTTATAAGGTCTATTTTATACACAGCACGAACATTTGTCTATTTTATACGCAACCATTACAGGAATGAAGCTTACTTCTCTGGTTGCAAATTACGTGCTTTTCTGCAACAATGGATATATTCCTTGATGGTCAAATCCAACGGGAGGCTTACTGACTAAAGGGGCCGTTTTGCAATCAAAACGTCTGGGACAGAACAATAGAAAAGTAACTTACAGGTCAGTCAGCCTAAGCAATGTGATGACTATCTCTCATGTGGTCACTTTTATTCATACATTGTACTTTGTACCAATGATAGATTATCCTGGTGTTGGTTTGATTAATTTTAAATCCAAGTCAATCTCAGTAATTCAGATTAAATAATTGCTCTTTAAAAATAGATGTTGTGTATTGAGCACGTGACCAAGTCCACAGGACATTTAGAGTATTTTATATATATATAAAAAGGACTCAATACGGGTGATTGTAGAAATTTCTTAACTAAACGGATACAAAAATGTTAAAAAGGCTTCAGAATATTTTTCAAATTCAGACTACTGTTTTATTGTTTCCATGGGTAACAATTTTGCCACGTCCTAAATTATGATGAAAATACCTTGGATAAATTTTAACACCAACTGCTTTTCGCAATAGGAAATAAAATATATGGAATATTGGATACGGATGGAAATTTAAAATGGTATAGTTCGAAGTTATGTTTTACTAAACTTATAGCATATGGATAACTTCTGTGCGCTGTCACAAGATTTTCTGAGTCTTAGTATTCCTATTTCACAAAGAATTAGAATTATGTGATGCAGTCTCCACAACAGCTCTACTTCAAAGTAGTTAATAAATAAGATAAAAAATGTAAGTATTTTTTTTTGTATTGTCTTGATAACCATCAAATAAATTTCAACCTCTCAAAATATTTAATTTCATGAACCTACATTAAAAACAACATAAAAGAAAAAAGAAACAGATTTATTATTCACCTTTCAAATATTTTGAATAGTTTACAAACATGACAAAAGTAATAAGGCAAAATACATGATGGTTCAATCATCAACAGATAATACTTTCAATTTCATAATTTTACATCACATTTCAGATATTTTTCATACACACATATCACAAACTTATATAATTCACATTTACAATCGCAAAAGTTCAACATGATGCTGAAAAACATTTTAGATTAAAAACTTTTTTTCAAAATTTAAATCAATATAAGAAAAGTGAGGTTTCCAACTTAACTACAAGTAACAGAGCTTAAAAAAACACAATTTAGTAACAAAAGAAGGTATTACGTATTTCTTTGTGAACTTCCATTCCTCTCTATTTACAGAACCAATTTTTATTATTTAGATAAAAATACTCTTCTCTTATGATAATTTCTTATACAAGCATAATGTGTAAGCGTTGTTCATTTAGCTAGTAGACAAGTAATATACAAAACATTTGCAAATAAAATAGATTTTAAAACATCAAAAAATCTGAGCAGCTAATTTATTGAATGAATTCATAATTATTTACTATTTCTACATTCTGTTGGTACAAAGAAAAGTAACAATATAACATGTACAATGAGCTAGAATTTGACTAAGATATCAGAACATTCCGCACTCACATTCCTGTACATATGCATGTCCACTAATATATCGTTAAGCGGGCAAATCTTAGCAACCGGATAATGAAACTTCAGATCAAAGTGACAAAAGTAAAACCTCTTACTTCCGAAATGCAAAAACATAATTGTCATGTTATTTTAGCGAACATATAAACTAGCAAAATATTTATACAAGATAAATGGGAATTATTGATATACGCCAGTGCCATATAGACGGCCTAAGTGCGATGTATAATTTCGAACTTGCTAATTTCACGCAATACTGCGCTATAATGCTATATTACGTCTTGGT
This sequence comes from Streblospio benedicti, assembly GCA_019095985.1. NCBI lineage: Eukaryota > Metazoa > Annelida > Polychaeta > Spionida > Spionidae > Streblospio > Streblospio benedicti. The sequence continues at coordinate 30,777,853 of CM032666.1, read as the reverse complement.
TGACGCCTCAATTACAAATGAGGTAATAGGTGTACCACCAACCGAGTTCACATGATTACGTTCAATTATGGCACTTCGACGATACTGATCTTCATATGGAAATCTCATATCTTAACACAAGTTCTGTTTGAAACCATGCGTCGCTAATGACAAAAATTAACAATGGCTACAGTAGTTCGCAATAATAGATGATTAACAAAGGTGCCTGCCTCGTAAACAGTATCAATGTTCTTAATAACATCTAAAATCATTTACAGCATTGATGCCCATTCAACAAAACGTCAATTTAGCAGTCTGAAAATAATCTCCTCATTCATGTTCGAGTCGATATTTAAAATCTGGTTTCCAGACGCTTTGATTGACTTTGGGCCCAAATGGTTTGTGGGTACAGTAAGCCTTTCTGACCATAACAATATCTGTAGGAGGTAAACAGAAGTTTTGTCCGAAACAAAACTATGAAGCAGATTGCGCTGTATGTTGATATTCTATTTTGGTCATAGACTTTTATGTAAGCGTTAGTACTTTCATAACATTTCAAAGTCTTGCATAGAAAACTGGCAGAAAGAGTCCAAAGAATCTAGAGTCTATAGCCATACAATAATATAATTGAAGGAGGGTTTTCATTAGGAAGCATAGTTAATGGCTACAGCCATCTTCTCCTCAAAGCAAACTCCAATAACCTAAGTTTCTTCAGCATTTATTTGTATATAAGGCACCTCAAGAACTGAAAAAAAAGACCCATTTATGGTGGACGCATCAAACCACAATGCGTGTGGGCTGGGCCATGGGTCCCTTTAAAACATCCAAATTATCAGAACTTTAATCAGCTAACATAATCAGACTAGATGACATCCTATTCCCACTGGATAATTTGAGCAGCAACAGCGATAGACTGCATTCGTGTTACAAATGGAAGACCCAGACGTTTAGATTGACATTTATCATTCAAGCATCTAGGGACCAATGAATAGACGGTGTTAAATGAAAATCCGTGAATTGATGACTTTCATAAAACGCTTCAATGTATCGCTTTAAAAACACATTCTAGACAACAGAGATTGACTAAAAAGGTTCCAATTCATGAATCTTTCTTGGCGCTTCGTCTGCGGTTTTGTACCGTTCTTATCGTTAACAAAAGACCTTTGTAAAGCAGCTTTCAAGATGAGAAATTAGCATTAGGCACTTGAATTGTGTGAATAAGTCACACTACACTAAGTGCTGGAGAAGTATTTAAATTACAGTGTCTGCACGTGCACAAATTTTCAAAAAGTCTATTGAATTCCCGGCTTACTAGGTAATACTATTCAGCCGAGTGACTCGGTAAACTTCGAGGCGAGTGGTCTCACGCCGTGGAAAAACAAAGCGTTTCTATAGCCGGCAGTCATGTCAACACGGGTTCTCAAATGCCGAGCACGGTCGGTGTGTGTTCAGGAAGAATTAAACGGAGATAAAGTTTCAGAACGCCGGGTTAGGGACGAAGGTATTGATAAAAGGCGGAGCGCAAATAAAGCCGGCGAGTATCAGCTAGCGGCACAAATTGAAAGGCGCTGAAAAGAGGGACACATGATAAGGACCTTTTTATTAATATTGCCTTTTCTCACGAATCGTGACCAGCGGGCTGGAGCGAACTCGTTTTGTGTGGTGTTCACGGTTATTTGACCCATAAGCATTGAATCGATTGAATTTATAGTGCGCCGTTGCTTAAATAGCGCGCCGGCTGTTTGGACAGTGCGAACAAATTAAGATTATCGACTGGAAAGTCTTCCGAAGTTACCAGTGTAGTGGACATTCCACAATCGCTTGGCAAATATGCTCAAGTGGTTTGGCCTTTCTTGTGTGTCAAATGGAACTTACTTTGTGCAAAGAAAACACGACATGGATAGTCCATCAACACCTAATATTTGGCGCATCGAAGTACTGAAAATATACATTATTTGCCATGCTACTTTGAGCAAGAGATATTTAGAATATTCGTCACCATCATTTTACAAATGCATTGCAACTATATACATATTCACTGTCTTGAAACAATCACACTTTTGATTCTAAGCGTCACAAACATGAATATCACTAATATTAATTACAAATTCACAGAACTTGCAACTTCATTTTCTCTTATTTACATTTTTTTTCTCACACAGTTCATGGATTAATTGAGCTTTAAAAACATCATTTTCATCATCGCCAAACTAAGCCACGGATCTGAAGAGGTGGTGGAAACTTCCCCGTACTGAAAAAGAAACATGTTACATTTAAATATTCATTAAGTATATATTTATTGTCAACTTTAAAGTTCAACCTCCCAAAAAAGAAATTATATAAGCATGAATAAAAAAGTGAAAATTGAATCATGAATCAAATGTGATCTATCTATGGTATATTAATTGAACAAGCTGGCCAAGCAATAATATTCGCAGATTCTACAATGTTTGATATTTTAAAACACACATCTTATGAACAAATTTAATTGCCAGAGGAAAATGCACAAATAATTATGCATACATTTTCATTTAACTCTGAGATTTAAAATTTAATCAAGAGACATTTATATATACCAGTATATAAAGCAATAAAGTTGTTAATTTTCAGAGAAAGTTTGTTCAAGTGCTGATTTTTTTCAAACAATGCATCTTGAAAGTTCTTCACAATTCATGTACTATTTCTATAGCGTCCGTAAGTGCATGTATCCCCTGCCTATAGCTATGTGTAAAGCACTTATCGTTATACATATCTGCCGGTCGATAAGCATTTACGCATGCCACAACTAATGCTCAAATGGTGGAAATGGCCACTTTTCAGGACCGATGCACAGTCAAGATCGTAGAATATAATGTAAAGTGGATTGTAATTCTTTTTAGATAATGATTGCATACATTTAGACTAGAATGAGAGACAGAGCTAATTCATTCATTTCGCCACATGTCTACAAACTGATTTATAAAGATTATGATAGAAAGTTCCACCATTGTCTGCTCTTGGCCCAGACGCTTGGATTGGTTTCATACGATTTAAATTCTATTCATTAGCTAAATTGCTGCTGGTGACCAACATATGAACACAAACATTAGCACGGTAGATTAGTGGTAACTATGTTAATTAAACATCCCCATGAAATATTTCTTAAAAGGAAAAAACACAAATATTCAGCTTTAATTACATGATGCTTTGTCAGTTACGTCATCATTTAAGATGTGCCATGATAAATACGGCTTTTAGAAAAAATGATATATATAATAGCGTTAATGATCTTCTCTCATTTACTGCTCATAATAGTAGGCCCTACTTTCCTTTCTAGATGACTTTTCAAATACCTACAATGTAGATACTACTATTAGAGCTATTACTATTAATCTTATGAAAATATATGTTAAGTAATTAATTGCTGGAAAGTTATAATGTTATCTTGGACAATAACGTTTGCTATCATACTTAAATGCGTATATTGTATCCCATGTAAGATTATTGCTCTAAACAATGTAAGCTGTTCAAAATATGATATTGTTTACCATTAAAACCATTACAGATGCATAATTATTTGATACAAATAATCTTTCTTATTATACAACTTCTCATAGAAATGCCTTATCTTTGAGAATTCATGATAGAATTCTGATCTCCAGTAACATTGTAATTTGTGTATTTTTATATGGATAATCCCAAATAAAACTCAATTTTACTTTTTTTTTGTTTTTTGCTTAAGGTTAAATATTATAACCAAATTAAAACATAAGCTAGTATGATTCAAAGAAAAAAAAACTTCTGCAACATCCTTTTTATAGACACTTTGTACTCTTGCTATAGATTTTTATGTGGTGCTTCAATAAATTTTACTGATTGATCTCTACGCAACAGAGATTACCATAATTTTTTAAAAGAAAAAAAATATAACAAGATCAACTTCTATAAGAAAAACTATTGTTGTTTTTTTCTAAGTCATAATGTACACAGGTAAATCTGTGTTTATTTCTGATATTCACTTGATTTGATCAAGAATGACCTCAGAATTTTGTTTCTCTTTGAAATCTTTCTAAAACCACATTGAAATCTTTGCAATTCTTAACTCAACAACTTATTGTACGGTCTAAATAGCTATCTCTCAATATATGATTTCTAATCAATCCAAAGTAATGGATATATTTTCATTGTATTTTCATTTGCCTAGAATCTAATACGCATTTCTATTAGAGTATTATAGCTTTAATACACAGTTTCCACAAGTGATCAAAATAAGCTAAAGAGAGCAGACTGTTCAGAAACTGCAAATCATTTTTTCTCAAAACCTGTTACCCATGATAAATATTTTGTTATTATTTACGTTTTCTCATCCGGAAGCTCTGCAATGCCAAGATACATCTTGATATGCCTCACAAGTATCTCCAGCTGTTCGTCAGTAGCCTCCTCATGCCACTGGTTCTTCAGGAAGTTGAACAACGCCTCAGGCAAACGGGACAGTGTTCTTGAAAACGACTCGTACGGACGATTCTGCTCAATGACGTTTAGCAGCCAATGTGAAAAAGCCGGCCACAGCGGGGGTTCCTAGAAATTGTGCGGATATTATTTTTTCAATTTCACACAGTTGCGTTATATTTTTGTGAGACTACGCGGGAATTTGTGTTCTTAATGAACATGAGATCTTACAGTTGAATAAATATATTAATTACTTTAATTGTTTTTGATAATTCTGTTTGAAAATATGTGTGGAAATGCACTAAAAGTGTTCGGCTAATCTCAAGGTAATCATATTTTGTTTAAAATATCTTAAAATAGCAAAAGCAACATAACACTCATAAATATATCATATGAAGTCAAATGCAAACAAATGGTGCTCAAATCCGAATCGCTCTACCATTGCTTTTGTGAGGAAGTCGTTTTTGCTGCCGTTGCCCCAAAACATGTTGACAGAAATACAGATGTCCACAGAAGTGATCTGGTGCCACCAAAACGCTGGGATGTACAACCTAAAGGAAAGACAGATATCAGAAGTGACATAAGCTATTAAATATAAAAGTAATAGACATGCAAAGTTAAAAGCGTCTCTTTCTTTTTTTACTCTTACTTTATTGTGTGCTGTCAGTTCTATGTGTGAACATAACAAGTTGTATAAGTAAGTATCTGATTGATACCCACCGTTGAAAATCGCAATCGGGAATGTTTTCCATGTATAAGGAAATTCAAATTTAAGGGTGCTAAAAGCTTAGATGGTCATCAACGGTGTAGATGAAGAAAATAAAAACTCAAGAATTAATTTTGAATAGCACAAAAATATACATATTTACATCCATTGCAGTCACACTATAGCCGTTATAAATAATTCTTTAAAAAACCTACATTTCGCCTGCATGTAGCTCACAGTGGTAACATGTGATGCCGTAGAACAGGGGATGCTCTTCCAGGTCAGGGGCATTACAGTCCACCTTAACAAGCACACACATTTGATCATGACTCTTGCAAACTTAGCATCATAAATCTTAAATTTAGGTCAAAATATTTACAGCATTTTGAATTATAATTACAGTACACACAGATGTTTTAAATAATTAGACAACTGAAACAAAAACCTTTCATTTTTAGCAAATACACATATTATAGTTGAAATTGATTGTTAAAATACTTATAGATTGCAAACTTAAAATAATTTGGTTTAAATATTGGTTTACAAACTCCTTCAATTAAATACTTGTGAATTAGAGTTAAAAAATAAAGAAAAGAAAAATTGTGATTTTTTTTCAATTCAAAGTAAGAGTCGTGATTGCTTGAATGCATATACATGTGATAACTGTCTTCAAATATATTTATGACGCGATTAAATATATATCAACTTTTTTTTTTTATCAGCCATGCAATTAAACTGAAGTTCATATTATAGAGATGTTACAAACCTGTGCCTGAATCGTCCTGCCTTTGGAGCCAAGCGGATTGGGATAAAGTGGATCGAGGTCACAGCCAAACAGCCGCACTCGCTTCGTGCCCTGGAGCATCACCAGGAGTCCATCATCCGGATCAATGTGACAGTATTCTGGAGATTACAATAGAAAAATTCTTAGGAATTTTATAGACAAAAAATATTTTTCTAAAGTCCATTTGTTTGCAATTCATTCCCACCTGAAATACTTTTATTGAAGCATTATTGAAATCAACTTAATTATTCTTATATTTATTAATGTTCTCCATTATTTTACTTATTATTTTGTTTGTTTGATACAGCATAACCATTTCTATAATAAATAGGATTTACTTTTGCACTTTTTATGAAACCTGCGAGGGTATTAGAATCAAACAGTACGCAATGGTATTGTGTCATAAACTCAAACTCTTTCTTGATCAGACAAATATCTTCATTCTTGCATAAGATTTTAAAATCATAATTCTAACTCAAAGTCATCATCAAATAAGGGATAATTGATTCAAACAAACCATAATGGCCTGGATGTGCGATCCATAAGTAAGGTCCACCATGCAGTTTGCCTACATAAGGCGGAACAATGACATCATCCTGTAAAATAACGCCAAAATTATTTTTCATACAAATAATTTCACATATATACATCTGTAAAGTGAGAGAAAACCTTATGGTCTCTAAAATCCCATATAAATAAAGAGAAAAAACCTGTATTTGAGGCAAGCTTTTCCTAAGGTTCTGCACTGCCATGTAGGACTTCTGTGAGGTTTTGTTTCCCTTTTTAAGGTTCTCGACATATTGACGAAATGTAGTTTCCTTTACTTGGTATTTTCTACCCAGCTGTAACATAAAGTGAAATCTAGTATTAACAAATTAAAATTTATAGAATTGAACATTTGATAGACATAAACTAATTTATCCAGTTATACATATTTTTTGTTATTAATTAGAGAAAAAAATATCATTAGCAAAACATAAAATACTTGTCAATTCCAAATTGTGTACACACCTTGTAATCATCGCTATCCGTATTAAATCTAACATTAACTTTATTATCACCAACTTTGTTACATAATGAGTCAAGTGTCCAATTTCTTGCAGGCCAATCTTCTACAGCTCCACGTATGACAACTGGAACTCCTATACAGACAGTATACACATGATTATGATTAAATAATTTTTCTTCAGAGCAACAATCGCTAAAACCGGCCATATACATAATCCATGAATTTTACATATGAGGAAAAGTTTAGTGACATATCTACAACGGGGAGTTCACACGTCATACGTAAAATTTACGGATTGTGTGTATGGTTGAACATTTCTTGTTTTTGTTTTTTAGTTTGCTGATACTCTGCAGCCATCAATTTGCTGATGATTATAGCAGAGGGGGGCCACGTGATATTGGTACATGGACTACCGTAGGCAGGTTGGGTAACCAACTGAGCCTCAGGGTAGAGGTATCACACTAGCTATTGTTTTCATACTAGATGAGTTATTTTGTGTGCAGAGGGGTTGCTCTCCTCTACGCGGGGCATGCCTTTTAACAAGGCTTACGAACCTCATGTTTGGTGTCGCCACCTTCTAGAGCATCAATCGCACAGTTTGGCGTGCACACAATCCGTGAATCTTACGTATAACGTGAACTCCCCGTTATAGAGGTCACAATTTTTCATGTCAAACATGAATTCACGGTTTATGTGCATGGCCGGTTTTCGCGACTGGTGATCTAGTATTATACTCAACAGAGGCGACACACTGTGTGGAGATCGGCTGTGCAGTGGTACATGTACACTTACGACATATTTTTTGTCCACTTAGTCTGCCATGGCTGGGCCGCAAACTTATAACGCAGGCAAATCACGTTTCGAGGTCATATGCCCTAACCAGGTGCTGTATATACTAACGAGGACCACTTGCGATTGGCGATCTAATTACATTTGATAGATAAAAAAAATAAAGTTGCATGTCTGTTGAGAGTTTGCTTAATATATATTCCTTCTATAAGATTTAATTCGTCTGTTAGCAAATACTGTACGGATTTAGAAAATTAGCTGTAGATGTCCCAGTAGCCTAGGACTAATAATTGAATTATTTGTCCTAGTCTAGGACCTAGAGACTTGCAGTAGAGTAGCGCATAGTTGGAGGACCAGTGGGACTGGCCCATTTGCCTCCGGCGGTCCAGCTACAAGACCTGGGTGACCAAAGTATTTTTGTCCATAGGGCCAGCGTCTTGGTCTATTTAAGTACTGGTACATATCAACGACATCGGCTAGACGAGGTTCGTAAATATATTCATGCTCAAGGCAGGCGATAATACGAGATAATAGACATAAAGAGCAGAACTGCCGATCTAAATACAATTAAACTGTCAACAAGCGCATTAGTAATTGAAAATAAATACGGTATAGTCGTACCAGGCATAAAATAAATATCTTTGAACTCTTGTTCAGATAAGACATCTCTTTTTCCAATTTCTATATTTTCACAACACGAGACGGCCATGACGCAAAAGAGCTATTTCGTCATGTCGTTTGCGTTATGAAAACAGAATAGTTATTGCAAATATTTGCTGTTTACATTATGAACACAGGACGATCTATCTAAAAGTGAACTTCTCTCGCGCATGTACAGTGTAGGGAATCTAGGGATTACATAGATGCAATGATATGCCTCGGTCATCGGTGGTCATGCCAAATGACAAATAGGTTCTATGTCACAATGCCTTTCTCAGGCATGACCGGCAATCATGCTCACAAAAGACATAGTGAACAAGAAAGTGGCCATCCCTGCTGATGACATCCTCCAACCAGCTGACCAGCGTACACGGCCATCACATCACAAATTTAGATATTTAACAGCAAATACAAACACATTCAGGAACTCCTTCTTTCCACCGACAATTCCAGAATGTAACAGCATTGACTCAGACACTGCCAACTGCAGTTCTGTAGACACATTCCGTGCCAGGCTACAAGCCATGCACAGGAGCGACTGAGTAGCGTTGCGTCCTCCCATCCATCTGCCCATATGCTGATAAAGCCCTACAGATTAACTTACAGATACAGAGATACAGATAGACTACATATATTTTGTTAGATCAACGCATGCAACAACAATTGGGGTGGGGGTAATATAATAATGACAAGTCATAGCACGGGCCAGCAGGTTGCTGAGCATTTCTTCTCTCATTTGAATAATATATTTGGACATTGTCATAAAAATGTAAACTTACAAAACCCTGACATGGTGAGCGCATAGTGATTCAATATTCAAAAGAAAAATAATATTTCCAGATAAACTTTAATGCAACATACTGTTATTTTTTATTTCAGTAGATTTATAATCAATTATTTTAAATCCATCACAGGATATTTTAAATGCAAACATGCATATTTTATATATATATGATATGTGTGCATTTACTTAGATTTATATCCGTCTAACAGGTACCTTACCTGTAAGTTGTAGATATATCATGTATTGGTAATCTAGCTAGCCGATTCAATGCAAGGCAAAGATATACGTTAAGCAATAGACTGCATACGTTTAAAAAGACATTTCTGTAGTATTATTTTGTAAATAAGAGTGACTATCATCCGTAGTCACATTTGTTTGTGGGTTTGGCGTATCTAGCACATATGGTATGGGCGACCCTGGGTATTCTAAATTTAGAACACGTCCTATGAAACTTAGTCTGAACTGCATGGGAGTGAATTTGAATCAATGAA
>CM032666.1:30752459-30768123 GCA_019095985.1 Streblospio benedicti | reverse complement strand
TACCGTATTATGAAATAGCGATTATAACCCCGCTTTTATCGAAAGTGGAGGATTATCGCTTTATCGATATGAAATAGCGATTATACCGCCGACCCAGCGCTTTATCGAGTGTAGGATTATTCCGCATCAGATATGAAATAGCGATTATACCGCCCGACCCAGCGCTTTATTAGTGTAGGATTATCGCCCGTATTATGAGCGATCCGCCGACCCCCGCGCTTAGTGTAGGATTATCGCCCGGTACCTTTTTTAGTGTAGGTCGCGGTACCGTTCGCGTGTCGCGGTGTACTTTGATTGAACTAGCGATCCCCCCCCAGCTATGCTAGCGCACCGACCCAACGCTCCGCCGCCGCCGCCGCCGCCGCCACCTGCTCAGCCGGCGTGATTAATGGCTTCTCACGTATAGCCCCTTCGTGGCGCGGGAGGAATTTTAATTGCTTCTCACGTATAGCCCCTAATTGCTTCTCACGTAGGTCCCAACTTATACTACTCACATTCTACCGGCTTTCAAGGCTCCTTCTTCACCGAAATGGAACCCTCTGGACAGTGCACTCCGGCCACAGTGAGAGTGCATTAGCTGATATTCATCTGCAAATAGTTGGACCTAAAGCTTACGTTTGACATTAGAAATGGGCAGGGCATTCATATTTCACTGTATTTCACCAGTACTACTCCAGTTAAAACTTAGAATATTAAAGGTCTACTAAATTTTTTTATAGATATGACCAATCTATAGTTTCTATATCATGAATGTTTCTGCAACACTTTTGAGTTTTTCATCTTTTTTTAATTTTTTTTGTCTTTTTTCCCTTTTTATTTTTTTTTATTTTTTTTTATTATTTTTTTTTTAGAAAAATAATCACTGTAGAATGTAAAGCAGGTAGTATTTCCAGTTTAATTTGAGTTTTGTCTAGGTGCTGTTAACACCCTGTATCGGTCTGTGGACAAGGGCCTCTTACATATATCTATTTTCATTTTCAATTTTCGATTCTGGCCCGGCAGTAATGGGTCGATAGGCCTTAATATGAAATAGGATCAGTAATATGCACCACCCGCATCATACCTATCGTATATTGATTTGGCTGAGTACACGGTTAAGCATCTGGAGAAATTTCCTTTCTCCAAGTACCTTCGGGTATTCTTGTTTTCAGGAAATTGGTGATCCGGTGGTGGATGTTTCCTATTGCTATCATTATTAGCGTACCTATTATCAGTGTTAGGTTTACCTGCAAGGAATTTATGTGCACTGTGGCCTATATTTTTGAAGACACTGCTATGTTTGTAAATGTAAACAAATGTACATGTGGTTATTTATAGTCGCAATTCACTGTTATCGTGGTCTAGCGACTTTACATATTTACACCAGGTCATTGGCATCCTTGTGACACTATATCCTTCTCAATTCCCCGGTGAGCATACAGTACATCGCTACCGTAGCGCGGACGTGCTAATCACTCACATTAGCGTTCACTCGCCTGGCCTGTGCCTATTTAACGTGTAGGTACACGGAGCAGTGTGCAACCTGTTAGAGGTAGGTTTGCTCACCACCCACCATCAGACCCGACCGGGAATCGAACTCACGACCTCTGGCCACGAGTCCAACTCCCTATCCACTCGGCCACGGAAGAATCATTAGGATTTTGACATTTCTGTACCCGAATCAGTCATAGATTTTTTTACGCAAGTTGTGTCACACAGGAGCCTATAATGTCATTAATATAATTTTCTATTTTTACATACTCAAAGTAAGTTGTTGAACTACTTTATTAGAAAATGCAAACTATTGCCAGTGAGTATAGTAGGCCTATTGTTTACAAACATTTAGATTCACGACAACAGTCTGTGCATATAGATGTATTTCAAAGTGAGATATTGCACAGACATAATGCACAAGAAGTTCATATGACATTGTTTATAAAACCCCGCAAAGTGTTGTAATATTAAAACAAATTGTATAAATTCACTGATTACACGTGACAAACAATAGATTTCTGTTACCCTGCATACAAGGCTCAGCGACCAGCAATACCTTAGCTCATGGCTAGACTAAACGAACGGGAGGCTGGTGGGGAAAGAGGATAGAGCTCAAAGGAAGAATTGCGCTCATTTCAAATGACGTGTTGCTTTCAGGTGCTTCATAGTTCATGCCATTATGACTGGTCGACCTATAGAAATCTATAAACAATACATTTGATGGGTTGATCAAATTTTTGTTTGTGCTAGAATTTGTCGACATAGAGGTCTATGTAATCGGAATTCTACTTATCTTTGGTAGTTGTCATTATATTATTTAGAAATTCTGTTGTACAAACTTCACCAGTGTGCAAGGAACGTGAAGAATTGGTATCTGAAGATTTTTTAATCGAGTTCATTGCTAAATTTGAAGTACTCTTCTGGGGATTCATATCACTTCTCAGAAGAATATTTTTTTTCTTTTTAGAAAAGTAGTTTACGATGGATATGTCATAAAATGACAATTTAATTGAGCATTTAGATATTTCCAACTAAATCAGAGAATAAAATATGAACAATTTCTCTAATGTTTAACATTCAAGAATACGACGGAACTTGCTTTTCATACTATAAAAGGATAAACCAGTCGATCAATGATAACTAATGGCCAATGATAACAGATGATTTTGTGTCCGTACGAGAATTTTGACATCGAAAAAGACAACCAGAAAGGTAAGATATTCACACACAGTATAACTAATATAACTTCTCTATCAAGACCAACGAGTGGACTGCCTTCAAGTGATCTCAATAGAGAGGTATAGTCTCATCATGGAGATTCTTTATTCAATGTGGTAGGGGCTGTGAGAAATGATCTTCATATAGAGGTGGTATCTTAAAAGAGGTGGTCTTCTACCGCGCAATGCTCCTGCTTATCTACAGCAGCCGGGGGGGGGGGGGGGGTATAGTGGAGTGGCCAGCCGGTTTGGTCTTTCGCTTTGATCTTACAGTGTCTGTAGATGAGCGTGTGGTATTGCCACACATAGGGTGCGCATGCCACACTATTGTTTCTCATGTGCGCCACGGCAACACATATTGTGAAAGCCTGTAGCTGCAAATGAGTGTGGTGACCCGTTCAAAGCATCGGGATACCCACTTATTATTATTATGTGCGATATTGCCTCTTGTGTAGGCCATTCTGCAGGATTAAAGATGTGTATATACAGGAAAATCTCCAATTAAGTCCACGTCTCCATTGAGACCACCTATATAATAAAACTACTTTTCATAGGCCCAAACCTTTATAAAGCTACCAAAATGAACATCTGTGTAGAGACCACCTCTCTATTAATTGATCTTAATTGAGACCAAATAACACTGGCCCAAATGTGGTCTTAATAGAGAGGTTCTATTGTAGTTACCGTACAAGATTGATACACAAGTACCTTACTTATACAACGTCAATTACAACCAATGGCGAATAGAGGGTGTATGGATATTATGAGGATTTTTTGAAAAATGATATTAATTATAAAGCGTTCGGCCCACAAATGCTAAAGCACGTGAACACATCAATCTAGGTTCCATTTCGAATGTTATAAATTACCACGTGGTCTCGACTCTGAAAGAAAACTCCATGAGAATTTGTTAACTTAACAACCTCCCGCAGTGAAGTTAATGTTGTTCTCAATACCAGTTGTAGTTTCACATAATATATACACGTACATTCTCCAACTGATTCGTAGAGTTTATGAAGTTGAAACAGGACCTTCACAACCGTCCCACAACTGCATCACGTAATGATTGGCGGCAATGATTTATGAATAAAACAAAAAAGGAGGCCATTTTGTAAGATTGTGAGATTGTGTTATAATTTGTGACAAATCCTATATCATAGGAAAAAGGACAGCGAGGATAAAACAATAAAATGATTACTTAATACTAATCCAGAATGGGAACCCACAGCTATAACTTCATTATGGAGGCTACTGGGGAAATTAGGAAAGGTTTTAGAGGAGGAAGAAAGATAAAGATAAAGATTCAATGTCCTAGTGGATACGTAAAGTCGTCAACATCACGTTACAGCTTTGAGAGTCACGAAATATGTTCATTTGGGTAAACTATTTAAATTAGATTTTTTTTAAATGCAGAAGCCCCTTTTAACATTTTCATTAACTGTGAAATTGACATTTACTCGCGGGAATGAAGCGGGTTCCGTAACACTGCCGTTACGCCAATACGAGTGTGACTGACTTATCCATGTTTAATCAACGTATAAATATCAGTTAAATGATTAGTCTCTAAAGGCCTGGTTACATTGCCAAACTGTCACGGTAAATGTGTAATAAGCGCATAAAATGTTGCTGTGCGTGCATGTGCGTGGAGAATTTAGCTAATTTAAGTAATGAGCAATGACTAATGAACCGCGTAAGCGCTACTGACAAATCGTAGACAAATAACTAACATATGCATACCACGCACTTTACTTCAGCATTTAGGAAATTACAGGGGCCAATTATATGTGAGCTTTTGATGTATACATAAATCCAGCCTCAATACAACAGTATTGCATCAGTGCTACAAGCTCATAGGTGTCGTCACATGGTCAAATACGGACCTGTGGATTATTGCATAATAAAATACGTGAACATTAGAAATGTTGATGAAAATACCCCTGAGAGATGCAAGATTCCAGCTGCGAACATGAGCTCACATCAGGAGACGGATCATCGCAAAACTGCGCATCATTTGGATTGTGCTACGGATGGATACGTATGCTTACATTTCATACGGATCCTTGCAGATTATCGTGTATATCTTACTGATGAGTTTACCTATCTTAGTAAGAGTTATGCATGTTAAAGACATTTTCCTTGTATTTGGTGTGTAGTTTTGAGAATTCAATTTTTACTGGCGGATCTGTGTATATCTGCCTATACTGTGTATCGAGCTACAGACAAATACGTATGCTTACGGAGAATACATATTCTTATGCACGTGGATTTTTATCCGCTAGCGACCGCATCTACTGTAAGTGGCATGTGACTGTAGCATTATTTAATAACCAGTGGGACGTCAGTGATAACTCAACACTTGGACGCACGAGCATTGTTGTTTAACGTATATTTCGCACATCGTCTGTGTAAGAAATATAGTGTATTTACCCGCACCCCCACCCCAAAGATCAACGGTGTTGGCGTCCATGCACTCAACCATTAAACTTTGTTGAAAAAAAAAGAGTAATTGCCTGCCATTTGTAATGCTGGTGTAAATTTTGAGTTACGGAAATCCCTTACCTCTGCGATTACCTGTCAGCTGTAAAGCTATGTTCAATAAACCAATCAAATCGTGTACTTTGTAACCATCTCTGCTACATCATTTTCACACATGAAATGCATTGATTCTGGTATGAGCATCATATGTCATTCTGATCAATGAGTTCTTTTGTATTTTGTGTGACGACCTTGCCAACGAAATGGCCATTGAAAACAAGACTCTTACATTTGCATTATGTAAACAATGTGTTTTGGCATTGTTTTCAAATCCAATATCTTGTTTGAAAAGTATATAGGTCTGCAAATTCCGGGTCGGTGAGCGATCGGTGTTTTTTGTTGTTTTTGTTGGTAGTAGCGTAATTGATATCAACTTATTTTTTGCTGTTGCTGGTGTTATTTTTATCGCGTCTATTTACAGGGTCGCTGCAATTTTTAAAACCTTGAATGCTAGTCGCTGTGGTTGTCTTAGGGTGAAACCTCCCCCAGTCCCTTCAATCGTGGCGGGGATTTGAAACGAAGACTGTCATGACTACCTGCTTGATAAGTGTGGGGGGAAAGTATACCAGTCCCATAGAATGTGGTGTTGTCTAAAAGGAAAAATCTAGCTAACTTTAAGATCTGCCACTGAGTATATAAAAAACCACTGGCCTAGTTACTCAGTAAGCACTTGACTTTCAACTTCTTTACCAAGGACGTGGTTCTGTGTACAATTAACTGACGATGGTAATTAGTCTGGACACGTGTTTTTATTGTGTGGGATTAGTGCATACTCACAAATTAAGCGATCTGATGATTCAAGGTTTCATAATCCTCAGAAATGTCATACCACAGTGACATGAAGGCAGACTGTGTCGTAAAGCGCGTTTAGCGGCAAGACCTTTAAAATATTTTGACACAATGCCTATTTTCATAAAAAACATATATCAATATGTTTTGCCATATGGCATTATTAAAATACAGTAGAAGCCTCTCAACTAAGACCACCCAAGGCACTGGCGCATGGCCTCAAGTGGTCTAGACATAGAGGTGGTCTCTTTACATAGATTAAAACTCATCTCTGTATTATACGGTTTGGTATTTAAAAATGGTCTTATCATAGAGATGGTCTCAGTAGAAATGTGGTCTTAATTGCAGGTTCAACTGTAAACCCCCAAAGCAGAGGCACTTAAGCTGCCACTTAAAATCTATTACATGAGCAAATCTGTAAGTTCCACAAAAATTTCAACCAAAAATCTGAGCTCTTCTCCGTGGTGAATTAAGTCTCAGCTTACACCAGGTGATCATAATACAATGTAGTTGGTGCAGGTGAGAAGTTCGGTGACCCTCTCATAATGCTGATTACGGAACACCAGGTGTTCACGTCTCGAACGCACGGTGCTTTCCCCCCAATTGAAATCTTCTTAAGCCTGTGGCACAACCGGCAGTGCGGACATTTTGGCAGAACATTTTTCCGTGCCTGCGTGTCAGTGGCACATCATAACGTAAAGCTTGACGTTTTAGCTCCGTACACGCCCCGTACTGCCTGCCCTACGATCAGGTAACTCTTTAATTGACGGTAGAGGAAGTCGGATATGTTGAACTTCTTTTACTCTCTCCGCAGTGACTAAAAAAGTCCCCCCCCCCCCACACACACGACTTATTAATCCACATGTTTTTGTTTTACAGATATGATATTCTCAGTTTAGTTCACAACCCATTTCTAAACCATTTTAACCTGGATCTACCCATGATAACAACGTTGTTTCTGATGAGATCAGCGTGTCCTTTTTATAACATCATTGCATGTGTTCTGTCTTTGTAACAAGACAGCTCCATTGGACGCTAGTGAAATATTGAAGCAACATCGTGTCAAGATTGGCTGCAGTTCGCTCATTTCAGATGAAAATTGTACTAATACCATACGTACCTTTTCAAGTGATCATGCGTATTTAAAGGTCCAGCACAATTACTAGAAGACAAGTCAAATATCTACATAATCCAGACCATTAAAATGTGTAAATAAAATCACGTTGATTTATGAGAGTGCCCAATAGTAAATTGGCAATTATTTTATCAAAAAGTTGATTGGGCAGTAAAAAAAATGGTTCTCCTCGATCAAAAGGTATGCGAATAATGTACTGCTATTATGGTCAGTCGAGTTATCAGACTAACTCATAATTTATCTATCTTTATCAATAAACCTGTGTTGTGTTTCTTTTTTATGCAGATGCGCTTGTATATAAAAGAACATCTCTATTAAATGTCTATGAAAGTTTGGAACTATGAAAAAAGTCTGTTTAAAGAGGTTGTCCCAACAGAAAGGTGGCGTTTACAGTACCGTAAGTTTGAGTAGAAAAGTTGAAATGTTTGGCACCAGAGACTGGTAACTCACTGAATAGGAAGTAGAACATTCAGTGAGACGTGAAAGAGTTACCTGTGCGTGGTGCAATTAAATCATATTTCATTGATGACTACTGTTCCATGTAAGAGGAAATGCAGTTGCTGCTTCTGAAAATGTTAATGTCAATGCAGAATTATGTCTGACGCATGTTTGAGCAGTAAAATGATGGAAGACGCGCGTCATACATGGATAGCATTGCGCATGCTTGCAAGGATTACAATTGAGAAGAGAAAAAAAGATTATTGGTGTTGATTGCTAAACAGCAAACAACTAAATTAGCACTTGTTTAATGTTTTGAAAGGCTGCTTTACAAGAATCACCGAGCCAAAAAAAAAACTGAACTCCAAAACCCGAAAGATAAATGAATGGCCATTAGCTGTGTTCACACGTATCAGGCAGCTGATAACTGCTCGATAACTTCTGCATCAAACAAGAAACTTTGTAATCTTTCTCATAAAACTAGTGCTATTGTTATGTTTCCTCAAAACAAGCCGTTTTGCCACTTAAATAGCGCGCGTCTAGGAGCTTTCTTTACACACGTGATAAACACACTAATACTGCTACTTTATCATAATGATACTATCAGAGTACCATAAACATTTGTATCTTGAGGTACGCAGGCATGGACCTATAGATGGCTGGGCAGCATCTTGTTTCAAACTTTCTGAATCACCAGTCATTGACAAGATGAAATTTGCGACCGTGTTTTATTTTAAATTAGAATATAATACATGCCATTATAAACCATAATGGTGAGTCCTATCACATTACGCAATATCGTCCCACACGCATTTTTTATATCAGGAGAATCGGATGGATGTGCATCATGCTTGGACTCGTATGTTGGGAGCACAACAATGACTATTTGAAGGACGGGGTACTGTAAATGTGGTATATTCCAAAGCTCCAGGAGTCCTAATTGTATACTAAATCCAAGAGCTTGAACACATGTACAATGAAATTAATCTTCTTCTAATTCTAAAAGTCGTAATTCATATTTGCTATTAGTACGTGTTTCTGCCACACAGTGCAATGCCACGAAAAGTCACCTCATTGGGCTGACCGGAATCAACAACCTCGCATAGCACTCTAATAACTTTCAAGTGAAACCGTCAACCGTAGGAGGAACACCATCATGTGAAAGATAGCATAAGCTCACAATGAAAAATGGCAAGGTTTTAGTAGACGACACTACGAGAACCCCTTATTCTAGTGGGGGCGGAGAGCTAACCAAATAACGGAGCAGCTCTAATGGATTTAGCAGGAAGTCGCCTGTAAGTGCGGCTTTTCTTCTCAGGTGACCGTCACGGGGAGCACTCATTGTTTCACGCGCACAGCATCACGTCTGCTCGTATTCTATTTAGTTCGGC
Organism: Streblospio benedicti; assembly: GCA_019095985.1. Lineage (NCBI taxonomy): Eukaryota > Metazoa > Annelida > Polychaeta > Spionida > Spionidae > Streblospio > Streblospio benedicti. The sequence goes on along the minus strand of CM032666.1, from coordinate 30,759,145 downwards.
GCATAGATATACGTGCAGATTTTCAGGTAGGGCTCAGACTACATTTATGAGGGCGGCATATACAATTTGGTAAGAGTTGAGATTTGGGGGTTTGATTAATTGAGAATTGAGATTTGACGTTTCAATTCAATTAGATCAATTGATTGAGAATTGAGAAATAGGCTTTTGAATGCCAGGGCCGTAGCTATATATGAGTCAGAGGAGGCAACTGCCTCCTCTGTTTTTAGGGAGTTTTTTTTTCAAACCCTGAATGAAACTGAGAGTTTACATATTTGTTTTTTATATTCCAAAAATAATATAATTGTGGCGTAAATCAAACTGGATACAAATTTGAAAAGCATCTGTATTCATACTTGACAAATATTACTCTTTCATTTTAACACATTTAATTTTAGCTTTCTTAATCAATAACTGTGTTTTATTTCTGAGCCTCAGAAGCTAATTATTAGAAAAAATATATTGGGGTGTGGGTGCCCCAAATCCACTCTAGAACATCTGCTCGGCTATGGCAATTGCCTGCACACTCGCCAAACTTCTTTGCCTCCTCTGTTTTGCAATCCTGGCTACGGCCCTGAATGGACTGAGATTTGTAACATTAATTCATTGAGATTTTTAGATCAAGGAGGGAATATGTATACCCCATCATTTATGGTGCTCTAATAGCAAGTATTTAGTGTAAAAAAAGACATCTTACCACTTTGTTTGAGTAGCTGCAATTTTTCACTTCGACGAGTATTGTTGGTGAATCGGTAGCCTCGCAGAAAATGGCAATAAATCTGTCGGTGTGTGGGAAGGACATGTAGTTGATTTAAAAAAGCATACCTAAGTAGCAAAGATTGCTCGATGTAATGATACTGGCAGGTGGTGGCAGTGGGGTGGTGGTGGTGTGTACATTTCCCATCCGATCCCCAGTCGTCAAACCGTGGAGACGTTCAGACATCTACCTCGGTAAAGTTGGGTTCATTTTCATACTCCATTCTACACTACAATAAACACCAATGACTAACCCATGCACGTGGTTATATAGCTTAACAGTGAACGCATCGGCATATGCAACTCCCTCGCACCTGGTCATCTGCGTAAACTTACAAACAGCCAATTGTTTAAAATATGGTCTATATTATAAACAAATAAATAAACGGAAATGTGTAGATCACATTGATTTGAGTTGTAATCGTGTTATTGGCGCAGCAGTTATGAAATATATAATGCGGATGCATGTTTACCGATATGCGACAAGAAACTCATCGTCGGTCTACGGGAATCTCTTTAATATTGTACACTTACATACAATGTATATTGTTACAAGTCGTGAGATATGACGATGCGTAGATCTACTCCCAGACAATACTATAGAATTTCACGAATAGAAGAAGTGGAGATGCACCCATCAATTCGCACATAGAAGTCAAGATACACCCATCAAAATAGATCTTAATAAAACTTCTATAGCTTTTGAAAACAGTGCACATATTTTCACAGCTATTTTATAGCAGCGAAACAAGCTTTTGATGCGCACTAAAACAGGTTCTTCTTTTTGTGTTCCTAAACTGGGTTGTAACAGACATATTAAACAGTAGTTAATGGATAAATGGGAAGTGCTATACTAACGAACAATGCCTGCTTTCCATTACGTCGAAAAACAAAAGATACAAATTAATTCAGGTTTTATCTGTTTGTATTGGATGGTGGCAACCTTATGGTTAGCAGCATGAACAAAAATTCAAACTTGATTGCATTTAGAATCAAATAAATTGTGTTGGCTTAGGTCGCAATGTTGCAGATTTTGTTTTATAGCCCTAATGAATCAGACGGTCCGACTGGTTGGAGCAAAGCATTGTGGTGAAAAAGAATGAAGATTGAGTCATGCAATTGACGTGTAGACGGGTTGGAACTATTGCAGGCAACGAGCATTGAACACGGCCTCCTTTATGTGAAAGAAATTTAAGCTGCGTTAATATAATAGATACGGGTGATTGATCAACATCCATATTTTGCTGACAACAATTTGGGCCTAAAATCTAAGTGATACAGACTTGAACATGCGATTGATGACTCCCCCGACGCGCTTTCTAACAAACCTATTGACTAGACTATGCTTTGGGTAGAAGTAGTAAGATGATAAAGTACCAAAGATTATAATGTCACTAAATGCATATGTGTATGATTCTTTAAGCCCCAGTATTACAGTCACGAATGTTAGCACTCCAATTCTTACTTGACCATAGAAATGTGTTTCTTTTTTTCTAAAAAGAGCACATTGAAAAAGATTAATCACCGCTCAAACGACGTTTGTGGTGCAGGCGCGTGATAAGCTTTCTGTGAGAGTAGGGGTGGGGGTGATAGTTTTTCTGCTATCACACTATCCTTCTAAAAACACCTGTACGAGGTTTCCCTGAAAGTTCCATGTATAATTTTGTTGGAAGGAGTAATAGCACTCAAGAGGGTTGTACGGCCCCCACCCGAACCCCAACCCCAGCACGGGACTGTGATGAGTCAATGTCAAAATGCCACTACTTATTTAGGACTGTGAGACCCTAGCTTCAGAAATGAAAATCACCCTTATTATATGGCATGGTCGTGAATTTACCCCGTCTTTCTAATAGACTGCAGAATCTATAACTCATTGCTTTATGGATCTGATAAAATATTGTCACTGGAGATAAAGCACTTTGAAATGATGTACGTGCTTCTCATTATACATTTCTATCAGTAAAACTCAAAGGCTTGTAGTAATTAACCGTGTTGGTTTTATTCTATGATACACTTTTGCATTGCATGATACACGGACTATAACATAACCACTTAGTGGTATCAAAACGTTTTTTAGATGATAAGTTATCGCCGTGTGTGAACTTGAAAGACAGTAATCCATCTTAAATCCCTATATATAGCAGGCATCTATTGTGTAATCGGTATACTTTTCGGTCATTCAAAAAACAACCCTTACACTATAAGGGTAATGGTCTGTTTTAGTGTGGAGATAACACTACCTTACACGAGTGGCGTCTAAGCGTGCCCGAGTGAGCGTAAGCGAACGAGAGCTGGCTAAGACACAAGTGCATAGCTTGTGTTATCTCAACACTAAAACCGACCATTGCCTTTTTATCTTCCCAGTTTATCAGAATTATTTAACTTGATGGTGTTTACCGTTCACAAAGTAGGGAGATAACGCGATCTCCTACGGCTCTTAACCAATTAGAATCGAGAATGAACAGCAAACTGGGGAGAAACGTGTATCTCATGGGCGTCTCAAAAAGGTGTCAAACTTAAACAAGTCGCACGGTACATTTGGCATGGCATGCATCAAGTCAATTCTTGATAACTACTTTTAATTTTTTATTATGAATATTTTTTATGGAAATGCGTCTGAAATTGATGGTAATGCATCTTTGGGGAAATGATGTGTTATTTACAGAATTAACTGCACTGTTAATGCTGGAAGCCTGAACACAGGATTTAATTTAATTAGATACAATTTCCTATGTTCTATTTCATTTGATATAAATGACATATTACGCACATTTTTCTGGCTTAATAACGCACAATTTACTGGTATAAATTCAACAAGAAACACCCTACTTTACTTTCTCATAAGGAGATCTGATGAAGGTATTTTAAAGCACGAATTCATTTACAACGTACAATTGAGCTTCTTCGCTTGTATTATGACAGCTGATTTATCCTTGATGATTGAATAAAAAAGAATACTCGGCAGTACACAAAACACTGGCTAATGCCATTATCTAAATGACTCCATAAAAGTTATATATGGGAAGTGCAGACTCTTGGCTTTGCCACTAAATGATAATAAGACATTTCTTATCTCCGATATCATGCTGCGAGCAAAATGAACATGCGTTCATAATTAAAGTTTCTGTAATGAAACTTGGATAGTGTTTACTGTAATAGAGCAACATATTCATTCCATAATAATACTTTTACACTACTTTATTCACACCAGATGATAGATATCACATACACACATGATTCTACTTCCTCAACTCGTTTGATACTAGCAACGAAGTGCGTCTCGCCAATTACTCCGTTCTTTCACTGTCTGATCTGTACCTTTTTCTGAATAGTTACACTAGTAGATTTCACAGTGCCCATCATGAGCGAATAATGAAAAAAAAAACGTATGCTTTTCTATTCACAACTAGTCATCTTTCAGGGTAGACAATGGGACTAGTGCCATAGCAGGCAATTTGTGGGTTCGGTTCTTATTTGTGAAGAGGTTGGTCAGTGAGAAATTCATAACTAGAAGCACACCGATTTGATTGAGTTTGATCTTGAACAGGTACGACTTTTCTTACCTGAGCGAATAATATTGTGGGTGATCCATAGTGATGACGAGCACAACAATAATTGCAATTGTTTATTATATATGAGTGTTTCTGTGGAAATTTAAGTGGAGTTATAAGTGGTCAAGAAATTGCACGCCTCTCCTTTCTGCAGGTCTTATTTCTCACAATCCTATTATTGGATCTTTCCCCCCACACCGCACAAATTTTCACCCCCCCCACACACACACACACACATCCCACTTCTTTCAAATCCATCATTCTTCCTTTTTGGCCTTTTCCCCACCTACCATTCCCATAACCGCCCCATCCCTTATAAAGTTAGTTACGCAATGCCCTGGTATAAGAGCATCTTTACATAATTGCACTTACGGGAAATTCGACCAACACAAGCATAGTTTCTCATATGAGCAACCAAAACAAGTGCCAAGTTTTCAACAGATGTAAATTCTCACAAAACCCGAATACGAATCGGTCCCTGTTAAAATCTACAAATTGTGATAATCCCTGGGAACTCTGTGATTATTGCACGGCCAAAACATGGCCTTGTTTCAATAACAACGATTTAATATGCTCCAGAATTAGAGCATTTATGGCCAACATAACAGGCATTTTGTGGTGTAAGTCATAGGTTTAGTATGTAAAACTTTGCTTTTGTGGTCAATATAATTATTTTTGTCTTTCTACAACTGTGTTGTATGGCTATATTTACCAACACTGTAGATTCTGGCATAAGCTAACCTTTGCAGGTGTAAAATTGAAGCATTTACCAATACATTATAATGTACTGGAAACACAGTGAATTGTGTGCTTGTGTCGGTTTCATCGTACGTGTAAGTTGCTGGTTCTGCTTGCCTGGCTGGCTGTCTACTTGTATGTCTGTCAGTTCTTTCATACGCCCATAACTCACTTCCCACCTTTCTCTGCTTTGTCTGAGTTGTTCAACTTAACCCACCCACAATCAAATTAGCATACATCTTGCCAGTCCTAAATTTGAGCCCCGGGTCTTATGAGCATTAATTGTATAACGAATAAATATTGAAAAATCTGTAGCTGCACACATATGGGAAATCCGTTTAGGGACCACACACCTAAAATGATGGCCAACAATATATGCACAAACAAGCAATTACAATGATAGAGTGGTGCTCTCAATATGCCATAAGAGAAGGTGGGGTTGTGAAGATCATGTCAAACAGGCTAATGGATTAACTCGAAAACCTCGGCGGCGGGTCCTGTGAGACGTTCTAAATTTGTCGTCTGCTGCTACCACTACGAAAGCAATGAAAATCGGGAATCAAATGATCTCAGTGGTGAATATCCCTCTGCATATTAAAAGGTTCTTATGATTTCTCTTCTTTCTTCTGCTCACACATAAGAGACGCAACTTTTAAAAGTAAAATCGGCCACCACATACCATCTATCGTTTTGTGCAGTTCTACTACAGAGGAGCAATACAAATTGCGTGACTTTCTACTCATATGGATGAGCACATTTTACAAGGGAAAATATTGCGTGCTCAAAATGTACAACGATGTTAATGTGCAAGGGCCACTTCAAATAATATATTTGTATATAGTACAAAATAAGTCTGAGGCAAGTCCATTGGCCACTTCAACAATCATACGCCTGTCCGTTTCAAACTAAAGACTCAGATTTATTGCAAAGCATAGAGTATCTAGCGTGTAACTACATGTAACTGTAGTTTATTTGACCACTGCAATTTAGAACCGGTCTTTGAGAGGGTATTTTCCATTTGACGAGGCACAGTTTAAAGTCCTTCAATTCACAACTCGACATCAATTCTATTGAAAGCCCATAGCCTCACCAACTCGTCCTAATCACGTGTAAACATGCAAAAGCAAGAAAACAAGCGTGTTTCTTTAGTTCTGTTCTATTTCACACAGCTTTTTTAAACATACCCAACGAACTTTTTGTATCCGTTCCCTCGATTACAGCTTTGAGATAAGAAGTTGCAACCAAATTGCCTCCCCAAAAGGCTAACCTCGCAAAAGACACCGAATAGAAGAGTTCACCAACTCATGGCTACTCTCGCCATCACTCATCTAATAACATATATACGCAATAGATATGACATGCCAATTCACCTTGCAAAGCCCTGCAATAACAGAACACCAGTAGACTTATGAGCTGTCTATTTTATGGGCAGTTTACACTCCAATAAAGAAGCAGACACCCCAGACCACCGTACATAATCTCCAGCACCCTCAGGCCACATTATCAGGACGTAACCACTCACGGTATTCCCTAGGTTTGTTCTGACATATGACTGGGCACTCTTGTGTCCCAATGATATTTGATCTACTGGTAGTTTCAAACAGCAGAGATGAACAGGATGCACTATAGACGGGGTGATTTTGA
>CM032666.1:30724966-30752359 GCA_019095985.1 Streblospio benedicti | reverse complement strand
ATATTTGTATATAGTACAAAATAAGTCTGAGGCAAGTCCATTGGCCACTTCAACAATCATACGCCTGTCCGTTTCAAACTAAAGACTCAGATTTATTGCAAAGCATAGAGTATCTAGCGTGTAACTACATGTAACTGTAGTTTATTTGACCACTGCAATTTAGAACCGGTCTTGAGAGAGGGTGTTTTCCATTTGACGAGGCACAGTTTAAAGTCGTTCAATTCACAACTCGACATCAATTCTCTTGAAAGCCCATAGCCTCACCAACTCGTCCTAATCACATGTAAACATGCAAAAAGCAAGAAAACAAGCGTGTTTCTTTAGTTCTGTTCTATTTCACACAGCTTTTTTAAACATACCCAACGAACTTTTTGTATCCGTTCCCTCGATTACAGCTTTGAGATAAGAAGTTGCAACCAAATTGCCTCCCCAAAAGGCTAACCTCGCAAAAGACACCGAATAGAAGAGTTCACCAACTCATGGCTACTCTCGCCATCACTCATCTAATAACATATATACGCAATAGATATGACATGCCAATTCACCTTGCAAAGCCCTGCAATAACAGAACACCAGTAGACTTATGAGCTGTCTATTTTATGGGCAGTTTACACTCCAATAAAGAAGCAGACACCCCAGACCACCGTACATAATCTCCAGCACCCTCAGGCCACATTATCAGGACGTAACCACTCACGGTATTCCCTAGGTTTGTTCTGACATATGACTGGGCACTCTTGTGTCCCAATGATATTTGATCTACTGGTAGTTTCAAACAGCAGAGATGAACAGGATGCACTATAGACGGGGTGATTTTGGAATGTGTTTGCAACCTCCAAGAGTGTAATTTTGAGTACTTGATGGTGACAGATGTGATTTATTCACGAATAAATGTTGCTCACGAAAGGCAGTCGTATTTATAAATAAGATTTGTGACCAGGAACATAACTTGACAGAATCGAGTAAATCATACATTTTTATCATTCCATGTTGATGTAGCTATTGTAAACAGTTTAGTATGTCGTGAAGATGGATAGAAAACTACAAGTTCTTACGATTACAAAAGTTAAATGTACATGTATTTGAACCGGGAAAGCATACAAACAGATTTTGTCTCAATAAATGGATTCTGTAAACAGGTGTTGGATAGTCAAAGTGTGAAAAAGTCGTCTGAAAATAGCTCTCTATCTGATATCAACGTGACATAACCAATCAATGGGGAAGCCGCATTAACATATATATAGCAGTTTTGTCAACAGCATTCGTCTTACACTGGATTCTGTCCATGTTTAGTTGTCAGAAGAATTAGCTTGATGGAATTTAGGAAATTGCCATGGTGTGATAGAAATTTTTCATGCACGTGTATTTTTTTCCTGAGTACTTTTTTGGTTGCTGATGTAGCCCAGGATTTTCACACGAATATAGTATGATGCACGTTTCACAATTGTCATCACAATTGTCATCACAGCTACTCTATACTCAATAACATCATTTACATCTGCCAGAAAAAAAGCGAAAAAGAAACAAAAACCGAAACAAAACTCCCTCTCGTTAGGCATACCCTGTAGCAATGTCAAGTGTTCAGGTTTGATTCCTGCATGTAGCACCGCTGGGTTGAGACGTGTTCTTCTCGCTGACACTGCCATAATGACCATGAAAAAGTAACCCGCGGCCGGACACGTACATGTACAGAGTCTTGTGCAAACGACTCGTATCAAATCAAACAGGTAATGATAGGGCACGCAGTAAAAAGAAAATGTAAGCAATCTATTTCATGAGATTAGGAAAAAAGTACGATACGTTGGTGATCTGTACTAGTGATGTGGTTTACCAAAGTCTTATAATGTTTTCACTACTCTGGAAGACTGCGCAGTCTATTTACCGCTAGTGTTATGATCCGAAGGTGACACACGAAAAATAGCATTGGTCTTAAGGAGTTACCGTTCATCATTTATCATAGCCCACGGGGAGTTGGGGGGGGGGGGGGCGAGATATGAAAAGTTGTGCTATGGGGGTTTCAAAATGTGGGTGCACTCACAGGGGCGGCCTGGAATCTTGGTATTAATTTTAGGGGAAGGGGGCTGAATGTTTCAAACAGAATTACAATAAATGGTAGCCCCTTATTAAGACATGTTTCATATGAAACCGCAGTGATGGTGGTTGTGCAGCGTGCACTTCGTTGCCTACATCTATTCAAAGCCTACTCACACATACCGTTTTTGGTACCACCGGTCGAGTATACCGTTCAAATAATTTAGATTTTTTTGTCCATTTTGCATCGTCAGCCAACCGTCCCCAACTGTTTGCTGGTGTTATCTGACCAAGCAAGAACAGCAGATCATGGCGAATGCGAGAAAAAAGTCGCCAAAACGGCCGCTGGATTTTGAACTGTTCAAAAGTTCGCGTCGGATGAGGATTGGGGGAAAACGCCAGCTGACGGTAATTAAGCTGTTTAGCTGTCGGTGGCGGGCTGTTTACTGACGGTGAGAATTGTGCTTGACCGTTTGGCAAGGTTACTAAACAAAAATGTGATTTTGGGTGGTTTTGTTCAATTTCCAATGTAAAACGGCCTGTGACCGGTACTAAACGGCAACAAGCCGATAGCATACCATTTGGCAACCGGTCGGATGGCCCACGGATGAGCAAACGACAAATGACAAAACGTTACTCATTCGACGATTTTTTTTTTCTAAATTTTCATCCGTAACTCGACCAGTGGTACCAAAAACGTTATGTGTGTGGGGCCTTTAACCGGAAAGCGAAAACACAGGAAAGTGACAGAGACACTGACGATTCACTGAACTGACCATTCATGTCATTGGGCTGACGTCAATACATTCATAGTTATTGTTTTCTGATGCCTTCCATAAATGAACAATATGGTGTTTGGACAATGACTGTGTACAAAATGTTTGCCCAACCAACTACTTTCTGCACTTACCTTATAACTGCACAACGTTTCTATCACCACGTTTTTATCCGAGGGTTCAGGTATTCAGGTGCAATCATGTTGATTAGTTCATATCAGCAAGTTATTCTTAGACTCGTGAGTACGGTTTGATTTTTCTTTTTGTAACTCTCCTAGTTTTCTCTTCTTGTTGTCATTGTTATCACAAGGTCCGTTGGCGGACTAATGGTGTCTTTTTATTGCATTTGTTCCTTAATTTGAAATCTACAGATAACCTTCCAGACGATCCAGAAAAGAAAGCAGACTGTCTAGATTAGTAAAGCTGTTTTTACACGTGCATGCTGGCCGATGGCAACAGTAATAGTGGCACGTATGGACGCTGATCATCCAGTCTCCCCAAGCCTACAAACAAGGCAAGATTTAATCAGAAAGACCGTAGTATGATCCAAATGAGCTGCAGATGGCCCTGCAGACGACCAAGAAAAGCAAGCAGATGGTCCACATTAGCAAATCAAACATCCTCTGAGAAAATACACAAACCACTTCTTAGGAGAGGGGATGAACATTTTTCAGGCAAGAACAGACAAAAGTGCGCCATTGCCTCCAAGAACTACGATTCACCCAGGACTCACCCCGAAAGGACAATTTGGCGTCGTCTGGAGCATCTGCAGCTAGCATCCTCCATGCGGAATTGGGGGGGGGTTGGGGGGGGTAAGGCTATGTGTTCGATCATTGGCTTGATGAATGTTCCCTTTTATGCTAACTTCTGTTCAGTATGCTGCAACCATCTTTGTCATTTTCGCTGAATACAGACTGACTCAAACCGCTCGTTCACGGCACACCGATCTTGGGATCCGGCCTAGCCAGACCTTGACCTATGGTCTAGTATCAAATAGATACGAGACACTCGCTTAACATAGGAGATCATTTACCCCTGGTTCAGCAGCCCATCGTACATCTGCATTGTGCAGGGATCTTTTATACTAGCTAAACACCCCTGTGGCTGGGACCCTAGAAATGCATCACAGTAAATACTACGACAACATCCCTTCAAGTGTTGTTAATGAACACACTGATTTACACTAATCTAGCACAAAAGTGCATACCCGTAAAATGCAGATTCCCATGAGCTTAATTAGTTGCTAAACCCACGAATGCTGTCATGTCTGTCACGTTGTTGATTATTAGCACGAGTTGCACGTGCCTAAGATGACTTTGGCATTAATGGATTGCACTTCGGAAGCACGTGATAATTTTGAACTTGGTTGAAACATATTTTGAAGCAATAAGTATATACAAATGGATTAGGCAGCAGCAAAAATATGATATAAGCCTTTTCTGGGGAAAAATAATAATAAAGCTACATTCACACAAACACATACTCACACATTTACCTCTTCTCAATAGGTAATACTGTGCTATTGGATAATTTTCATTACAATCTAGTCCTCCAAATATTTATGTACAAAATCAAATGATTGACTGTTTTTCTTACAATCAAAATCATCATATCCTTCTAGTAAAATTTTAGCCGCAATTTTATCATTGGTTATGCTTAGATTTTCATTGATTGATTGATTGATTGATTGATTGATTGATTGATTAACGTAAGGAATATCTCATAATGTTATATGAAGGGCAATTTAAAAGAAAGTGTTCACTATTTTCTACATTGAGTCCAAATGTACAAGCTGGAGACTCAACTATCATTAAGCTAGCTACATTGCATTCTCAACTGAGCATGTATTATGCCATGTTTGCGACACCCATAGTTTAATAACTGAGCTTAATATATTGAATAGATCCTTCATAGTTGTCTAGGTTTTTTTCCCTCAGTGACATGGCATGAAAGAAGTTTTCTGGTTGTCTACTTTTCTTGCTTACCTTTCCAATTTGATGTGAAAGTAAATCTTCCAACTATTTTGGGGTTTCTTTATCATTACATTGTTTAATAAGTTTAATAAAGTACTAGGTACTTTAATTTGATATGCTGTCTTCTTTGTCCAAGTGACATCCAATTGCATTCCTTATAGAATAATTCATGGTTTGTCCCTTTGCAACCACCAGTAACTATGTTAGTCATTGTATAATTTATTGTATCTAGTTTGTCATAGTCAAACTTGCTGCAATTAACTTATTGTAATGAAATCCCACACCCCTACATAATCTATTTGTGAATCAGGTTTCGTAGAAAGCTTACTTAGTGTAAAATCAGAAGATGATTCTCATTTTCAAATAAACAAGTAATTAGTGGAATGACATGCAGTGTACTCAATTTAAATTATACTGCGTATTGACTTACAAATCTGATTAGCAAGAGCATAAAACTCACCGATCTGCTTGTCAATTTAGTGTAAAAACTTAATACTAACTCACGCAAATAAAAGTCCATTATTCGCGACTGTAAGTATGTCACCTTCTATGCATGTAATCTTAAAACGCGATAAAACAATCCTACACCTAGTAGTTGAAGATATATACTATTTATAGCCATCTTTAATTGAAATGTTTGACTTTTAAATTTTACACCAGGTTATTGGAACGGAACCCCCTATTTTTGTTTTCTCTCAAAGGTTACTCGAGGAGTCGGGCACATTACAATATATGAGTTTCTAGTGACTATTTCTGTACCAACAACATTCTATATTCAACAAGGAGTGGTGGATTATGCTGAATAAGAGCTAGCATGAATGGGAACATTCATCTAGCCAATGATCAAACTCATAGCCCTATCACTGATATTTCAAACATGGTATGTGCTCTAGCAAAAGTAATAGTTGGCCGATTTGTAGAGTGATGGAGTCCGATGTGTGGATTTCATTGCAACTTCAATCTCCAACTGTCAACAACAACGTTACAGAATGCCATAAACATACTTCACCGAATCCAGTAAGCAATAACCCCGTATAAGCACTGACATATCACATTCATCTGAATGTGGTATATCGGTTTGCCCGCTTATAGCAACATTTAGCGTTCACTAATATAGCAATAACGTGCAAGAAATGACCCAAAAATAATGGACTTGCCGCTTCACACGTGTTTACAGTTGCACCTCCTTAGTTCGAACTTTGATAAGTTGGCATTTCATTGGATTCCTGATATGTGGACGAATCATAACACTTCGTTTTACACGCTACGAGTTCGCAATTGCTTAATCTGAGGTCGCTTGATTAAAGGCCCCCCAGAGACATTTGCCCTTATAAAATATGTTTTGTACGTTGATTAACGTAGCCAGATATTCGTAGACTCGTGATCTTGAAGGTATTTTAGTAGACTGGCGGGAATCCTGACTCACAAATTTGGTTCAATCTCGAATTTATTAAGTTTGCCTAAGTGAGTGGCGAAGTATTGACATTAGAGGGTGTTTTTTAACGCTAGGCCACTACCACCGAGGTGCACTCAAGTGCATTACATCCCAGGGACTACATCAGTAGGCTACACCACTCAGCCATCCTGACAGAACTAAAAGGCTCTACTGCCATTCCAACTATGGGTTCTATGGTGCCTGCCTTAGTGTACATGTAGTAGTAATGTCAGGGTGGATTAGTTGTATAATGCGCATGGTATCCACCAGTATCTATTAGTTTGCGCCAAATAGACGGGGCAGAAATATCACTCTTAAAGGGTAAATTTTTGCACAAACGTCCATTAAATACCAGCTACAGTAGAACCTCCAATTAAGGCAACCTCTCTATTGAGACCACCTCTACAGTAAGACCACTTTTCACGGTCCCAAACTTTCATAAAGCTACCAGAATGAACCTCTATTAAGTGCACCTAACTTTGGTCCCAAGTGGTCTTATAGGGAGGTTCTGTTGTATCGTTGTTGGTAGAAGTAGTACAAAAATGTGCAATTCTAACACACCTGAGTATAATGGAACAAAACTATAAGGCAGGTTCATTAAAAGAAAACTGTAACGGCAACGTATAGCCTGCTGGCCTTTCCTTTGAAGTAATGTTGAAAAGGCATTGATGGTAATGACTTTCGGGTTCCAATTATATGACTACATTTATCATGTGTTACAGGCCTTTTTTAAGTGTTAGCAGTTCTTTTCTGTTATATGAATAGTGTGCGCAGCATTGAAAAGGGGGCATTTACGACACCCCCCCCCCCTTTTATAAACAGCAGTCATCAGCGAATCCAGGGCAGAGAGACGGGGTGATGTGATCAGGAAAGCAATTGCGCCCCCCCCCAACCCAACCGCTCATTCAAACGTACCACATCCACCATGAATTATGCTAGACAAATATATTGAGTGTCCTTGGGCTTTTCGATCATAAATAATAATCACGTTAAAGAAATGAATAATTCTGACGTATACTTTGACGTGCCTCCCCCACACACACCCACACACACACACCCACTTCAAATTAAGTAAATTGCGTAGTTGAGAATAGATTCATCAAAACAAAAAAGAACCCATTAACACTTTTACATATTCTTAGAAGTAGTTAAGACAAAAGTAAATAAAGTCACTTTGAATTTGAGAGTATAGTCTTTGCAGCGCACTCCCGTTCAGAGGTGCATACCACAACAGCCCTGCGGAATGCGGAAGACACGTGAGATGGCAATAAACGTTTCAGGCTTTGGACTGGTGCATATTTGCTGACAGCTTGAATTAGGGTCGTAGATGTTTATGACTTTTGCATGTATTAATCAAATTACTATATATTTCCTTGTCTATCAAAAATACATTGGGCAGACCATACACCGTTTTCTTTTCTAGTGTAATTCTGTTATTGTACACCGAAGTAAAGCATTATCTCTTGCTCACAGTAAAAATCATAACCCTAAACCCTCATTCACCGTGTTTGACCCAAATGGTCTAGACAAAGAACAGATATGCAGCGTGATCAGTCATCATCATGGCAAGACATCAGACAGAAGACCAATTACGAACAATGATAGGAAATTGCTTAACGTCTGCTGTCCTTCCGGCATTTCTCTCTTTTATTTTCGTGAATGAGAAATTGAGTGAATACTTTCGCGTTTGAATTGCTTAGCCTACAGTGTATACGCTTAGGAAGAAATACAGCAAATGGCGATAGCGGCTTTGTTCATTCAATACATATCATAATGTATATCTCTTCGAATAAAGTAGTCAAGTAAACGTATGACATAGACTGTGACAATATATGGACATTGCGATACGGAAATTATGTAAATGAGGGTGTGGGTAAAGAACACTTTTAGTCCCCAATTTCCTGACGGTATACCCAGACCATCAAAACATACTTAACTGTGCTGTAGAATGCTATAGCCTGATTTCATTCTGCTACGCTGTTTGCACAATTTAGCAAAGAGTCAATTTGAGCATCTCGTTTTTTCTTCTGCCGATAATAATTATATGAAAACCGTGCCAATGCAAAACAAAAGCCAAATATAACAACATTATCATACTACCCCCAGGAACAATAACCATCCCATAAGCTCACTTCATGCCAACTTTCATGCTTTTATCAATAAAGTGAACGATTGGACCAAAAAGCCAGCCTTAGCTCTCCAACTATCAGATGTATTGCCTTTATTGCCCACGCAATTAATATAAGAAAAGGAAAGAAACTTCAACATGTAAAAAATCTCAAAACCAATTGTGTGCACTCGTGAAATAAAAAGAAACCTGCATAAATAGCATTGGCATTACTAAAGATAAGGCTAAATATCCCTATAGCCA
The DNA here is from genome assembly GCA_019095985.1 of Streblospio benedicti. Classification (NCBI taxonomy): domain Eukaryota; kingdom Metazoa; phylum Annelida; class Polychaeta; order Spionida; family Spionidae; genus Streblospio; species Streblospio benedicti. Next base: position 30,743,773 of record CM032666.1, on the reverse strand, counting down.
GTTGACATTTTGAATTGGCACACAAATTGTAACTATGGCACCACCCCATGGCCTCCTGGACCCGCCCTGCGGACGTCACATTTGCTTAATGCATCTCTGAAAGGGACACGGCACGATAATGTCAGTAGCTTAGTTTACACTTTACTGAGCATTCTTTCCAATTGTTAGATTGACCATTCTTCTCCAATAATACATTATTATGACGGACAAACTATACTACTACTAACTAGCAGCAGGGTTGTGATAAGTCATAGGCAGATCCAGGTTTTTGAGAAGGGTGGGGCGCACTTGGGGAAAGGGGGTGGGGGCGCACTTAAGGGAGCGCCCCCCCACCTGGATCTGCCTATGTTGGTTCTTGGCCTTTTGAGTGCTTCTAATACTGACATTGTCGGTAATGTGTGGGTGGGTGACTGTGTGGCTGGGATGTAGAGGCTGTGGGTGGTGGGTTGATGGGTTGTTTCCACATGTCAACATAATGAAGTAAAGCATGAAATAGCTTTAATATGTTTGTTGTACTAATGCTAATCAAAGTGCTGGGTGTGGGGAAATTTGACAGATGAGTGTCCGGTAACGGTTTCACTGTGTATAATATGTTTGGTTAATAGCTAGCAAGGAGGTATATAGTCATTTCTTAATGTTCCAAACACATTTTCAGAAGCTGCTACTGAAATCTTCAAAATGATCGACTGCGCATGACAGGCGGTCAATCATCTCGGCCGCCGCCGCCGAGAAGTGGGTCATACACTTGCGAGAGCTGGTGGGGCCCCTCGTCCTGGTTCATGACCTGCCTGTTGGTGCGGATGTGTACCGCCTGCTTAATCGTCCTCGTCTTCCAATCACTCTTTCTGGTATCATGCAGGCACTATCAAAATCTATGTCATGGTTATGTTGATTGACATGGTCCGTTATTGCGCTTTTATTCACTTCAGTCAGAGATTCCTTCTTCGTAGATATCCTGTATGCCTTCTTTCTGTTGGTATCCACATCTTTGACATCTTTGAGATGATTGACCGTCTGTCATGCGCAATCGATCATTTTGAAGATGTCAGTAGCAGCTGACGAAACTGTCAATGGTTTATGTAAGTTTAAATGTGTTGTGAACATTAAGAAATTACTGTATATATAGATTACCAATACGATGAACACGTTCAAGGAAGGGGAAATCCTTTTAATAATGTTAGTAATGGTAAACATAATATTGCCGAATGTCACAGGATATTCTGATAAGTAAATAATAAAAAGCACTAATAATTGCTAGAAAGACATTTCAAAATTTAAGTCAGTGTTGGATCTTTTTTTCCCCACCAGAATTGTGGTTACGATATATCTAAATATCATATGGGTCATTATGTGACCACCAATATTTGAAAAAATATTTTCTATGAGTTATGAAATGAAGTCCTGGCTCATACACACGACGCCCACAACATAAAAGTACTGGCATGACGTCTTTCCACAATGTTAATCAACATCTCTTTGCACTTCACTTACATGTACAATCAATTTCGGCACAGATTTTTATGTAAAAGAAAATGCAAAGACAAGAGACGTGCAGGGAATGCAAGTTTTGGCGTCTTTTGTATCTTGTCCGTGACTCTATTTTGGAGTAAATTGCCTCCTGTGGGCAGAAAGTCTGTCTTTGTTCAGGTGTGTTTGTGCACAATAGATTGGCATCAAAGCTTATTATCCAACCATTATGCATGCTTTTTGGGTAGAGAGTCGGGTAGTGGAACATCATACGTTATTGTTTTAGAATAGACTTCAAGGAATAATCTAGCTAGGGGAAAATAGTTTTATTTTTAGTAGTGCCAAGTTTGCGGGGTTTTGCTTTATAGCGGGCATCAGGCAAAAGGCTCAAACGAGATTACATCACAGCATGATTTGCGTCAACACAAGACACATACGTTAGTTATATATGTTTGCGAAAACATGGCTATGCTCAAGTGTTCTAAAGAAAACCAGCTAGTAAGATTTCGGATAATTGAAAGAAGGTTCATAATCGCCCAGGTGAGGTTTAAAAAACACATAGCATTTTCCTAAGCCTAGGGGCACAGTGAGTGATGAAGATCGAGAATGGCTAGTGGCTAGCTAACCAAAGCTACAAATACCTTCCATTACACTGTGTGTGTATCTGGGGGGATAGGGGGGGGTGTAGGTAGAAGGGGCGGGGTGGGGGTGCGCAGAACTCCAAAGAATGAAGGGGTGGGGTAGGCTTACTCGTCCAGGTCCAAAATTTTGAGGGCGTACATTCACATTAATATTTCAGATTTCGAAGTTGTAATTACCTCATAATGATATACATGTAGGTATAATTAACTTAGCCATTGTATTTTTTACATTGTAAGGGCTATATTTCATATTGTTATGCATATTGCGATATTATATATTGTTAGAATAGCCACTTTCGTTGTGGAAGCTTCTACAAGGACGTTGGATTCTCCCGAAACTGCCGGAAATAAAAGGAAAGTACGACCCACGCTGTGTACCGGAATCAAAGAGTAATAAGCAAGGACTATTGAAGAAAAAATCAGAACAAATGAAAAAATAATAATGGGCCTATATAATAGCGTGGCTAATAGCTGACAAAATGCTGTTGATGTATTGACACTAAGCCATGTATCGGTTTCTTTGTGTATAACTTTAGCTACTTAAAATTATCTTGTGCGTTGCAAGGTATAAAGAGTGTACGTGTAAGAAAGTTTGCATTTAGTCCATAAACCTGAGTAGGTGAATATCCATCATATTTACAGTTTTGTATATGTCCATCATTTTTACCAGTTACCACTCACAGTTTTGTATACATTCCCTTTCAACAGATAACACCCAGATGTTTCTCCATGTTTCCTCCAGTTATCAGACAGTGTTGTGCTTCATATTCCCGCAGACACCCCTTTCAACTTTTTCCATTTTACTTAAAAAATCATTTATAAAAGCTCCCACTTGTGCTTTCCTATGTTTCCCTCTTTCTTAAAAATTTCGACTGCCAGTTGTATATGGTGCTCCTCCGTGACTTGGCAGTTACCACTCACATGTTTTTCGCTATTTCGCACACTCGCCATTCATAGTTTTACATATGTTACTTCTTTCATATTTCTGTTCGCTGCCAGATATGCACATTTCCCGTCTCACTTTCCATGTCACCACTCACACTTCTCTCTCTTATGTATATCTCCCACTCACAATTTCTCACCTATTTTCGCTCACAACTTTTCTATTTATTTTCCAGATGGCTTGTGATGATCATCTCACATCAATGCTGCGTGACATCTTCAGCACCAATGAGACGCGGCATATGTACAACTGCAACACGGCTAGCAACATCACATCGCCTGTGCATCCAATTATTTCAAGTAGCAGGCATTACAGCACGGACAATCTTGGAGACTATATCTACGGTTACGCCACTCCATTTATAATCATCATAGGATTGGTTGGAAACTTGTTGTCGTTGTGCGTATTCACTTCAAGGCAACTGAGAAAACTTTCCGCAAGTTTGTATCTTGTAGCGCTGTCCACATCTGACAGTATTGTTTTGCTTACGTATGTATTCTTTGATTGGATGCACAAGGGGCTTAAACATTGGCCAGGAGGAATCGCTCTGGAAGTTATTAATAAAGCGGGTGTATGTCAGCTATTCCTCTTTGTATCATATACATTTCGCTTCACTGCTGTGTACTTGATAGTTGTATTCACTATAGAAAGATATATTGCGGTATGCAAGCCACTTCACAGAAGACGAATCTGCACTAGGTCATTCGCATGGAGGTTGATCATAGGGGTTCATTTACTTGGTGCCATGATAAGCTTATATAAACCAATAATAAGTGGAGTAGAACCAGTATCTCGGCCTGATGATGGGGCTACTATTGCTACAGATATTGTACTATTGAATGGTAATGAAAGTCACTCCAGTTACGGTACCACACATTTGGAAGAACACGTTGTTACAAATGCAGGCAACTTACCTTCAATGAAAGAAGTTGATGTGTGTGGTAGGCTGCATGAGTATGCAGATATAAATAAAGCTCTAGAGTTAACATATGGACTCTCCATGACTATCTTACCGTTTATAATCATAACGTCGCTGAATATGTTGATATTGAGAGAGTTACTGAGTGGAGGAAAAACTTCCAGGGGCAATAACAATCTAGTTATAAAGTTGATAGTGCCAAAATCGAGGATACGAAAAGAGTTAACCATTACATTAATGGCGATATCATCCACTTTTATTATTCTAAATCTGCCCTATTGTGTAATATGGTTGAAGCAGTACTTTCACAATGATGCCTTAAATCCATTCAGGGTTACAGATCAAACAAGAACCTATCTCTACATTTGTAAAACCATATTCATAATGAACTATGGGATAAACTTCTTTGTGTACTGCATGACTGGAAGTTACTACAGAGGAATAATAAAGCGGATATTGTGTTGTTCTTCAGTACCTGCACATTATGTTCCTGCTATGACGTCAGACCCTGCACTTACAACGAAGACAACAAGTGCAGATTGGAAAGAGTTATCCCGTCGGTCCTCTAGTAGTTACAGAAGGACACCGTCGTTGACTGTGGCTAATATACATGATACACAATTATAATTTATTAACTACCTTTAATTTATGCCATGTGACGCTGGATGACGTAATTAAGTGAAACATGTTATAGTGGTCTAGAGTGTGTGCATATGTATTGTATTATATCCACTACTCAGACCAGAAGTTACATATTTCATTCAATGGGAGTGTTCTGCAAATCCTCCCGCCTTTGAGCCAATCGTGATGCTCTGAACCTAACCCCTATCCTAGTTGACTGGTAGGAACAAGTGACATTTAAATGATAAGTGTGTATTATTTAATTAATCACCAGTAGACTACATTATATATTTGATTCGAACTATTGCTGTCAATGAATATTTGACCATGTGAAATACTGAATTTATGACGGGAAATGCAATCTCAAATGTAAGTCAACTGATATGACAACTATGATGCACGCGGTGGAGAAATCATAATTATTCACACCGTGTTGCATATATTAAAACTGAATATTTTAAATAACAAAAGGAATATGTGTTGACAAAACATCAGAGTTGATGTCTAGATATAACGTAGACTAGTACTTATTATCTTTGCATTGTATTTATTTTATTTGTACTTTGTGTCCATTCCATACGTGGTCTAAAATGATTAAATATATAAGACTTGTGTGTTTTTGTTCTTTGATTTATAAATTTGAACGAAATAGACCCTTACCACATAATTCACTTAGAATGACTGTTGAAGAAATTACTAAACTATTACTAGCCAATACATAGTTGAATATATAGTCAATGCTTATCGGGGGGGGCTGAGTAAAAAAAACTGATGTGCCACAGACAGGTTGAATATGACATCCACCAATATTATACCTGTATTTTTTGTTAGAAAATGTGGCCCACAATATACCAATATCTGAGAAAATGTGACATAATAAACCAATATCTGAGAAAGGTGTGACATAATATGCCAATATCTGAGAAAAATATGACACAATATAGCAATATCTGAAGAAAATGTGACATAAATATACTAAAGATGTGAACATGACACCCAGAATATACCAAAAAATGTGGAAAATGACACCCAGTTTCGGAGCATGTCCGCGATGATGTGAGACCCAATCCCGAGCATTGGTTGATAATTCTTGTTTGGCCACTGCACTATTACATCGAAAATGATGGCGTTGATCTGAAATTTCAAATGATGATAAGTACCAGAAAATGAATGATGAAATTGACATCAGAATATTGAACCATGCTTACAATAACAACACAGTGAAGCAAGAAGAAAATGACCAACGTAAAAAAAAAACAATGAGACAATAAAGCATGATGGAGTATGAAGGAAATGAATTGTAATGATGAAAAGAAATTGGCCTACATGAGAATAAGATTCGAAATAATGACAAACTATATAAGGGGAATGGCCAGTGGTGAAAAGAAAATCAACCCCATGAATGAAAATGTGAAAGACGAGCATTGCAAATGAATATCTTAGGGAACGACCATAATTAATTGTACAGGGGGGGCGGTCATTTGGTATTGACGAGAAAATTGAACGCCCTCCCTAACTCTCTACGCTGAAATTGAATTCCCTCCCCATATGAACATCACGAAACTGACCCCCCCACACACACACACACACGGATAAATGTGAACAATGACATACTGTAAAACTAGAATATTTCGTGGCTATTAAATTTTGCGATATTCATTTATGAATTATTTTGTGACTACTAGTATTTAATTTTGCGATTTTGGTCCATCCCTACTTTACACGGGCTATTAATGTTTGCTGACTATCTAAGTTTGCTTTTTTGCACCTACCCACGAAATTCGCAAATTAAATTGTGATCAAACATTTCTAGTTTTACAGTACTTTCGTATTATAAAGTTTGGTATTGGACAGATTCCCGGAAAACTGTTTAAAGTGTATTGCAATGAATCATTTGCTGTCAATGGTCAATGAATACATATTTAGCAATATTTTTGACCTGTTGATATTACAATACAGTTAAATCCAAAACCATGTACATTGCAGGAATGCATCAATTCGCGACAAAAGTGTATAAATCATTACCTTTTCAGTTCGAGAATTGAGTGCCGTCCCTATCATTTTGAATTACAATTGAGCGCCCTCCCTACTGAGACCAAAAAAAATTGAGCCTCCCATTGACCACTCTCCTTGTACAATGATGGTGGTCGCTCCCTTACTGAAAATAAAAATAATACGTGTTAATCAGATTAAGAAAATTTTCAATGATAATGAACAGATTTGATTAAATGAATGGAATGATTCCTGATCACGACCATAACAAAATCGACAGTGATGATGATAAGAAGAATGAACTGAACCTCAAATACATGAAGAATAATGATGATAAAAAAAGGGCAATGAACCATGACGAGAATATAGGAAAGACATGTTCGATGTTAACAGAAATGAGGAAAATATCCACTGCAGCAACACCCAGGATAAAGAAAATGGTAAAAGCAGCAGTAGCAGCGAGAAGGGCAGCAGCAGCAGCAGCAGCAGCAGCAGCAGCAGCAGCAGCAACAACAACAACAGCAGCAGCAGCAGCAGGGGTGGCACCGTGCAAGAATTACAAAAACAAGTGCAGACCGTGGAGATGATACGTGTCGCTGCAGGAAGGCTCATGGATCCAGTCAACATGGAAAAACTGGTCAATAGGTTATTACATTTCATAGAGTTTTTTACACGCCCGCCATCGATCGTGTGTACGAAACCCATGAAATCCCTTATGTGTGCCCCCCTTTTAAAAAAGCCTGGATCTGCCATCGGTACGTGCAGCAATAACAAAAACTACAGTGTTGATTCTACCAGCAGCACGGTTACAAAGAACACCTCCTGAAACTGCATCTACAATAACGGCAGCAATAGTATTATAGAATAAGATGCCAAACTCAGCAGTTGCAATGGTGATCAATAATACAGCAGCGCCCCTAGTGGCGAGAGTTTACAATGCAGTTCCAAGCATAGACTTGTAATGGTACATTCATTAATTTTAGTGAAGAAATTCATTTTAATAGTGCTTAATGAAGTTGCTATTTTCAGCAATTTTATACAATTTATATGGTATTAGCCTGTGTTATCATCACCATTATTCTCACTCTTTTTCTTAGATATATTTAAAGTCTGATTAATGTCAATGTATCAGAGCACTACATGTACATTGAGCAATCGTGAATTAGCTGCATTACAGATCTTTCGCTAAAATTTCAATGGGCTTATAATTTTTATTTTAAAGATGGAAAAGGCTAATGAAAACACAAGTAGTATTATGTTCAAAGTTATTTTATTGTCTATACATCTACATGATATTGCAATCTTTATAAGATTCATAAAGGTTTAGTCCATTCATAAAGGTTTAGTCCACATAAGTTTCCTGACAATATATGTTCAAAATGATCTTGACATAATTTTGCATTCCTGTGCAACCATTCTACAGGTTTCTTCAGGTTTCTTCAAAAAGTATACTCTTCTGCAGTTTATCACTCATCTTTTACATCTGTATGAGAAAAAATTATGTATCATATTAAACAAGCTGATTAATTTATATAAAAAATATAGAGTTGCACATGATTGGTTATTTCACTGCCAGATAATAAGATTTATTCAATTTAGATGGTTTGATGAATGGAAGTGCTTTTCACATATTCTTTTTCATTCTTATTCATTATTCGTATCCATGCATGGGTTTAGGCCATGCATTCCTGCCTTGAACGTGGTGATGACATCTGGACGGTCAGCTGTATAAGGCTGTCGGGACAGTCAAAGCGCCAGTTTGGTTTTGTAATCAAATCGAATGCGCTTGTGTTATATCGGTCTTGGATAAATACTTTGCCGTTTTCACTTCCGGCAACAACAGTATGTTTTTTTGGACACCAAAAGCCAAATGCATGAATAATACAGTTAATTAGGGTCGAATCTTGCAATTTATGTTTTGTTTGTAATTTCTTTTGTTAAAAGCAATATAGTGCTCAATGGAAATTGAACTCGATGATAGGGTGGTCGTTTTGGACGAAGAAATCATCGTGAAAATTCAGGTGCAAGTCTTTACTTGTTTAACTTGTTTTTCTGTCACACTTCAGTAACCCCCATTGCACTGTAGTTAGCTGGATGAAAATTAGGGTAAGACTTGGAGGTCGGGAGATGATCGAGACCTACCATATGTCGACATCTAATCCTTATCTAGTTTCCATAGTCACAATTACGTCAGCCATATGACAACTAAGCACTGCTTTTGTGCGGTATTTTATGATTGGAGTTCTATATTACGTCAGCCGTATGACAGCTACCCACGAGCCGCCGTGCCATCTGTTTGAATTTTATTGATTTGGGGGCTTTTCCTCATAGTATTATACTTAAGTCACAAAGCTCCGCGATGAGGTTCCGATGCATTACCAATTCGATTTTTGCCGGGCACCGACCGGAGCTCCTCTGATCACCTGCAGGCGTTTGGAGCGTAACAGCACATTGTTGACAGCTACGGGAAAATTGTCTGTGCTTTCGCTGAGCTCCCCCATCGGAGTCACATCCTTACTTCATTGGAATATGCCTCTGCCGGTGTACAGCCGACCATCACACGGGAACCTTCATGTAACAACAAATTTCCTGGAACTAATGTTTCACCAATGAATGACGGAGTATTTGCCGGCTATCTGTTGATATACAGCTGACAATCACCCGGTGGTCAGACTGTAATAAGAGTTCCCATCAGAGACCGCCGACTATCATGATCTGTCAGGCACCAGAGGATGTCTCACCGACCACTGGCCGATAGCTGCTATCACATCAGTAGAGAAATACATGCAAACATCGGCCAGTCGCCTGATGGAGCCCGTTCACTTCGCCGATCAGGGGAACTCGGTAACAACCAAAAAATCCCCCGAGCTCTGGTGCCGGACGTATACCGATCTTTGTGAATAAAGTATTAGTAACAGGTGTGCGGCATTCATGACCAAGTGCAAAATACATATTTTAGCCCAACTTTGCCATCAAAATACTGTCCTTGCAGATTCGAATCTTATTATTCTGAAATGACATCCTAAATGATAAAAAAAAAATTAAAGAGATTTCTTATAATAACAAAATGTGTCCATGTCTGTTAAGTTAGTTCTTGGTGCGACAAGTATCGGAAGTTATCAAGCACTTCACACAGGGCCAGTAGGTCACACCCATCCCGTATGTTTTTTTTAAGAAAAATATATAGCATCCAAACAAGTACTAGATAATATCATTACCATGAACACAATTGTTTTCGCGGTACAAAAGTGTGAAAAGAAAATTTCTAGTGAGAATAAATGTAAATAAACATGTTCAAATCACATATTATCGACACCTGCGGGATGTGTGTGAATACATCATTTCATAACAAAATGCACCATAGATCTTGTAATTTTAATGAATCATAAAAATATTGTGTATCTTACGAAAATGTAAGTAAGTAGCTTCATTTTGACACCTGAAACACTATTGTTGGTTCATTACTAGCTGTGCTACGATGGTTTGAACAAAGAAATATACGGGATGTGTGTGAAGTCACTGAAGTGCTCTCTGATACAATGCGCATTGACCAAAAACTATGAGAAACAACAAGTTCAAATGCTAATGCTATGTGCAAAACACAAAATCTGTTATACAATATCTTCAAACACAAAGCAGACCAAAACACCTTTTACATTTTTAATTTTTCAGGCTTTGTGGCGAGGAGCTCTAGTTCGTTTGCAATTCAAGGTATTGAAGAACAGTTATGAAAGTCTTTTCAAGAATCTAGAAGAAAATTTTAGTACTCAAATACACTGGCCTGCAAGTGGTTTATGTAAACCAGAACTACCAACAAAGCCAAAATTTGTTTTCAATAGAAGCAAGAAAACTGTGTTTTCTGCTAAAGAATTAAATGAAGCTGGTACATCAGAATTTTCGAACAGTACAGCTATCCAAAATCACACACAGGAAAACCACATTCATGTTCAGTCTGGGGTTTTAGCAGATACTAATTTACAAGAAATTGAAAAGCACGTTAACCCTTGTGAAAGTGACGTACCTACAAGAGATAAAGAAGTATTCACTTTATCTTCACAGCCTGTAAAGGACAACCAACTAGAACTACAGAATCAAGAAGTTGTTGAGAAATACAAGACTTCTGTATGGGAAAATGTGAGCAAAGCAGACTTGGCTGAAGAAATTGAGCAGTATAAAAGTAATTTGAATATCTTGATTTAATTTGAATACATGATCCAATTAAATATCAATATTTCACTGAAGTTTTTGTAGCAAATTTTTCATGATGTTCCCAGAGAAAATCTCTTGCCTTGTTCTTTTATTTTGATTATTTTTTTTCTAAATAGAAATATCGAAAGCTGATCTAGATGAGTTGAGGTCAAGTGCAGCTATGGAATTGTTATGGGTTCAGCAAGCAATTAAAAGCAGAAAGCAGGTAATTCGTTAAATGAATAAGTACCCTGTGTGTAATGTTTTATTACTAATGTAAATTCCTACATTGCTATGTTGTTGCTGTTGTTTTAGTAGCTATAGATATATATTGAAGCCATTTTTGTTCCAGTATCTATGTTTGAAGAAGACATTCAAGCCATCTGAAATTAAAGCATGAAACAGCCATTTTGTACAACAGGTGAACTTCAATGTTGCACAAATTGTGATTGATTTGAATAAATGTGCACAAATTCAATTCAGGCCACTCCTGGATTTTCTTACAAGATAAAGCAAGATGGAATACAAATTTGCTTGCGTATTCTTTCTGACCATATACATTGATATGAGTGTGGTTCTTGCGTGTAAGTCCTCAGTGCCACTGGAGACGTATTCAATGCAAAAAACACTTATGTCTGCAGATATTGTTGTTTATGGCAATTACACATCAGACTTTTTGGGTGAACCAAAAGGTGAAAGCTACCCACATTCCAGCAAACATGTTGTGTTTGAAGTGTTTTGCATCTTTAAATCTGATGGATTGAAGATTCCATCAAATATAACTTTGAATGGAAATTACATGTGGCATTCTTGTTTTCACACAAGAATGGATCCTGGAAGAGTAATAATTCTTGCTTTAGAAAATCCGCTTAAGTCACAACAACCTGAGGGCTTTTATAAAGTGTATGAGCCTAACGTTGCCAGCGTTGGTGGATTTGAAGCTACCCAGGAAAACTTGCAAAATGCAGTGGACTTTTGCGGACTTCAATCACCTGTGGTACCAGAAAAATCCAGTTTGGAGAAATGTAATTTCACTTCTAAAACAAATGTTACATTAGAGAATTGTGTGAATTGTGGTAGTTATCTGACCAAAGTGTCATTCATATATGTGATATTATTGTGTGTAGGAGTAATGTCAAGTGACTTTGAGCTATACATGTAATATGAAGTTTTAGTAATTTATATTTTTACAAATAATGCATGTAACGGTCTACATTATCGCTCATCAGGCTTTATTAACAGAAATATAAGTAAGTCGAAGCATTGTACGACGAATATTATATCGCAAGTGAAGGGGTATATTAGTATTCAGTCTTACATACCGGTACCTATTAAGTATGTTGGGTCACAATTAAAAGAGTATTTTACATTTGTTTCATAAATATTGTTAAATATTGGCAAAAATGTGAACCAAACAACATTCTCATACTCAGAAGTAGTCTCCTCTTACAATGCAGTTAAATAAAAGCAAATCCTCAGTTTGATTTTGTTGCACTAGGACAGTATTTTTTTTAATGAATAATGATTATGATTTCTTAATTTGGTTTTTTATTTTGTTTTCAGTTTGTAGAAACAATACAATATATAATTTCTTAACTATACAACAGTGTCTTAGGATTAATCACCAAGTGTTGAATTCATCTTATGGATAAACTTTTAATTAAATAATACCGATACCACTTGACCAATCAGAACTTACACTTCATCACTTTCATTTGTAACTTCTTTTGAATCACATTCTTTTACAATTAATATTAATGTTATGAAACTTTCACTTTTGCATATATTGTAATAAATGTTTATCGCAACTGGAAAGTGAAACTGGACATATTTCTTGCATCGAAAAATGAATAAAATAAATAATAAAAAAACTTATGATAGCCTTTCAACACAATTTAGAGTACACCCAAAATGTTATAACACCTTTATGAATCAATTATTATCATTAATTAGAAATATTTCACAATTTTAATAGTAATTTCATATTCACTTGTATTTTCTGGTGAATGCAAATGTTCAATTTAAGATCAACTTGAAATAAACCACATCCCCATTTTGCAAATACGCTATCCCAACCTATAATAGCAGTATGAACCTATACGCTAGGCAATCTGTATACAATGTTAAAATCCGCTATCCATACTATTACTATACATGCTAGGAATAGCGCAATTCAATGACTAGAATATGTCCTGGTCAGGTGAAATATTGCAGTTAAAAGCAGTTTGATTCCTTTCTTTCAACATCCAAACAGCTAAAATTATAAACTGGAGAGCTTTTAGGAAGTAAGAATTTGTATTGTTATAAAAAAAATGAAATTTCTATTCACAAAATTTCAAAATGGTACAATATGATGTACTTTTGCACATTCATTACACCCACAACAGACACCACTTCAAGTATCATTTCATATCAATACATTGATTTTAGAGATCACATTCTCGTCATACATTTCACATTTAGGAATAGTACGTCTAATTTAATCAATATATTTAAGTACAAGTACATGATACAATATTTACATTTACAATTAAGATATCACATGAACAAATGACTAAAAGATTACATATGATGTAGCCAAATACTTTCATTCTAATCACAAAAAAATCAGCTCTTAAAGTAACAATTACATAAATGATTTAAATAACTAAATTCCCTGTACATAAAATTATTTTTTGTCAATTAAATATATTCATTCTTGAGAGAAATCACTTCATCATAATTTAACATTTCATATTTTAGACCCAATGACGATAGATCATACTACTAGTAAACAATAGCACAATCTAAATTTTCTTCATATATAGTATAATCATGCCACTCACAAGGTTTTTAAAAGGGCCCTACTAGTTACTATTTGGCACTATTTCATAAATAACTAATCTCTTCTACTTATCATTATACCATTATAACAACTGTGAAGACAACATTCACACAAACATGCCACACGTATAATAAAATATCACCTTTATAATATCTGTAGAACCTGAATGAATAAATAACAAACGATTCATTCCCACAGAATGATACACCATGGAACTTCATTTTTACTATAGAAATCTATTATTATGAAATATTCTACTTTGATTACATCAGTTCTGATATCCATTGATATTTTAAAATTATTTGCAACAGTGCAATAACCTTGGTGCTTACACTGAATTTCAATTTCCATAACATTATCCTAATAATTTATCACATGCTAATGCTTTTTTCTTAGGTTAATTTAACTTTGAAAAAAATCAAACAATGAGCAAATATATTATTTACTGAAAATAAATTATTTATCATTTCATTGAAAGCAGATAAGAGAGTCATACACAAACAACATTTTAACACGTAACATCTGTGTGGCCCCAGAAGCTAAATCCATAATAAATGCACTGAAATTAACTTAACTCACACGTCAACCACTATCACAATATCCACAGACATTCAATGATAACTATTCCCAAACAAGTTCATTTCAGTCGATTGAAGAACACTTCCTTTGCTTTTTCACTAGATTGGGGGTGGTAGCATGTTTAATTTTGTGATACCCTGTACTGAACACAAGTCACGCTTATTTTAGGCGGGATTCTCTGTATCACAATGTCGTCCCAAATTGTGCACTTTGCCTCATTTGTTACAACAAAGATAAACAAGTTCTTCTCTTCATGTATTGGCAAAAATAACTCTTATTAGGCAACGGTATCAGACAGACAAACATAATCATGAACTGACATATATTTGGACTTGGATAAGTTTTCCCTTTCGAGAGATCCTCTTCCATTACTGAACCACTTCAAATGTGAAGAATCTTCTTCAAACATTTCACCCTGAAGGTACCCACTGTGGTAGTTTCCCTCTTAGTGTTGGCTGTTGGCTTTTACTCGCTGTCATATGGCTCATCAAAGTTTTCTCCTTTCACAACCTGCAAAACACATAATCAGTTCACAGTATGCATCAAACATTATCCATAAAATTGCACTGTGAAATATCTTATATTAGCAAATTAAATCATAACAATTATTTACCAAATTAAATCATAACAATTATTCTGTCTTAATTAAGTCCTTGTAAAGTTTTTATCACTACGCTAGGAGCAGATTCGTCACCCCAGCATAGCTCAGTGGCATGCCCATAAAGTCTGCATGAAAAATGATTTAATCTTCAGTATAAAAATCTCATTTAAAGAAAAAAAAAGAGTAAAATACTACGGCTAACCTCAGACTGATGGTAGCGTCCCCGATTGGCAAAGTCCTCATTGTCCTCAGTGAGTTGTGCAGCCATCGTGTCCATGGCAGGAGTATTGGGCGTCACCACGATCTGTTCTGGCGGTGGCGGCCCGCGTCGGCACAATGACTTGGCACCGTCTCGCACCCACTCCCACAGGCTAAAGTCCGCAATACCTGTTGAGAGAGGAATTGTTCATGAATTGAATCTACAATCAATGTTTCCATTAGAATTCAATAAACTTAGACATGCCATTTCAATATCAAATGCTTAAAAAATACAATCCGTCATTACATTAAGAAACCAAGTGAATTTCATTCCACTTGTTATAAATTATTAAGAACAAACAATAATGCATTTTGAGCCTAGAAAATACCTGGAAAGACTCCAGGGCTTGCTTGGCCTATATAAATGTAGATGACGATAACAACTGCAATGGAGACCAGAGCGTAGATCCACTGGATGGCAAACATGATCACTAGACAGGCAGACGACTGAAACAGGTATCATACAGCTTTATGAAAAACATATTAACTACATGTTTAAGATCACTTTAGAACTTAACGCTGAGTCAGAACCGGTGTCTTTCTGACAGCTGCCCATAGTTCGAGATACACAATGTATTCAATGTGTGGTGTACCGGTAAAAGTGATCGAATTCACTAATACTGTTATCTTTTTTTTATATAATTCATTATAAATCATTTTATAATATAATATTTCTCAAAGATATGTTTACATTTGCATACCAACACATGCAGGTGATATATTAGATTTAATTTTCTTTCCAAATCATTATCGTCTATTATTATATCCAATAGTCTACATCATTCAGACAATTCACTGATATGCTATTTTGCTGTATCTCATATACCGCTAGCAGGCCCTTTAGCTCGCAACGTGAGAGTCTGGCTAATCCAGACAATATCTCCAATTGACCTTGACACACAATTAACATCTGTCTCCGAAAGAAATATCTATCTTTACTTGGTTATACATATACATGTATTTTAAAGAATTCTTTATAGTATATTACCCCAAACAATGACAGCCATCTATTGCAAAAGATGGAATAAAATGAACGCGGCTGTCTCGTGATTTCTGGCTGTTCTTTTTGCTGACCTTCCTCTACAAAATAATTGGCAATATCTAATAATTTCTAAAAGAGCAGATCATATGTTTAGAAATATATTGTAAAATACTGAAACACTAAGAATTTATAAATTTAGCTGAAGAAAAATGATGTGTTATAAAATGTTTTCATTCATTATTTGACATCTTTTAATATATTCATAACTGTCAATATTATGATGGTAATGTCTCGTAATACTTCCATCATACATTTTACATCATTTTGTAACTGGATTTACATTTGCATAAATATGTTCCAATATAACCATAATTTGCTTTACATGTAAACTGATATTCTTAAAAGATGTATTTCTACCAGACTATTTTTTCAAGTGGCACATAACCCAGTGAGGAAAGTAGTCAAGTAGCCTACTTAATAACCCGTCACCCTCAAACTAAATGTTTTAAGGAACATGTGCAAAAAAGTATATCCATTCAAAACAAAAAATCTCTATTGAAATGAAAAGAAAGAAGCTTTGCTGGTTTCTGACAGTGAATTACAGTAACGGAAACGGAAATTTAAAGCATTTCATCCATGTGATGGTATATCTAAGAAGCGATTGAAAGCCATTAACTGAGATAATTAACACGTGAATTCAATACTCAGAGAATGACAATTGCAAACTAAAGCTTGCATCCAATATAGACATTGGATTGTTCGCATTCTCCATGATTCTTACTTTTGTTTTCATTGGTTTTATCAGACATTATTGGTGTTTGTTCATATAATGTGATATCTTCTTCTTCCTGGTCAAGTTTGTTTTTTGCAAGTTTCCTTGGTTGCACTAAAATATTGTATTTAAATTAATTAAATGTTAGCGACACATAATTGCGAATTTTTAAACAGATCATGCATACTTATGGCAGTCAAAGAATTAGGCATGCTGCAATAATCGGTCATATAGCATCGATATTTAAAGATGACGATGTTTTCAAAAACATCTTATAATCATAATTTCTATTACTTCTGCTCGCTTAATACCTCCAGATTCTTTACTATTATTGATGAGCTCTGCAGTATCCTCGGTCGTTTCTGTTTTGGCAGCATCCTCTGTGTAGAAGGTTGGTGATCCGAGGCTGTTTGTGCGAGGTCGCTGGTCATGAGGAACTCTCTCTGGGAACAGCTTGTCAAGGTCATCTTGTTTTTTAATGGCACCGTAACCACCAGCGTTACCATTCGCAGCGGCGTCTATTGAAAGAAAACATATTTCATAAATGTTTCATTTCCAACATATTTGCTTGCATTCTTACAATAATTCACTGAATCAAGATTGTTAGATGTTTACACCCATGTCTATTCTAGGCAGGATTATTTTGGGCAAAAGGCGCATAGCTGTTGTGGAGCCTTTATT
The DNA here is from genome assembly GCA_019095985.1 of Streblospio benedicti. NCBI lineage: Eukaryota > Metazoa > Annelida > Polychaeta > Spionida > Spionidae > Streblospio > Streblospio benedicti. The sequence goes on along the minus strand of CM032666.1, from coordinate 30,726,305 downwards.
GGTAGACTTATATGCATTAAAAACTTTCGAGGCCAAACCACTCGAAATCTGCAGCTACTGGGGTATGGATATTAGTTAGGAAAATTGGACACATGCAAACATGTCTTGGGTTGATGTTTAGAGACATTTAAATGAGTTCTATTTTGGACACTGGAGCAACAGGTGTAACATCAATGATGAAGAGAACATCATACTAATGAAGACATGGCAAATCCTGCATGTTATCAACAGAAATTATCAATCACATGCAAACTATTATTCCAAAAGTATTAATCATGCACACCTATATTCGATAGGCAATTCTTATATCATCAATAAAAAATTTCACGCATAATATTGGTAATAAAAATTTGATGGAGATGAAATCACAATTGATTACAGAAAATTTTGAATATGTTGGCAATGTTGTACTATGATTAATCTCCATTAAAATTGGCTGATATCTTCTCATCTAATAAATTATTTTAGCATTCATCACTTTGTACTGTGGAGAATATAAATGCTCTAATGAGAACTACATTCACAAATAATTTTAAACACACATTTCTTACAAATCATTTATTATAATATAGATATTCCTTGATTGGTATAGTTTCTTGTGACTGTCAGTTTGAAAGTGAATGAAAAACTCTTAAAACAACTTTTTTAATTAAATGTTTGTCTGTATGGATCAGCATTGTTTATAATATAAACAACACATTACTTCCAATTGTGGAGACGGCTCAAGTCGCATTTTGCCATGCTGAATCCTTTTTCATTTTTGAAATAAAATATGTTTAAACCAACACATTACTTGACCATATGCTACTGGGCATATAATTGAAAACAATTTGTCTAAATTTTTTCAAAGGGATTTTTTAAAAAATTTTTTTTTTTTTTTTAAATTTTTGGGAAAATTTTTTTTTTTAAAAAAATTTTTTTAAAAAAAAATTTAATTAAACAATTTAAAAAAAATTTAAAAATTTTTAAATTAAATTTAAAGTACAAAAAAATTTCTTTAAAACACAAAATTTTAAAATTTTTTAAAAAATTTTAAAAAAGATTAAAAATAAAAAAATTTAATTTTTAAAAAATGAAAAAAAAAAACAATGAAAAAAAAATAAGAAAAATTTTAAAAAATTTTTTAAAAACGAACCTAAAATATTTTTAAAAAATAAATTTTTTTGTTTTTTTTTTTTCTTTTTTTTTGTTTTTTAAAATTTTTTTTTTAAAAATTTTTTTTTAAAAAAAAAAATTTTTTCCCTTTTTTAAAACCCAAAAGGGTTTTTTAAAAAAAAAAATTTTTCCCCCAAAAACCCAAAAAACTGTTTTTATTTTTCAAAACCCCCTTTTTTCAAAG
>CM032666.1:30577937-30724866 GCA_019095985.1 Streblospio benedicti | reverse complement strand
TTTTATGGGACTGTTTTACATCTGATCTATTGCCCTGATTTGTTTTTTCATGGAACCAACAATTAATTAAAGCCAATTTATATACAACAATAAAAAGGCACAGATTTTTTAAATTGCAAAATGTTAAATGTACCTCATAAAAAATTCTTCTTGTATATTTCTGTACATTATGTTCTATTTATGATTCAATCATCAAACATGTTTCAAATAAAAAAGTATAATAAAAATCATACTATAAAAGCACATTAGTAAACAATTTAGTAAAACTATTAGGATAAGTAAATCACTACATGGTATTGAATAGTCAGAAAATATAAGCCATAAAATCTACGTTTTCTTGCAAATATATTGGTTATTCATTAACTGATACCATTAATTCAATATTTTTGCAAGAATATTGTACTGTAAGTACAGAACCAAAATATCTATAAAACAGCTCTATATATAATGTGAGGGCTCTTTTGATTTTCACTGTGAAGCATGATGAAAATAACAGGTAAAGGACTGTATTTTTTTTTATCAAAGAAAGATTGACTTTATATCATGGTGCAAAGCTTCCAATTTCAGAACATTTGATACAATCAAATTATTTATTCTAATATACTACAAATACTACATCTACTGTATCTACTAACGATCTGCTTGCAGTAGTACAATATGCCTTGCAGATGCTAAATATGTCCATGATTAGAGTGAAGTAGTAACAATCAACATAACACAAATATCACAAATCAGAATTTATAGCTTCACCTCTGAGAGTAGTTATTTTTCCAACTTTCTGGCTTAACACTACAAAATACTTGAAAGCTTTTACTCTATTTAATTTACACAACTAAAGTATTCTTTTTCATTACCGTTAGATGTGAGCGCCGTCATTCCATCACTCGTTTTCAAATTAACATGTAATTTAAATGTACATGAGTCAGTTTGAAAATGCATGTCTGAATGACGGCCCGAGCATGCACCAAACTTTTTGCATTTTTATCAGAAAAAGGTGAAACTACGAACTGATTGTGTGAATGAAAAGGGTTCTTGCAAGGGAGGTTTTGGAAGGATCAACACAAGTTCAAAAGCTCCAGGGAACTAAACAATACAATAACCTATTTCATACATAATTGCAGTTAGAATTGATTAAAGAAACGAAAATCTTTGACGCTTAGCAATCTTGCAGGAACCCCATGAACTGATAACAAAGAAGAAGGGAGTAAGCGAGAGTTGACATGACAGCTTACTTAGTTTGGGCTCTCTGTCAGTAAGTTGCTGGTAACGAATGTGATTCTTTGCTACAAGAAACAGCAGGAACTTTATACAATGGTGTCATCTAATGCCTTCTAATAATCTTATTGAAAATCTTTGTCAATCAATCACACTTTGCCAAAATGAGTCAGTCGTACAGTTTTTTTGTACAGTGTGTATGAATAAAAATTCAAACTAAATCAACCATTGTTCTTGTTTTGATGAAGGTATCTTACCTCCATCAATTAACGCCCTCTGTATTTTCTCAAAAAAGGCTGTTATAAAATTGATCTATACAATCTATATGATCTATATTTCAAGTATAATCACGACAAATATCTTCTTTTTTTCTTTCTTTTTTTCCACCATTAGCTTATATTGTCAATAAAAAGGGATGACTCACATTTTGATCAAGGTATACTCTACATTTAATTAATAATTTTTAATAATTTAATAGTTTTTTAATAATTTTTCATCATGTTAAACAACATTTATATTGAAAAGCTGTCTAATGGTGACATTTCATTTCTAGTATTTGAAAGTATCTGTATGAAAACAACAAATAGATTATACCTTGTACATAAAAACACAAAATTCTATTTCAATTCTGGTGCATTGCCACAAGACAAATTAACAGTTGACACATCTTAAATAAAGGGTTTTTGAGAGGTGACATATTTGCCATCAACAAAGCTCATAAAGTTGATGCTACTGGGTACATTACATGTACTTAACTTCGTATTCAAAATACATAAAATACGGTGTGATGAAACCAAATTCATAAATATGGCCATGAACTGTGAGAAGAATTGAATACATGTAATTGATATTAGATTATGACAATCATTTGAGATTACAGAATACTGCAACAAATGAATCTTATCATGTAAAAATGTTTCGAGAAAAACTTTGGAAATGACCAAAATATTCCATCTACAAATTAGTTTCATCACTCCAGGTTTATTTTGTGGAAAGTATGAAGCTACATGTACTGATTTGATTGCTGGTAACTTAATGAGCAGTCAATGCTTGAACATGTACATTAATTTTCTTACTTTCTACGCCATCAACTAAAACAAAAATGCAATTAAACAACTTCAACAAGAGGACTTTTTTTAACATATGCATTTCACTAATGAGGAATCTTTTGATCATTTTGAATGTCTAAGTCATTAAAAATCTATCGAATTTTTTTCTAACTTTCTAACTAATCCCAACATGAGAAAAAGCATCTGTTTAGGAATGGAAGTGAATGGAGTTTTCAACAATACAACAGTATACAAGGGAATGTTGTATGTAAATCATCAGATATTTGAGCAATGTGTATTTTCTAATTAATTCTAAAGGTTAGCTTACCTGGAGACTTGTTGCCATGGTAGCCATTAGACGAGGCTCCCATTAGTCTCGATTCCCAGGCTTTCTTTTTGTCGTAGCTCATTGCAAGAGAGAAGTAGGCGTAGTCTACAGCAGCGTAAGTGATCATGAATGGCATTGTGACCACTGGACCTAAGGTGTTTACCTGAAAGGATTTATGCAATTATTCTTTTATTTGAAGTAGACAACATACTCAAGGACAGAATATTTCATATCAGTTTTCAAAACAAAGTCTTTCATTTGAGGCATCTGGCGAATTTGAACTAAATTCAACACATCCAATCAAAGTTAATGCATTTAAATACCATACATCTGTATATAAAGGTATATTTCAAAATTAAATTAACTTTACGAAGGTCAACAAGCTTTTTATGGCACAATAATGTACAGGTGCATGGATGACATTTCAAAATGCATCATGTAATCGTATCATCTATGACTCTGTGCATATTTAATTCCAAATGGGTCATTTATATTAGATGCATCAGATTTAGTACTGAAGTGAGTTTGAACTGATCATTCTTCTTTCAGCATCATGTGCGAGATGCTTACCCAGAAATTAAAAAATCCACCTACTATAGTACTAGTATTGTAATGACTGTTTGGAAATAGAATTTACAATTATTGTTAATTGTATTGCGTGTGTGTAACATGCGTCAAATGTATCTTTTTTGTACAGATTATGAACTGGTATTAAAACTTCTATTAATAGCAAAAGTGAAAAGTTATGGAGGAAAATGTATCTGTAGATGAAAGAATAAAATGATTTCTATATTGAATAGCTTTAAAAATAATAACAAGCCCTACTTGGATATGCAATAAATGAATCTGTACTGCCGATTCCAACTATGAAATCAGATTTCATAAACTACTTAAATTTTTCAAGATATTGAAAAAATATTTGCCAAAAGCGGTTCACTTCTACACTAAAATATTTTCACTTAATGTTTGAATTGGAATCCAACTATCAAACATACCTCAGAGAAAAGAGGTTGTATAAAGAACAAGCACATTACAAATTTTCCAATCTAGTCAATGTTTTTGTGATTAAATAATGGCAACAGCTTTAATATCCCCCAAAATAGCCACGTTCTGCAAAAAAAGTCGTTCCAAACAACTTTCACTTTGAATAATGACAGCTAGATAATAACCTGCCTCTATCGTACGTTCATCTGAGTCTCAAGGATTTGTTTTGAAATTTTTAAAATACAAAAACCGATGAAACAGTAGCAGACGTACCTGTCCTATGAAGATGAAGAGCAGTGCGATGAGTGTGATCACGATGAGTGCAAACACCGGCACCTTGTTGGGGCCACGCTGCAAACATCAACACATCATCACCAATCTTTTAAACACTACTCAATTGAACAAAATTATATTGAAACAAATAAATATATAATCGGCTCTCATTGCAGGGCTCAAAACTATAACTTTTTTAACTAGTTGCACATGAACAACGTACTAAACATAATATGAAAGTTGGTACCCCCACTACTGAAAAAGTACTATGAGCCTGACATAAGACACTGCAGGTTCTTATCCATAGGGCAACAAAGGAGAATTTGAGATTTGGCTCCTATGCATTTCTATTTGCCCCTGACAAGAAGACCATAACCAATTTCAGGTTAGGCATTGTAAACTATGACTTGATCCTGTTCGTTTTTTTTAAATCTACACAATTTCATATCGGCATTTTTGTTTTAAAATGACGAAGATCATCAGTAAATTTTAACACATTTTGCACCAACTGTAAAAATCTTATAATTTATTGAAATTTTCCTCAATTCGAACAAAGTTACACATGGAAAAGTGGGGGAATATCCCAAAACAAATAAAAAGGGTTAAACAGATTAAGCAAAGGTTTATCATAATTATACTGCATATGATTTTTTCACATTAACGTATAAAAGTTTGTGGTACATCATATTACTATTTATGAAATTATTGACAAACCACTACCGATATATAAATATACTCATCAAAACCTCAGTGATCCATCTCTGTGTGAGAGTTAATGACACCAATACAACAATATTGAAATCTAATTATTGGTATGCCATACACATTAATCTTATGATATATAACACATTTTTTATAGGAATACTAGCCCTTATTGGGACTAAATCATACCTCAAACTTAAAATATTTCAGCAGCGGTATCGTATTATCATCGATCATACAATGCAGCATGCGGTCGGTGCCAGATAGACAACTTATGGCAGGAGTCAAGGTCAACTCATAAACGCCAATCATACACGCTTTTGTAATACACACCTGACGAGGAGCATAACATGTTATACACCCTGTTAATCCCTTACTTAATATGAAAAACAAATACTCACCACCTATTTTGCATGCTACGAGCTTATAATAATAGGGTTGTAGGGGTAAAAATCTAGGATTACATATTAAATGGAGAAGGAATGTTTAGCTAGGACCTCTAAGATTTAAAATTAAAATTTATAGGAGCAAATGTCAATTGAAACAGCTCTTACCTTTCTCCCCATAAGCGAAATACCATGGATACCAAACTTTTCTAATAAAACAAAATACGTTTTTTAAAATTGTTAGAAAAGTCAAGACATTTATATGGATCTCGAATTTAAAGGATCATTTTAACAAACTTTTTATCCAAGCTATAACACCTTGTATATAAAATGTTAACCAAAAACCTTTCTTCTCTCACTTAGAGCTTTAAGCCACAATAAGGTGCAAGTACACGCCTAAAAATGCGAGATCCATCCTTGACCACCACCATAAAAGCAAAATACTAATTGAAAGAAACCTTACCCCATGGGACAGAATTTTCATAAAGGGCACTACATTCTCGCCCGCTATGCACTGTAGGATTCTGGGAGAGCCGTAAAGACCACCCATGCAGCTCGAGATGGAACTGATATATAAGCCCAAGAGGAAGAGGACACCTACGATTGACACCTAGAAAAGAGGGGTGCATCATCATTACTACAAGACGCTATGACCCCTTATTGATGATGAGAAGAAATATGTATTATGTTCAAGGCAATGATTCTGCTTTGGGTGATTTTTGTTGATGCAGTTGTGAAGTATGAATGCTGATGTTATAAAAGTCCGCATTTGAAAGAATGTACCAATGAAATGATAGACATTTTAAAATGAAGATGAAAGATCCAGTTTATTGATGGTGTTTAATGGGTTTATGTAGTAATGAAATACATATCTATTAATGAAATGTGCAACAAAAGATGTGAAATGTGCTTCAGAAGAATTTTTTTTATAGATATTAGCATATTGGACAAAGACCACAAAAAAGTGCTTTTTAAGCACATGATATGATTTTGAAAGTCTAAATTGATTCTATCAATACAATGCAAACGTTAACTGTGGTAATTTCATAAAAATAAACAGTCTTTGTTATAAATTGCTAAAATGGAAATGAAAGGTTATAGGACATGTGAAATTCAAGTTTATTTATAGCATTATATAGTATGATACACAACAACTAGCAATACTGAAAGCTTGATTCAGGACATACATCTGTTTAGCGCTATAGGTCCCATGAAATGTTACAACACTTAGAAATAGAAATTATCAAAATATTCAGGCACTACAAAATCAAATGTGTATCAACAATACTGATGACACATTATTTTGTATTTTGGTTGGTTTGCAATTTTCAGAGGTGGCAACGTAGGTTTTTGCAATATTTATCAAAGTTAATAAGAATAAGGATTTTTCTTGTTAACTTTTCTGATAAATATTGTTTTTCCGCAGCGAAAGAGTATTCAGACCCTTTCCCAAGCAAACATCAATAATCTAAAGCAATCTTATAGCTAGCTAAGTGCACATCAAAATGTCAAAATGCCATTCCAAATCTCAAATACGAAGCTTAATTCATGCAACGTACACTCAAAATGCAATTATATGAATGGTAATGATGTATGAGTTCAAAATTCAATGGCAATACTATATTTATTATTCAAAATACTTAAATATGTAAAATAAAAATCATTAATTAGATCTAATCTCAAAGTTATTTCCACATTAAATCAAGATTTTAACTACAATGTACACGAAAAGACATTATTACGGTACATTAAATTGTATATTACAATATGAAAATGTATAAATACTTTTTCAGCAATCATGTAATCGGTTTGCAGAATATCACGTGCACAAGTGCTTCCCAGCACCAATGCAAATGCCAGGTACAACATGGTACTGAAATGTGAAAACATTTAACATTTGAAATAATTCTGTCAATATGGGAGCCTCAAGAGTGTTTAACAATATATTTCATAATAAACCGATGTAAACAAAATATCAAATAAACTAATTTTTCACACGTTAGCTTGCTCATAAATATCTCCAACATACATGATGCCAATGGCACTGAATGATTATGTTATTATCAACTATCATAGCCCAACAGGGAAGAACCCATCGAATGAACGGACTGTTAGCTTAGCAGTAGGTAATATAGGTCCAGTAGCCCTCAATAATACAACATTTTCATGAAAAATCCACTCCTTCTGCTAAAAAATGGATAAGTACCCATCCTATCTTCCGAAACAGGTAGCTGTGTTGTTTGGACCGGTAGATATGTTGAGATACTTGTCCTATGTATGAGTGTTCTCTGTCACTACAAATATGGATCCCAATTCCATTTCCATGGACCTACTTGATTTAAATGCATAAATCTTAATCAGAGCAGGTACCATGTTTTGAAGAATACCCGTTCAATGTATGCTTTTTAACAATTCTTGGCTCTGGGTTACTGAATAATTCAAAGCGCTGCTATACCTGACACCCACGGCACTGAGTGTGCCCACGGGGATGCTGCGTGATGGGTTCTTCAGGTCGCCGCTCATGTTGATGCCTGCGAACACACCAGTGGCTGTGGGGAAGAAGACGCCGAACACCGTGAAGAACGTCTCACCCTCGTCATACATGGGGCCAGTGTTGTTCTGCAGGATGTGCAGCTTGTAACCATAGAAACCCGCATCTGAAATAAGATATATGGTACATTTCTTGCCTGCCATTGGCAATTAAGTGTGGGTAGTTTCAGTAGCAGAGCTTCTCAGTGCTTTCTTTTGTGAATATCAAATGATAATAGCAAAAAGAGAGCATGTTATGTTGCTCCGTGACCACAAATGCATTGATGAGAAAGTTATAATTAGAGTTCAACTCACAAAAAGAAAAATTAACTTTGAAGTTTACTTTTTTTTCCCCTATATATATAATTGTTTTTTTTCAGAGGTTCGGAAGCCTCGTTAAAAGGCGTGTCCCGTGTAGAGGAGAGCCACACTTCTGCACGTAAAGGAACTCACCTAGTTTGAAAACTATAGCTAGTGTGATTCCCCCCCACCCCCACCCACCCCTGAGGCTCAGTTGGCTACCTAGCCTGCCTCTGGAGGTACATGTACCAACACCACCTGGCCTCCCTCTGCTATAATCATCAAAACTGATGGCTGCGGAATATTCACTCAAATCAAATCATAATTGGTTTGTGTGACCTTTATGCCACTAACGGTGCTTGCATGAAGGTTTTAGGGTACATGTACACCACGTAGCAGGGATACAAGTAGCAAACGTTACCTGGGTCCGTGTGCACGAATGAGCCGACGAGGAAGTCCAGGATAGCAATGAATAGCACCATGAGCAGGATGAGCTGCAGCCGGATCACCCACTTGACGCCCGCTACATTGATGCCTGAAACACACAGATCATTACAGGTGAGCAATGATCAATTATGATCAATTGATTGAGAAATGTGCCAATGCCACATGTTGAGAACAAAAAAGCCCAAAAACCACCACATTTATAATTACAATGTCAAATTAACAAGCTTTTACTGCTTTGCTTGCTAGTACAAGTGGAACCTGTGTTATGCTGACACCTTCCAGAGAAGTGAATATACAAGACTGTCATGAGTCTTTAAAACAGAGGATAACTTTATATTTGATATATAGGGAAAGGAAGGAGTGAAAACTGTACATATGAGACGGGTCGGTAAATGGGAGGTGCCAACATCATGGACAGGTTCCACTGTAGTGACTGTACCCTATGCTTTAGAAGAAAGACAAAATGAAAATATAAGCCTATCCACTAAATATTGAATGATACATAAAATAATGGGAGAACGGATATGGACATCAACCCCAGACATCAGCTTTCTCAAGCAATTTCAAATATTGATATCTTTATAAGTACAAAAAAAGTGTACTTGAAACGTCATACTTTGCCAAACATGGGGAGTAACGTTTGTTTGTACCTATACAATGTATATTCCATACTGTTCTGTAATAAAATACATATTTTGACTTTCAAATTAACACATATAGATATTGATTCACAAATTACCAAGCAGAAGAAAGATGACGCCCGCCGCAATGCCTCGTGAGATCCACACATTGTCCTGGTTAAACAGAGCTGCGATCGACTCTCCAAAACCAACAACATACAGCGAACAAGCCACGGCCTACAATCAACAAGTACAATATATATATAAAGTCCCTTTATGTATCATTGATAACAGCACATTGGATGTATATACCCCGGTAATGAAATTACTCTCTACCTCTCTACCTCTAAATCAATCAAAACAGAAATGAACTTGTAACAAATTGTAAGTATTGTCCGATGTTCAACTAGCTTCAGTTGGCCATGCAATCCAAAAGCTAGAAGCTCAGAAGCTAGCATTCACACCAGTATGAGACCCTAGTCAAAGCAGCATGCCAAAATACCCAGCAGAGTTCGCTCCAAAGCAATATGACAATTCTCATGGTCTATGAGGATTTACATGAGGTGTCAGTCTTTAGTTACATCAATTCAGTAACACTTCCTCCCCAACGCAATGTGGCACAAAAACTGCAAAGATCTAGTAGGCTATCACTGGTGAGCTAAAGAAAATGATTACATATACATGAAGACAACAAGTCACAACCAGACCTGAATGCTAAGATTTGACAGTGACAAAAATATGTTCATATCGATAATGAACAGCATACACAATCCGAGCCACTGACACAAAGAAAGCAGTGGCCCGAAATGAGTCTAAGCTTCTACTGGCCCCGAAACACCATCGAGCTCTCCTCAATGTTATGTGCTGACCAGTGAACACCCACCTGTCCGAAGCAGTAGACGATGCCGATGCTGGCGCCGAGACGCGCACCGAGCACATGGCTCAGCAAGAAGTAGACGCCACCACTCTCCATGCGGCAGCGCTCGCAGACGCCAATTGAAGAGAGAGCTGCGATGAGCGCCACGCTGATTGTCAGGAAGATGATGAGCGTGGACAGACCTATGCCAGCATTGCCCTGAAACATACATTATTTAAGAGTGCAACATCATAATGCTATGTTACATACTATTAATAAGCACAATTCTGAATTCCAAACTAATTAACAGTTATTACAATTTCAATACCACCTTTTGCACTACAAAAAGTCAATTGTGAAAGATGTAAGCTGTTTGAAAAACTACTGTACCGAAGAAATATGAAAGCAAATTACAAAATAGTTAACCATCAAAAAGTCTTCAAATAATAAATCTTCCCAAGTTGAAAGAGAAACTAGAATGTAAGTGTATATACTAGTATGTGGACGGTTTAAAAAAATTGAATCCGGTTAATCGGCCCTGCAAAAACGAACCGTAACCGGTTAACCGCAAATTATCACTCACCAAAGTATTTCATTTCATTTTCAGGAAATGCGTGCATGGTGCATGATCAAAGGATAACTAAATAAATGCCTACATAATAAGTACTGCAAATATGTTACATGTGTGAGTAGGTCTAGTCAAAAGGAACGTGTTACATGTGTATGGAGTAAATCTACTCTCATGGTTAGAAACATCGAGCGAAACGATATATTGATTAGATACCAGTGTATCGTTTTATCGTTCACCGGCAAGGAGGAAAATTATTGAACGTGACAGATTATATCATGCAGAATTAATGAAATGTGTTGAATATATAGCTTGGTAATGAAAATAATCATCAAAATTAATAACCGGTTTAAATCTAAGAACCTGTTATGTATAAAAAATCGACAGTAGCCAGTTAACCGTCCACATACTAGTATATACAAGACTTTTTCTAACCATTTAAAAAAAAGAATATACAGTTACTAGATGCCCTCGCCAGGTAAACTTATGTACACCAGCAAATCGACACGTCACTAAATTACATGAACGTGTGTCACTTTGCCAGCAAGCACATCTATATTTTTTCCTCATTTGGTACAACAGTCCCATAAGCAGATCCAGGCGGGTGCGCAGTGGGTGCGCGCCCCCTATTCCCACCGAAATACTTCATTTTCATAGGGTTTTTCATGAAATCCGTTAAGTGTGCCCCTCCTTTTCCTTAAGTGCGCCCCCCCCTTTTCCAAAAACCTGGATCAGCCATTGCAACAGTGCATTATCTATCTCCTCAGTGAAAAATAAATCCTATCATACATCAAATATCAACATGATTGAGTTGTCCATGTAAATACCTGTTGACATAAAAGCCCACTAAATTGACAAAAGTTCAACCTAAAAAGCTTGTGAGGTGTACGTCAATGTTTAGAATGATGCACCTTGGAAGTTAAACTATAAAATGCCCACTTCATAAATACATGTACCATTGAGACGATAAACCCGGTACACATGCAATATCTGTCTTATAAACAACCCAATCCCTGTCATTTTTGTGCCATAAGGTGACACAAAATTTGCATTCGGGACTGCTTTATGATTCTCATAAAAGTATGTGATTTTACAAACGGATATATGCTCATTCATATGGAAAGGAAAATGTTACAGGTTCATAAACCTCTTCCATCATATGATTCTAATGACTTTACAATTTGCACCAAATCATTAGTCAGAAACAAACTAGTAACTTATCACGATTGTTTGTACACAGCAATCGTCAACATTAAATTGTTTCAGGAAAGTTCGTACTTAGTCCAAAAGACCTGTGAAAATTTGCCAAAAAGTATATATGTATGCTCAATATTACTTCCAATGTAGTCTTGTTTTGATAATATGTAATATTCTAAAACATCTAAAGAATTCCACAGCCACAAGCTACAATAATAGACAAAAACTCAATATGAGCAATCTGTTACCCACAAAATGAGACCCTTTTCAAATACAACATAGTTGACTATTGATGACCATCGATTAGATGCGGAACAGTCACTTTGAACACGGCGCAAATCTATTGAGCTTTGATGTGAGCAGCTCTATCAAGAGCATCGTATGACATGTGCAAGGCCATCAGTGTAAACCCACAAAATCACAACCTTGATTGTTTGCCCTTCAGGTATAAATGATTCACTGAAACAGCTTAAGGTTTGGACTCTTGACCATAAGGATGAGACGACATGTTTATCAAGTTCAACCGGCCAAATGATATTGCTTGTTTGTACCGTGATGTTCAAATCATCAGACTGAAGCAAACTTTCACACAAACAATTAATTAAACACACGTCCAATATCAAAAACGTTCCTTTACAGCAAATTGTACACGTAGAGTTACTTGATCACATGCTATATTATGCAGAAATAGACAAAACAAAACTAACACTGTGCTTTTTAATTTTTCTATTTTGTGTGGGGGGGGGGGGAGTTGAGTTGAGGATTCTTTTCTGTTAGACGCACTTAAAATGTTTGCACTAAGAGAAGTCTACAAAAATGGTCTATCTAGTTACCATTGACAATTTGCATGAACGATATTTTCATTTTGCCTACTGTATCATGAAGAACAATCCTATCAGACAGCTTACTCAATGATACTATTAGCAAATTTGTATCAATTTCAGGCAAGAATGAAATCTTCTCCGTCTCTATTCTGAAGTTTCTTAAACTAAATTGTCAAAATAAGACTATTGTGGAAACTGTATCTTTCAGTGTAGTGAGTTCAGTGAGAGTCAATAGACCTTACATTGACCTCAGTTAAATCAAACAATAATTTCTTTTCATAATATATTCAGACTTGTTAGGTTTTGAATGGTTTAAAACTATGGCGTAACTCCCTACATATTTCACTTCAGTAGGTGGAACTATACATGCCATAAGGCTAATAAATATTAAGTATATGTAACTTTCCATCAACCAAAGGTCAAAGCTGATGCAATATAAGCATTATATGGCCATATTATTATGACGTGTATAGTAGTAATTTAACAGGTGTGTTTGACATAACCGCTTTATTTCCCGCCATCTCTGTTATTGATTTTTCCCATTTCATTAACATGAAAAGCTTTAGCTCTGATTTAATGTAATACAAATGATAGCTTATTCCATTAACTAGCTACATATAAACAAAAGTTGTTCTAAGTTCTTATTCATATTATAAAATCTTGTGACTCGTTTCAATAATGAGTTAAGCGTGTCTAATTGTATTCGAGATATGAATACTTATGAAAATTTGCTCATGGACCACCGTCCCGGCAACTAATAAATGTAGTTAGCCCTGATAAATAGATAAAAGCGGGGGATTTTGTAATAAGATTATTGCATCAGGAGAGTTTTTTGGCGTATCACGGCGAGCCCAAAAAGCGAGCCTGATGCACCACAAGAACGAATCCTGATAAAATAATTTGTTACACAATGAACTAAACCTAGTTTCTATATAACTATATATCATTCTTTTCTAAACAATTATGACACAGTTTTAAAAAATGTGAAAAAGTAGTCTGACCGACTACAAGTATGATAACCATAGTATCACCCCTGTTTTACAGTGATGATAAACATCTCCGAGTTATCGGATACTTCTGGATCGATAACCAATGAAATTACATAAAAAAGAATGATAAAAAGTGTAAGGCCCTTAATTATATTAATAATTATTGAGAACTAATAAAAAGTAGCAAGCCCTATTTTATACTCTGCGCTATTACTACTGACTTCCCTCATTCCATCCATATCATATTACAGAAAAAAAAAGAGAAAATAAATCATGTTGGTATCTTTTTAGTTGTCAAAGCTTAAATCATATATCTATTATAATGACTAGACCTAAAACAAAGCTTTCCAGAGTCATACTGCCCTCAAGAGTATGCCAACAGACCTTCAAAGCAAAAACACATGTTTCATTTGATAATTTGCTTTTGAAGACAAAAATTCTCTCCTCTAGAATGCTACAACAGCATGACTGAAAAGTCTTACCACCATCCATCCTGTCCTCAAGAAGATGACAACGCCAAAGATGTTGATCATGCATGATGTGAACACACCGTCCCACGTGCCAAACAGCACTGGCTCAGAGATGAAGAAGTTTGTCCGGTACCAGGGCTTGCTTTTGGCATGCTGCAAAAATATGTTTAATTTATATATGTGGTTAATCTATGGGCTGTTTTGCATTGCAGCAGTTGTGGTGTGCAAGTCCAGCCAAAGCTACATCAAAGGCCTAGGACTGTTGTGGTCATGGGTTCAATTCTCTGTTGTGACCGTGTGATATGGTTGCCTCACATTTGGAGCCATAAATGTGATGACAAGCTGATGCAGTATTCTCTTGTCACAGAATCCTTAATTTCATCAAAATCAAAGTTATAACAGTTACATGAATAACGTTACGTATACTTCATATATTCTATTCGTGTATATTTTCATTGGATTAACTGCACACATTTTAAACATATCATTTTTTATGCTCAAGATCGTATGAAGAAATCAAATGTCAGGTAAAAAAAAACATTTCTAAACAAGTAGTTTCAACTTAAGATTTAAAAATGTATCTTAGTCACCAGGTCCTCTGCATAGAGCTCGTTTTGATTGCGTGAGCCGGTGTGGTGCTCAAACACCTCGTCCACATCATCGGGCGCTGGCGCCTCGGACGCACGCTGCTGTTCCTCAGACAGACCAAACCTAACAAGACAGTATAAAAAGTTCTTGGAGCTGCTCATACCATATCATATTAAAATAGATCAAATTATGAAATCAAAAAGGTACAAAATTTTATTAAATTCACAAATTTTCGCATCTTCAATGCTTTCTCAAGTGAAAAATGATATCAAATAACATTTTTCACTTGAGAAAACATTGAAGATGCGTAAATTTGTGATTTTAATAAAATTTCGTACCTTTTTGATTTCATAATCTGTTCTGTTCTAGCAAGGCAGGCTATATGTAGGGTTTTTTTTAGATCTCAATACCAGTGATACTGGTGATATGTCATTTACTTGTTATTGCTTATGTTTACACTTTTTTTCTTTCCAATTAAAATTTTAACTTTTTTTAGATTACTTAGAGAGCTTGTCAATGACAGCTTGAACTTACACTTACTTTCATTGGATTCTTCACTGATAGATATATAACAATTGATTTGGGATAAGATCCATAAAACACTAGCAATGTCTACGTAATTCCGTTCTTTCAGACAATACATTTAAAAATGTCAAGCTATACAAGGTAACAGCGATTTTCGAATTAGCAAAGGCACAATAATTTGTCTGCAATTAAGTAAAGTTTAATGATATTGTCAGATATAAACAGAAAAAAAAAAGATATTTCTCCTTGGCATTCATTTCATTAGAATGTGAGACCCGACGATAGTGAAAATGACTAGAGCCTGTAATTATATAAAAACATTTTTAACTCAATCAAATGTCTACTCATTTTAAAGGCCAACGTAAATAAGCACATACAAAACTCACATTAAAAACACAGTCTCAAGGTAAACAGATTATAGACCTAGGTCACTATATATAATCTGTTGCAACTAAAGTTCAATTTAATACCTTCATCGGTACCCTTAGACTTTTACATGAATTTTTAGAGTAAGCAGAATAGTAAACTGATCACACCTGCTCCAATCTGGTGTGGCTTTCTGTCGCTTGGTGGAGCCACCGTTACCAACAAGTCCGGCAGACTCGGTGTCGTCGTAGTCAGCCATCTTGCCAGAAAAGAGCAGAAGAAGGGTCGTCCGGGAGTCAGTGACAACTAGACATCAACATCAGCTCACTGACTGTGGCTCTACAAAAAAAGTCGAAATTGTTTCAGTCATAAATCTAATAACCAAAAGTGACTAGTTCTTGACATGTAACATTATCTGAACAGATATAATATACTATAGCCAGGGTATGAAACTAATCAAAATTTGCTTATGGACCACAGGGCCGGCAACTATAAAAAAGTAGCCGGCCCTGGCAAAAAGTGTACGGCCCTTCATTATGTTCATATTTATAACTCTCAAAAAGTAGCCTACCCACTGGGCCGTGAACTATCAAAACCAGCCGGCCCAGGCCAAAATCAGCCGGCACCGGGCTGCCTCGTAGGCTCTATTTCATACCCTGCTATAGCAATGCTACACCAAAACACATATTTTTGGTTATCAAACTAATGAGATTATTATCACTACATTATTTTTCTTTTAATTGCTATAACTTCTACCTGTAAATTTCTACTAGATCATGTATGTGAAATCATGAAACATTTACTAGATTATTAATCATAATGAGTTAATAAATTCTTTCACTGTTACTATTGGTAGAAGTGTGATACTGGTAGGTGCTGCATAATGATTATAAAAATCATTATCTACTATTGACATTTAGTAATTGTAAAATCCACAAAAACTGGATATAGCAATTGATGTCTCTATAAAAAAATGCTTGTCCTACCATACAATTGATTTTATTTACATTTTGTACAATGTGAACAAAATAATGCACTAACAAGACTAAATCTATAAGGCTGCACAAAAGTACATGAAAAATTTCTTAAACGACTTGACATAAGTTTGGCCATGTGGTTAAATCACCATTCTGGAGTCATTTTATAAACATTCTATTTAGACCTGAAGAAAGACTTTTGAACTAAAGATTCTACTGTACACTATCAATGTATACTTAAGTTTGCTGTTGTGCAGGTTTTCAATTACTAGACATTCTAATCTATAACAGCAGCAAAAAGTTTCAATTGTTTACTTTGGTGTGTAAGATAACGTTGCCTTAACATTTAACTATGCATTCATACCAAATTTGACTTGCAATGTGCATGGACGTTGATGATATTGACATATCACTCTCTTTATCAAATTTAGCATTTCTGATAAAGTAAAACTACATTCCATAAGTGCTGACAACTAAAATATTGCAGAAGATACACACACTGTAAAGGTCTTAATGATTTCATACAGTATTATTTTTCATGTAGATAATTTCATTTGTATTTTTGAGCATTAAATGATTTTAAAAATCATGTTAGTTTGTCTTTTTCATTCTTTTGCTGTTAACCATTCTAAAATGATCAAGACTTTTCCTTTTACGTAACTTTTTACATTACATGTTTCAAGTCAACAGACTCCTTCTCAATTACAAATGTCTTTGTACACATTTGTATTTGAGAAGGAGTCTGTTGACTTGAAACATGTAATGTAAAAAAGATATGTAAAGGAAAAGTTTTGATCATTTTAGAATGGTTAACAGCAAAAGAATGAAAAAGACAAACTAACATGAATCCATATGCTGTATACCAAGTTACTAGAATACCTTATATTTTCAAAATCATCTTGAAAACATTATTCTTGAAATATTCAATATGGAAATTCAAATTTGCTATCATTATTTCAAATAAAAAGCATATTGCAATAGGAATTGAATGGTGCAATAACATTGACAAAATGTGAAATAAACCAATACTCTTTAATATAATCTAATGACTGCAAATAATAACAGCTGCAATAACAATAAACTGGATAATGAAATAGAATATTTCTCTTTGAAAAGACAAAAATGGCAAAAACAGGGCTGCCAACCCCTGAATAGCCATTTCTGTACTCAGGATGCCCAAAATTAGTATTTTAGGGGTATTCCATGGTGGAACGGCAAACAGTCTACAAATATACTGGGTGTAAAAAGAAATCCATAAGCGCAGAACTGATATGCATGTATTTCTGGTGTAATGTAACCAATATTCAGGACTTTTAACACCACTCACAAGCACCAAAAAGTAATTATTAATGAAAAATACACAGAGTGGGGAAATCTGTATTTTGAAGGCAGAATTAGTATTTGGGTATTTTGGGTTGGAAATCTGTATTAATACCCGGCATATCTATACTACTTGGCAGCCCTGCAAAAATGATCTAGCAGAATTACATCAAACCTTCTTGTTATTTCCATGAAAGTAAAGTGTCCTTTCTCCCTTAATCATGTGGCCTACATTTGACTTGCATAAGAACACTTGCCTTATATGTGCATGTTAAAGCCCGTAGATACACATAAATTTTCTCATAGAGCAGAAAAAATGGTTCGCTGCAGATTCCCACTATAAACTATAATGATTGTTGATTTACTTCCCATGTACTGCAGTTATGAATATTTGACATGGCCTTATGCATAACATAAGCGGGGAAGCATTTATCTCAAGCATCATCATTTAGTGCTGAATACTTAACAATATCATATTCAAAGCAAATGTCACTTACAATGTTGCTAAACATTATAACAATTGAACTCAACTTTGCAATCAAAAATACAATACTGCTATAACTATATAAAATTCAGAATCGTTATATGCATATCAATCCCAGGAAAATTCTGTTGTAATTACTTCATGGGAATGCATTCAAAGACCACTGAGTGGACTGAGCAGAAGATTATTAATGATTTTGGTATGATTGAGCATGCTTAGTGCACGTTACAACCTCCAATTTAACTGTACACACTCCATTGATCAATCTATAGTAATGTGTTGATGAACAGTAATCGTAAATTCATAATACACTTGAAATCTTTACCATACACTACATATTTGTTGTAGAACACAATTTTCTATTTACCATTTTCATTGATGAAGTACGACACAAGATTGTAGTGCATATCATGGTTTCAATTCTTATCACTCTTACTTATAAACTATCATACCTTGTATGTAAATGTAAATATTTCAAGATATATCTAGCCATACATCAAATTTTGAGCGACTTCTTATTACTTGCGGTATTTTTGAATGTTCACATAAAAATAAACTGCAGGGTCTTGAGCTCTTCATACAGAACATCACATGATGAAAATTGAGGTATAATCATGGTTATACCTATAATAAGCATTTAATATCTCTATGTTAAAAACCATCCGAACTACACAAAATAAGATGACCATTAGCAAAATGTCTATCATTTCAAAACCGTATTTAGAAGACACAGCTGCAATGAGATCATTTTGTAAAGCACCCGAAATGATACATGTAAATATCACTATATTGATTGCAGCCAATAAAATCCGATTGCAGTCGATTTTGCTGCAAGCTGGCAACATAATAGTTTCGACACAAGACAGCTAACATGACTAACTTTACGTGTACATCCATCCAAAAACATCACACTGTGGGCATGTTTTACACTGACCACTCCATATGTTACACTTACCATGCAAGAAAACAATTGGATGACTGACGAAAATCTTGCCGAAAGAGGGCCCAAGAAAACCAATGCAATGGTTCTATATCACAACAGATATCCTTCTGTAGTAGTGCAGTATCCTATTTGTGTATGTATTCCTATTTAACAAACAATGCCTGCAGTAACGTGAAGATAGGTAATACTGCTTGTGTATGTTGCTGCACTTCCTCCTCTATCCATGATGTCATACATTGGGAAGCTAATTTTACCCATCTACATATGTAATGCCATTTTTGTGCCTGCTTCACTTGCCCCCTCTTTTAGTGAGCAGCAGAACTACCGTAAAAGGGTGTTGAGCGCAACTCTGTCCCTATATGATTCTCACTGGTACTGCAATGACTCCTGGTGGTGAAAGTGTGAACCGTGGCGAGCTGAGCTGTCACAAATGCATTTCATTTACTTCACCTGTAATATTTTAAAAAGTCCTTTAATTTATTTGCAAATATCTTACACTTATTTTATAGGATAGTTTTATAGATTTTATCACAATACACATGTATATCTTATTCATGAGAATATCCGTAACAGCATACCACTTTTTGCATCAATATTAAACTTGATAGCCACCAAACTACATCTATTAAACAATTACTAATTTTAATATTTCAAGCACGTTTTATCGAACATCTTAGATCATGAAATTCCTTTGCACATACATGATGTATTTATTACTTATGCAAATTAGAACATCTCTCAGTCCTACACATTGTAATATCACAAGTGTAAGCTGCAGCAAACAAGCCAAGATAATATGCAGTAAGTCGCATTTGAAAGAACAGTATCATCACTAACTAATATCATAAGCAATAAGCAAAAGTAAAATAAAAAATCTACAAATCCAGTCTAATAATATATTGACGATTTAATAGGAAAATTTAATTCAAGTACCTCAATATGACTTGAATGTTACACATAATAGTCGCACATGACTTAATATCAAAATCTGTGACTTGCCAGATTTAAACCTATTGATTCACTATGAATGACAACGAAGGTTAACATATTATTTCTATGACAACTATAATAACTAATCAAAACATTCTTATATGGAGAAGAATAAAAAATACTAACAAATCAAAACATTCTTATATCCAGAGAGTGTAGGACCATATATTTGTCCTGGTTTTTAGTCTAAGGGGCTATTCAAAATTTATCAAGGATTTATGGGTGGGGCATAAACTTTTATGACGGAGATTTGAGTGGGACTAACAACATTTTTTTCATTTTTTAATGGCCTTGAACCCTCACATATTCTGGGCTTATCAATCAATTCACAAGTTATTGAAAATAAGCCACATAATATAGCCTATTTTACCAGTAATGTGACATGCCTCTAAATACTTAATTCTTATTCATAGGCAGATTCAAGTGGGTGGGTGTCGCAAGGGATGCCCCGGCCCCCTCTTCTCCCTCCTTTTCTACCAAAATCACTTATTTTCATTGGGACTTTGGCATGTTCTCTATCAATCGCAAGTACAAATCCATGAGATCTCCCACCAAGTTTAAGTGTGAAGTTTTAAAAAAAAACATTCTTATTTCTATCATTCCGTGCAAAAATCACCACCAATAACCGCTGTATAATTGAGCACACTGATTGGTAAATCAGCTTGCTCAATTATACAATTGCACGCTTTTAATATAATTTACTGGCTATTCACCAGATAGGCACTAGTCCAAACTATATAGGTATTTATGGGTTCTTGGTGTCATAAATCAATCGCAAATAGATGGTTTACACCAAATGTTTTTCCAGTGGATACTAAAATTCAAGAGGTTTTTTTACCAGTTTCATTTTAAAATCCACCCTAAATGGCCTTGAACCCCATCACATATTTTGAAATAAATCATATCAATTCTCATTGCCATTGTTATTAGTCAAACCAGTCTTCACTAGACTAGTACCATGGTCATTTTCTATACAGCTGTGACATGCCCTCAAATATGGAATATCTTTATTCAAAAAATAAAAACAGACAAAAAGTGGGTGAAACTGTTTAACCAGTGATTTTCGAATGGTATTTGACCACATCTGACGTGGAATGGGATCACCCCTGACTGACCAACCAGTGATTTGAAATAGATCAGTTTAAAATTTTTGGTGTCAAAATAACTTATTTTCATTGGGACTTTGGCATGTTCCCAGCTATGCAACACTGTATATTTTAATGCATGGCATCTCCCTTAGGATGTGTGACTCCCCCCTTTATTTCAACATAAATCATATTAGCAATTCAACATATCATCTGCTTTTTGTTTTGAGGTTGAAACCCACAATACAGATTTGAAGCAGGCGTATTTCTAAACTATTGATCTTCAGATATAAAACACGCCTTGTTACAAGATTCTGTATTGATTTGTAAATTGGTTAGACTAGCGCCGGGTGATTTTTTGGGAGACTTCAAATAGTTGAAAATCAAACCAATCAGACTCCATTATTGGCCATTTTTAAAGAATGATAGGAGTTACCAATTACCAAGCTCGCACAGTCAATCAAAGTATATAGGTTGAAACCCACATACAGATGAAGTATATTTCTCCATACATGCACCCCTATCACAGATTCAAAGATTGTAAAATTGGTTTTGGCCTTTACTCAAATATTTGCATCAAAATATCTCCATCATGGCCATCTTTACGCACACACTCAAAGTATATGAAACCTGAAAAAATGTGTGTATGTTCGATTTAATGGATATACCACTACTAAACATGGTGTATTATCATTATATCACAACAAACCCTCAAGACAACAGTGTCAATTTCATGAAAAAGAACACAAATTTACAAAGTGTTTATGAAAGTTAGAACTCCATCTGCATAAGTGCAACAAATGGCAATTATTAACTTAGATAGGATATATACATGTACAAATGTATTACATTGAAGTAATGTCAGACGTACTACACAACTTTCAGTCACACATAGAAATGTATACGTAAATATTTTGCAGGTTATCATGAGGAAAAGTTGAAAACATCCTGTAATTTCCGTGTAATAGGATGCATTTTATTTTCATTTTCTTTTTATTTTATGTAAAAACATATTCTGATTCAATATTTCGGAGATCACAAATACATATGCCCTTTGAGAAGTCACCCTGACGTGCTAACAATGGCGCAACCAAGTGCTGGGCATTGGGCATTGACCAAATCGATTCAGTCATGTCAGACTCCCATAAATACTGGTTTGGTTTGAACTTATTGAGGATAGCCTATAGACTGCATGGCTTAATATGACATATTAGGAGTAAAATAGAATGTTGGTCTATCAAACTACTTTCTAAGCGTAAGGCAAACCATCAGACTAAGAATGAAGCTCATGGCACAACTGGCAGTGTAGAAATTTTGGCAGCATGATTTCTTCAGGGCTGTGGTGTCTACGGATTCTTCCTCATGCAGTGACAACTAAAATGCTATGGGCACAACCCGCTGTGGTGACATGTGGGTAGTACAGTTTTTTCAGGTCTGCAGATTTTATAAAAAGCAGTACTGGCTCAGTTCTAGTCAGTGTGTCACCAGTACTGACGCCGCACTGCAGCTGTGTGACTTCTACCACAGATTAGATCCACATAATTTATGATTCTGTGCACGCCTTCACTAAGTACTGTGCAACTGGCAAAGCACTTGTACTGTGTGACTTTCAGTACTGATGAAGTGTGGCTTAGAGGCAGTATATAAGGTGCCTGTAAAGAACTTCTAAATTTTGTTTGTGTGCGTGAATACTCTGCAGTCATCACTTGATGATTATCACAGAGGGAGCCCATGTGGTGTTTGTACATGGACCTCTAGAGGCAGGTTTAGTTAACCAACTGAGCCTCGGTAGTGAATGGATCACACTAGCAATAGTTTTCGAACTAAGTGAGTTCTTTTACATGTAAAAGGATGACTCCGCTACACAGGACACGCCTTTTTAACTAGGCTTCCGAACCAGGCTCGTCCTTGGTGTTACCACGGTCTTGCATTATATTTAACACTGGTAACAAACCTCATGGAATCTGCAATTTATTGACAGGTGTATGATGTAAGTATTTGGCGACGCGCAATCTACCATGATCAGGCCACACTCAGGATGCAGCCAAATCCCGTATGACAGTCGTATGTACGCTCTGACCATTAGACGAACGAAACCACACCGAATAAGTACTAGTAGATGTGGTCGCCAGAGTCTCGACATACGCCAGAGTCTCGTCACGTCACTAATGTACGTGTAACGAGACTGATGTATGTCGAGACAGGGCGACAAAAAGCCTTGCAACTCTGCTGCCGGGTTAAAACCGTACATTCACTTAAATGGAAAGACACTGATTGCTAAGGTCTCCATGAGTTTTGGCCGTAGAGAAGTAGTAAGGAGGCAGTACTAGTACTGACAGGTTTGCCCTAAGCTAAGTCCTAACTATTAAAAAAAAGCTTTACAAATAAATTGAAATAGACATTTTTTTTTCACTTTTTAGACTATGGAACAGATTTCTGCAAACAGATATGTAAAAATTCAAATAATGTGAGTAGGATAGGGCGATGTTCATGAACATCTCGTATTTTGAAATCTTGATTCTTGTCCCACACGGTAAATATCGATCCCAGCGTAGCTAACTTTTAAGAATAAGATAGGTCCAAGATACTGGTATAGATCTACTAAATTTGAAACCCTTCAGAACAAATCACTAATTTAGCAATTGTAAATTTACCATTCATATTTAGTACACACTTTCGATGTGGTTAGAGGGAGTGACAGACCTTCAATATGGAATAAAAATGAATATTTTGATACTTACGTGGAAAAGTTGTCTACATCTTCTACCTAAATGTAGGTCAACGACAGGTCGATAAATTGTGCTGCGTGCGTTGTGACAACACTGAATAATTCAGTTTACGTTGTGTGTGACGAGTGTCCGTTTTAGACAGTAGCCGTGCTAAGGCCCAGTGTAAGGGTCCACTAAGTATATATCCCCGGTTATCATGCCTCCATTAATTACCCTCCTTGCGCATTAACACAGGAAAAAGTATGAGATCACCTACTTGTTATTCTTATTTTTTAACCCTTTTTCCTAATTCTTTCATATAAGTCTTAATTGTTGTTTCTCATTTATATTAATTCATGAATTTAAAACATTTTCATCCCTTTTACAGACATAAATCAACAAAATATTCTGCATGCACACCCCCTCTTTTAAATGAAAATTAAAGACCGTCTTTTTAATTAAGATTTTTAGCAATACCGGTTTGAAAATCTAAGAGACACTAGTCAGGTCTGCTTTAAAAAAAAAGATACTCTCTAATTTCTTTTCATTGGTAGATTTTTAGTCATCTTTTTGCTATTAAAAACAATGGAAGACCCCCCTAAATATAATTTCAATTTTCAAGACAACACAAATCTATCAGCAGATCCACTGATCACTGACACCGTCACTAGATCGTCACCTGTGCTCGCATGACGTAGAACACTTAAAACGTCGAACGTGGCACGTTGCTGAGCGTTTGTCAGAGACGTACGGGTTGTGTACGTCAACGTCAGCGTTTCCATATAAACAACTGGAACATGTACGTTAAATGATGACTTGATATATTGTTTTATAATAATAATACCCCGCATTAAAAAAGAATGAATCAATAATATGAATTTTGAAAGCATACGTAATCGGCTTACGCGACTGGGTAAAATATCGTCTAAACCGTGTCAAGTTTCTACTAAATGTAACTATGAACTCGAGGATTCCACAAGCGCAAACGGTGCCTCTGGTAGTCATATGAATATTAACGCAAACACAATGGGCTTGGTAATGCTGGAAGAGGGAGATGATCCCAGCAGAGGTGCCCACTCTATGCAGGTGTTAAGTGATGCTAAAGCTACTGAAATGTTGACCCTTCAAAAGTCAGATATAGATATGAATATTAGTCAACACCCATGGGATGTTACTATGAAGCGCAATTCTGAACTAGCAGATGTTATTACTACACAACTTAAACACATTGATATTGGATCATCAACAGAATCAGATTCATCAGAGAGTGATAAGGAGGAAAAACATGAATCATCCATCACAGATAGTGATGACAACAGCGTTGAACCCCTTGTTCCGCAGACAGCAGTCTACGATTCCAAAGATCTTGATTTCAACCCAATTTTACAGGACACTGTCACCACAAAAGTAGATGGCGATGATACAAACATCTCAGAAGTATTTTCCTTATCTAGTCCTTCAACAGCATCAGTGAAGTCTTTTGAAAATGGACCAAAGCCTATTCCTGAACCCGATACTTTTAATACAATTATTACAATTATTAACACTGAAATTGATAACACTGAAACAATAGATGGAAAAGATGTTAAGAAACTTGAAGAATCAAATAAAACAAGGAGTGACAATAAACAAGCTCATTCAAATAAAGACAAACCCACTGGAATTATTCTTTCAGATAAACCATATAAAAGCAATGAAAATGGTTTAACTGATATAAAAAATGACAGTAAGGAAACAACTCCTTCGAGTAAATGCCCTGAATTTGGAAATGACAAGAAAGAAACATCACCCCTTTTGCGTAAAACCGCTGATATTAAAAATAACAAGAAGGTAATAACTCATCGTTTGCGTAAAACCCCAGATATTAAGAATGATAAGGCACCAACTTATGCTAAAACCCTTAATGATGTCACTTCAATGGATGCTATTAATAAAAATGCTCTTAAAAGGGCATTACATAACTCTCTTTCGAATTCTGCTGCAAGTGGTTTGATGAAATCCCAATTTCTGTTGGGAAATAAAAATACATTAACAATTCCTAAGCGCACACTTTCTGTACACTTACCTTCGTTATCTAATTCCTCTAAGCTAAAACCTCAGAAGAAACCTGAAACTTTGGCTACTTCAGCACCAGCATGTATAGAAATATACAGAGAAGCCAAACGAAACAAGTCAAAAAAATTAAATCGCTCATGTAGTGATGTTCCAGCTCAGAATAGAAAGCAAGCATCATCAAAACTTACCGAAAGGGTTTCTGATAGTGTATGGAAGAATGGGAAGGTGCATATGACACTTAAACCACACCCTACACCAAAAAAGGGGAATTTTACCAAAAGGAATAACTCAAACAACGAAGCACAGCCCAATAAAGAAATATATCGTGATAAGGGAACCTCAACAAATAGGGAAGAATTAGGAAATACACATTCAATCCGTAAAGAAACCACTACTGTTTCTAATTTAAAAACAAAGTTGCATCCTAGATTTAATCGGTATAGACCAGCCAGAAATTCAATGTATTACCATGCTTACATGTCATATGCGCATGGAACATTTTTTTCATTTGAAGCAGCGAAAAAAGTGGCAAGTAACAAAAAGCACAAAAAGAAAGAGGATTCTCCAGATTATGATGTGATTGACAATAGGGTATTGGGTCCCACATTTGACACATCTGTTCCACGTCGTATTGGAAGAATTCCACCTCCAATGGAATACCCTGCGCCAAAATCTGTGTCGCCAAAGAGAAGATACAAGCCAATGCATGAGGTTGACTTGTACGGAACTTGGTAAGCAACCAAGCTAACAAGTGATTTGTGATTGTTGCATAAATGGTGTCAATTGTGTATTAAGTCCAAAGTTTGTATTATGGTCTACTACATGCGGCTATTTTAATAGTGTTTCAACAAGTGTTTTAATTGATATGCAATGTGGTACTACTACCCAATGTGGAGCAAATATGAGAATAACCTGTTAAAAAATAGATCTTCCATACTCATATGGTAGCTCTGAACTAGCTCTATTTGTGGCTCAAACTTGATACAATCAGAAAATATATATTTCTCCACTTCACAGTTTGTAGAGAAGATACTTCAATATAATACTTTGAATTTTATGACTAGAATTTCTAAAATCAGTGCAATGATAAATTAATTTGACATTTGGCACATGCTTTTGCAATATGCCACACTCTTTTCTTCACCAAGTGTGCCAAAGTTCTACACTTAGTTTTCACCAAGAACAATCCTTGTCACAATGATGTAGCAGTTGAAACATTTTGATTACCGGGTATTATCATCATCATCATCTGGTGTAATGTACAGCCACCACAGTATAGGGAGCTAACTTAACTGTATGGAAGCTGCAAAATATTTGTAATGTGTTTATGCCTGTAACTAGCATACTGTATTTTCAAATGTAATGAAAATGGCTCATTATAATAATCATTTATTCAATCATAAGATAATGGAAATTTTAAGATGTTAATGAATTATGGTATTTATGATTGAAAATTATAATATACCTTGGACTAATAATGTTATTAGTCCTAGAATAAACTAGATAAATATCTTGTGGATTTTTATAGATATATGTCAGTTATTTTAGGAAGCCAAAACAAAATATGTCTTATTTGAAAAGTCAATATTATCTAGTTGGATTTCTAAAAAATCTCAGATAAATGAACTGCTACATAATTTTGATTATTAAAAATTATGCTCAGTAGGCTATCAATTATCATTTCAGCGCACCAATATGATGTGTCCATTATGAAAACTGCATTCTAACAGAGCTAATAAACAAACTAGAATGCCCCTCAATAAAAGACCAGCGATATCCCCATAAAAGCCCATATAGTGCTGGTGAGAAATGTCAACATGATTTTTGCGAAATATAAGCAAATGACACATAAGCAGTAACCTATCTCCACTGTTAAATGTGAAGTCTGCCATTGGAAAGCCATGGTACATTCAGCAAATATCATCCCACTATTCAATTTTATGTCATTTTATGTTTTAGTGAGCAAGAGAAGCCTAGCATTTTCAGAGAAAAAAAAAACATAATACGTCACAAATGAAAATTATGTCTTTTATTTCTTTACAATTAAAACTGAAAGGCATCGTGTATCAGATCTACCAATAGTTTTTAGAGAAAAATATTTTTATGGAGCATAATCTTATAGCAGCTGTTATATTTTTCTCTGGTTAAATATTGCAATCAACCACCGAATTTACAATATCAAAACAAGAGCAAGTACATGGTTATACAGCATTCAATGAATACAAATGTTTACAAAATATTATTTACCTTGTAATTGGATTGTTAGCATTTAACGTGATCAAATAAAATTTGGATGCATTTTGTTCTGAATTTTCTTGGATGGGGGAACATGGATTGAAATACATAGAGCACAATTACATCTGTGTGATCTGTTAAACGAAGAATCTAATGTGATGTGAATGTACCCCTGGTACAGCAGATTGAACATAGCCCAGTTCACAATTTTTAGTGCCAGGGCACACTAGAATTAAAGTACATTCCATTGATTCCCATAATTCAATATGCATTTACAAAGTCTTTTTCATATCCACCTACATACACACAATCCTCCCATCATTTAGCAATTGAAGAAGTCATTTTTAACTTTTAGATTATGTTTTTGGTTCATATTTCTTTTTTCACACCATATTTTTACCTTCATTGACAGTTTCGCCAACTCCTGTTTGCATCATCAAAATGTCTTCCCGCGCATGTCAGGTCAAATCTGCCGATCCTCACCCAGGATCGAATCGTGCACTCGCGAGAGTTAGTGGCCCCACCTGTTTCTGTTCATGACCTGCCTGCAAGTTCGGATATTCACGGATTCCTTGGTGGTTCTGGTCTTCCATTCGCTCTCCCTGTCTATCACTCTATTTCGTGGTTCTGCTGGTTCCCATGATCTGTGATAGGCTGATAGCACTCTTGTGTATTTCCGTATTTTGTTTACGTAGGGGAAACGGGCAGAAACTTTGATACCAGACTAAAGAAACATCAGAAAGACGTGGAAGCTAACCAGAAGGGAGCATACACCAGATCCACATAGAAAGAGTCTCAAACGGAAATACACAAGAGTGCTATGACCAGTGTTTGGGTGACTAAATGTTTTGGGATGAAAACTAACCTAAACTAAATGACAATTTTCATGATTAAACTAAACTTAACTAAATTGACTCGGGCAGATGTTATGATAAAACTAGACTAAACTAGATCTAAATGATCACTTGATTAACTAAAACTAAACTAAATTTTCAAAATGAATGATTTACGTAATGAAATAACACTTTTATTTTTTTCATTACTATTTCATATCACTATAAATATACATATCATACATAACAATGTATTCAATATATCTATTCAAGCATAACTATTTTAACAAGTTTCTAAATAGTTTTCATATACAGAATATTAAATATACAATGCAGACATTATATTGATAACTATGTCCACATGGATTTATCAATATACATTATCATTTTTAAACCAATAAATATTCCAACATTTTCATTCAAATGGAAATCAAATCAGAGGTTGGGAATTTATGTCATGGTGACATACAGGTATAACAAAAACTATTGTTTACTTGCCGATTCATGGAAACTGGCCTTGCCTTTTATTTTTGTTCACATTTTTGTGGAATATCCTCCGAGGTGTAGCCGATTCTTGGAAATTGACCTTATTTATTTTTGAAAATACTGCAGTGAAAATGTAGGATCAGCACAGACATACATCATTAATGGTACAACCACCGATCAAAATTGCTCACAGAGCACAGGGTCGCTTGAATCGCACAACTTCCATCAGCAGATGTTAATGATTTCCTGCTCTAAATTGCTAAACATGTTTTGACAATTCTTTTTAATCCAAACTAATCATGATTAAAAAATAAATTTATAATTAAACTAGACTACACTAAACTGATATTTTTTAATTTGTTGATTAACTAAAACTAAACTACACAAATTTTGATTAGATTGATTTTGCCCGAACACTGGTTATCACAGACCATGTGAACCAGCAAAACCACAAAATAGACTGGGAGGGAGCTAGAGTGAGACAGGGAGAGCGAAGGGAAGACCAGAACCATCAAGGAATCCGTGCATATCCGAACTTGCAGGCAGGTCATAAACAGAGACGAGGGGGGCCACCATACCAACTCTCACGAGTGTACGATTCGATCCTCAGTGAGGATCGGCAGATTTGACCTCCTGACATGCGCGGGAAGACATTTTGATGATGCTAACAGGAGTTGGCGAAACTGTCAATGAAGGTAAAATTATGGTGTTGTGAAAAAAGAAATATGAACCAAAAACATTTTATACCAACACAATGAACACATTAAAGAATTTTAGATTATGCTTTAAGATTAGAAAAATTTACCAAACATTTGTGTCACATCTAAGGAGAAGATTTTACGGTTTCCATAGTTTTGATTTAAACATTCTGTGAAAATTAATGTACTGTAAAACTAGAATATTTCAAGACTAAAATTTTGCGACTTTCATCGATAAGTTATTTTGTGACAATAAAATTTTTGTGATTTTGGTCCATCCTGGACCTACTTAACATAGGCTATTAAGGGTACTGTGAACTCTTTAAGTGAAAAATATTCTATTTTCAGCTTTTTAATATTTGTTATACTTTAAACTATGAAGAACAACATGTTTTGAAATGAACCTTTTATCTTCAATAGTTTTCCCATTACAACGCATTTTGTAAAGACCAAGCTGGAGTGAAAAACAATGACTCATTCTTTGCAGGCTTATAAGGTTATATGGGCTAAAAAGTAAATTTTTACATTTTCAATGTTTTGTATGCTATAAATGATAAAGAACAACATCTTTTTAAAATGAACCTTTTATCATCAATAGTTTTTCTTATATGATACATTTTATAGACATCAACTACTATCAATGTATATTGACAGGCCATGTTTAAACCCCATTTTCTCAAAACTAAGTTTGCATAGTGGAAGAATTTTTCTTTTTATATTTCTCCTTAACCATGAAATCAAATTTTCACAAACGTGTATATATTTGAAGATATATGCATTCTGAAGAAAACCTTACTAGGGATTTTGATTTTTTTATTTCGTTGATGAATTATGAACATTTTTGTATTGATTTGCAAGAAAATTCGGAAAATAGGTGGTTTTAAAACTTAAAATGCATGTAAAATGCTAAATAGGAAAAATATAAAAAATTTGAGGCAAGGTTTTCTAGATAAATATACAAATTTTGTAACTGAATAGTGATTTTGGTTATTTCGATGTTGTACTATCAGTTATATGCTTCACAGGCAAAGTTGTAATTTTTTCATTAATTGCTTTATAAATTTTTTTTCATCAATCTATACAATTCAAAACATGTTGTGTCATTAGATTAGATAATTATCTACAAAATAAGGTGTAATTTGTAAGAATTGAAGCAATAATGAGTGAGAAAATCAAAGTTTAATAAAATCCTAAGAAAAGAGTTCACAGTCCCCTTAATGTTTGCCGACTATTTAAGTTTGCATTTTTGCACTTACCCATGAAATTCTTAAATTAAATTGTGCGCAAACATCTCTAGTTTTACAGTATGCTTAGAATTTTGTGTAGTATGCTGGGTCAATTTTCAACTTTTTAGCATGATTGGAACCTGACTTTTGTTACCTAGGTCGCATATTGGGAGTTCGGCAAAATGAAATAATAAAATTGTTGATAGACCATCGGCAGTCACTTGCCATTGATCACAGAATCATTAAAATTACACATTCTAAAGACATACAAATGTACTTTAAATATACATGGGCATAACATAGTGAAAATCTTTGTAACATTGGTAGCAATCAAATGAAAAGTAAGTTAAGGAGCTTTAATATTGAGAGCAAAGTTATTGTGGGTACACACACAATGGACAGATAAAATATGTGATAAAGTCAGTAAATGTATAAGTGGTATGCCTGAATGTGTATTTCAAATAACCATAGCACAATTGAAAGAAAAAACAACACTAACTTTGATCATAAATTTATATTAGAATTATTTGCCCTCTTTAGAGTACAAATTGACAATATAGTATTGATCAAGTATGGAAGGATTAGCCTACCCAATGATCAACTTTTCATACTTTAATCTCTTGCTCCTTTAGGAAAAACATCACAGATGCTGGACTGTGGCAGGCCATTTAAAATATACCCATTGACAACAAAATAGTATAGTACCTCATGGCCAACAATAAATTCATCTTGTGGGGAAACAGCAATGTCCAATTAACAGTGAAGGCCATTATTTGGTTAACAAAGACGTGCAAAATCAAGATGCGATCCTATGCTCTACTGTGATTAGGTAGGGATCTACCAGACTAGACAATTCATTTTACAAAACTCATTGACCCAACCCCCACCCACCCGGCCTAAATACAAGAAATCATCAAGATCACATGGCAGAACACCTTCAACCTAATGATGATCTTGCAAAAATGAAGCAAAATATTGTTAGCCCATTTACCTATTCATGTAGTCAAATGATTAATTCTTATATTCACAAAATTATCATTATGATATGTATAAATCTGTACACTGGTCCACTTCTGGTTAGTTGGTGCCATGATTTCAGAATGAACACAATCAACAAGCTAGTCCACATTGTGCAATTACAGAATACACTGAAAGCAAAATGTCAGATAATCACAAATCGCAAGATTGCATAAATATATGCACTTCAATTTTTACTTTGTATACAACTTTGTATCATGAAGAAGTGAGGAATTGTCGTTAAATGAATTAATCATACCAACATAAAAATACAAAATCAATTATCCTACAAAAACATAATTTTACTACAATGTAAACACTAGCAGAATCATCATTCACAATCACACTTGCTATGCTCAGTACGTTTACACGCAGCTGCTGCGGCGGGGAAGGTACAGTGCATCAAGGCTACATTGGGTCGTCTGCAACGGAAGGAATGTACAAAAGCGAGCACAAAGGGAATGTCACTTGACAAGATCAAAAGCGCAACTTGCCACTAGTCGTTTCTTTGTCATAATTTCTAATGAAAATCTGAACTTATCTGCACAGCTTAGTTTTGATTTTAATTTACTTCTTACTACAAAGGCACAACTTCCTCACTAGTAGTAGCTTTCTAGTAGCACTTTCTTTCTATCACCATTTATGTACCGGGTATAGACTTCATCACCAAATCAGCATGCACCATCAACATGTTCAACAGGCAGCATAGACATAAAAACTATACATAGGAAAACTTCACTAAATTCATTTAATATAAAAGATAACATAATTTAAGCACTAATAATGTTTTCAAAACATCTGTATGTTTGGTATGTACAATGTGACAAGAGAGCAGCACTTTAACTATTAAAGGATTTTAGAACCAGACTGAATTACTGGACAATTTTATGGCAAGGACGGGGCATTATTTAGTTAATCACAGGATCAACTGGATTCTAAATTATGCTTTTGACGCCCCGACCAAAGACTTAACGATTTCTACAGACGCTGACTTGATATGTACAACACAATTTTATGTAACAATTTAACCAACATTCTCAACTGCTCACTTCTGAAGCAAACAATTAAATACCAAAAAGTACAAAAACGAACCACTTATTATTTACCATAGTACGTAAAACTAGTAGTCATCACTTCATCAAGAATACAGTAATAACAAATCACTAACAGTTCTGGTATACAAAATAATATATTATGTAATCACTGTTGGTCTGCTTTCTGCCTATTGGGTGGCAGAAGCCAAAGAAAATGGTTAACATCATTCTTCAGGACGTCCTATAACAATGTTGATCAATCATACAACACCCTGAACTGCTGCTATGCTGTTGTTTACATGGCCTCGAACATGTCCACTCTCTGCTTGGTGTTGCCCTGGCGGATCTGCTTCAACGTCTTGTACTTGTCACGGCCTTTGGACACATTGTCTTGATGGAGGATGTCGTTTCTGGTCACACGCGTCTGGTCTTTGGCAACTGTTAATTCAGCACTCAATGACTGAAAAAATGAAAAATATCATGTGGTTAGTATTTTGGTAAGTTTCGTTTTTTTTATCTTTATATTCACTTTCTATATTATGATAAATTTTAATATTTTGCAATCTTCATGATGCATCAGCTATTAGATAGAATTTCATGAATATTTTTACACCAAAATAAATACGCAAACACAATGCATTTCACTTGAATGAAATCTAAATCAATTTGAACGCGTCAGTTAAAGTTTACCATTTCATTGTCAAAATTGAAAATGGAACATTGATGTACATACAAAAAATATTATGGGCTCGCAATTTTTAAACCATTGAAATGTATCCTTTCACAAGTACATGCTTCACTTTGCTGACTAATTCTTGCAAAAATTAAGCAAATTGCCACTAAAGCTACACTTTTGTTTCTACAGTAATACGGCAACAAATAGTGCCTTTTATGGACCTCCCAAAGACTAGAATTGAAACAGTAATAGTGCACCACATTGAACACAGAATACCTCCATCTTTTCTTTTAGTCTTTCTCGCTTAAACTTTATATCAGTGAATTCTTCATTTGCCTGTATGTTTGGAATAATATAGAAAGAAAACAACTACAAGGACTTAGTTAATATTTGTAAATTTCTGTAAATCATGCGAAATATCAATCAGTGTCTATCCGTATTTAGAAAATAATTGGGAAAAGTTTATAAATTTCATGACAAATTTATTCACTATTCCAATATTCTATTGTTAAAACAAATTTCAGGCATATATCAGAAAAGCCAACCAACAACATAAAGGAGTATCGATTGAATCAATAGTCAAGAAATTTTGATACTATGTCCTAAAAGGTCTGAAAATCTAACAAAATCAGTTATTGCACTGCTATGAATCGATGAATTACAATGCTTTGAAAAATAGCAACATTTCGTTAAATGCTAGTGGCCATGGCCCTCACCTTGAGCTGTTCCTGCATGCGTTTGTTCTTCTCCTGCTGCGTTATTCTGTCCTCTTCCGGACGTGGCAGGTCCTCATTCTCATTCACCTCCAACTCGGCACCTAAACAGGCAGTGACACAATATAAGAGCATTTTCATTTTTGTTTTTCAGAATATCAATTTGAACTAATTTATTGGAGCACAATACATATATTTCAAAATGATATCATTATTTCTATAAGCATGAATTATGGCTCCAAATAAACATGTTTACATTTATTTCTATCTTGCATATATTTATAACGAGGCCTACATGCAAAAAGCCTACATGCAGAGGTTTCACTTCAAACCTAAGTTGAGGGAGTAATGAAATACTAGTTTAGTAGTTTGAGAATGGTAATTAATCAAAATTCATTTTAGTGCCTCTTATGTATGAACACATCGTTAGAAAATAAATGAAGGATTATGTCGAGAATGATTGTAAAATAAATTCTTAACAACAAAACATCTTATATATATCACACGTTATATTTCAATGAACAACGTAAACTTGCTTTGAGCATGTAATGTTGTGCTGATGTTCAACTTAAAATGAACACCTACAAACACTACATAGTAATATTATTGCACCACCATTGGTTCTGACTGGAAGAATCTATCAGATAGGGAACTGAAGCATGATATCAGTCACAATGTTCTTGTTCTTACTTCCAAGTAAACTTGTAGCACTTGGCCCCTCTTTACAATGCTTCACATCTGAGGACAATGAATAAAATATCTATCTACTACAGACAAAACTAGAATTCATGTGCACAAATTTCAAACAGTAAATCAATAATAATTCAACATAAAAACTACATTTTGATGATATAGAAAAATGATAAAAACTGGGATACACACAAGGTCAATAGATTCCAAGAAAGTCTTGAAACAAACTGACTTGTCGTACCAAGTTGATTTTGCAGTCAGACTCCTTTACACAGAATGGTTCATCTCGGCAAAGGATAACAGACTGCTATTTATAAATAATGAAATTATTTTTGTGATGGAAACTTGCAAAGCCTTTCAACAAGACAATAATAAGTAGCTTCAAACCAATCTAATATCTCAACAACATTGTAAATTTCAATGTAAGTTCTAAAAAGCTACACAACATAATAAAAATCTAAGTCTACTGAAATCAAATGAATATGCCATCTAGCGCGGTCATTTAGTAGCAACTGCCATCTGCAAAGAACACTCCGATTACCTCCCTCTCCCATGCCATCCTCCTCGCCCTCGTCGTTGTAGTCCTCCTGGACGTGGTGGACGGGCTCTGGGGGTGGGGTGGGGGGCTTGGTGAGGGCCTCCTGCAGGGCACGCTGGTTCTCCTCCATCTGCACGCGAGCATCCTCCAACTCTTGCTGAAGTCTACAGCAGAATGATCCGTGATAAAATATCATATGCAGAGAAACATCATTATATAAACATTATACACAGTTCAAAATTCATGCATATTTAGAGGTAGTGTTCAACACACAATATCAGCTACTCTAGATATCTACACACCCTTCAGCATATCCACAACTGCTTATGACAATTTCATTCCATTCAACCTATTTCAAGACTCAATGATAACACGAATACCCTTGATTCCCCTCACCTTCTGGCCTCCTCCTCCTTCTCCTCGGCTTCCCGCATCTTCCTCTCGAGCTCCTCCTGTGCCTCCCGTGCCTCTTGCTCCTTCCTCTCGCGCTCTTCCTTCTCCATGTTGGCGGCAAGCTCAGCCTCACGCCGTGCCTCTTCCGCACGCTGCTGTGCCTCCTGGATCGCGATACGCTCGTCCTCCGCCTGCTTCATTTTCTGCTCCAGCTCCACAGCAACCACGTGAGAGCGCTCCAAGTCTGCAAGATGCAAACAGATGCATTAGGCTGTCATCAACACAGATGAGTCCACCTACTTAAAAATCAGAGAAGTCCAGTGACAATACATTTAGGAAATTATTCCTTACACAAATCATATTTTTACAAGATCAAACAATTAACAATATGTGAAATAAGCACTGATGTTCACTTAACAATGACTGTGAGACTTCCTTCATTTTGACTTTATACTATACAGTAGAACCTCCAATAGGGGTAATATTGTAATATTGAAGGCCATGTGCGAACCTTTGCGTGCATTCTCCATCTCCTCCTCATATCTGCGCACTTTGTCCTCAAGCTCTCTCTTCTGTCGCTCTGTCTCCTCACGAGCCTGCTTCTCTTTCTGTAGTTGTGCTCTAGAGCAAAAGAAACAGCATTCAATCGAAACTGAATATGTCATAAATACGTAACCAAGATTATTTATATGCATTACCTGTGATGTTAACATAAAAAGTATTTTTGTATTTGTTTTCTTTCTATGCTATTTTATGATATCGAATATCAAACTAGAGTAGAAATTAGAATTCATACTGCACTATTAGTCTATTAAGTCCCAAAAAATAAACCAAAATATTCTAAATAACAATGAATGTGATTATGAATAACATACTGGTAGAAAGAAAATAACCACATAGACTTAGTTATCAAGTGATCTACTTCAAATACCGTATACGACCATCCAAGCGCCCAGGGCGGTTAGATCGGAATTTTCTCAAAATGGGGGGTGGGCGGTTACACAGGAGGGCTGTTACACGGGAGGTGAAAAAAATCCACATCTATCAAACCTGTTTACAAGTTCGCTTTCGTTTTCTAAGTGGGGAAAACCCATGACATCATGAAAAATTGTGTACAGAGTGAACTAAAATTATGTCTGCAGTGAAAGCAAATGCTAGTTATAAGCAGGGTTCGACATAAGTGGTAGACCTGTAGCCCTGGTCTACCTGAAAACTGGCCGGTCTACCAGCTTTTGCCAGTAGGTAGACCTGTCGTCTACCTGGTTTTGGCAGTTCCATTATGTATTATTAAAAAAAAATGCTGGTGTCCAACAACTGTTTGAATCATCATCTTTATTTTAACAAACACATAGAATTATGATATTATGTCAATGTATTGAATTATGCACTTCCCTTTAAAGGGCAACAGAAGGAAACATTATGCATTTTTTAACAACACGTGAGTGTCGGGCTACCTGATTTTGAGTCGGTCTACCTGATTTTTAAACTTGGTAGACCTGATGTCTTCTGCCTTACCAGTCATGTCAAACCCTGATAAGAGCTGCAGCATGGATATGAAACACGTGTGTTCATCATCATGCAATAATATTTTATTTGACATGAAGAATAACAAAACTGTAATATCAGACTAAGGTAACCATTAAACAGATCCATTTAATTAAACCATAAAAAAACTGAATAATAATTGATGTGTGCACATGGATTTTTTGTGTGCCTTGTGAATGACAAAGGGGGTCTAAATAAATTACTGCGTTATTTTAAAAACGGCCGTGGTTGAAATATGTACTACATGGTGATGCAATAATTAAAACAACACAAGGAAGTAGTAAACAATATCTTTATTTCTTCATATGTGTGCAAAAGATTGGGTTTATTTTATTTTTTTTATTTATTTATTTATTTTTTTTTTGGGGGGGGGGGGCGCTTAAGGACATTTAGGAAAAAGAGGGGGGGAGGGCGCTTGGATGGTCGTATACGGTATATTCAACATTTTATATTTAGAAAAAAAAAAATCAATCGAAAATACCTAACAACAATGTCAAGTATTGTCCACTTATCACAGGGCCACTGATAGTGACCCATCCTAAGGCCCGAGACGCCCAAAGACGGGTATCTGTGTTGTCAGTGTCCTATGGACGAGTATTCTCAGTCACTCCAGACATCAGTTTCAATGGTATTTACACGATGTTTGTTGATTTGGACGTGTAAATCTTAGTAGGGACGGGTATATTTTTCAGAATACTCGTCCTATGGACAAGTATGATTTTTCTACTATTCGTGGCCCTGTTATTTTATCAGTCATATGTTTTTGACCAATATCCAAAGCCACTATGGTACCTCTCTGCCTGCTTGGCGAGCCTCTCCTCCTTGGCCTGGGCCTTCATCTGCTGCACCTCGATTGTGTCGGGCTTCCTCCTCCTCATGTACAGCTCGTGGTTGCCCATACAAAGAGCCAAGATGCGCTTGTTGATCCGCAGTCGCGTTGCATAAAAGATGAAGTCCTGAAGATGAAATCCTTTGCTTTTAGTAAACTTTTTAGAAAAGATGGCACCAAAAGACCTGAGTCGACAGAGTAAATTTATTGAGAAACTCTATAATCATATTGCTGTAAAGTCAAAATTTAAATTTAACCAATATCAATATAATTATGAGACTTAAATATACATAAAAATATATACAATCAACATATTTACATTAAAGATACTCAATAAGTGTTATTTACTGAAACGGCGAACATTAAATCGTACCGATTAAGATGAAATTCTTGCAATTAGCAAATTTGTGCATTTCAGTTCCTTCTGAACATATTTTCACATAACATTCTGACTGTTATTACCTAATACAGCCATCATTTAAATATCATTACAAATCCCTCACATAGCAGTGGTATATCATTAATTTTGAGTCATGTAGTAATATTACTAAATGTATGTTTAGGCTGAGAAAATCCAGCTTAACAAAAGCGTTTTTTTTTTGTTTGTTTTTTTTTGTTTTTTCAAAAGTTCACTATTAGTGTTTTTCTTTCAGTTCATGAGACATCTATGTCAAGATCATAACCATGCTCTCTACTACACATGCCAGTGCCTGTCTATCGCCGGAGGCAGTTTTTGAGGTCGCAGCTGCCTACTTCAAAACAGAATCGCGTTATGGGTTTTTTACTTCCAACATTCCAAGACAATTAGAGAATGCAAATGTTCACTTGAATGAGTAGTTGTTAGGTTAAATGTGCAAATATACGCCCACAAGTGTAGTAATAATCAATTGTAAAAAAATATCTAATATTTAAATTAAATGTTAATGAAGTAATTCAAATTTAAACTTATCGATTCATGTACAAAGACTTTCATTAATATATATATTTGATATAATTGTTTCCGATCACAATCATTTGTCCTTCATTTACATTAAATTACACAACATCTCACTTATGACAAGTACCAATCGATCTGCCTCAGGCTGTTCTGCACTAAAAACAGAGCAGTTAGTACTTATCTCACTGTACTAATTGTTTTCTTTGTGGTCATTATGAAGAGAAATACCAGCACAAAACATATTGCACAATGAAAACAGTACTTACTGGGGCCTTCTTGTCAATGGGTTTGATGACAAACTTCTTGTCATTAAATGAAATGTTTCTGATTTCACTCCAGGGGAAGCCAATTTTGGGGGTAAGTCTGTAAAGAAAGATTTCATATGCATGATAGAACGGCTTTTTGTTCTTCTAAGAGTATTTGCAAAAACTAAAATACAGCAAATAAGAATGTAACTGCTTCAATCATTTTGTATATTTGTTTGTTTTTAAATCAAAATATACTTACTTGTCCTCTTTTTCATAAATATTGAGACCTAGCGCATCAACGCCCAACCACAAGTCGGTTCCTTTTTTGTTCTTGATGTCAAAGTAATTTACACCATACATTTCCAAGTCCTGTGCAATTTTAAGGTATTCCATCATTGCTTCTTCTCTGAAAAAGATATCATCACTCGAAATCTCGTACATTTTATACATATAACTCAGATCAATGTTAACAGAAAACGTTTATTAGCAAATCATCGAAATGTGACATTTGCATTGTCTAATTTTAGCATACACTTTACCTACTTCTCAATGTTATTATTTCACTTAACAAATTTACATTCAATGACATTTGGCTTACAAACCAGACATATCTGAGCATGTCCTTGTATTTGACATTACAACTACACATTCCATAAGACTGTTGTACAGAAGCCAAATAGAGCTGCACTTGCCATTGTATAGTACATACAAGTGCACAAGAGTATCAAGTTACATACTAAATGCGCTTGTTTTCATCATACCTGAGCATGCCCTTGTGTTCACCCCACCAGTTGGTGATTCTTTCTTCCCACTGTTCCTTGGACATTTTGTGTTGGTCTTCCACTCTGAAATTAAGAAATTTTTAGATTGTAATGTCGAAAATTAAACACAACACATAGCCCCCATGTTTGTGATCTCTAAAAACAGCGATATGAAAGACAAAAATCAGTTCGTTTTGGTGACATTGATTTGCTTTCAGAAATATCAGACATTTGTAATCTTACTAAGTGAACACCAAGACCTGTCCATGTATATGTACTAGTGAAAAGTAATGTACTAGGGAAAAAAGCTAAAATATGACAAGTACGATTTTCCTTAGATGTAATGTTTAAAATAAGAAACCAGAAATAAATGTTATTACATTGTCAAGTCTACGTTTCTCATTGCTACAAAACAAGGTCATGCCTGGAGATGTTACAATTTACAAGGACAGACTTTGGCCAATTTCACTTCAGAGCATGAAAATATATATTTTCATTTACATTTTCATAAGTATGTCATACTTCTTTGTGAAAGTTGAATATCCATTTTAAGGACTCATTCCTCAAAACCATTTTAAATCTTAGTCGATTATGGAAAAATACAAATAGCAGAGTATTGGTCTATGGATCCATTCATGAAATTGTATGTTAATTTTCTATCATCAAATCAATTATCAAAGAAAAAGTATATGAAAGTGTGAGGCTATAGCAATATTATCATTGCTCATTTGCTCAAAATGCAACAGTGATGCTTTTACCAGTCTAACAGTTTATACACATATTACTAATTAACATTGTCATCCATCAAATTCATACAGTACAATGTACATTGTTATAATTAACGCATCACTCTTGGTGTTATATTTTATTACATGCAATGGTAGAATGGTTCTATGAAAATATATTTATGGTATATTCAAACACTTAAGTGATACAGGGACACCTTCATAATACAAATATCTTATGACCTACAAAGCTTTGTTCCATGGAAAAATACAAACTCCAATGTAAATTATTCAATAAGCCCACTAAAACCAACATACATATTTTCAGAATATCTTTTCTATGCAAGTAATACGCTACATGACAGAAATATGAGCAAACTAAAATACCTTTTATGATTGCTTGTAAACAATGATTTACTTTTCATTTTAGTACAATGCACAAAGGTATTTGTTTACGCAATGCTGGTTTGGATTTACCTCCATATCAATTAATAACATCTAGCATTGTCAATATATAAAAGAATTTAAATACATGAATCGATAACCCACAATGTAGCGGACTTTTAAGTTTAGCTATACAACAACTCACATATAAACAGAGTTTCACCTGGTATTTCGAGGCATAACATTTCAAGGATACGGCTTTGGTTTGTTTGTATTGAGCAGAGCAGTGACAGATTCACACATGAGCAAGTACGTAATATATTGTGCTAGTCTAAGCAATTCTGGCAAATTAACCGGTGATCAAAAAGTCCTAATATATGTAACATATTATGCATTGAGAAAACACCTAGTATTAAATGAGTATGTATCACAACTGACATTCCCATTGCTATACATATGGAAATCTAGTCCACCTGTGTGCAGGGGGGTGGGGGGTGTTAAAAGTTTGTTTAGCTGTTACTTACACCAGATAAATGATATATTTTGATTCATGTCATAAACTCCCTGGGGAACATACAGTATTGTGGGAGTAATAACACTGCATCACCACTAGTAACCATCAAAATGCTTGCATCTTAAGGTCTGTAACTATTTTAATATGTAGGCAAGCCACTGCAAGAAACACGACGATGGTTACTGCAGTAGACCTCGTCATTCAAAATAGGTCACGGCTCTCAATATTCATACATTTCAAGCAGGGCCACGAAAAGAAGAAAAATCATACTTGTCCATAGGACAAGTATTGTGAAAAATATAACCCGTCTAACTAAGATTTACATATCCAAATTAAAAAACTCCAAGTAATTCAGTTGAAACTGATTTCTGGGGTGACTTAGAATACTCATCCATAGGACAAGTAACTCAAAACTTTTACTCGTCATGACAACACAGATACCCGTCTCGGACTATAGGACGGGTACTTATAATTGGCCCTGTTTTAGGACAATTAAAGCACACATACGATCTACTATAAAGTTCTGATAATTTGTTATTATTGCGCGCGAGTCCATTAAAGTTAAATTCAATGACGAGGGTCAATCATAACTGTAAGGAGGGTAACGGTACTTGGCAGCAACAATCACCATTTTAGATTTCTTTCATACTAAAATACTCGAGTTTTAAAGTGTCTACGCCTAAGACAAGGTCAACACATGTAGTATACTTGCTGTACTACCAGTTAAACATGTGAGATTAAAGGTAGAGTTCAATATGACGGATATATTCAACCTTGAAGTCACGAATCGAGATGACGAAGGTTACTTAAATGACGAGGTCTATTAGTTTCATGCAGTAAAGTGGCACAAAGCAGTGAGAAACGTATTAGGGGTG
Source organism: Streblospio benedicti (assembly GCA_019095985.1). Taxonomy (NCBI): domain Eukaryota; kingdom Metazoa; phylum Annelida; class Polychaeta; order Spionida; family Spionidae; genus Streblospio; species Streblospio benedicti. The sequence continues at coordinate 30,681,731 of CM032666.1, read as the reverse complement.
CACTTGCTCAAATAATATCACCAGTCGAGAATGAGACTAACAAACTCGACATTCTAATCACAATTACAAACCTTATCCACTCTGCCATGGCAGCAAGGTGAAGCTTTGCGGAGTACGAAAATTTGAATCTTCCACCTATTTCTACACAGGTCTCAGTGATCATAGTCAGTTAATCACTCAACCTAAAGCCCTATTTCGACCACACAACATCAACCTGACAATGCATTTTCCAGGTCCACTGAGAATAGTTGGTCAAGTAGCCTCACCTCTGAGGTAGTAGGCGGTCGTTGGCGAGTGAGCCCTTGGTGTGCACGTCTGGGTTGTAATCGCCATACTTGGCCTGGACGGCATAGGATGCGAGCAGGACGGACGTCTCGGGCGGGCAGTAGATCTCGTCACTGAGCAGTGCCTCCTTCACTTGTAGGAAGAACATGCGCTGCAAATCAGAGAAGTACTAATGAGTATTTAGATATATATTATCAATTATTTGCGTAATCACAGTCATCGGTTTTAGATATTGTGAACATTCCTCTGATTAGTAGAGGGCGAATCATGTTCCTGGATGCCCTAAACTGACCAGCGTAATTGCTCAATCATGTTTTTTTTCCCCAAGGGCAGCTATATCAAGAGGTGGCGCTCTACTTTTCAATAGAGGTAGATAGTATTTTCTTCAATCAGACAATCAATGATTGATATGAGGGAGAAAAAAATTGCCCTAAATTTAACTGTACCCAACATCTGGACAAAATGTGCAACAAGTCACTGTTCTTACCATACAGAGGTTAATGAATGCACTCATTCACAGAGAATTAGATGCTCCCAATATGGAATTTCTATAATAGTTAATTGATTTCTACAAAGAACTTGATGTTTTACCTACATATACATATTGTATCTAGGGCCAATTATTTTTTAGCCAATGTACGTATTTTACATCCAATGTATGTAAATTAAAGTTGATTATTTTGTTCAGTTATAAATGGATGCAAATTAAATTCAATGATTTTGTTCAGTTATAGGGCCAATCAACAATACATAACTTAATTTTTTGTATTTACTAATTTAGTAAAGTCATTGTTTGAAACATTTTCCTTACAGGTTATTTCGACAACATTAATGTCATTACAGGTGATAAAACCAACGTGGACGTTGGTGAGTTGGTGAAATGTCCAGTTTAAAATATAATAGGAAAATGTTTCAAAAATTGATTCCGTATTACTAAACTAGAATATAATAGATGTCCATACCTGAATTGAGAAATAACACACATGATTATATATTTTTCGTTACATTATTCTGTTATATGCTTTTACATTTTTAAATATATCAATCTACTTGTATTCTTAACAAGCCATTTGAAAACACTTGTCACTGATGCGATAACTAGATCATATGGTGATGTGTTACTGTCACTATGCAAGAAACAAATCTATAATTCTTGTAATTTTATGTGGATAATCGTAGAATACGCCTAACCACCGCTGCTTGTTTTTACATTCATGAACTGTCACACCTCACAACCTATCAGCTTATCACATCACCACAATGAATGATTGTCCGTTTAAATGACAGGCTTCTAAATGACGGATCTGTCTGCAAATCTAATCTGGACTTTCATAACTCCCTCCTTATCACAAAAATCACTTCAAACTGGTTGCTATCACTTCATGTAAAATCTCGCCTACTAGAGCAATAAAAGGTCATTTGAATGACCTTTGCTAACAAGAGAAGTATTCAGAATGGTATTTCAATTGCTCTTGTAAAATAACTTATGAGTTGAAATTATCTGGCATTTGTAGTATCAATGTGCAAGACAATTTATAAGTAAATAAATACATGATATTTGCGCTTCCAGCCAAGCAAAAAGTTTAAGTTTTCTTTTTAACTGGGTTAAATACCAAGCTTTGAAACGATAGTATGCATGGATGAACGTTGACTTTTATCATGACATAAAACTCTGTCATTGGTAAAAAATGTCTGTAATGTAGCATCTTTTTCTGTGGTTATACATGCAAACATTGCCAAATTCTAATTACCGCAAGCTGAATCATCTAATGCAAGTGACACATATTAATTGGTCAACTTTTATTTCATATTATTTATAAGTATGGACCTCAGCATAAATTTTCCACACAACTATTCAGACATAAAATTAACATTCAACATTTAAGATCAGGATTCATGGCACTCCTATGACCATATAAGGCAAGCGGCTGTATCGGTGAAAGGTGGCTTATGTACTTTGGATCCCATTGATTGCAACATCATAAACTCCTACTACCTTATTTGCTCTCAAAACATAATCATGAACAAAGGGAGGGGCGCTGGTGTTATAATAAACATTCTTTTTTACTATCATTGTTTAGCAAATAACTATACAAATAAACTAAATCTAGTTAAATATGACTATTTCATTGTATAAAATTCTACTCATTTTATTATTACGAACACAGTACTATGATAAATTAGTTGCAGTAGAAACTGGAGTGGAAACTTGTCCCAACATGAAAGATATACTTATGTTCAAACTTGCAACTGGAGCAAAACTCCAATGCAAATTTATTACAAGGCTTGTAAGAACATCTAAATTGGAGGTATGTAAAGTTGATACATGTACTAGTAATTACAGTGACATGTTTAATAAGAATGGACTTAGTATCAGAGGTTACTTATTACTTAAAAACAAGTTTTACTGGTGGTGCAACTGTCAGCTAAGTATCTCTAGCTTAAAAGTATTGTATACAATGTCATCTTTCTACTATTACAAACTTGCACTCATATTACCTACGTAATTTGCTATCATTCACAACATAAATGGAAATGCCCCAGGTTAAAAATAATATACACCTATGAGCAAAAAAAACTTTTATCATGGGCAAACTTTTATCATGGGCACCATATATCAAAATATTCATTTCAATTTGTGCATATACAATGCACTATTGATGCACATATCAAGACTTGTCATAACTAATCATATAAATATTTTAACTTCTGATTGAACAGCTTGTTGCCCATCTAACACCACAGAATAGTACAGAGGTAAAACAAAGCAAAACCTAATAATTATGCAGGTGTTGATCGCCTATCCTGTGGATTACATAATAGACCAACTATGTTCCAATAAAAAGGGTTGGTGAGAAATGAGAAAATTGCTGTTTATTACAAGCAGACACTTCCAAGAATACACCAGTAACAAAGTGAAGATGTGGGCAAGTTGGTCACTGCATAATCGTCCAATTATGACCAGGCATTTACATTAATAAGTAGGCAAGATCAATGCATCAAAGCAATTACAATATGCAAGTAGTTGGGTTGTATTTTCTTAACATTTTCTTTTGTTTGCATGTTGAGAAATCTATATTCTGTTGGACCTTTTGAATATAAAAGATTTTCAACACATGTATATCAGTGGGTAACACATTCAATAAAATCAGTCCTTTAATAGATGATATAATTAGAGTATTGATACATACGATACGTAGATCACATGTCATTTCACTTTCTCTCCATCTAAAATTTATTCACAAATATTGTAGACACCAAATGATGAGTCAGTAAACGTTTTAGGAGCATACCTGAGTAACTTCCTGAATAAGCTCCTCCGAGACGTCCTCAGGGTAGAATTTTGCACGGAACTTGAACTGGAGTGGATTTTCTTTCCTGACATCTTGGGATAGCACCTATGTAAAGGAATGTCAAATATTCAAGGACAAATTATGCATTTTCATTTTTACAATTTTTCTATTCCATTTACTAAGATTTCCTTTTGTAATAGTTACTTATAGTACAAATACAATTTTTGTAACATGATACATGGCAATCTAATCTATCAATCCGTTTTTAAAATGTCAAAGCATATTACATGCTTTTCAATTACATAATATAACTTCGTTATAAAAGCATGGATTTATTATGTACTCTAAATTTAAAGATGCCCATATTTCTCTTGACATTACCCAACAGAGTGAAGACTGAAAATGCACCTTAGCTCAATTTATAAATCTTGTAATCTAAAGCCTTGCTGGAAATATACTCTCCTTAGTAACTTTTGATTGTTTCGTTCAGTTTCAATTAGAATCAAATTATAGATCATTTTCTATAACACTAATATGCATTATCAATTCATAAACTATGATAGTTTTGAAGCACACGCTTTATCAGCTCTTTGCAGGCCACAAACTGCCACAAATATCACAGCCAATGCTTATCTTATCCTGCCTTTTTGTAACAAATTATCTTGAAAGGTGGATTTGAAAAAGGAAGAAGCATGATTCATACAGGAAGCACAGCAGCTTCAATTTAAAATTGTAGTGTACAGACATAACTCAATGTCGAGAATTCAGGTCAATGCACGTTTTTCATTTACTAAATCACTTTTTCTCACACTATAGGACTATACTAACTTAACAAGACAAAAATTTCAATTGCATTGAATATTCTAGTTTTCATTACACATTTCATATATTCATAACTTGTAAAGGCTTTAGATATCGAACACTTTTTCACAACTTGTATGGAGTGTATTCAAGCACAGTGATAATGCTGTATTGTTGGTGTTTGACCACTTCAGAAACATTACCTTTTTGTTGAGTTTCAGCCATGTTGTGAGACCTTTGCTGTCTGTGTACTGTAGCCCAAAGAACCAGATTTCACGAAGACCAATAGTTTTGACAACCTATCAAAAAACAAAACTAAATGGTTAAACAAGCAGAGAAAATTTCACTAAAACATTTATCGATTATATATACTTAGAGAAATTATAATGGTAGAGCTGATTTCATAAAGTTACAAAGAATAGGTGTGATATTTTTCTGATAAAACATGTTCCAACCAAAAGCAAAATATTAACACATCATTTGTATAATTGATTAAAGATGATATGTATTCGACACATGCCCAACACCAATCAATGCAGGTTGCTGTTGATGGGAAGGTCAGAAATCCATGATTCCAGCATTACTTGATTTACACAATGTAAATATACCACCTACTGTCACTGTTGACCAGAAAACAGCTTTAGAGAGCTAGATCTTACATTCATGTATGCATAAAATCTTGCTTGTTTTAAGTAGCCATTGACTTTTGTATATATTAAAGGCTTTTAAATACTATTCAAGGTGGTAAAAATCTGTTCAAGAGGATGGATCAAGAAAACAAAAACAGGATTTTTTTTTTCTTCAATTCAACACCCATAAACCACAATTTCGCCTAACAAAAGTAGAAAATATGAAATGTACATTTGCACACGACTAAATAGCTATACTGTAATCATACTCTTCGACTTTGCAGTTGACTTCACATTCCCAAAGTTGCAATAACATTGAAAATTGGCAGTGCTTTAAATATCTGCCACCGGACTGATGATTCAACATAAAATAATGTGGTTCCTACCAACACCCAGAAACTGTAGAATTCTGCCAGCTTGAATTAAGTGCTTAACATGATGAAAAATATGATGCACCAGTTTGTACAAAGCTGCCCTTCAAATCCTTCCAATCATACAGAAAAAAAAGCAAGAATGTTGTTTTCATTTGGTCTACTATGAAGCAGTAAAATAGCATAGAAGCCAACCACAATATGTGCACCATGACAACTTTTCTTGTGTAACTCGTGAAGATGTAAGCTAATATTGTGTCCAAGTTAGAAGTGTTCCTTCCCACAAAGATACATTTTAAAGATAATACACAAAAAAAGTTCAACAAAAATATTAGAGCCACACACAATATGGTTCTTTCTAATTGTTCGTTTCTTTTTAAGTTGCCTTGTATCTAAGTATAAAATCATACAGCTTAAAAGTTGCTCTTCAACCACAAACAACAGCTATCAAATAAATTTCTTTAACAATCACAATGTGTGTATACACGGCAAATACATCACAGTTGAAAATCAATATTAATGTATCCCAAGTTCATTACCCTCCTTGCAGCTTATATGGATAACACCTATTATAATGTCAGTTCACTTTTATGTGTGCTAATTAACTAACTGAAGTAGACAATCTAAATTTGAAGTCTGATACTTGCTGATGGAGGAAAAAACAAAAAATATATTTCTATGTAAACTAATCCATTTTAATTGTCAGATGCCAAAATATAACCTGTGACAAGCTACAGTATAATACATACATGTATTATGTTGAAACAAAGAAAATTGTGTAAGGTTTCTTACAGTATATTATATTATTTTAACAGCATGAACTGGGCACCCTAAAATCCAAGTAACCTGACACACATTACTCAAAAATCAACATCAAAAAGATGGGAGATGATAACGATGACAGCACAAGGTACCAAGGTCATGGTTCATAACATGCTAATCCTGATCAAAGGACACCACAGCAGGTAGATGGTAGATCAATATTCTATCACTATTTATTGATCACCATAGCCTGGCCATTGAAAGGTACAGGTAAGACACAAGAAGCGAGCAAGCCCTAATGTGTACCAATAATGGATGCAAACACACACAAAAAAACATTAATACACTTTTGCCATCTCATTGGTAGGCTTCCTTCATCATTATTTGAGTCATTCTTTTCATCACTTTCTCCACGGGTAAAAGGCAGAAGTTTCATGTTAATCCTAATCCAAGTTTTATCAGATAAGTAAATTTTAACAGCCATCTCCATTCCATGCTACTAGAAATAATGAATACAAAAGGATACTAATGACCTTCACCTAATCAATATTTGGGCTGTGCTCTAATGAATAGACAAAGATGACAGGTGCCCATGAAAGCATCAATCACCAAGAGAAGTGTGTTCACAAAGTGCCTACTCAAAGAGAAGAGAACACGATTTTTGCCTTTTTCATGAATTTATTAAATGTTGGCAACAGTTTATGAAATATGTTAATACATGTAGTTGTCATGTGTATAGCTGCTGTCTAAAATCAAGTCAAACTTACCTGGTCAAAGAGCTGTTTGCCAGTGGTGTTTGGCTGGATGGCAAACTCCAGCTCCGCGTCCATCGTGGTGACGCGCACATTCACCTAGAAAAATCACACACAACATGAACACACAGAACTTAAAATTCCTTTCCTTCACAAACCAATGTATACATTGCTCTATAGCAGTGTTCTGTGAGATAAAAAATTCTCCACAGGATTTTTTAAGGAATATTGGCTAAAAAATGGTACAATTAAAAAAAAAATCTAGATCACTATCATACAATACTATTGCACCTTCATTTAAATAACCACTACACTTTTAACACACACACCAAATATATTACCATTTTTGTGAAATGCATTTTATGCTACTTTTTCATATCCACTGGTCAAATCAAGATCTGAACTAATAGTGTATATATGGGCAATGACAATGACAGACAGCAATTTCTTGTCACAGCACCTGCTGTCAGCTGGACCCGAGTACTGCATGAACAATTCAGCTAATGGCATCAATTGTCTGGAGCTTTATTGAATAAGTATTGCAATTATCACAATCAAGTGTGAGTAAATGCTATATGTCATTTACTTCATTTCATGTTTGTCAACAGAGCTTTGAAGACAGACTACTAGAATATGGGACAATTAAGAAATACCTTACTCATCAAATTTCCATCACATATATAATTTCACAAAAAGAAAACTCAGGAGTACTACTGCTGTATGGCTATATCACAATTTGAATTCAACAATAAAAGACTATTTCTTACATTCAAATTATTCCAATACTTATCTCATAATATACCAAATATCACTTGCATTTTATTTACACAGCCATGCAATCTAATAGTTTAAGTATACTGGAACAAGGAATTTGAAAAGCAGTAGTCCATTGTAATTTAGCATACAAAATAATTCTACAGAATGTTTTGATGCAGTTCCCCTCCCCCCCACCCCAAACTCGACACTACAAAATGCTAGTAAGAACAGCAGGAACAGCAGCAATGTTAAGGTTAGTAAATAAATATTGGCTTTTTAAAAAGTAATGAGGGGCTTTTTTAGCATGCATACTGCATTCTATTGAAAATTTGAGTGTTAACTCAAACAACTAATTCACAAGTTAATCAAAGTAGTAGAACTGTGTGAATACTTTTCAAGTTATGACCCACATTATAATTGTCAGCACAAAATTTCTAAACACTAAAAAAAAATGAAGAGGCCGATGTCTAAATGGATATTTTGATCAGCAAATATTGAAACATGAAAGTCAGTTGGAAGCTGGAACACACTTCAAATCAGCAGGACATGCATGAACATTTGAACAGTAAAATAAATGGGATGGGGAATGTCAAATCATGCCTATTGAGATCATATACTTTATGGTCTTTTTTAAGCCACCCAAATAGGCCATGGCTTTGTTGATCATCAGGTGGGTGCAAGTCATCTTGGACCTGATAAACTGTTTCTCCCTGCATGAGGAGAGTTGAAAAATGTACAAAATTGAATAGTAAATTACTGTGTACACAAGAAACAAATAATCATAGACAAAGAATATCAGTGTTGAAATATGAATTGTACGACAGTTGTACTTAACCGACAATCAAACAACACATTCCATTGATACAAAAATACTTTTACTTACTGGCTTCGGCATCTTGAATGTTTTGAAGTATACTTCTTATTATAATTGATCTGGATTCAAACCGCCGCGCTATTACACTGGCCCTGTAAATACAATGATCTTTTTGTTTAACATTTTTAATAAACTATTATATGCTGAGAAAATGTGTCTACAACCATAAAAAGTTATGAGACTAGCACTGGAAATGACACGTCAACTTTCTTACTAAGAATTTCATTGGAGTGAGCTGTATGAAATAATCAAAGTTCTCATATTTAATGGCTTTTTTCACACAATGTACACATGGGGTTATGCTTTACAATAAAGACCATTTCACTATACGCCTCGATGGACACAATTTTGCAATTTAGCTCTGAGCATTAATTCAAGAATTTTTGGAAGTATCCATTTTTGTAAGGCCCAAGTTCATAGAGCACTGCACAGCCAGTTTGTGTACACACCCACTTTGTGTGTTATTTCAATAAAATTGTCAGGCTCCAAACAAAAACCACAAATTATTACTTTGAAAATAATTGTTCTCTCAGTGCCAAAGTGTCAAAAAAAATTCTAGTAAGATCTAATGTAAATAAACATGGTGAAATAGCATATTATTGCCACGCACAGTATGGGTGTGTACAGGACCACGGATAAGAGAAAAATCATACTAGTTCAAAGGACAGGTATCCTGAAAAATATACCCGTCCTAACTAAGATTTAGATGTTCAAATCCACACACTCCATGTAAATGCAATTGAAATGGTTATATGAGGTGACTGAGAATAGTCATCCATAGGACAAGTATCTCAATAAATTTTACCCGTCCAGACAACGCAGATACCAGTCTCGGACGATAGGACGGGTATTTATCCGCGGCCCTGCTGTGCATACGTTATGCCATAACAAATTGCACCATAGATCATATAATTTTAATGAACGATAATAATTGCGTTTATCATGCAACAATATTAGTATGAAGCTTTATTTTGACACATCAAACACTATTGTGGGCTCATTAATAGCTATGTTACGATTGTTTCAACATTAAAATGCACAAGTGGGTGTGCGGTGATCTATGCATATCATAGCTTTGGGTAATTTAGAAAATCAACGTTTGATCATATCTTAAGACAAGGTCTATACAGATGCGGTATTTTCTATTGATATATAATATGCAAGTTTTTTAAAAGTTTTCGGGGTGAATTGAAAGAGGGGGATTGTGTCAGTTATTCACTGGCATGTTTCTCGTGAAAAACTTTCTTACAAATCAAAACATTCACAGAACGCGTGGTATGGAGTATCTCTACCTGTATATTTGATAAATTAGTTACTTTCTTTCATAGTGAAAATTTATATTCCACACTTGATGTTATTTCATTTAAAACAGAGTTTGAAAAGTTGGAAGATTGCTAAGTTCTGTTCACTGTCGGCAATCACACATTACTGTGTATTACTTTAAACCATAACAATCTCGTAAAAGCCTGGTAATACAAGCATTAATTAAGTAACTCATGCGAGCTTACCTGCCAAAAGAGAAAGGAGGCGTGTCAGTGAGATTTGACAGCCTTCAACGAACTGTCGAAATTTTACTTCCGATTTAAATTTGAATACTTGAATTTTTAACTAAAATCACGGTTTAACACACAATGAAGAACATTAAGATCGATTCAACACGTGCAATTCTATTTGAGTATGCTTGATTATATCCTGAATATATCTCCAAAATAACTTCTTTAACATTTTGTCATTAACCCTGAAAATTACAAAAATCCACCTGTCAACTTGTGATAAACGGCAACTTTAAAACAGCGGCCAATTAAGGACTTATCGTTTAAGACAGTGCACAAAAATCACGTATTCCTTAAATAGCCATCGTGTATACTGCTTCCATCGATCTGATTTAATAAATCGTTTGTATGTTTCCTATATTATTGAACTAACTTACCGGTGTTCTTCCTACAGCCGTTTCTGATCAATCCAAGATGGCCGTTCAGGGTGGGGTTTGCCTAGGTAATCAACAATATCATATACCCCCCTCTCGATATCATTGGTCTCGCTTTCAAATTGTACGCACAGTCAATCCAAAATTGACATAAACATTTATCATTTATAATTCGAAAACACTCTATATTACGGGATTTGATAAAGGAACGATCTAATCAGTTACCGGGGGGTGGGGGTGGGGGGTGGGGTCGTCCATTTTTGGGGGTTCGAAGAAAAAGTTAACCGACTCCCCCATCAACATTTTAAAAAGTTGAGTGACCCCCCTCCCCTGTTAAAAGAAAAAGTCCTCTATATAGTCTGGATTTTGCATTGCTAAAAGAAAATATTTGAAAAAATATACCGTAGCGTGATAAAAAAAAGTTCAGCAATCCCCCCAAAAGGAATCAGAAAAATTGGACGACCCTCCCCCATCTAAGGGATAATGGAACAATCTTAAATAATGATACCTGGGGGAGGGGGTCATCCATTTTGTCGGGCTTGAAGAAAAAATTAACCGTTCCTCCCCCCCCGTCAACCTTTTTACAGGCCCGTAGGAAGCAACATGAGATTGGTAAGGCCATTTAAAAGTTTTGGTCTATAATCATGGATTTTTTTTTTCACCAATGATTGGTCAGGCCACAATTAAATTATTGCTTTATTTTTTACCCACACACAAATTATTGGTCAAGCAATCGCCTGACTGCCTTAGCCCTTCCTACGGGCCTGTTTTAAAAAGTTGAGTGACCCCGCACACCCCCACGCCCGCCAAAGAAAAAGTCCTCTATATAGTCATTAAATTGCCAAAAGAAAATATTTGAAAAAATATACCGTATCTTGATTTAAAAAATCAGTGACCCCCCCCTCCAAAGAAAAAAAAGGAATCACAAAAGTTGGACGACGACTCCCCCCCCCCCCACACACACACACCATCTGAGCTGGATGGAGAGAATTGCTAGTTTGGTGCGGTACGCAATGTTCACTGACGGAAAGTGTTCCTGATGATGATAAATATGGGGTCATACGTAGGTACTTTTTTTTCAAAACAAGAACTTTATGGACCGTTCACAAATGACGACATTGATGAGTGTGTGTGTGTGTGCGTTTGTGTGTGTGTGTGTGTGTGTGTGTGTGTGTGTGTGTGTGTGTGTGTGTGTGTGTGTGTGTGTGTGTGTGATGTGTGTGTGTGTGTGTGTGTGTGTGTGTGTGTGTGTGTGTGTGTGTGTGTGTGTGTGTGTGTGTGTGTGTGTGTGTGTGTGTGTGTGTGTGTGTGTGTGTGTGTGTGTGTGTGTGTGTGTGTGTGTGTGTGTGTGTGTGTGTGTAGGGGCGTGTTTGGAGCGGTGGGGTGGGTAGTAGGGGGCATGAATAGATATAAACACTTTGATTATTGCGTTTGTTTGTCGCAGCAGCTTAATGGTTCCGTGTTGAGTTGGTATTCCGTGCATGGCTGACTGAGTATCATCCAACATACAGTATGTTGTGCATCTACCATTAAATCGTCGATTTCTCACACCATGTCACTGTTGAGTATATCATACAAGTTGGTGGCGGCACCAAGTAAAATGTTCGGAAGCATATTGATAAAAGTGTAATGGAAAGTAACACTTCTAGATCTAGATCTAAAACAACTCACGTATAGTTTGATGGCAATAACTAGCGTGACCCCAAACCCCACCCTGAGGTTCAGTTCGTTGTAGAGTACACATCCTAATTCGACAAGAACTTATGTACCACTGACTTTATTTGATTCAACACATACACTATATACAGTATAACAACTATCTACAGCTATATTATAATCTGCACATAATCTACATCTCCCCCTCCCTCAGGCATCTGACCAACAGGTTTAATTGTAGTACTGCCCTTTCACATGTCCATCAGGATCAATTTGCGAGGCTTGCATGACTGTGTGCTGCGATGTGGGGCAACCAGTGATGCAAACTTATCTTGACCAGCTTCTAGAGCTGGAGGAACTCCTGATTCAGCAAGCTGATATTCCATAGTGTTTGGTGCACTCACTAAGGGATCATTGGCCAAGGGCGTAAGCGGGGGGGGGGGGTGTCAGGGGGTTCACACGAATCCCCCCCCTTGTGGGGTGAAGAAGCACTGTTAAACTTAGGGTCCTCAAGCTTCACAGCAGGTTTGCCAATTTTTGTATACAGAAAATTGCCATATGTAGGCCAAGTCCCCAACACACAAAGAAGAAAATGATTCACAATTATCTGTACACTTGACCCAGAATATAAAATGTCTAACGTTACTGGTACTAGTACGCCAACTTTTCGCGCGTTTTGAGCTTGCTATACTTATGTACAGCGGTGATTAGGGAGCGACCATCATTATTTGCACATGGCTTGTGGGGGGCGTCATTTAGTGGTGGAGGGCGCTCAATTTTCTTTGGTCACAGAAAGGAAGGCGCTCAATTTTAATTCAAATTATTAGGGAGGGCACTCAATTCTCAAACTGAAAAGGCAATATTTTTTGCACTTTTGTCGCAAATTGATGTGATATCCATTGCATTGTAATATCATCACAAGTCATATAGATTGATAAATATGTATTCATTGACCATTGTCAGTGAATGATTCATTGCAATACACTCTAAACAGTTTTCAAGGAATCTGTTCAATATTAAACTTTATAATACGAACGTATGTCATTGTTCAAAGTGCATTCAATTTCAGCATAGAGAGTTATGGAGGGCGTTCAATTATCTTATTTCATCAACAACAAATGATCACCCTGTACAATTAATGATGGTCTCTCCCTTCGCTATATGGATATTTCACAGGTAAAACATATTTTTCCTCATCATGCGTTATTGCAAAATTCTCAAAATTACACAAAAGAGTATAAAGCCAGTGACATAATGCGAGTGTGAACGAAGCTGCAGTGTTTTGCGTTAGCTGAGCAACTACATGCCCTCCACCATGAGCCAAGAGCAAATGACCGCCTTGGCCCTGATAGTGGAAGGTCTTGTGTCACCAAAAATGAGTTCGCGTGCATTGAATGATAAAAGTTGCCAACATGCATAATTTGAATCCTTATGCCCTAAGGCACAAAAATCATGCATGTTGGCATTTTTCTTGTCACCCTAATGGGGTCAAAGCGGGGGTCAAAGGGTCAAATTTTCACTAAAATGGGGATTATCTCCTTAAATATAGCAAATATGGGGATAAGTTGTATTGTCAAGGGATAGGAAGTTGGGTATGCTGAATCGGCACCATCCTGGCATGTTTTAACTTGTCTAATGCAAAGAAATATTTAGTTATGCTTTCCAATGATGATAAATGCAGTTCCCAGCAAGCGTCCCAGGTAGCTTTAATAAAACTCAAGATGCTCATAATGAGCTCCATGTAGTTAAAGAACACCTTGAACATTGGTTGTACCAGATTTCTTTGATTAAATCCCTCCAGTTTTGATGATAGCTTGTCATTGATTTCTACACACTACATGCATGTGACAATGTTAGATCCCTCTAATATCCCGCCCTCCAACTAACTACTCCTACCCCTGGTAAACACGTGCAGACCCTTTCTGCTGCTGCTCAGGATGAAATTGATGAGATCTGGAACATATTCAATGCTCCACCCCGCCATGTTCGCCCCCCCGCCATATGGACACCAGCCATGTCTGCCCCCACCCCCCGCCATATTATGACACACATACCCTTTCTGCCAACCTCCCCAGCTCCCTGTGATATGACTGTACGTGTGACGTGCAACGTACCCGTTTGACATATATAAACGTTTAACGTATTACATACCTTTAACAAACGTGGCCCTGTAAGCAACCTTTCTAAAAATTCTTTTTTTTTTAGTTTTTATCATTAAAACCAATTTATTTGGTTTGAAATGTGACATTATAACGACCACCAAGTTGTCCTGATTGTACATACACAATTTGGAGTGTGTATGTCTTGTGGTTAAAAAGCCTTTTGTGACGCAAAAAATCGCCTCTTCCTTTATATATATAGATATATATATAACAAATTTGTATATACCATAAGCAAAGTTTTCCCACTGTTATTTTTCCTATATATAAATATATATATATATATATATATATATATATATATATATATATATATATATATATATATATATATATATATATATATATATATATATATATATATATATATATATATATATATATATATATAGTTATGTAGACAGTACTGTTTCGTCCTATTAGGACTCATCAGTGCAGCTTATATATATACAGATTACTTCTTGCAGCTTTAATATATGGTCTTGCTTCTCCTTTCAAATATCTCAATGGTCATGTAATGCAGGTAACCATATTAAAAAGAGCTATGAAATACCATTGATTGAATGTCAATATCTTGTTTTATACAAGTTACTAGTATACAGAAGTATGTTATCGGTATGCGACAGCAAAATCACGTCAGGATGATCAGTATCAAACAGTTCAACTGGCTGCATTATGAAAAAATACCAGTAATCTGGACAATCCTTTCTACTTGTTGGACACTTAGCTTTTTTTGCAGAGAATTAGTTAAAAAGTTGATATTTTTATGAGACGTACTTGTAAAGGAGAGGGAATGTGTTAATTATCAATGATAGGAAATATTGCAAAAGCAAACTTAATAGCCGCAGGACCTCCTTGTAATTTAGGTAAATATTGCTTAATTTAATGTTTAGTTAGAATCAATTCAATGATTTTAAAATGTTTTGAAATTTTCTTGCAATTTCCTGATGCGTAAATTTAATCATCAGATGATAATAATTTTCTTAAAAATGTTTGTAAACATCAAATTGAATATTTGATATTAATAAGAAAAAAACACATCAATTTCAAGCACATGTACCCCATTTTATTTTACAAATGCAATCTATCTTTCAAAATCATACAGAACCTGGAATGTAAATTTTAAGGCTTGAGTATTTATGAAAATATAAATAGCATTCATTTCCACTGTAAGCAAATTAATAAACATACATTACAAACATGTATTTTGGTAAAAAATATAAAAATCATATGCATATCAAGTAAAATTCAGGATTTCCTCATTACAAAATGTACATATTATTTATACAATCATTTACCTAACACTACCACATATATACCAAATGCATTCTTGAAAATAGAAGAGCTATGGCCCTGGTATACATTCTTTTCATTATACTAGTACTTTCTGCTACACAGAATTGACACTTTTCACAATTTCACACAAGTCAACCTTCAAAAGATAATACAAATCATGACAATAACATCAGAATAGTATTAATGATATTCAATCTAATATTTGAGAAGTCATTGCCTTGAATGATTGCGATGCACACGCAACTATATCTGAGGCAAAACATCACTTCTACGACCCATAATTTGGGAAACAAAGATTTTGAGGCTCTTTTTGCTGATATTTCTTAAACATATAATAGAAAAATTTTAATAAAATTTAATACCTTTCAAAAGTTCATAAAATTTGTTATATTTATATGAGTGCAGTCCTCTATAATCTTCATACAAATGTTGCTCCCCAATATTCAAAATACAATTTTGAATTTGAGCACCCTGCATTTTTTGAACCACGGTTGTTTGGCCACCAATATTACTATTGCTACTTATATTATATAATATGATAGCTTTTGGCTTGTGCAATGCTTTTATAATACTCATTATGCATTGGACTAGACTTTCTGAATATTACTGCCTTAAATTCTTGACAGTTGTTTTCTTCATAGCTGTATTTTGACAACCCTGTAGTACAAATAGCACTTCATTCTATTCTTTGATAACCCTGTGGCACAAATAGCACTTCATTCACGCTTGAAGGCATTTTATCTGGTATTCAACACCATTCAAATTTTGTTTCTTCAATAGAATATTACTAGGAGATGGACATATCTGAAAACAAACCATTTTCTTGCATCACCAAATTATTTAACAGGCATTTGAACTCATACCTTAGAAATAGAGATTTTGTTTTTAGCTGCACACATTTACACATCCAGGAAACACTGGGTTTTCATGGAGCTCAATCGCCTAATCTAAGATTCAAGGCCATTGAATAACATGTCAAATCATAGCCTTAGTGCAATTTTTATTATATACTTATAAAACACTACATTCATACATGACCAGCTTCATTTATATTCTTTTAAGCAATGGCTAATCAGTTTCAAAAGTGCAGAGGCGGTTCAATATTACTGACTAGTTATTTGAAATCCTTCAGCCTGTCAATCATTAATGACAAGCTTGCCGTTTTTATGATTTCTGTAAAGCAAAAACCATCTTTCACATGATAACAATGGATTTCTAGCAGATTGACACTCTAGTATCTTTCAATACCGCATTGTTAACTTAGCCCAAAATGACGTCAGAATACACAACTGCATTCTTAAATTAATATGAATCATTAATTACAAAATTAACTATACATGATTATTTTACAGATTTCTACATCTCAAGTGTGTTTGTAAAATATTATGATATGTGTACATCATCAAAAACGAAAATCACAACTAATATGTTGTATAAAACATACAATGTCATTCATATTTCGACAAATAAAAATATGGAAAACATACAGTGTCATTCATGTTTCGAAATACGAGATCTACAAAAATAGATGAGCAAAAGTTCATTACAATGTATATTTAATACTACATTAATATCCTGTAAAAATGAAAGTTAAATATGCAAATTATGTTAAAACTTAAACATTAGTATTCGGGTGTAAATTTCAAATTTCTTTTGAAAAGGCACACACCCATAATTGTGGTGTCACTGTTAAATTATTACTGGAATGAGACAGCAAAACACAAAGGCATTAACTTATCACATTTATGAAAAAGAAAGATGTCATGATTACTGGTATTTAATGTAATAATACAACTAAGGCATATCAATATGTCTGTAGATATGTGTTCAAAATACTACTAACATGGGATAAAGATATAACATTCAGTTGACGCACTACCTCGAAGCTGCTCAATATTGATGTTCAAACTTGATCAAATGAATTTTGAAATTAATCAATATAAAACTAATGAGAAGATTTCTTGCTGAATAAATGTGAGATATAATTTAGTCCATTGCATTACTAGCTGCATGAATGTTTGTAAATGAACTCAATTCAAATATTGATTCATGATTGAATACTAAGAAATAAATACTATATGAGTATAAGTTGCTTCTTTAATGAAATCTACAAATCTTTACCCTTTCCTCTATGTTTTGACAGCTGTTGATTGCAATAGCAAAATTTACGTAATTCAGGGCTAGTTTTTACAATACAATGTGGCTGGTCACCGTAGATGTTGATCCGACTTATATCATTTACTGATACTTTCCATGTTTTGTCCTTTACTTGATACTGTATGGTACTCTCATACATTCCATCATTTGGAGAAGTTACAATAATCAGTTGAAACCTGACTACATCTAATGAAATTTTGCTACTAAAATTTGCTAATCTCTGATCAGGGTCAAGAGCCTTCTGGAATCTAAGAACATCTTCATTAGGAATGACCATTCGCGCATCATCGATCTTTTTAAGTGTCAATTCCCTGCATTTGTCTCTATGATTTGCTGTTATACGATTAATTTCATCCAGGAGTTGTTGTGCACCTTCTTTCACTTGTGGGTCATCAACAGCCTTTTCTTCAAATTGTAGGCAGCTGCACCAGTGGGTCTGAATACCAGCAGCAAAACATGTTCTATTCAGTGGAATTTGACGAAGTAAACTGATTCCTCTCCATTTGTAATTGAATGGTTCATCCCATCGACTTGTGTCCAAAACATCCAGCATGGTCTCATGCATGTCAAATGGAGTGGTGAGCCTTTCTGTATTTTTCTCTAGGTTCTGCATTAGATGGGGATATTTGTCTTGAAACCACTGTGGGAAAGTAAGTGACATCATTGGCAATCTCTCTTCTAATTTTCCTTGGACAGATCTGCGCACTTTACTATATCTGGCACCGTGGTCACCCATTACAATAAGTAATGTGTTTTCCAGCAATCCATTTTTACGTAAATAATTCAAAAACAGCACAAGATCTTCATCAACATATTCAGCAGGATTATTATCACCATGACTAAGTTCACCCAAGAAACCCATACCCCATTTTGGCGTATTACGGTATCGTAGAAAAAAATCTCTTAAGTATTCCAATGTAAACTGATGTTGTGGCTTTGCACCAACACAATATCTTGTGCTGGTTTTATAAATTTCTGAGTCATGAAAGGCCTGCCAAAAGGGTCTAATATAGTGATCTACTGGTGGCTGTTCAAAGCCATTTAATCTTAATTGCCAAGTGCCAAGACTTGGCTGGTCTTCTGCATATAATGTCACATAACCTGACTGCTCCATGAAATTCCAAATGAAAGGAAAAGCATCAACATATGTGGAACCAGGTTTTCCTTTGCGAGCTTCTGGTAGTTCTATCTCAGTCTTGCCTGTCAAGAATGGTATCATTGCAGCTGTTGTAGCATCACCCACAATGTTATATCCATTCAGTATCTTTGCACCAAGTGTATCTTTAAGATATTTATAAGTTTTAGGAAGTTTCCGTTGATAAGATAAATGAGACATGGAATCTAGAGCAAATATCAATACATTCATTTGAGTACTATGCTTTTTTGGTTTACTGTGTTCTAATCTTTCAAGTATCTCTTTAGTTGGAAAAATCTGTGCGATAAATTGATCATAGTCTGCCAAACCTTCCATTCTGTAGTCATAATAATTTGGATCATATTCATCTCTATATTTCGCAGTAACATCATTTTCTTCTGCAACTTCATCCTTAACTTCTATTGGTTTATTCACTTCATTTTCTTTGTCATTTTTTATTTTAACTTTGTTATCTCCTGCAACTTCATCCTTAACTTTTTCTGGCTTATTCACTTCATTTACTATGTCATTTTTTATTTTAACTTTGTTATCTGATCTTTCATTTTTTCCATTCTTGCTCAATACAGAATTGGGAATATCAGGCAAATTCATACTACCAATCATTCTCGGACGACCAAGTGTATCTTGTGCATTTTTATGATCTAGCATTCGATCTTCCTCAATAACTCCAAATAACCTACGCTCATGTTTAGGTCTTTCTTTATCTGCTGTTTTTTCAAGATAACATTCTACTCGAAAAAAATCATGTTTGATCTTTAATTCAAAAGGATCCTCTTTGCGGGTATGTGTTTGAGAATACACATAAAAGTCATCAGTCTGCCAAGCAATGGCTCTGTATTCACATTTTTCAATTTTTCTTCCTCTTAACACAGTTTCATTAATAGTCAGTACCCCATTTTGTGTGTACCACAAGTCTTCTCCTTCACAATGCAAAGGTGGTTGAGCCTCAAAAGCAAACCGGTTTGCGTCTGTTTCCAGAGAGAGCTTTGGTACTTTACAAACTTGAACTTGAAAAACAGCATCATCTTCTGCACTATCGTGTTTTATGTGAGGTCTTCGGCGATGTGCTTCTACATTTTTAGTTTCAATATTTGAGCTGCCTACTCGAAGGGGATTACCTTGATAATACCAGTCTTTTGCAACATTCAAAAGAAAGACCACCAGTGCTCCTACACAGATGATGAGAAAAAGATTCGCTAATCTCTTCTTCAGCAAACCAGGTCGTGATCTGATAATTGCCATCACAGAATTTTGCTTGATGACCTGAAAATAGATTGTTAAATGGAATAAATTTTTCAATTGCTAATAGAGTAATGTTGACTGAAATAGAATTGAAAAGCATACAAAAATGCATACACAGGTTAGTTTCAAGTCTATACTAGCTGCCTTTAGATTGACAATCTTGAATATAGACCAAAGACAAAGTCAGCAGCTATATAGCCTATATATAGATCTAGTGCACTATCTATCTGGAAAAATATGCCACATCACCAATAGTTTTAAGAGAAGAGACGGCTTAACAAACCCACTTAAATATACACGTATGGAGTGGATATTAATTATTAGCAACAAATACCTTTTAACCACTAATGAAAATTTAATTGCTAGGTGGATGTACAAAAATCAGTGACAGTGTCCAGTCAACCAGTGATCACAGAAATTATCCCATACTTGAATAATGACAGTAGTGAATTAACTTACTATGTTATCACAAGACCCATCTATTGTTATTTGGGTCATAGTCAACTATATATGCATATTTTGATAACTGTCAATCAACACAAACTTGGACTTTGTTCAGAATTTTTGACAACATCAGCATCAGCTGTGTTTATGCCGGAAACACGTTGATGTCGTGTTTGGCGAACGATTTCTTTATTCATTGATTCGACAGCGGCTGCTACATCTATTTAGTCTCCCATCTCAGCTAACCGGGGCGTCTCTTCGTATTGAGGTCAATGTGCGTGGATTCAATGCATGAATTTTGTGAATATTGGCCCAGCTTGTGAAGGCAATCACATATCCCCCAATATCCATGGTCTCCATCATGAGGTATCCATGTGTGTCATGTTATTGTGAGCTTTTCCGTCGAATGTTGCTCCTTCAAATTATCCTCCTAGTTATCCCCGGAGGAAGCTTGTAGCATCAGATGTATACATTGTGTGTGGGGGTGGGGCGGGGTGGGGTGGGGGGAGTTTTTATACAAATATATAAACATGTGATTGTCCGTATAGAAATATAATGAAAGAATCCTGGTCACAGAACCAAAAATGTAAACTTTATTAACTTTATGTAAACTTTATACCCATGGAACCAGCCCTAAAGGCAACCAGTGATACAGATATTACATACCTGGACTTCCTGCTATTTGTTTATTTCCTCTATCGGGTCAGTGTGCATGTGCCCGAGTTGTGTGTAAACTCTAACCCACGGGCCCTTTCCCGGCCTTGAAGACACAGGGAAAGACAGTTAACTCCCTAAGGATGGCAAGCACAAGCGCGTGTTGCATGCAGCTGCAGTTCGAAACCGTTTGAAGAGACAAAGGGTATATCATATTAATACAGTCTACTCACCTACCTCAATAATGGACGGTCAGAGAGCCTATGGGCGGGCCACTCCCTGACATATCTATGTGGGGAAGACGGATGCTGGTTGCAGATAGAGAAAAAAAAAGACCCAATGCCCAAGTATAAACATAGGTCGTTTTTGATGATCCTACCGCGGTAACCCCGCC
Organism: Streblospio benedicti; assembly: GCA_019095985.1. Lineage (NCBI taxonomy): Eukaryota > Metazoa > Annelida > Polychaeta > Spionida > Spionidae > Streblospio > Streblospio benedicti. Next base: position 30,660,123 of record CM032666.1, on the reverse strand, counting down.
AAAAAGGCTCTTTCTAGTCATCCCCGGTGGTACACACATCACATTGATACCACATTGGTATTATGTTGAGGGACGAGTTTTCATGGCATAAGTGTGGGCTTTTGGGCTTCTTGAATTTGTGACAGTGTAAGGTTTCCGGCGTCCCTAATAGATAGGTAGATAGGTAAGATCTGAGTTATTATTTAAGGCGTGGGGAAGTCGGGAAAAATGTGTGTGTGTGTGTGTGTGTGTGTGTGCGTGCGTGCGTGCGTACGGGCGGGCGGGCGGGCGGGCGGGCGGGTTGGTGGGTGCGATGGTCAAATGTTCTGATTTGTAGACATTTTAGGGGTGTATGATGGGGTTTGGGGGTGAAATATATGGAACGGTCCTTATAGCATCATTAAGCCTCCAGCACATCGGTGGGCACATTGGACATGGTTGTCTGTGCAAAACAATTGAAATATTATATCATAAACAAAACAAAAATCAAGACTATTTTTTCTATTTTTTTCTGTGGCATCATCAGATTGCATATAAAATAATCTATAATATGCATCCATGTTGTCAGCACAGCTTTCTATGGCAAATAATGTACCTTTCAGGCTGCACCGTTTCATTTGTGAAAGAAGATGCCTCCGTGCTCCTTTAGTGTCATATAGCATGTGTACAACAGATTCTCACCATATAAAGCAAAAAAATAATTGACGATTTTCTGATCAAAATCGAAGCCATATATGGCTTATGTTAAGTGGGACTGTTGGGGTAGATAGACGTTAGCTTGGCGAGAATTAAGAATTATTTAAGGTTAACCGAAATTTGTAGTTGTTAGAGGATTTACTTTTATTGTAAATAGGACATGGTTGTTTTCTCTCTTTTTTTCCGTAAATTATTAGTGTATTCTTTGTGTGGGTTAATAACCCACTTATGATGGGTCATGATATTCGTTTGTTCCCCCCTATTTAATTATTAAGGTTTATTATTATGTATAAACTATTTCACTTTTGTATTCATCATATCAAGGACATGGTGATTAAATTTTTGTATTCTTAAATGCATCATGTGCAGCACACAACCTCATGTGCATGTATCCAACTTAAACACAATGATATTACAAATTAGCATACGCCAGTACCAGTATTAATGTCACCGTCGTCGAGTGGTCTCATTAATGAGGTGGTTTAGTGGAAGTACGTGCTGGTCCTTTCGTGAAGATTTGGGACCGCGCAAAAATTGTCTTCGCATACTGGTGTTCGTGTGGTCTTGATAGGAGCTTTTGCGGTACACAAAATTGGCCGTGACTTTCACAGGGTGCAATTCAAGGTCATCGTGGTTATATATTTACAATAATGCCACTATAATAACAGTTTGTGTTTGCTTGTTTTTGACGTTTTTTCAAAAGTAAGTTTGAGCATCACTTTTGATTGTGCAGTTCCCATTCGTAGATATCATTTGATCATATATTTGAAGCATAGTGTATTTCTGCGACTGATGTTCATTAAGGTCCACTTCAGTTAAAAATTGTATGTAACATTGTATCATTTTGATTCTGCTGTAGCCGCGCTCCACTGTCTGTTTCATTATTTTGGTGTACAGTATTATCCTCGCTTGGATTAGAAGTGTATGTAGTATAATCATTCCTAGATTGCATATCCTGAAATTTGTACAGTTGTCGTAAAATCAAATCAGATTTTGATTGTCGTTCTGCAAACAACTTTTCTCTCAATGCCAGCACTTTTGCATCCATGTGCAGTTGAACGTCTTCTCGACTGACAGGTGCAGGATATCTGGACGTTTTCTCTCTTCCTTTTATCCACTCCAAGTCCTCTTTACTCACTTCTATTTCTTGCCACCATGGCTCGGTGTTGTCTATTTCAACTACTATTCCTGGCATCATTCGGACGTCAATTGTTGAGGACTTAAAGGAACGTTGGGGAATGGGAACAAAGAATGCCAGGAAGCAACAGCCAATCACCAGCAGGCTTGTGACACGAATCATCAACAAGTTGGCGCTCATCTGAAGATGGAAAAGGGGCGGAAACTGTGCATAACAATGAAGGAAACAATATAATATGAAATGATATTGTAGATTCTGTAGCACAAAAAAATCCTGCCGAATTATTATAATTTGCTTGAGATGTGTGGCAACCATTTCGGTACTCAAAACTTTCGTTGTATTTGTCAAGTACCTTGAAGTTCTACTTTGAATGATGAGCAAGTGCAATGACAAGTAGTCAATGTCAACAATTGATGTTTTACTATTTGAAGCTACATTTACATGCCAAACACCTGCCATCTATTTAATATACTCATATTAAACTAATAAAAGCTTACGTTATGTTGAGCCTCCATTGTAAGTCAATCATTCCAAACACAACTTATAGACAACACTGTATTTTGATGATATCGCTTATTTATCTATATACAAGTGACCTCTTTGTTAGAGATGTGTTTACTATAGCAAGTAGCGAATTCAATTATTGTCCTGGTGCATTGTTGTCATATTTCACTGCCTTAAGGCACAACAGGTGCAGTAGATATACGTAGAAAGTGCAGTTATATGTAAATTAGTTTCAACTTCATACTATCTAATGATGTTTCTGTTGCCATTACTGTGCAGGAATGTATTATGAAAACTTAATTCTTATGCATACTTTCAATCATTATTTCCCATATCCAATCAATCCAAAACGCCCGAGGAACAAACTATACAATCAAAATCCATACAGTGTGCCTTGAAATCACCGTAGAATTGTAACACTAATTCATTGGAACAGCTGCAAATTGAATTTTGTAGTATCATCGTAAAATATATATATCGACCCAACGACGAAAAAGTAGATACATATATTGCGCATCGACCTTCATCCTACAGAGCTAGATTTATGCCCGAGCTTCTTTTTTTTCTTCTTATTGGTTCCCTCTATTCTAAATGCCTGAGTTTCATTTGAACATCAACAATTCTATTCCAACAGCATTAATGCGATGCCCATATATTACACAATGCATATAATCTAGAAAAAAAAATGTATCCTAGATGCAGACCCGTGCTCAAATGGGTGGGGGTTGTTTTGAAAGTTCTGAATAGTTGGACTTTAGTGTGAACGGGAGAGGGAATGGTGGCAGGATAGGGTGAAGTAGTTGAAACCGTTGACATTATGAAATATCAGTCGCTTTCGTGTGGGACCAGGGTATAGACTAAACATCATTACGTGTTTACTCTTGGACTCACATTTGATGGTTCATACTTGAGAATCAATGATTTGAATGACGTTTAATTTTGATAAGTGGTTTTGTAATTGAATATGAACAGTAAAAACATGTAGCAGGCTACTTTGATGACATTTTCTATTAACTTTTGGTATCCCCTAACTTTGAGATGACGTATCTCATCAAGTTTATTTTGTATCTTTCTGTTTATTTCATATGTATGCACTATGCAGCTCTGAAGCTACTGCGTTCTGTATTAATATATTATGGGGCAAAAAATATGGGGGATAGAAATCAACATATGCTTTAGTATTACATATCTACGAATAATGTTTATTCAGTTTTCTCTCTAATTTATATCAATGTACACCATTCACTGTAATACAGATGCCATGATAAGCATCAATGACGACTAGACCATACGACCTGAACTTTTTCAATAAACTTTTAAAAACACATAACACACATTACAACCAAGTATGAAATATCTCAATTTCTGGAGAATGTTTGTTTTAACCTTTTTAATCCATTACTGTACTATAGTCAATGAACACAATATACATTACGATCATATGAATTAACCTATATGTGCATCTTCATATGTAAATATTGATAAATTAGCTTGCTTCAGCAATCTTGAGTTCCATAAGTTTATAAGCGGTGTTATTATAGAGTTGATCCCCAAACTTCTCCATGGTCCTATCAACATAAAATTTGGACATGAGTCTCTTGCAAGCCCCCAACTGGCCTAAATACTCGTCAAAGTGACATTTCTTATAATGATGATTCCTACCCAGCTCCAAGGGTACATCAATAGTCCAGTGCATCCTGTCATTGTCATACTTCTCAAACCTCTTCCAACACAGGTGGTTATGCAGAGCCCAGCATGTCTGAGGATCCGTAATGGACTTGGTAGAGTAACCAAAAATGCTTGGTCTTATATGTTTGAAATACCTCTGCGTTATTAAGAACCACGGTTCCTCGCGCTCAGGCCCAAAGTCAGTGAAAAAGTACACGTTTCTAAACATGAATGACACGTGGGGGTTTGGGGTGGGTTTTGCCTTCACAATCTGTGACATCATCTCAGTGTAGTTTCTCGCCGTGCGTGGTACTATCATCTCGTCAACGTCCGTGCATATGATTTTCTTGTAGCGGTACATGTTTCTGTAGAGGCAGTCGTTGATAGCTAGAATGATGGGAAATAAGTGTGCACAGTTTTATTTTGTGATGAAGTAGGGTCTCATTAGTGCGAAGTTGCTTATCTCAATTTATCCTTCATTTAGGCCTAATATTCTACTATTCCTACATGGTCAATTTTCAAAATGGAATATTCAAAAAGTGTTCGTTTTGCACATTATCAGAGGGATGCCGGGTAATAAACTGCATACCTGGTGACATGTTCAGCAATATGACATACTCTCCATCATCGTCAATTATACTGGGCATTTGCTTGAAGTTTACGAAACCTTTCTTTGGCATAGCTGCGAACACATACGCAGCATCAGGTGTGAGCTCATCTGCATAAACCGATACCTCCCCAACTCCAAACTGCCGGTTCAACTCTAGCCATTCTACCAGCTGAAATAGGTACCGTAAACGATAATATAAGTGATTTAGTATCATTTCCTAGCCAGGTTTCAGGTACATATAATTCAAGCCGCATTAAAGCTAAAAGTTCATGTGAAAATAATCAATCTAATGATTGTATATCTGTTTTATCTTCTCATACAAAAATATTAACGATGAGGCCAAGAGATCTACACGAAAACCAAAGGATATTTGGAAGTAACTTCGAAATGAATTCTTGGTAAACCATATCTTAGTTGTGGCACCTTGGTGGGGTCATGGTACCAGTAGATGACGGACATGCACTGTCCAACCTCAAGTTGCTCTCCAGGCGGGGGCTTCACGGGGATTTGCACGGGCAGGAGGTTTGTCGGCTGCTGGTGCCACGTGGTGATCACGGACACGTGCTGCGGTGGGGCTTTCCCTGTAAAAACACGGGTAGATAATGCAAATAGATCACATTTCTTAAATGACTAGAAGTCTAACGGGGTTGCATTGATTGTCTACAAGCGTTACAAGAGAATTTATAGATATAATGACCACGGCAGGCCATGCTCAGCAATTGGTTCAAAGGGGGGAGGGGGAGGGATCCGTTTTTATGCTCGCGGGCAATCGTCCTATGAAAACCTTTACGTGTTGTATCTGTAGATTTCAATTATATTCTTATTAGGTCTTACCAGAAGGAAATATGACACTCAAAAAGGTTTCAGCCTGGAACACGCGAACACTCCCACGCAGAGCACTGGCCTTCACTTGAATAATTAGATCATTTGACCCAAGTCCTCATGAAGTATTTTTAAAAGGTTATGTGCACATTGGGTAGACATGATGTTACATTTGTATTATACTTGATGGTTACGTTCTGCTGTGACATTCCTATTATATTCGAAATATATGCATGTTGTAAGCAATGCTGTGCCCTTAAGTGTAATACAAACGGACTGCACCGTATTGTTACAAATTTGACGTTACCAATCTTGAGGTCGCATGTGAAGATGTAAGGCTCGTATCGCACGTCCGTTCTCTCTGTTGGATGAATTTTTGCCCCAATCTTTGTATTGACAGCGATTGCTGCATCTGGCTCTCTTTGATCATCATACCTGTAACATGGGTTCAGCTTGAGTATATCATGGTTGAAATACGTAGCTCCACACTGCATTTATACTTGTAAAATGTATTCAAAATACAATAAAAATACAGATACCAAAGCAGACAATGTTGTCCAGTAATTTTCACATCGGCAATCCCTATGATTCTGATCACGTGTTTGTCGAGAGCTGGCCTATCATCATAATATGCTGAGTATAAAAATATCTCGATGCCTCCCTTTTGCTGCATTTGCCACTCGTTTCTCCACGTTGTCACTATCTTTGGTTTACTGAAATGCTTATTGGACACAGACACAACAGTGCCGCTCATGTTTGATGCTCTATAATTGCCCAGCTCTTCCAGGAAAGCAACCGACATATTTTGGGGTTTACTATCAGCAACAATGGATTCATCGTCATTTTCGTTTTGTGGTTCCTTTGTCAGATTTGTGCTAACACCCGGTTGGTTGTGTACCGTAAGATCTCCATGTGTCATGTGTTCATATCTTGGTAGGAGACTGAGATCATTATATACGGCAGTAGGAATTGTAGTTTGCAATAATTGGACCCCGTTTGATATTTCCGGATTTGACTTTGCACCTTTCACAAAACTTGCATGAGGCTGCTTTGCTTGTATGCTACTGTTGTTAGCACGCTTTTCTTGAATCTTTCTATCCTCATATGCAGCACCATTTTCAAAGAAAAAACTGAATTGAGACCTGGTGTCAACCGTATCATAATCACCTATGGGCCTTCTATTTTCGTGCAAACCTCCATTTGGTTGACGACCCACCGTTCCTACAGAAAGTGAATCATTTTTTAGTTTGTGCCCTCCTTTCTTCTCATTTGGCTTTCTATGTTGAATGTTATTGGGAGCTTCGCCGTTTCCTAACTGTTCATTATTGTCAGGTATATTATGGGGTCTTCTTGGGCTCGCTGGTTGTACATGACTAAACTCAGTCCCTCTCACAGGAAATCTCTGTGATGGAATGTCATGGACTCCTCCAACGTGCATAAATTCCTGCACAACGCCTGGATTGACAAAATGTTTTACTTTTTTGGCTACATGATTCTTCACACGTCTAATACCACCCTTTCCTTTACTGCGTTTTGTCTGTTGGAAAATTCTAAACTTCTGCATGTTAAGGTGGAGGTCTGAGAGCGTGTTTTCAACTTTACTAAGATTCCTGAAATCTTTCACTTTCCTATTCTTGTAATCAACTACGTGTTGAGCCTCGTGCACATTATCATCGATATGGTTACCGCTTTTGACTGAGTTTTTATTTTGTAATCCTAGAGATTCTGCGTCAAGCTGTTTTGAAAACAATGGTGACTCTTCAAAAGTCGTTGGTGGAAAATGAGGATCTTCTCTTGCTCCACCTTCACGATGAAGTGGTGGAAAGTTTATTCTGTCATGGTAGATGGGCGCGTCTTCTTCAACTAGGACATTTTTCCCAAACCTTCTTGTAGGATACTGATGTAGTTGTGGTGATTTGGACGGCTCTAGCATCTGACCATACCTAACAAAATGAATATTATGGTGTAAACTTTTGTATAGTCGTTAGTAAGTAAACTCACGTATACACATGTTTAGATTGAATAATAACATATAATGATACTGACTTGAAATTATGTTGATATTTTGTATTTGGGGAATATGTCATAATATAAAATAAGTCTCCAAGTCCGGTATAGACTGTATCACGTGATCCTCTGGTGGGATTCGATCCCACGACCATACGTCACCAAATCGCCTAGCAGTTAAGACTGACTCACTAGTCCACTCGGCCACTGAAACTAGTTGATATAGTTCTAACCTGACCTAGATTCATAAGTCTAATTACTTAATCAGAAATTATATCTATGTTTTCTATATAGCTTGTATGCAGTACCTTATGGCATGACCATTAACAATTGCTGCTTCACGTTCTAATTTATCCTTTGCCCCGTTAATAAGCACTGAATATTTTTCTATGTCCTTCTCATCTTGGTTGTTTTGAAGCTCGTCTTTGGCTAGCTGTTCAGGCTCTACAAGTTCCACCTATCGTGAAAAGTATGTTAAATTACCAACAATCCTAAACGAATACTTCCCAGTCTATTTAGCTTTCTCTTAGAGGGAGAGGTCAAAGCAACGTTATTGAATATTGCAATGTCTGTAGCAGAAACTATTCCTCGTTGTGACGCAAGATAATTCGTACGTTGCTGATCAAGAACTGCATGAATATGGAACCAACAACCACATGCCACAAGTTCAAGTTCAAATATGACATGCTGTAAATAGCATCACAGGAATATGTTGTATTACCTTGTGAGACTGTGTGTGAAAATTCCTAGTCGCATGATGTGCATGTTCACTCGTGTGCGTTTCGTGAAGTGCTTCCTCAACAATTTTATGGTGAGGTTTATGATGTAAATGCAGGAGGCCCGCTGAGAGTACTTTACGAGGAGAGGACCATTGATATGCCGTTAGAATCAGCATCACTGTGATAGTGATGATGCCAGTTAAGAACAAGCAACGGCCACGGCGGAACCCCATCTACAATGAAAAACTGGGTCGGATGGAACATAATCATTCTTTTAATCTTTTTATTTTTTTCCTTTCTTTTTTCCATTTGTAATCTCTGAGTAATAAGGGACGGTGCGATATTTACCAGGCAGGGGGACCGGTGCATTTGGTAGGGGGACAGGTACTTTTTTCAAGGTACAAAGTAGGGGGGCCGGATGATTTGTTATTCTCTTTGGGCATGCGACATGTACTTTTTTCAGCTGCTGAAATCCCACCTCGACGTGAGCGAATCGTACAAATTAATCACGCGAATATTCATGGGAGGAGACTCAGACTTTTTTTTATGAAAAGATGTCATGGGACATCTATATGCACCGGTCCCCCTGCCTGTTAAATATTGCACCGTCTCTAAGCGAAGAGAATGCTTACAGGCGCAGCAATGATCAGGATGAAGCACAGCTTAGTCAATGGTAAATATAATGACCATTATTTAATATACCAGTGTATAGATTGATTGTTATAATAGTTCCAGTTCATTTCATTTTTAATGGGGAGCGAGAACTGGCTACGAAACAAGCCTTTATGTGCACATACTTGTCTTCTGCATCCACTGCTACTTGGAGAGTGTCTCGAATATCCGCAAAATACTCAAATCACCTTTGCCAATTCACAAACATAAAAAAATCACCACAATCACTATGTTTTAGCTGCTAACGTTATATAATCCATTACTACCTACTGTGCATTTTGATACTCATCATGGTTGGTTTATTACTGTATGTACTGTCGAATGTTCCTGGTAATTTCTTTTTAGCCTTGGGCTATGATTTGACATGTCATAATCATATCATTCTAATGTTGCCACTTGAGGGCTCTAAAGAAAATAGCACTAACATTTCGTAGTTTTAATTGTGTGCGGGGGATTTTATGAACATACGTGCCTCCCAGGTGAGTGTGAGTATATGTTTTGTTCAAGAACATATAAGCAATATATCAATTAAATGAGAGCCATTTAGAAGTAGTGCAAAGTATACTGAATAGTTTGGACGAATTTATCAAAAATAGAAATTTAACTGACAGAAAAGAAAATATTAAATATGAGCCAATTTAAGAATAATACCGAGCTAAATGCGCTTGCAGATTTCAGAGTTTGGACGCTATGTCATCAAATACAAAGTATAATTCCCCCGGGTATAATTCAAACAGGATCCGCAACGGGTGACTGTCCAGATGACACATAACGCAAACACTAAGCACAACGCAAACAAGGCGACTAATAAAGATACTGATGCCATTTCGGCCGACGATATCACCAAAATTCGTTCAATTTGTGTACTTGTTCTTTTTTTACCAGAGGACGTTGTGTAAAAATATAAAGCGTACAGCACCAACAAAGTTTATTCTGCGCTGAAGATTTTTTATAACAAACGGTAACATAATACATGTTCAATTGTATGAAAACTTTACCTATTCATTTTGGGATACTATCATTTAGTAATTTAAAAAGCAGTGTCTCTCAACCACAATATCGTCAGGTATCTTTGTAGTTCTGAACGATAATACGGTGAATGATTGAGACTGAGTTTGATCTTGACAGGAAACTCCCTGCCTGGGAGTTTAAAATGTTTTGTACTTATCCTTTGTAATCTCGGTGAACCCTGAATATAAAGTACAACGCATATATCACAGTTGTATGTAAGATCACCATAGTTGAGTTTTTAAAGTTGCTTATCGATTATCGATAAAGATTTGGTTGGGATTTCAGATTTTCAATTTTATTTTATTTTAGAACATGAAAGAATACAGCATATATTAAGAAACTTTTCACTATGTCTGTGCCATATGAGCGCTATGAAGATGAGATCCATATTGAGGATCATGAACGTTCTGGATCAGAATCCGATGAAGAGGGGGAAGGTCATGAGCGTCGACTTCAAAGAGCCCATGAAATGTTCGGCACACAGTGGCCTAGACAAACTGGAACTCTACAGATTGTCTTGGGTTTTGTCCTTACTTGCTTAGGTTGGTATTTGAAATAGCATATCAATTATTCTTATGGACATCTAAAAAACTTTAAGTAGAATTGTACACGCGTTTTCAAACTACCACCTAAATACATGTTATTCAATGATCAATGGTTTCCCGTGCATGTTGGTTTGCTGTATCTATCATAATCACTATTATTCTAGAATCTGAAATATATTTATTGAATTGTTAAAGTATTTAAAAGATTTGATGATAAGTTAATGATAAGAAATATTACTCTCATTATTGATATTATAATTGTTATCCTGATAAAAAAAATCAAACTAATTTTTAGGTTTTTACATTTGATTACATTTGAATTGATTGTAGGTCTGGCCGAAGTGATCGTGATCCCACTTGTACAAGACAACAGTGTTGACGAAACCCTGACGTCTATAGTCAAGCTATCTGCCTCCAACACCTGGGGGCTGGGGATCTGGGGAGGTCTAGTCCTCACTATAACGGGAAGCATCGGACTGAGAGCTTCTCTATACAGAAGTGTACAAATGGTATGTAATACAAATGACATAATTGTGTATTTTGATTTTTTATCATCTTTTTTATAAACATGAAATTCATTGTAACTTCAACAATGTCGGAATATTTTGCACATAATTGCAGGGTCAGGATTAAGTGGGAAAGTACTATTAATCAGCAGGACAAGTAAACCTGTATAATATACGTATTTTCATGAAATATCCATTCAGCTACTCACTCTGCTAAAAGATTGTCAAATTTCTATTCGTCAATAATGAGGGGATGAGTGCTTAACCCTGGCCCTGATAATGAGTAGGCCTGCTTACTGTATTAATCTTTATAAATTTAAAAATTAAAAAAAATATATATGTTTCAGGTTTATATTTTTTTCTCTGTGATACTGGTTGATGTGGTTGCATTCACTGTGGCAGTGATAATGATCATTGCGGGATATTCCAAGCACTACACAACACGAGAAGCCATGCAGGTAAATTATAAATACAATTTATATGTTCTGCAATTGTGTTCTTGTGTTCAGTTTACACTTATTTCGTATAAAAAGGAAATTGGATTCAGCAAGGCAAAAATGCGACATGACCCGTCTCCATAACAAGTGGTGCATTGGAATTTGTGGGAAAACAACAAATCATAAATACTATGGCTTTCTGTATTTTACTGTAATTATCTAGTGGTAATCAATATCCTTTTTCTTTCTTTTTTTCCAGAATGACCTGTTGTTTGGCACACACGTGCTGACATCAGTATTCCTCGGTCTGGCCACGTTGCTTGTCATCCACTCGTTCACTCAGTACTATGAGGATGTGTTCTGCGGTGAGATGCAGCTCTGTAAGAGAACCATCCACTGCTGCTGTCCATGTTGGTGCCCTCCAGTCAGTATTGTGTTTATTTTATTACTGAAAATACCCTGAGTGTGACTATACAAGACCTTTTGTTCTTTTATGTTTAAACACTGTCATTTTAAGTAATACTATTTTACACAGATGCATTATTACTTCGACATTTCAAGAGTGTAGAAATTTTTTATGATCCAAATTATGATCCAAATTCTGGATCGGGCATTTACAAGAGCATGGACATTTGGATCGAAGTGTATTGTTATTTTGAGATTATTTATCGAGCTTGTTTTGAGGTTAGATTCTACTATAATTTTGAAATTTGTACATCGTAGTTTAAAGTAACCGTGAAAGTGATCAATTAATTTTCCCATGACTAAATCCACAAACTTGTACAATTTCATGTACAGTTGAGTTAGCTCACACGTTAACTATTTCTTTCAGGCGGTTGCTCAGCACGAGTTGCTGCAGAATCCCATGGGAACTGATCGTCCTCCGAGTCTGCCAGTGTAATTATGACTACAGACACAAATCTTTGATACAATTTACATACATGTACATGTAGTTAAATCTTCATTGAACCTTTAAACTCAATACTAATTTTTATGAAATATTCTATCATTATGACATGTTTTTTTAGCATTAACCAACTATTGATTATATATTTTCATGATGGATTTGTCTTATTGTTTGCTATCTAGATGCATATATTACTCGTATATTGTGACTGCTCGGATAAGCGATTTTATATACGGTATTGGAAAAAATACAACAATGTACTTTTCTCCTTGTTCAACAATATGGACTCTATAGAAGACCACAGCATAACATGTATTCTAGTATTTAAAATTTCCATTTTAAATTTAGCATACTTAGTACTATTGAAAATATGTCATAGACAAGACACAGTGAGAGAATTGCAGGACATAGAAAACAATGTATTATGGTATTACTTAATACTGTATTATTGTGTGTTACTTTTGTAAGCAAGATATCTTCATATTTTCATTATTCATAGTCATTTATCTTGTATTCAGAAGTGAGCATGAATGTTTGCCAAAAGATCAAAATTGTCATATAGATATAATCTATAGACACTTGTTGCTGTCAGAGCACTATCCAACTGCTCCGTTTCATGAACAACCATTTAATGTTTTACATAACTCTGGTGCGCATTGATGAATTCCAAATTTTTAATCATTGTTGTGGGGAATGAAGCTTAACACCCAATGTGTAGTGAATGGCTTTTATTGCAGCTCAAAATTTTGCTGACACTCTGAAGCTAGTTATTTTACGCCACATACATTGTACCCGTTACCTGGTTGTTTGAGGCCAGTTCAGTGTAAGTTTGCTGTTCGTTTTAGACATTGCTTGTCAGTTCATATACTATCACTTTCATTTTTGAATGTTTAAAAAAACGCACATCAGAATGTTGGCAAAATTTTGAGCATGTTCAAAATGTTGCCTATGAATGAAACGACCAAATATTGACCCAAAGATTAAGAGCGTACCCTGAACTAGTCCCTATTACCCGCATAACTAATTTGACAATAGATCAACACGCTTTCATATTTTTAAACATCACTTGATCGTTAACCGCTGTGCAGGGCGGTTGGACAGCACTTTAACGTACAGTTTATATTTAATTTATTCTTTATTTTCTAATGTGAAACTAAGGTTTCATTAGAATAATTTTATATTAATTAGTCACAATTTATATGTGTATACAAAATGTCTATAAAATCGAATTGCCTTTTTGCCTGTACAGAAGAATACCAATGTACCTATAAATTTTTTTTTAATAGGTTTTATTTGTGACTCAAACGTCAAATCAATAGTCATTTTATAAACAATATATTACTGCAGTTGTGATTGCGGTCATTTGAGTTAAATATACAGTCATTATACCTGGTGTATCTATTTATTTATTTATTGAATCATAGTTTTGAAAGTCAAGTTTGGTAGCTTTCCACATGTTTTATGTTGTCCCATAGCTTTGATAGGACTAAACTTTCTTTTAAATGTTTGCTTTTTTTTATTATAGATATCTAGTCTGATTGTTTTCTTATACTCTTATACTTATTAACTCATTAAAGAGATTACATTGAATCTAATGGGACATAAAACTAGTATTTATGGTATTATGATTTATTACCTGTAAATACCTTATTGTTTTGCAATATTTTATATACAATATTAGTAAAAAATATGTACAAGTAGGAATTATACTCTCTGTTATATATTCTATACAAAAAGTTGAAGTAATATTGATCTATGTTATGTATGTATGACCTATGATTTGTGTAACTAAGTTCTACTTCTTTTGTCGAAATCACTTGAGAATCAGTGAAAAAATGAAGAAATGAGGGTATTTATGTAAATACATGTGTACAGTATACAACTATTATCTTTTTCCTACAAAAATCATTTAATATGTGTCTTGCAGGTTTTAATAAACGTTTTACTTCAGTAGAAATTGAAAAATCATTCCAATAAAACTAATTTTACTTTTTTTTATTTTTGAGGCGTGAATCTCTTATGTTTTATATTCTAATCTCCTCTCTATGTGGTCTACACATGAGAATTATGTTTTATAATTTTCATAATCAAATATACATATATTTGTCTTCTGTGAAATTTATATGGGTTTTGTATCATTGTAGAAACTGCAGATCGATGTTCACATTTGTGTCTTGGAAGGGGTTTGTCACTATGTATTGCATGAAAAACTTGTACTTGGTGTATTTATTCAATATGGAATAAAATACTGATATATACGACAAAAGTTTTGTCAAGTATAAAGAAAATCTGAGAAAATTGTAAATTTTGAACACATCGCTATAATTTGAGATCTAAATAAATGTATGAAAAATGTCATGAAATTTGTGTTTTTCTCAGTATCAATCATACGGTTTTCTTTGAATAGGGTTCTCAATACTAAATTTTAGTTTTTTAATGTAGTAAGTATTGCATTGCAATATTTGCTGTGAAAGGAAAGTTAAGGAGAACATCACTTTAAGTTTGAAAATAAATAAAATTTGCATATCTGGGCTAACTTTATTACAATAGATCACCATGGGCCTTTAATCCTTATAATTCGAATTCCATTAAGAAACCGCCATGGATACATGAAAGTGAGATGAATTTGATGTAAGATGAGGAAAACATGTTACATGAAGGACGTGGGCTCTATGTTTTCATTATGACAATAAAGCGAGAAACAATAATTACAGTCATAACTTTATTTGTTATTTAATGTAAATAATAATTGAGCAAAGTATCACAGATTTGGCTCATATTAAAATATGCATGTTCTTTATGTAAATATTACACGTTTTTACCTGAATCATATTCACACACTTTCCTCAGTAGAGTCCATATATAAATGTTTTATGTGCAGTGAATAATTGCGTCTAATTTATACCAGAAAACACCAGTTTGGTATAAATTACTTGTGTGTGAAGTACCTCTGTATTTTGGCATACAAATGATTGTTTGATAGAGAAATTAACATTGGTGCCCTTAAAAGAAAAGGCAAAATATAAACCATGTAATACGAGTAAGAACAGAAAAAGCAACATTCAACATATAAAATTGTTTTTTTTTCTCCCAAAGTGACCTAACATATCCATGATTAGGCTAAAATATCACAGCATGGCTAAATTGTCATATTAATTCAATCATCAATCAATCAAATCCTAAATTTATTTTAAACAGGCCCTAATTATTCCTCATTCAGAGGGTGTGGCCTGGCTGCCCAGTCTGGATCTCAACCGTCCCCTCCAAGCCTTTCGGTCATTTGGATCTACAAAACTCAAATCACATAATTGAAATGACAAAAAAAATCAACTGTCTCTTGCAACAAATATGGTGTACCCAAATAATTTTGCCTTTTGGATTTAGCGAAGTGTGCAATCTGTAGACCTGTAGATGTTTTATACGTGTATACAAAAAGGTTAATATTCATACTTGATCATTTGATATTAACATACTTTTATCTTTACTTTATATTCTTGTTTCGTTATAAAAATAGATAGCCCAAATACATGCATCTAACTATTTTCGACTCAATCACAAAAAAAGTATTGTGATAATGAGTCTCCATCCTAGTTTTCAACAGGATTACTGTACATCTATCTCATTTCCATTGTCATTGTAAGTTTGACACTATTTCTGTTCATATCTAATAGTACCTTGTAGGTTCTTGACACACATGTATAAAGTGTCAAAAAATGTCATGGTTGGTTATATTTACAACTTCATTGAAAATCTGTTGACTTATTTTCATTACATCTTTGTTCGAATCTGTTCATTGATTCAAAATGGGAATATGATCCACTTTGAAAGATACCAATTAACATGCTTTTTGGTGCATAATATGTAGTGAAATATTGACATCTCAACATTACATATATTTTCAATTCATCAAAAAAAATTACAGTTGTATAGTGATTCCTAACATTGTTTCTCTCAAGTATTTTCTCCATTGGTTCAACTTCAAGATAACCAGTTTCTACATTAATTTAATTGTTATGGATGATTATTGCAGTTAACTTCGCAAATGTGTACATCAGGTGAAAGCTGCTGGGGACTTACAGTAGCAAGAGATATTACATTCATTAACCAATTCTTTTCCCATATTGGAGAAAACAAATTAGTACAAAGTCTATGTAGCATGCGTAAGGTTGTGGCTACACGCGACCCCTTCATTTATCCATCTTAATTTTCTTACTTGACACTCAAGCATATGAAATTGATAGCACACAAAAGATATCCACCTACTGGCCCAGGGCTTTCAGAGGGAATTGAACCCCAATTGTGGAGTATATCATCCTCATGTTATTAAATATAAGCACATTCAAATATCTGTGTAAATACCAGAGTAATAATACATCGTGCTAAAATCCTGCTGGCTTTTAGTTGAATGTTCAGATAAATGAGCATCACATTCTTAAACCAGTGGTAGAATTCCTCCCACTGACTGGAGCTGACTTCACTTTGTCTCTCTTGTTTTTGTCTGTCTTCATCACTGCTGGGGCAGTACTAGGCCGTGACACAGCAGGAAATTGCTGTAAATATGGAAATAAAATGATATAGTGTGAAATAATCGGGAAGGCTATGTAAAGGTGTTTTTGGAAGATTGTGGAATCGAACTCACGGCCTTCCGTCCATGATTCAGACCAGTCATAATTATGTCATGGGCGGACGTGCTAACCACTACACTAATCCCCCGAGACACAGTATACATGCTTCGGTTTTCACCTGTATCAATCTTTCACAATGCACGTTTCCCCTTGGAATCTATTATTAGCCTATCCAGCCTCACAGCCTTAATCAGTCATAGCCTGCTTATACGGACTATTACAAGCAGTCATCTTGACACACGGAGCCACACACACCACTATACTTATAGCTGCGTCTTACAGGCTCACCGGGCGTAATCCGGGCCACTTCTTTCACAATAGTAAAAAACGTCCATTCTTATATCAGTGTTAACTCTATGTTATTTTCATTTCTCTTCATGTATCATATACCATCCTCCATATACATGTAGCTTTCATTGGTTATCTAGACTAATGGTTAACCTTAACATATTCACTGTTATTAAACTTGTACCTGAGTAAACCATTCTTCATAATCTTCAACTGTCATCTCGACGATCTTCTCACGACAGAACTCTATGGATGCGCTGATGTCAGGACCACAGATTTCCCAATCTCTCATACCACTCAGTACCTTGAGAAATTTGTAGGCACTCTGTTTGCTTGCTTCAACCTAGAACGGAATGGGCCATTTTACTCCAAAATATCACTCTCTCCTTGAATAAACTTATGCACAGTAATCATATAAACCAAAAACAGTTGATTGAGATTTACCTGATTGTCAAAGTCATATAACTACAGATTTCTGCCAATTTGACAATCTGTTTTCCATTTTAAATTGTTAAGTGACCACAATGTGACATTTCAAACACTTGGTAGACATTCTTCATAAATTTCCTATTTTTTTTAGAAATATTATATGTATTCATAGTTCATTAGTAAGGGTTATTAATGTAAATTAAAATTTACTATAACAGTTTACCGGTAAGTAACTTAAAAAATACTTAATTCTTCAGATAATAATATCAGTTTAAAAATATTGTCACTTTTTCGATTAATGTTTTCCACCATGATCACCACAGTTTGAAGGATATAATGTTCAGCAAAAAGTAGTATTTCAAAAATTATCTAGAACGCAAAATACTTATAGAATCAAACTTATGCTTCGTCTAATTACAACCATAGAAACAAGAGTTAATATTCAAATGAACATGCAACATCAGGATCTTAACAAGATAATACCAGAATAGCATGCATTGGCTCATTAACAATATGAAAGTAATTAAATTATGTGAATATGAAAGATGGAACTTCTGGATGAAAAAAGATTGTGAATACATGTAAAAGTGCATGTAAATTGAAAACAAGAAATCTTTGGGGGAAAATATCAAAGCTTTATATAACTATAAATAGATCTTTCCAGAAGACATATATTATCAATAAATTGTGCACATACAATAAAATGGAATAATTCATTAGGAATCCAAATAATTGTGCATAAAATTTTTGTTCATGCTGTCATTCTCAGTGTACTTGCTTTCATGCAGGTACCTTCTGAAAATGATTTAAAGCCCAATTTTCGCTCTTCCATCTTTTTCTTTTCTTTTTCTGTCACCAAGCATTACGGTAATTGATTAGTAAATTTGAAAAAGGAGTAGAATTTGTAAAAATCACGTTCTTCACAAATTCCAACTGAGAGTTATAGCAACTGCTGATGCAATTGAATTTAGCATCTAGAATTCATATTCCATGTTTGATGATTTAGATTTAATTAGTCTAACCTTACTTCTTTGAGGCATTTGTTGGATTACATTTTTAACTCATCTTACATGGCAATTGCAAGTTAACATTTTTTTGCTTGGTACCAATAAATTAATTATTACCATATATCCATAAATATATTATCCTTTCAAACAACATTATTTGTAAACATAAATTCAGTTCATTTTTCAACTTCAAAAAATTAGAAATAAATAATTACTTCCAAATTTTCGGAAGCTAACAGATGCCTTGCTCATGGAATGAGACTGTCATAACTAACATTACCATTATTTGTACTGTAAAAGTTATTCCAATGAAAGCACCTACCAGACCATACTTTGCTAACTTGTCAAGAACTTTCTTGAAATTCCATTCTTCCATAACAGGCTCGGGTATTCCTAGTAAAATGTCGGTGTACCTAGATAAACAAAAGAGAACAAAAAAGACAAGATTATATACAATATTCTTGCCATTGTTAATCCTCAGAGTTTAATGAATCATTTGAATGTAATAATAGTTCTAGGCATCTATTTTATGCATTCTCAGAGAGACATACATGCATATTCAGAGAGATTTACCCAGTACATATACCCCAGACATATACAATGTATTCATAAAGCATCAAATCGATTAGTTTTCCAAACTACCAACTACAAATGACACTCATTATCTCAAAGTCAAAAGTAGGACGAATCCACATTGTAAGTTTGAAAGCAGCCTTATACAACACAGAATGAATTTGAGACATCATTGAGATAGAGAGATTCTACATTATTCACCCACCACTGCTGGTGTATGGAATTCTTTCTGTTGTTCTGTGCAATCAACTCTTCATCTGCTGCATTTTGAGCTCTCATTGCCTTCAGGGCACGGAAAAAACTGCCTTTAGTTGGTAAACACGAGAACTTGGTTTGGATTTTTCGCATTCGATCCCTAGAAAAGATACAAGTACATGTCAGGAGGAGAATAACATCTTGCATTTTTAAAGTATGAATGTGCTAAGATTTTTGTAAATGGGAAAAAGGGTTTGAGAAATGTATTTTCTTTGTTAACATTCCAACATTGTATGAATAAATTCATGCCACTTAAAAATCGTTCAATACAATACCTTTCATTTGCTTCCAAAGCATCATGCAAGTCGAGTGCTTTCTCTTCAGAAACTTCAAGAAACCTCTGTCTCATATCAATTGACATTGTCCCCAATCGCATGCTGTCTAGGTTGGCCTGGTAATCCAGAAGCTCAGCAGAACTATGCAATAATAGTTAGTATGGTGATTGGCCTACTGATTATTGTCTCCCATATGCCATAACCAAAACCATAATAATACAATCAAATATTCTGCTCACCTCTTGGGTCTGACATTGTACTCAGCTCTCAAATTCTTTTGCGACCTTTTCTCCAGGGGATTTGCTAATCTCTGAAATCTTGGATCCTCCTCATTCTTATTGAGCTTTTCAAGAATCAACTGAAATTGTTAGATATATTGTAATATATCTTTCAGTCTAAGTGAAATGAATTTGATAACTTGATATTTTGTTGAGGTTCAGCTGGTGTGATGTGCGTTGCCTATTTTCCAGATAACTAAACATTCTGAAAACTCAATATTATTCCTTTATACAAACTACAAAGTCTGATCCCACTGCACCACAAAGTAGTGTACATGTACCAGACTGCCTCAGCAGTTTCTGATCGTTCAAATACATTATTCATTTATTTAGTGTAAGCATTCTGTTTGTTGTTGTCAGATCTACAAACACTTTACTAATATGTCCAAAATGATCAGCTTAATATACATTAAAGAATTTGTACATGACCCTCATGCAAACTTATACTATCATTTTGATACTAGCTATTTAACTTCTGTAGATTTTGGTTACTCATGAATCCACCAGAAAGATAGAACCTCATACAGGTGGGATGCATGCATTCTGTATTCCATGAGTTGGTATGCTTACACAACAGAACATTTTTGGCAGGAACTAGCTATAAAAATCTGCATTCATGCACATTTTTAAGCTAGTCAATGGGAGTAGCACACAATTTGCATATTTATTGCGAATATCGACCTTTTTCATGTTTACAATCAATTGGATTATTAATCAAATTGTACAATAATCATTTTCTAATAATACTATGACTGATAGCTTCATTTCAAGTCAAATAGTGTACAAATATGTAACTAACCTTGTTATCTAATTTGAGCACCTATTGTTCAAATAAAATAATGACATAAATAATTTTCTAACGAGTAGATCTACAGCAGAAATACATATTCTTCCACTGTTGGTTATGCTTTTAAAGAATGAAATTTATGAAGAATTATTGTTATCGACATTCTAAAATGATTAAATAATTCAATTATGATTAGCTATTATACCTTTCTATCTGCTTCACTTAGAGTTTTATATTCAGGTATAACAGCCGTGCTGGGACGTCTCTTCGCTGCTGACCCTGCTATGTGGTCAGATTCACCACTTTTGTTTCTTTCTTTTCGTCTTTGCTGACTTGCAGATAGAGATAATGTTGATGCTGCAATTAAACATTTTTTTTATCCTTATTGTACATGTACATTACTTTTCACAATATATTATTTCAAAGAGGTACATGTGAATAAATTTTTTATTAATATTATTATGATCCACTCAGAAAACATGGACTGAACATTATCATTGTCTATAATGACCTCCATGAGGCTGGCTCAGGGACTTACCGTAATATGTTTATGTTTATGTTTGTTTTATTTCATACTAAAAGTACATAGTGTCATGCAATCACATAAAATATAGGCAATTTAGACTGTAAAAAAGAATAATGAAGATAGCATACATTCCTTACATTAGATGAAATATGCGGGTCAAATATGGGTAAACTCTGCCCTTAAGAGCCTCTCTCAGAAAAATCCACGTTTGAGGCTTTCCTTAATTGATTCACTAGTCCACTGTTTCGTCATATATTTTGAGAATTACTTTGACATATACAGTCTGCAGACCGAATGTTGAATTAATTGAAAAAGAATTATACAAGCTCACCACAACTATGGCAGGTGAAATATCGGTTCTGTCACTGCGAGTGCTCATTATCTCTAAATTTGACGTCTTTTCTTCCTGCGAATGACCATGACTTGTTTCTTGGTCTGGTTCTCTCACTGAACTATAATAGTCATCTGAATAAATAAAATGTAAGTTTAGTGTCTTAGATGATGCAAGTTTTTCACATATCTTGTCATGAAAAAAATACATCATTTGTGGAATGCATCTGTTCCAATAGCGCTTATTCTTAGTGATGAATAAAATTATGCCCATTCACTACATACTGACATTGAAATTAATTTAGAGATCTTTTTTATTGCTACATTTACCTTTACTATCATGGTCTTCTTGGTCGGTACCATCTCCCGTTCCACTAGTTGACTTAATCTCTGAATCTTCTGGAATAGGCTGACTTAGTCTGTTTGCAGTGGAATGGACACTCTGCAATTGTAGCCAAATAATTCTTTTTGAATCGGTGGATTGTAGGTTTTTGGTGGGTGACCACCACCTGTTATGAGGCTAATGAATGCCCGATAGCTGGCGAGGATCCTCAGAATGCTGAGGTCTACACATTCTGGGAAGCATAACGAACCAAACAAGATGGGATCAAATTTGAGCAAGGACTACAATAAATACTAGACCACCATCCAAGCATTGTTCTACAGAATAAAACAACTTTTGTGATATCCCATTATCCATTGAACTGCATTTTGCGTGACACATTCCATGGTGGTCATTTAAACAGGCAAATGCAAGCAAGACTTGTGCTTAAAAATACATGTATAGTGATTTCCCCATTAACACATGTACCATTATGCATTATCTCTAGTCTACATATAAGACAAATAGAGATTGGGGATCCAAGCTGGATAAAGTAAATACATAGTCATTCATAGAGTAGTTTTATTCATGTATCCATTTTCAGTCTCAGCTAATCTGAATGGAGCATGGTCAAATAAAATGGAGATAAATGGAAAACCACCACTTACATTGTTGAGATGTGTTATGCTTCCAGCAGGACTGATGAGAGTGGAACTTGCTGAGCTTTGCCGTCCATAGTGCTGAGGCTGAGAAGAGAACCGCCGAGGGGTAGCACTCAACATTCGCATACGCCTGTTGGAGTGGAATGTACGCCGACCCTGTGCTGGCTGTAAGATGAAAATAGCAATACATGTCACGATGTGTGAAATTTGTGGGCCATAATTTCATCCATAAAAATCATGGCTTAATATTGTTCAATGCAATATTCAATTGTCTCGAATACATTGGCATCAGGAAATAACTATAGCAAATATTTATCTTATGCCAATGTTAAATATTGGTATCTGAAATTTAATCATAAATTTAGGACTATGTAAGATAATGAACTGTTAAAGTGTTGATGATTATTCTAAAATACTATGATATTTTCTGTGGCATATGCTTTTCAAGTCTATTAGAAAGTTGAAAACTATAATGAATATACATCAAAATTGTTCCATTTTCTAAAGGTGAAAGACCACACCCAACGTTATAGAAATATTTAACAGGTTCTTCTTTGAAATATTATGAAGTTCAAATGGAACATTAAGTACTGGTAGACCCAATATCACACTTGAACCATCCCACTTTTGCAAAGTTATGTTGTTACCGGTACATGGTTACATTTCTAACATTTGATTGTAAGGTTATTGTGGTAACTGTCCTGGTGATCTGGACAGTCCTTATTGTGTCCTTTCGATTGTAAATATAACGTCAAAATATGTGAAGGTTGCCGTACAATTTTGAATTCACAAACACTATCTAATTCCCATAAAAACGTTTATACTTCAGATATATTTGCGTCGCTTCAGCAGCTGAAGTGAAAGCCTTGTGATCACTTCGTTTGTATGTCAGTATGTATGTATGTATATATGTCTCTGGACAAGCTAGAGAGTTTACCAACGAACCAATTTTGTTCAAACTTTACACAACTATGAGGTATAAGGCGACACCAAAGTGATTTGATTTTGGGCACTCTGCCAATTAAATTGTTGTTTCAACAGAGTCATTTATGGTCCATATTGGACATTTGCTGTAGTATCTTTAATATTGCTTGGATGGACACAATCAAACTTGGTACAATGCTTACATGCCTAGAGGCCATCACATCGATTCAATTTTGGCACTTTGCCAATTCAAGCGTGATTTCCAGGTGGCAATGTTTGATTATTTTTTTTCCTTTTCTTCAATAGTTTCAATACAGCTTCAACCATGAGTTCCAAATTTGATACACTGCTTATATACCTAATGCCCATCATCAGTGTCCAATTACGGCAATTTGTCAATCAAAGTGTTCTATCCAGAAGGCCATTGGTGGTCAATTTCGGCATTTTTAGCTTGACACATGACTTTCGTATTTCATACAATATTATGGGAGTGGTGACCACCACCTACATTAAACTTTGGCCCTTTGCTAACTAAATGAAAACTGCTCAGAGAGCACAGCATTGTGTAGCAGTTTATCGACATTTCTTTGCTACTTTCTTCAATACTTTCAATACAGTTTGAACCATGACCTCCAAATTTCATTCTATGTTCACATACGTAGTGACAATCAAATGTGTTCATATTTGGCGCTTTGCCAATTAAAGTGTGCCGTTTTTGTTCCGTATTCAACATTTTTATTAATAGTATCAATGCCTTTGAAGACAAAATCTTCAAACTTGGTTCACTGTTTACATTAATCGAGACCATCATGAGTTTTCAATTTTGGCTATTTGCCAAGTAAATTATAATTCCAGGTAGCCATTTTAATCTTTTTAAAGATTTCATTATTTCTGAATTTCCACTTGAACTACAACCTTCATGCTTATAGAATATTTTAATCGCCCATATGTCAACGTTGTTCTAGCGATGCTGTGTTCTTTGAACACTTTTGATCTAGTTCTATTTTTGTTAACCTTTAAGATATGAATAAGATAACCGTGTTGAGCACAATTTCTATTTTTGGTAACGTTTAAACGATGAGTTAAGATGAACTGTGCTGAGCAATATCAATTAACGCAGATGCAGTTTTGTTCAATTTAATGTCCACTAGTCAATAAACCATACCAAATACTCTAGAATTGTGAATTGTATGAATACTTATTACCATACACTCATACGCAACAGAACATTAGATAATCAAGCAGTACCTTAGATGTCACAAATCCTAAAATATTTTCTATCAAAAGTTAACAGATATTTTATTTTACTTTTTGCATAGTTTTATAATTTATTCATTTCAATCAACAACATTTTTAATGTGAAAAATGAATCTTTGTTAGAAAATATTAACAATTGAAGAATCTCACCTTATTGGAGCTGTGTCGAATAACGCTTTTCCACTCCTGCTCAATCTTGCTGTCTTCTTGCTTCTTGTTCTTTAGTTTGTAACCACCAATTTCACTGAAACATATCATATTTATAACAAACTGCTGACAAATTGTAATCATGATCAATCATCATAAGTTCTGCAAATATAATGCGCTTGATTAATTTGTGATACCTCAAACTTGGGGCTCCATCTATAACACAGTACCTAACAAGAACATACTTACTTGAGGTTCCACGATGTGGAGATGGGTGACATGGTCTGTGGTGGATCTGTATTCATAGCCTCTAAAAGCCAGTAAAGGCAGCACAGCTGACGGAACACTGCCTGCCTGAAACAGTCATGCCATTTTTATTCCCCCTGTGTTGAATGAAATACACATATTTTGCTGAAAATAACAAATCATTTATCGTAAGTTACAGAATGAGAATAATTCTTAGAACCCACCCAGCCACTTTTACAAACTACTTTCTTACAGTGAATTAGACACTTTAATATGCATTCCTGCCAATACAAAATAGTAATAATAAATCAACGTACTTTTCATTATGATCAAACTGGTATGCGTTTGTGGCAGTGGAGAGGTTCGTGTGCTGTGGTGTGTAGGGACGCGTGGCAGCCGCTCTCTTCTTGCTACTGCCCACACGGGATGAACTCCGGATACTGGCAGTTTTGGACGGATCACCACTGGCACTTAGCAGATATGTGGATTCCACACTATTATATGAATATAATTTTTTGAAAGAACATGTTTCAATTTTTTTTTTATTCACAAGAGCATAAAGAGCATAGACTCAACATCAAATATTCATGATGTTTTATATTATAAGAATGAAATTTAAATTTGAATTAAAGATTCACTTTAATTATCAGACAATTAAAACTGACATATGAATAGGACTATTTGTGCTAAACTTGCAACAATAGAGCAATGATGAATTTGTAATTCTTACCCTTGAAACGCAACTTTACTTTTGGATTCACCATCATCCATATTATTCATGGTACCACCATATGTACTGGTGGCATCTGTAACTGTTCCTGCGCGATAGCCTAGAAATAATTTAAAAAAAGAATCATACTTTTACTAATTTGAAGTTATCTATATTAGCATGGAATCAAACCACACCCTTGAGCTATCAATTCCATGAATATAGTGGAGTGTTACTCTGCTACTTTTGTGATTCATGACCAATCCATCACTTCTTTTGATATTCAGCTACATTGTGTTATACTGGTAACATTTTATATGTTCTTATCTTTTTTCTTTTTTTGTTCTTGCAATGCAATGATAAGTTTCAGGGTTGAGCATGAACAGGCCGGTTAGAATATCATCTTTACCAAGAGCAGATGGATAGTGAATGGATGGAGGTGGTTTTACAGATGGGCTTCTTGCTTCTTGAACTTCTGCCATTTCAACATCACCCACTGTTGACTGAGCTGGGTCCAAAGTGATTGCTGATGTAGACATAAACCTGTTTAAAACAAGAACAAATACATAGCAATATTGATGTGTTGAATCTTTTTTATTTTGACTTTAAAATATCAAATACTAAAATTAGCATAATCCATATCGGCAGTTGGCAAGTGGTAAAAACATAATTTGATGATAATTATACATAGACATGCATTTTTTTTCAAAATCTTTATTGAAGATAAATATAGTTGAAAAATTAACATATCAATCAAATTTTAGTTTTGCTGTAAAAGCAACATAGACGATATTGCAACATAAAATGAAGCACATGTAAGAATATATATATATTGTGATTTTAGATTCATTCTAAAAGAGTAAGACAAATGAAAGTCACAACCTGGAACCCAGTACGGTAAATTTTGCACTAGGAAGAAAATGCCAGTGTTTTATGATTATTACTCTGAATTCTGAATACAATAACTCAAGTACAGTGTAATAAACAAGCAATCATGATCAAATCACAAAGAACAACATTATGACTTTTAGACAAAGGTAAGTATGCATCTATCAATATTTAGTCCAAAAATATGTGTGAGGAATTTCAATAATTGCTTTGTTCTGATAAAATACAATTATGGTTAAAAAATGGTGCCACATGTACATAGTATAATAATATAATTGTGAATGTGTAAGGTGCTTATCTAATCAAAAATCTTTCATTATGAATACACTAAACAATATAATTTCCCATCACATTTCTAATTTGTATTTTATGAATCAAATACTGTGATTCCTAAAGACTGTTTTATTTGAGCCAAATATCAATTATAGTAGGAGCTTCCAAATATTATTCATAGACTTTTGCTTTAGCTTTCTGATTCATATGGAAGTTTCTACCTATTGCTGGATTGAGTTAATATCAATTTATGATATTCACTATGAATGTGTAAATTTCACAAAGCAAGAAAGGGAAAGAACAAAATATCTGCCAGATACATTGTGAATGCTGTATACAAAGAAATGTATGAAGTTTAACCTATATTATGTATTTGAGCGTAAAATCACAGACAGATGCCAAGATCACACCATAAGCACAGGCCCAGAAGTGATCAGAAGTATGCACCAACATCAGAATCCATTTACATAAAAAGCAACAATCACTATCAGTCTTGACCACTTAGCAGTTCAAACCTAAACAATGCATTTTACTAATATCATGAATCTGAGAACTAAAGCAACTTTTCAAGAAATCATACTACTTCAACACATAAAAATTTGCATATATGGGGATCCTCAACTTTGTTTTCTATGCTTTACAAACAGTCACTAAGTGAGAAAAATGTATTACTGTCCTCTTTACCTTACTTTTCTAAGCGGTGTTGTTATACACCTATAATTTTGTAATAAAAAATTATAAGTTTCTATGGTGACTTGCTGACTTAACAATGTTAACAGTGAATTTAACCTTTCCATACCACTTGTATTAAAACTATCCCAGACATTCAACTGTATGTTGGTGAATAATAATTACCAAAGAATAGGAAGGCCACTCAAAATTATTATTAATAAATCCTCAATGATGATCATTTGTTCAAAATATGGGGAAGTGAATGTTAAGGATATTAGATGTTATGTGATACATGTATAATTACAATCATATTAGTCACAAAATGAAGAAGAAAAAAACAATAAAAAACATGTTGCACATTAATTGAGTTATTTTTACCTCTTTTCTCCATTTTCCCTGTAAATTATTAGCAAATACATTAGCAGGGTTATTGAGTTATTCAGGAAAAGGAAATATCTGCATAAAATATGTTTTTATTTTAGTATTTGCTTATAGCATTTTGTAACTATATTTGAACATTTTCTAGTCACTTCTCCTGTTGGGTTATTCTAGTACTAATTTTAAGCTAGATACGTGTATTAGTCAGCTCTACTTTCAACTTCATCTTGACAATGCACTTACTCCCTGTTTTTCAACTTATCAACAGTTTCATAGATTTATTTCTATGTTTGACAAATAAATATTGGTGCTGCTTGCTAATATTGACATCACGATCAAATTATTTTGCACACAATACAATGACCAATAGGCCAGCAAATATGTACCAGACGGAAACATTTCAGAATATTTTTGTTAATTTTTTTTAAAATTTATATATAGGCCTATAACATATAACAAGAGAATTGGGCTTGGTAAAGTGCAATGTCCAGATATTCTAATTGAGTATAAGTTATTGCAATCAATTTGCAATAGCATAATGTGATTTGAGTATCTACAATACTTACGGATTTATGTCAACTTCTTCAGTCAACTCCTCATCAGTTTCCCCATCTGAGGAGTTGTATTTCGGAGGCTGCCACTCAGTTCGGAGACGTTCCTTTTGTTTTCTAATATCCCGAAGTTTTGCATCAGCCTGGAGCAAAAATCATATTACAGAGAAGGAATTAAAAGTATATATGTATGATATATTGATATTATCAAATAGCCATAGAACACCAAAATCTATAAATATACTTACTTTTGACTTTTTTTCTCTTTGAAGCATATCAAACAAACCCCAACCAAGTCTACAGTTCTTCATTAGATCTCTGTAAGAAAAATGAGATGTCATAAGTTTTGATGATATTTGATTGATT
Organism: Streblospio benedicti; assembly: GCA_019095985.1. Taxonomy (NCBI): domain Eukaryota; kingdom Metazoa; phylum Annelida; class Polychaeta; order Spionida; family Spionidae; genus Streblospio; species Streblospio benedicti. Next base: position 30,631,134 of record CM032666.1, on the reverse strand, counting down.
GTAAAGCAATAATGAAATACCAAGAATAAATTTCAAATGAGACATGTAGATTATTTGTTTTGTAGTACTACTTGACAAAAAGAACAGACATGCCGAACACATACCGGGTACTCTCAAAAGAGACCTAAAAGTAAATCAAACTGGCAACAACACAAACTGGTGTTTATTAATTTATGATCATTTCAAAATCAAAAACATAATATTTCATAACTACTAATTATTCAGTAAACAGTTTGGCATCACTATCAATAAAACAAATACAATATGATAAAATGAACTCCAGCAAGTACATTCTTCTTCGAAATACAAAGACTAACTATGAAATACAAAGACTAGCTCATTGAACAGCTTAACACAATCGACAGGTATTATGTCAATATATTAGCTTCCAAAGCATAGAATTTGAGTTTGAATAGAACACATAGATGACCACAAGGGTGAACGATCATAAATGTAAACTTTTAGAACTCAAGAATCCTTGAGCACATATGTAACATGAAACTTACTACATGTTCATGAATGTCAGTGACAAAATAGTGAATGATATGTTTTACTCATATTAACTTTTTTTTCTCAAATTGTAAATTGCTCGGTATTTTTTGGTGGGTTCTTTTGTGATGACACTCAGTCCATGTAACAAGGCATGGATTATGCAAAATACATACAGAATATGATCGAAAAATCGTTGTAACAGAATTTTTATATCGATAAAACGATACTGAATATGCAAAGGCATTGAATTTTGTCCAACTTCAACGTTGTTTGGTTCCTCAACACATGGGTGACTACAATGCCGTTTGCAACAAAAGAAATTAATCTGATACTTTAAAAGATTACTCAGAAGAATGTTTTCGTAGATTTTGATAGTTTGCCAATCTTTTGGTTATAAATTCTATTTATATTGCGTTTTTTCCTTTGCATCCATATCATATATTTTTTTTTTTATAATTTGTGTTGTTGTTTAACTTTGGCAAAAAGTCAGTTTAAATTCCTCCTCCACTCTGTCCATAAAAATTCTTTATAGGACATATTTCATAATGAATCTCAATTTCATTGACCAAGATTGATCTTCACATGAAGTTCAGGGAACGTTGACAAGTAAACGCTTTAGAAAGTCAACTGATTACAAGCATAATGTGCCGCTGACCAATATTAGCCATTGAACACACGCCAAACCACTTAACATTTCATACTGAAGTGGAGGTACCTTAAGAATCAACATGTAATGCATTATTGGATCTAAACAATCCGATCCTATTGATTGATAAGGAAAAGCTTCTAAAGTTATCTGCACTCAAGGCTCAATTACCATGGATAGAATGTAGATCAATAATAACTAATTAGCACGTCCAGATTATGGCTAATCTATTACTACTTCCCATCACGTGTTAAGATGTTTGAAGACAATGAAGGCCAAAAGATGTAATTATTTCAATAAAAACGCGTCATATAATAAATGTTATTATGATGTCGAGGCCATTACCAAACAATGAATTGGACGTTTGACATATTCCCCGTAAAAAGAGTAAAAGTAGTGTTTGTCACGCTGTAAGTAAACTTATTCTGGATTCATTATTTTGTCCTCGAGACATAATATAGTCCATATATGATCAGAATACTTATAAGGAAAATTAAATAGAGCTATGCAAAATTGCAAATTACAAAGCACTCAATATTTGTGACCTTGACTTGAACCAATTTTGAGGCAGCAGACGTCAATTCATCATGTAAAACCATATACAGGGATCTTTTCCTTTGTTACTGTGATTAAAGTTGCATTTTATGATATATTCGTTATCATTCTGCGTAATGAACTTGGCTTACAGGTATCTTAATACCAACATTATAATCACCCAACAAAAAGGAGTCATACTAAATTTCGCATTGAGCATTTTTATTTCATCCTGTTTGATGTACTACTAAAATGTTCTGATACATTAAACAAGATTAATGGGCTAATTTTCTTGGAATCATTACAAGAAATAAAAAATATCCACTTTACACAAAATCATCATAATGCACAAATTCAATGTTAGAATCTATCATTTCTGATTTCGAATAGTCAATTTAGAGTTGCATTTCGAAGATTTTTATTAATAATCTGGTCAGAAATTACAGTGCATCACAATCCACCAGGATCACCACACATATCTATGTATTATGTATGCAGACGACACACAGTTGTACCTTCCTTTCGAGCTGTCGGCAACAGAGTGTGCAGAAAGTGCAGTTACACAAATGGAGGACTGTATCGAAGACATCAGAAAATGGATGGCTATCAATAAGCTGAAACTAAATGATGATAAGTCTGAACTAATGATAATAAAACCATCAAGACAGAGCCATAAATGTAACATCAAGCAATTAACCATGGGTGACTGCAAGGTGGATGCAAGTATTTCTGTGAGAAACCTTGGCGTGATATTTGATGATACTTTGTCAATGAAGCCTCAAGTTGATTCAATCATCAGACAGACCAACTATCAACTTCCAGCTATCAGCCGCATTCGCAATTACCTAAATTTTGAAGCTTGTTCCAAGTAAATCCATGCCTCTATTAGCAGTCGCTTGGACTACTGTAACTCTCTGCTGTTTGGTTTACCAGACACCCAGATAAAGAGGCTGCAAAAGGTCCAAAATACCGCTGCACGCATACTTACAAGAACTGGCAAGTACGATCACATCTCCCAAGTTTTAAAGACACTCCACTGGCTACCAGTGGACAAAAGAATAGAGTTCAAGATATGTCTTCTTATATACAAATGCCTGAATGGTGACGCACCAGAGTATCTCGCTGAGCTATTAACTGTGTACCAACCAGCCCGGACACTCAGACCTGCTAAATGTAGCAATCACCAGTGTACATTTATGTCTGTGATAGGCAAAGTGGTTCTGTTGGTTGTCTGATCTATTGGCAATTTTATTATAAAAATTGTAGACGATGGTGGCCATCTTGGTGTCATTGGAGTCAAAATGATGTCAACTGAGTCACATGAACTCAATTATTACTGGTAATCTCACAAGCCACCTTAATAGTAAATGATTATGGTAGCATTGACACTTGTGCTATGTGTAGTTGTGTATAATGGAACCTCTAATTAGGACCAACCTCTATAAAGGCATTTGGCCGGTACTATCAGGACAGGCTGGGTTTTGTCAGGATGAGGAATGAAGGGTTTCAGGGCATTATGGATGCTGTAGACCTGTACTATAGATATGCAATATTAGTTGTTGAATAATAGTGATGGGGGATTGGGGTGACGTTGCCATGCATAATCAGGATAGGGGCAGGTGGTGTTAGAATGGGGACGTGGTCATTGTTAGATTATTGTTAGGTGTGGAAGGGGTCTCTTAAATCAGTGCTGGGTGCTGGGGTTAGGGGTTTCAAACCCTGAAGCAGAGACCTTCTTTATAAAATATCAGTATATTTAAAAGAAAATCATAATAGCACAAACTTGAAGTTATTGCCAGCACATCATTTTATCAGAACATTAGAAAATCAAGAATGAGACAAGCCAAACCAAAGTATTATTATGCTCATTACACAATTCTTTTATTTTTCAACATTACTTCCAGATTGCTTAGATTTGAGATCGTCTGATCACACTTATTCATGCCGAATCTTTGGGGAAATAATCATTGCCACATGATTCTGAATAAAAGTGCTTGCATTATATCACAAATATGAAGAATCAAAGCATGTTTTAAATTAGGAAATTAATACAAGTAAATTTATGATCCCTTTAAACCACTAGACCTATACTAAACATCCATTATCAATTGAAGTGCAGTCATACAACTGATAATCATAGATCTGTTTTAACAACAAAGAGAGCTGATCTAATTTTACTTTAATGCATAATCAATGCACAAAATACATTTTGTGCATAAGTAGAAAACTTTTTTCTTGCCTTAGAATCAGATAATGAAAAGCTTCTGGATTTCAATATTTCATGAATTTCAATTTCTCGCATATACACCCCATACTACTGGGTACATGGTTGTACATTTTTCAAATATCAAACTGAATTTTCTCACGTATGTAAACAATTTCACGTGTCAAACATTCAAGTATTACTGAAAACAGACCCTGAAAAGGGATAATTACATTTACAATTGGCCTTCGTACTCCCACAGCAGTAAATACCTACTTCAACAAACAAGTGTAAACTGTTCACGCAAACAAATGTCCTCTTCACAATACAGTTACAAATGAAACCCGAAATTGTGTGGTGATTGATCAATATATGCTTGATTGCATACAATAAACTAGTGGGAAGTTTTTTATTATTTACTCGACAAAGCTTTCATATCTGAGTGTGCTACCTCAAAGAATACACTGACTGTTGGTGAACATTGTACCGTGGCAATACCCCAACCAAGCAAATCAATGTCTTCATTTGGCATGTATTGCATGCAAGGATAGCCAAGCACGCGATATAGATAAGAATTATATTAAGCACTGTAACCATAAAAATTGCTAAATATTAGCACACGAACCTTGTAAATTATTTATGTATTTATTGCTGTTATTATTATCATAATTACAAGACTGAGCCTTTTGATGAAAATGGACATATATAATAGTTTTCAGAGGCTGATTCCAGAAATGGACAGAGAGATGTGTAGTGTGAATGCTAATGAAAATGTAGACCCCATTTCCCACAAAATCCTAGAACTGCAACTGGGTATTTTAATTTGTTCTATGCACTAGGTCTCTTACTTAATTGTATAACCATCCATAGAAGTTCATGGGCTTTATACTGTATATAATTAAAGTGTTTTGGCTGATCCACCTTACCTTCCATGAGCCATTTCCTTGGGTAAAGTGTTGAGATCTTTCCTCGTTCTTCGCAGCATAAACTGTGCTGTGGACTGAAATGAGTACGGTTATACATGTACCATTGAATATTTCATATATAGAAATAAAGTAAAGTGGCACATTTCAATTCTCCTTTTCTATTTAAACCATCATCTTCATTGGGACTGATTTTTTTCAGAATAATGTATCAAATTGGTGAACGAGTAGATCCTAGTCTTGTTATATACATTTGTTTGTACTTAATGATGCAGATTTAGATGCAAACATTGAAATTCCGGCAAAAGCTAAGAGATATACACAGGCTTATTCAGAGAACGAAAAATATGAATGTAAAATTTAGTTATATTTCATCATAGTGCTAATTATCTTATGGTTACAAAAATCAAACTCCGCTAATTGTTATGCAATAAGCATGTCCCATGCTCTATTCTAGGCACGCCATTGTTCCTCAGACAAACTGTGGTTACATCAATACAACAATTGTATAAACATTGTTAGACCATAAAAAGCAGCTTGAAAAACTATATGGCTCAACTGTAATTGTAAATACACATGTATTACTAGGATATTATGGCTGGTGGTTGAAATCCATAAGTAAGATTTCCGCTACTTTAATACCATTCTTGATGATATTTTATAAATGCAGGAAGTATACATGGTTCACCATGAGGTTTCCCTCACTCCTGTTCCCAGGCTCCTGTTGCTTTGACAAAAACATAAATTGTCCTCTAACCTCATACAATGTGTTGCCAAGATCACCAACAGAATATTGTTAGTTAGAAGTTCACAATTAATTCCTTAATGCTTTTATTCACAAGAATAATGGGCTACAAAAGCACTTTAATCATAAGAGCTGCAATAAATGATGATAGCTTACAGTAGAGCGCAGGTTTGTCTTTTGATGTGACTCTCCCTCATCATCATCAGAGTCATCACTGCTAGAACTGAGTGCATGTTGTTTCTCATCCCACTGACCGAGGGCATGCAAAATCAGCTTCTTCTGTTCCAGGTAGAACGGGTCACCGATGCCTTTGTATGGCTTATAGTTAGGCGACCTGTTGAAGAAATATAACATTTTTGGTATGTCTCAATAAAGTCTTAAAATACTGTAAAAGAATGTGCCACTCAATTACATCCCATCCCCTACCCACTTACTCCTTGAAACTTTCCTTCCCCTTGAAAACTCTGTATTGACTTCTATGAATAGTAAATGAATCTAGAAAGCTATAGGTAAATTTAGAATAGAGAATAATTCCAATTGTGTCATCTGTTGAATAACACTGTTTCCATTTTAGTATCAATCATGTCAATTCTTCACATCTACAGTTAGTAATCGGATCCATGAAATAAGAACCTATTTCACAGATTCAAATATTATAAGCGTACATGTGCCACATTATCAAATATTCAATACATTATACAAATAAGTAACAACACAATGGCATAGACTTTCTATTATTCAACACTCATGGATAAAAGATCAACCTTGTATCACGTTTTGTAAGATATCGTTATATTGATTTAGAAAATCAAATCGAATCTTAAAGGTTTCAATAAAATTCACTAGAACCTATGTTTATTAGTTATATAAAACCATAGCCAAGAATCTTTTGTGCACATATTTCAACATATGAGGAAAACAATTTTTCAAGCATGAAAAATATTCAAGGTGTACATTTATGTCTGATTCCAACACTAAACCAAAACAACGTACACTGTAACACTGTGATATCTATATGCCGATAAAGTTGTTAACATGTTTATTCTTCAAAAGGAAATCACTGAAACGAACAGTATCATGTGTTTTTAATCCAAGCAACTCACTGGAAGCCTTGCTCCGACCTCTGCTGTAGACGTCGATCATAGTTTTCTTTACGGACTTCAGCCCGTGCTGGAACTGTTGGGTTGTACACTCCTTCGGAACGAGCTTGAAGCTTTAGCCCTTTCTGACTCCCAATTGGTAATGGCACCTGAAATAAAAGTTATCTCATTTATAATTCATAAATATGGTCACATCCAAACGATGTATCTATACAACATATAAGTGTCCTAGGTAATTAGTCTCGATGGCGAGTCAATGCTATAGGGTGGTCTGATATCTTTCAATCTAAAAATCGTCATTGACATTTGTATTATTGGATTTATGCTTTTGTAATCCAATATGGCACATGGAGCATGTTTAGAAGATTTTTCTAATCACACATGGTCGGTTGGTACTAGCTTGACCTGTACCTTCTTAACATGTTAGTATAAAAAAACAGTGAGCTTAAGTTTAGGTATCAGTTGCTGAGCATTTACCACCAGTCAATGGGACCTTCTGGTCACACATCCAACTCTATATCCATTATTCACTCAGCCACAGAAGTAGAATATGAGTTATTAGCCTAAATGTGACTCATGTTTTTAACTACGCTAAAGCAACCAATTCTGAAATATAGCACGGTGAGAAAAGCTTAGCTTTTATCAGTCTTAAAAACCACTGGGCACCACAAAAAGTTTTCTAGTGAAGTCTAGCATATGTAAAATGTCAAGAAATGATGACTAAAACCGTAAATGGTATGAATGACAAGTACATTGAAATTTCTCACCTGCTTGACATAGCTACGGGGGTCCCGCTTGTGGTACGCTGGCATAGCGTGATGTACTCCAAAGCTTACCTCTGAAAACAAAGTCAGACATGATAATCACACTAATTTTCTACTGCATGTATAAACATTGCATATAGTAGAGCCTCGTCATCTCAAATTTGCTTATCTTTAATTTTCTTTTATCTTGAGCACAGTTGATATTAATTTCATATAGACAGATTCAGGAGCTGGCGCATGTGGCATGTGCTCGACCACAACCCACCCCTACGCCTTTTCACCAAAATACTTCTTTTTTCATGGGTTTTTGGCATATCCATCATCGATTGTGCATACAAAACCCATAAAATCCCTTAAGTGTGCCCCCCCCTTTTAACAAAAAACCTGGATCTGCCAGTGAGTTTCATTTCCGTTTAACCACATTATCAATATTTACTGGTTGGTTATCTCTAATGTTGGCTATCTCGAGCATTTTACAATTATCCCTACAAATTCAAGGTAATGTGTTTTATTTTATAAAAACTATTGAATCTTTACATGATGAGAACGTTATTTCAGGTCATTGTTTCCTAGATATTTCAAACACTACACCTTATGTTCTGTACACTATTAAATAAAAATATCCGAAATACATGTAGCAGTATTTGAAGAATAAGCTTTTAATATAGTAGATTTTCTTTAATTCATTTAGGTTATAAGTTATCCATTAATTTATCATCCATGAATTGGTAAATTTACTCTCCTTCTTCTCATTTCATAATATGAAACTATGTATATTCTTCTACAGCGTAAGTGTTTGATTTTGATATTCTTTTAAATTAATCATTTTGAAAATGATTAGTATCATTTGATTAAAAATAACTATAAGTGATAGTTATGAACATACTTCCATTGCTCCGCGCCATATCCTCTTGCTAAATGAATATCCAGCAGCAGAATGTAAATTCTTGAATGTGTTGGTTTTGAAACATTTGTCAACAAGACAGAGACTTTCGTTTGTATGTAATGACTGCCATAAAAAACATGTTACTATTTGGAAAGGTAATTCATTCAGAAAATTCTCTCCATACAAGATTATCTAATATATTACATATCTTATTCACACTATGCAGATTATCCTTTTCAGAAGTATATGAGTTGTATGCTTTTGCGATATCCATTCAGGAACAAACATAAGATGACGGAATCGCAACAATATATGTATACGTTGTCAATAAAAGTACAATGATGAAGAAATGTATTTGAGGAAACAAATAGTAAAAGCATACAATTTGATCATTATATTGATTCTCATAGGATGTACTTTTAATCTACGTAGCTGAGCATAAAAACATTTTTACTGTCACTTCAATAAAATGCAACGGTAAGTATTTGTTTTTATTTAGTGAAAAAAGAATTCACATTATTAGAAGTACATTGATCATGATTATTTTCTTTTGAAATGTTTGCAGAATTCCTATGTCAACAATTTTTCATTCAGTAACGTTTTTCATAAACATTCAAGTTTTAGTGTCTATTTTTGGAATCACATAATTGGTTGTGAAGTAATGTGAACTCTGAAAATTAGCATAGTATACGAGGTGTATGCAACGTTTGTCAGAAATTTGTGTGCGGCAGTCATCTTCTGGTTGTATAGTGTAGCAACATTACACTGTACACCAGCTCATTCGCACCATATGACCATAGCAGACAACACATCAAATCATTACAATGTCATACCAGAATGTTTTTGAACATGTACAGGAGTTTAGAAACCAACTTAACAAAGTAATATATACCTCTACAAAACTCAATAACTTTTTCAACAACTTAGATTTGATATGAAGACGGCATGTGTTTGGAGAACAGCTTGAGTTCTCTTGTGTTTAACACATGACATGAGCACAAAAGGAACAGAAACCCCACTGGTGTCCACCATAAAACCATAGAATGATCACTTAGCAGCTCAGCAAGGCTTCACAATTCTTATTTTGATATCAGTCATCACCGTCATAAAAGGAATATTGACACGTGCAATTATTTCCTTTGGTCAGGTAATTCCATCTGCACTCCTTCACTGAGTAATGTCTTTTCCCACCTTTTGAGCACTCAGAGTGCAAATGATCTGATTTTGTTGCGTAAGTAATGGGGTTGACACTGCCTTAACTCTCTCTCTTGTTGATGATGGTAAGGTGATATCGTTGGGGAGGCAATATTCTTGTTACTAAAATTATGATACCAACATACGACATCTCTTGTTACCATGGGGACCATGTAGCTGATAATCCTCAGGATGTCCATAGATCGGTGCAACCATTTGTCCAAACACTACAGCTAACCCATGTCACTAACATACAAAAGTTAATACCACAAGTAACTTTATCTGCCTGAAATCAATTGTCTGTCTGACTACACATTCAACACACTTGATCAGATCATATCACGTCTACAGAACTCATAATGGCAACTCTGGGTTTTGGATTCCATACAAAGTTGTTGGTGTGGAGTTCTAAGTTACAAACTCAGTAATAACCATAGACAAAAGAAAAGCTAACAATGATGATGTAAAAATATGGCATGTTTTTATTACTAATTGAGACCTTTGAAGCAGAACAAACTGTTAATTGAAAACAAACATATTTACAAATATATTATTCTCAAGGCAAATTAAAAGTTGGCTTTCTTAGGTAGATCTTAGGTGTTTTTCAAATCAAAATTTCTCGTACTCTTTGAGAGCCTCTGCATAAACTGTATATACCATTATATTTTAAGTGCACACTGAAGCTTAGTTTTCAAGTTACTGTTGATATCTAAATTAGCAACTCAGAAATAATAATAGACAAACGAAAAGGCTGGATTGTCCATAGGAAAATGTGGAAGATTCTAAAGGTTATGCTCAGTAGGAAAATGTGGAAGATTCTAAAGGTTAAGCTCAGGGGCCGAAAAAGTATGCTTGTACAGAAACATTGTGATGTGTTTTGTGCATTTTGAAAGTTCCTAATCACTAAATGGGGTATTTAATTATTGAAATTATCATTCACAAAGCAAAACATCTCATGGAAAATTGAATTATATTTTCAGAAAAATCCATGCGAGTCAGTCTTTTGGTAGCCATTAATACTGTATCATGTTTATATTATGGTATCTATAAATGAAAACTTAACATTGAAGTCATAGATCATGTAGAATATACTCATAAACCAGAATGTCATTGATAAGAGTTCCTTCTTTTTTGTACACAATAGTGGTTAGTTTAACAAATTCATCCCTAGGCATCCATGGTCATTGATATTGTAGAAAATACCTATAACAAATAGTATATTCTTCAGGAGCTAAACCATTTACCTGGTTTTATTACTTACTGCATACTGTAAAATTGGAAAAAAAAACAACTTAATGGTAAATTAATCAATGATCATTTTACTTCATCAAATTTGATTATCTAAATACTGATAAATGATGGCAATATATTTAGTAAGCTAAGTTTGTTCACCACAGTATGAAACACATAACAATTTTACCAATATAATTTTGGAGACATTTAATACTCTAAGAAAATATGATTTACTAATGGACCATTATAGATATGTATCAGGGTAATATACAAAATATAGTGTCTGATCAATGTGAGTGGATTTTTTAAAGCGAAATTCATTGCTTTATATTCCAATGGAATTTCTTTAAAATAGTATTACTAAATTTTGATTTATTTAATTTGTATAATGTTTACGTTAATTAAAATGTGTTACCATATAAGTGTTGGTTATTCTCTTTTAAATTATTCATGGCTTATACATTCATGCAAGAAAAGTATAGACAATGGCATTCATTTATAACTAATTGCATTGTTTAAAAAAATAATGTGTTTTTATAAATTTTACATATCATTGCTGTAATTATTAGAAGTTTAACTCTGATTATGAACTTCATTGTCCATACACTATCAACAGGTTTAATAAGAAATAATCCACATACCTATGTTGCAATCTTTGCTCTATATCCGTGATAAAAAATGGTAATCCAGTTTTTACACATGGCTCAACTACTCATGTCATTGTCAATGATTGTCACATTTACTTTTCAAGAAATCCATTCCTTTTATGATCTTAAGATATAGACATATATAATTAGATCCATGTGTGATCTATGCAAATATTTGCTGGTTAACAGAGCACCATTACTCCCTTTGTATTTAACACCACATTAAAATACAAATTGATAAAATGGTTGGGTTGTTAAACAAGTATGTTTACAGTTAACTAAGTTGCATATTCATTACGAATAACTCTACAATTGTGAATGACATGGTATGATTTATGATTGAAAAGGCTACCATTGCACCGAATTGTGAACAAATTGTAGGGGGTAATACCGAATCAAGGAATAGCAAGTGTGACAGCGGCATGGTTACATGTACACAATGTAGACTTTATCAATGATTAGATTTTTATATGCTAATTTTCATCAACGTGGGTCATCCACAGGCTATTCATTAGAATTGATAAATGTTAGATGAAGGGGATAACCAATTTTATTTTAAAACAAAACAAGTGGACATACACAAAAACACCTGTGCATTGAATTTGACTTATACAGGTAAATTCTATGTAATGTCAAGTGAGCATAATAAATGATGATAATGGAGTTTGATGAACAAAAAATGATGAACCCAACTCAGCAAAGACGGCTTGAAGACCTGCAAGCAAAAGAAGTCGAGCTGACAAGGCGACATGAAGAGGTGATATTAAGAAGGGAGGCTCTCATGAGAGGAACTGAGAAGTATTGGGACAGTCAAGAGCGCAGATCTGCCTCTTTCATCGCGGACTATTCTCAGGCTAAAGAGAGGAACCTGCAGCTCCTTAAGGATCTTCATGAACTACAGCGTGACATTCGTGATGCACTAGATGATACAGGAACATCGAGATTCAATAACCTGAAACAGAATTATTGGTCAATGGTTCGAAATGTATTTCCAGTGTGGTATGAGGAATTGCAGGCATATGAGCAGAAAACTTTGAGAACACCAAGAACGCCCAGAACACTTCAGCCTTCGCCACCGAGAACACTACAGCCTTCTCCCACGCCCAGAACAATGGGCAGCACTAGAGACAGCACAGACACTCTTGAGCCAGTGCCACCACTAGATCTGGATCTTAGCCAGGGTGATGAGAAATTGCGGACTCCAAGAAAGCCTATTTCTCCAAGGCCTCCTGCATCGCCCAGGAATCTTGAATCTCCTAAACATCCACGCTCAGCGCGATTGAGTCCAAGAACTACGATTCAAGATTTTGCAGTTACACAGGAAATTGTTGAAGCAGAAATTGTTCCCCAAGTCTCAAGACCAAGATCGGCTAGGTATTAATATTTCCGAATTATATAATAACAATTACATTAAGTTTGTATTTGCTCTATAAATCAATACTTATGTGAAATTACAACACACACACTCCAGGTATAAAGCAAGTGGTTTTCATTTTCTTTCTTTACCATTACAAATAAATTAGGATTCTCATTGGCTGTTGAACTGTAAACGGTAAAAGATCAGTGTAGAACTCAAACTGGTTTCTAGTAGTAGTTTTTATTGCTTTACTTACATTTTATAAAGTGTTGTTTAGAGGATCTAATTAAACAACATACTGTATATGGTATATTGGTACATATTTCTTTAGTCACAGCACTATTCTTTTTACATCCATTGACAGTTTCGCCAACTGCTGTTGGGATCATCAAAATGACTTCCCGCGCAAAGACATATGAACCAATATGCTCTATACCAACAGAATGAACACATTCAAGAACATATATGGTATCTGTATTTTTCACAGGCGATCTCCAAGTCCTAGTACTAGCAAAGTAATAGGCTCTAGACCTGGCTCAGCAGGACCAGATTCGAGACCGGGTTCGTCACTGGCAGACTCTCGCCCTGGATCAGCTGGATCAGGCAGGAGGACGCCAAAAACAGTCACATATCCAGGTACACAGTAGCATCTTTCACAATCTATTGTTCAAAACATACAAGGTTGCATGACCACAGTAGCACATCCAATAAAGACCATCTGTATAAATGAACCACCTTTTTAAAAGACAAATTTCAAAAACCCAATCCTCCACAATCATGTCAATGAGAACCTGTGTAGGGACCACCTCTCTGTTGTAATTCACTTTGTGTCAACAACCCAGGGTGTAGTGCTCTTATTAGACAAGTTATATTGTACATCAGTAATATCTAACCACTACACCCTCAATATATTAGTAACAATCAGTCAGACCCTAACAACGCTAGCTAAATGGACATATTTATCTATCAATAGGTGAAGAAGAACTTGAGACTACAGCAGTTTATGATCCAGATGATGCTCCTAGTTCAAGGAGTCACACAAGTCACACTAAAAAGAAGAAAAGCAAAAAGTCTCATAAAGAAAAGAAGTCAAAGAAATGAATGAGATTCAGAGAGACGATTAATATATAAGGAAATATGAAACTAACAAAATAAAATGAATGATCTGTGTGTGTGGGTGTTGCCAAGGGCTAATATTATCAGGACAGTTTGCAACTGAATCAAGAAAATTACGGACTGCTCAGTGAACATAATGTACTTTAATGAGAACCATCTTTATTTGTGTTCATGCCCTTAATTTTTTCACAGGTATTCTGTCTAAGAAAATGTACATGTCCCTTGCCCATAGATGTTTCTTGGAGACTTAAAAACCACTATAAAGGGACCATATTGATGTGTCACTTGCAGCCTAAGCAGAGAACTCTATTAACTAGATAAATTGTTTAAAATGTGAATAGAGAGAGAGAGCTCAAGTCTTACTATGGTGCTTATTGTTCCACTTGGAATTTTCTTATAAAAATAAAACATCAACAAACTTATGTGCGTATAAAAATATTTAATATCACAATTGATCATTAGATGATTCACATCACTACGAATCACTTTTTAAATCATTTAGAATGGAAATTTTCACACGATTGTCATTCTTTACAACTCAACATTTAATAAAACAGGTTGGTATAGAAATAAAAGTAAAATCATACAATCGAACAAAACACAACCTTAATAGTTGAAAATAAAAAGGATAATTTGGTGTTTGAAATAAAACTGAAAGCATACATTCTCTTTACCCTCATGTACCCCCGGTTAAACATATTTTTAAAACAAACTCACTTCCAACTTTCAAAGTTAAACATTAAAATAGTAACCAAATTAACCATAGCTTATTCAGATCTATTTTGCAATGCTCTCAATAAAAAAAAACAAAAAAACTTTCAATAATATTTGATGTAAAGGTAGATATGAAATAACCAAAATTTGCATTATTTTTACCATATTACCCCATCCTGATCAGTCATACCATATAAATAGTAAATCTGCTGCATACATAGAAAAAAGTACAATAGCACCAAAGAATCAAAGTTACACACCTATTCATTCACCATGTTACAACAATTTTATTATGGTGTTCATATCTATGTCTTTGGATAAAGTTTTGAAATAATATATGTAATAAATAAATAGAACTTCTCACAATATTACTGACTAATACATTCATAAACAAATGTGATCAAAATTTGCAGCTTTAGTAAATTCGAACACTACGCAATGACATGTTAAACCTAGGACTTTTCAATTTAATATATACTTCCAAACTTAACAGCACATGATTTTGTAGCGATGAGTAAATAAATATTTGTAAAATAATAACATTCTCTCAACAAATTAACCATGTTGGACATATAAAAATGTTACTCTTATAAAATAATATTTAACCTTGTATCTGGGTCCTATTATACAATAGCACTTTCTACGTCATTGAATCCTTTTTTATTCGTCCCATGGAATGAAATTACACAGAAACCAATCTACATCCGGTAAACTACTAGCTTATCTAAAATGAAATCTTAACAATATACTTCTTAAATGGATCGTAAGACTACATACTAAGTAGCTAATTTCTTAACATAAAGCCAATGCTAGATTTAGAAAAGGTAGATGCGGTCGGCGTCATTCCAGCATACATTTCAAACTGACACTTATTTAATTTTGTGACATGTCAGTTTAAAAACGTGTCAGCATGACGTTGCCAGCATCTACATGTTGAATTTATGAAATAATACATCGCAACTACAGCAAAATAATAATTCATTTTGACAATCAATACTGATTCTAATTGCATAAAGTGATTGTCAATTTACCATATTCACTCCAACAGCTAGACACAAATGCAATGCTGACCCCATCGCTTCTTTTACAGTCACGCACATACACCCTGGCACACATTCAGCAGTTTGAACACATTCGAATGTCAAAAACAACCTTCTTATTAGGAAAAAAAAAATCCAATCTATGCACCTTTAACAAAACTATCCAAACTCGATGGTTTGCTGCTAAACGATTTAAATAAATTTAAAACATTTCTGTTTATCATGAGGTATCCTTGTTTTGAAAAGCACAGAATCAGCACGGAACTGTGTGTTCAATAGTGGCATGTAACCATATACCTAGAAAAGAGAGATGAAATATACAGTACATGTTTTATGTTAACATCAAAGCAGATGTTAAAAGAAATACTGTTTCAATCTGACTTTGGAAGGTTCAAAATATACTTTATGGTACATAATTTAAACAACATAATGCAAACTGCAGTTTCTTGAAAACTTTGTTACTGGTAAGGTCCCATTCTAATCCTTAGAGCAAATCACATTGTTAAATGAACAGAATCTGATGTGATTTGAATGTACCCCTGGTAAAGCAGGATGGTAAGGTCCCTATTCATGGATTTATACTAGGACTTATTAATCATTTATTGTTTATTCCAAGATTTATATGATCATTGAATCAAATGCTATCTTGTCTTAAAAAAATGTCTGACCTTCACAAGAAAATTCATGCATTTATGTCGCTCATGGAAATGTTCATCGTCGACGGAGAGAGCTTGAGGGCAGCCTGGGCAGCGGAATGTCCACCGAGATGTCACCTGATAAACAAACCCAGATCTTAATGAACTCAGATGATGTACAGCAATATTCTATTTCAAAGGATTATTTCCTTGTATCTCATATTATAGTTACATCAGTCATTAGCACCAGATCCATTAACTTACTCGTAAAAGCAAAGGCAAGGCCCAACATTCATTATGACTGTCACAGTCGTGTCAGCTTGTTAGCAGGCTTAAGACGCGAGTTCTTGACAGTTTGTTAGGGCATTACAAAGCGTGGGATGAAAAGTGGCAGTACATGGGTGAGCTCCCTATCATTTTCACAATGAATTACAAGCAATTAGATTTAAAGATTTTAACCTCCTTCAAACGAAGGGTTTCTTATATATTATAAGTAAACAAATAGAACCACTGTGTTTGATATTTCACTTCTGCTGGCAACCACAGCCATGCAAACGCAAACACATTACCAAATATGGATTAATTGAAATACATATAGTCATACCCATTTTACTCGGGCTTGCAACTGTCCAACTGCATGTTCATGAATTGTCAAATTACCATTCCTACTCAAGAAAAGACAACACTGTATTTAAAATTGAGACTGTTAACCGTAAAGCTCTATTGCCTACCTTTATTGGTGGTTTGCGTGTGATGTGGGAGATGAGAAAGTTCATGGCGAGATCCTCGCAGTTTAGGAACTCGTCCACCTTGTCTCTGATCGCCTGAGGCATCACGTAACTGTACAAGTATGAGTAGTACTGAAATGCACAAAATATTGTATTACATTCAGTGGAGATTCTCTGAAATTCAAACAGTTTTACAAGTGGCAGGAATAGGATAAGACAGGAATAGGATATACTATTCCTGCTAACTTGTAAATTGATCTTCCCAAGTTTATAAGCACAGAAACAACAATGAATAAAATTCAACTGCTCAATTTAATTGTATAATTGCAGGATATACCACAGCAAATCCAACCAACGACCCACACCCATGTAAATTCACACCAAAATATTTGCAACAGGTCCAAAATCATGGATAATTTACATCTAAAGACCCTCTCCACTAAACTGACTTTTTCTCAACCTGAAATCCCATAAAACATACACGTCTTTGATTGTCATACATTGTACATGGATTTAGATTTAGATTCCTACCTTATGGTAAAAGGCAGCTCCCGTAAGAACCATGGAGAGCTCACAGCTGTAGTTGGAGTTGTAGAGCCAGCTGTTATGGTCGAGATCCCAGGCATGGAAGCGGCCGGGGAAACCCACAATGCGGTCCCTGGCCTCACGCCACACCCTGTGCAGAACAAATAGGTTTTATTAAATAACAGGTTGTGGTGCTCATGATGAAAGGCCTATGATGGTTTTGTTTTGTTTCTTAATATAAATGCTTGTAGTTGATCATAAATTACTAGACATTTGCTAATAAAATATTTAGATTTTTACTTTATCAATGATGAAATCTTTATGGCAGTGTTGTTGGTCCTTGAACTTTGGAATTTTAAGGCAAACACAAGCATTTTGACAACAGTATTCAAATGGAAATATTGTGAAGTTCCAAACTTTAACTTACAAGACTTAAAACCATAGAATCTTCATATTTTATATCATAGGACCTCTGGCAATACCCCTAAATTGTACATGCCCAACATTCCCACCAAGCAGTATTGTACCTGAAGCCGAACATGATCTCATCATGGCGAAGATGTGCGTCATCATCTATAGACAGCACAGCGTCTGTTTCTATAGCGTCATATGGCAAAAAACGATTGTTCAGGCTGTTCTTTGCTGTTTTCACCACCTAATATAGTAAACATTCATTAACATATTGCAAACCAACATACAATTGATGAGTTGTAAACAGTAAAAGTCAGGCAGGTACATCACTTGCGTACGATGAGTGATGTACAAATGATTTCCAAATGTGTTGTTTAAGCCTGTTGGGTATCAAAAATATAAAATTTATTTTATTTCTTTTATTTTCCTAATATAATTGCTATAGCCTGCTTCATTGGCACAGGATAGACATCACCCACAGATTAACTTAGTATACATATACTGGGATCATCATAACGTTACATTTCAAGATTGCAAGATACAAAACCATGAAAATTGGTGGAGGTTCTCAAATATTGATAATGACTGCCATTTTGACATTTAAAATAATGCACTAAGCAAGGTAATACATACATGCACAGGGACGCCGATCTCTGGCCATCGGAGGTCCTCTGCTGGGTGTCGCGGGGAGTTCCACACCACGATGACCTTGTTGAGATAAGGCAAGCCCTTGAGGCGTGCGATCGCATTGAGCAGCACCGCCTCTCGCTCGTATGTCAGCATCACCACTGGAAGCAGACGATGAAAATTAGCATAGTTCATTGTTACAATGATATATCACTTAGCACTGCATATTCTATGAACGGGTATACTAGAATTCATGAAAGAAGTCCGAAAGTACAGGTATCTTTTGAGTTGAAATTTAAGTCCACTACCATGTGAGCTTGTATATTGTTAGACTTTAAGCTACCTCATTCAATATTTAGTTTTAGCTTTGTATATGTATAGGATATAAACTACAAGACTAAGTTACGAACATGGGTCATGTTCATGTCTATGAGACAATGAAATATCATATGTTGTAAAAAAATTACCAGAAGATTGTGTTATACTAGTAATTCATGTATTTGTATTTCACATTCAGATTCGCAGATATGGCTGATGATCATAGCAGATCATATTTAATGAAGCAAGGAATAGTAAATGGAAATTTTGGTAGACTGTGTAGAAATGAACATGTGGAGCATGAATTTGCAACTGAACAAAATATTCAGAGATCTCTGATAAAACAAAGAAAGGTAGAATTTACGGCAGTCTAGAACATAATTTCTCAGCATATCTATATACAGTGTTTAGATATCCAGGTCATAGAGATCCAGGTGTGGACGGGGCGGGCCAGCGGGGGCACCCTGTCCTTTTTCTTATCCCCCAAAATTTCATTTTCATGAGGTTTTTGCATATCTGCAAAACCTGTAAAATCCTGTGGGTCCCCTTTTCTGAAAACCTGGATCTGCCAGTGGTTAGTATGTCATATTTAGAGGCCATACATGTAAGTAAGTTCAATGTTTTTCAATAGAAAAAATATGTTAGAAAATAAATACAAGCATGTAAAAAACACCTAAAAGTTAACTCGATTGGAAATAAAACGACTGGAAAGGAAGAGAAAAAAGATGACGAATGATAAATGATGATAGGAAGATTTCATACACATCGCGCTTTGCAATGAGTTTGGCTGATAGCATTAATGAGAAGATGAGAGTAAGACCGTGATGGAGCACATACTGGCATCCTGGTCACTTTAACATTGTGAAAATTGGGTCCTCATATAAACATGATGAATGTAAAAAGACTATGTGGCAATTTTCTGATCAAGCTAAGAAGGTTTTCCAGTATTCAACAGGTTGGTCAGTATAAGTTGATTACATTTTAAATGCAAAGCGCGTATTTCACATTTCCTCTAACAGCACAAAATGAAAAATTTTGTATCTTAGAACATTCTATCTCATATCCACACACTTAGCTTCCACTTTCTCATGACCGAAGCACTTGTCGATCTCAAGGATGTTTAACTTGACAACAGTAGCTTCTTCCAGAAAATGAGCTTTTAAAATACAATCTATCAATACTGTTTAAATGATTTAACATCGGTCATAATTTTTTATATTCACACTCGTGTTTGGACATTAATTATAAGTCCTCAAGATTTCTGGGCTATTATGTAGATTCTACTTAAATATTTGCCACTTAACTGAAGTAATTGAGTAAATTTACAGGGGTTCGCTGCAGCCATTACCATGAGTATCCGCTGTCGCTACAGACGACCTCCTGCTCATCTCAAGGAGTGATTGTGTGATAAGTGGAAATAAGACACTAAACTCTAATCCAATATAAGCTTTGATTAACGCTGCACCGATAGCTGAGGAGCACTTATCGTATCATAATGTTTAGTTTCAGATTGCCTGTTTGTGCAGATAATGAACATATTTAGGAAGAGAGAAGTGGGTTTGGGGGTTTATATCTTTTGGTGTGTTTTTTTACAGTGAAGAATGTGTTCATAAACATTTTATTTTAAAAATAGAGCTGTATCACACAGCTACTGATGGGACCGTGGACCACTAGAACTAATGTAACCAACAATGGCTATGTGCACATCTCTATAGACATGGTGAGAAAGTCCTATGTTGGCAAAAGAGTAGTTACGTACACTGTACAATTGTACATGTATGTTCCAATGCTTGTGAAAGATATAAGCATAGACCTGGTTTACTAACATATTAAATGACATACTAAATTTTATCCATTTATCATTCAAGATACAAATATTTTTAATTTCTAACAACAGTGTTTGAAGAGAGATAAAGTTGTATACGAATTTTTACCAGTGAACTGTTCTCTGGGGTTGTTGCCTCCAAGAGCCTCTGCAAACTCCTTTCCTGCACCTCCGACTCCTTTCCCAATTGGTCGGTATCCAAAACTCGACCCTGAAAGCAAATTATAAGCTATTATTACTATGCTGGTTGCATATAATATAGATATCACAAGGTCATCAAAACAACATGAGCATCTTTCAATGTCAGGTAAAAATGGTATGGTCATAGTATGGTGTCACTACAAACACAAAAGGATGAACACTTAAGCGAAGGTTGCTGAGCATTTCTATTTTTACACAGAAGACTCCAGAACTTCCATATGTCAGAATAATCAATCAATGTATATTAACACTTAAAAACTACAGAAAAGACATCTTAACCTGGTGACAATGTAGTTATGACGCCAAAACTACACATCATAGTAATACGAACTACCAATTTTAGCCAGAAAATTGACAATTGGTTGCACATATGGTGACAAGACCTCCAAGTGTACCAGACATATGATGAGTTGTCAACCCACACTCATTGAGCTATAACCTGTAACACTCCTCCCCCCACAGCCTGCTCAACTTGTAAGCCTTGCATAATGGCACTCGCCATAAACAAAAACAAACAACGTGTACACTTCAAGCGGCTGCGGCAAATTACAAACATTCTTCACAAAACTAGCTTTTGCTCTTTAGCGAGTGCTTCTTCACAATCTGCACACCAAGACAGCAATTACGCTTGTCATAACGACTGCCGGGCAAGGAATTGCGGACGCAATATATTTTTGACCCCTACGACATTTCACTATGGGAAACATGGGTGGGAGGCAATGTATTCTCTGTGAAGCTCGTAGATCATCATTTACATTATCACTAAATGTTATTGTTTAACTTTGAAGGTCTGCAACCATTCACAATCCAAGAGAAGCCCATTAAAATCTTTGGTAGAAATATCTGCAGTAAATTTACGCTAACAAGAATTTTTTTGAGAAAAAATGGGGTATGTTTCTTCTTTCTGCTTTAGTATTTGCACAACATCAATTTATCTTATATGTTGGCTTTAAAGTTCATTTTATTGTGCCATTTTTTTTCATCATTCGGTGGTCCTGAGTCATTGCTGAAAATTTTTACATCCCAAATTTATCAAATTTTTGTAGTCACAAACTTTGAAATCATCATCATAGATTATACAATCAGATCTGTTTACAGCGAGGATAAGTCAAATTAAACCTTATAGAAAGAAACACTAGAAAGTAGTGAGCTATGAGTACACAGACAATAACTTCCACGCATCCTATCATCATTAAACACCACAAGAAACAATAACAACGAGATAACATGCTATCTTTACAGCACCTCTACATTACATAACATCAGCCTGCCATGTTGTGTTTAAAAGCCTGTTAAAGAGCCAGGGAACATGAGCAGCTCTATCACTGTGACCTATCCATCGAACAGATAGCGGCTACAGACGAAGACATGGTCAGACAAACGATCCATTGCCCTCAATCATCTTGACTTAACACGGTCAACAGTAGAACTCTCTAATAATGCTGTAAATAAGTCACCTTTCAACGGAGAATGCTTTTCTAGAACTATTGATTATCTGTAATCACTTTACAAAGTGACCAGCTCACTCATGTGACAACTTTGGCCAAAATCTCCTATGGTTGTCTTAGAGAGGTTTCATTGGAAACAATATTTAGCCAGCCAACATTTCATGTAAATCATGCTGTTATCAGGACCCCTCTGAGACATGACCGCCTCCATTCAATGGTCCGTGACATAGGCATTCCTCCACAGCATGAGATCACCTGGGTGCCGCACATTGAGTAACCTAGGTATCAAGGTACTTACTGGGCACACTTGAAAAATTGGGCCGATCATAATCTTTGTTAAAATTTCCATCATTCCACTACAAATAAATACTGGCACTATTACCTATTTCATGATTTAGTCCTTGCACTAGTTTTAAATAATTACCATTTCTTTGGGTCTGAATTCTGATTCTTAGCATCTCCAATAGTGTGCCATTGCATTGTACATGTAGGTAGAAGCAGGAATTATTCCTGATAGAAGTTTATAGCTTTTAAGGCAGGAGGATATCCCTTTTCTAAACATAAAGGATCATTGGGGAAAACACTTGACACTCATACATTCCCAATAACTCAGTGTGTTCCCATGGCTGAGTGAATACGTATAAAGAGCAGATCAGAAGGTCATGTGTTCAAAGCCCAGTCAAGGATGGTGGGTCTTAAACAAACTACTTCTTAACATCTTCCTACTGCTCTATGGTACCTACAAGTTAAATAGGCACAGGTGAGGCAAACAAATGCTAATATGCATATGAGTTAATGAGCAAAATGCGCAAACATAGAAACTGGTGTAATACTCTTGCTGGGCTTTGCATCAGCAAAGAATTCAACGCAAAATTAAATGTCATGGAAAAATCAGGATTTTATGAATGATGAACTGTCCTAACATTTCCAATACACTGTCACAACACTCATATACAACTGATAGGATCTGTCATTCAGCTATCTCAAATAGGATTGCAGATGTTCATATTGAGAAACCAAAAATAAGTCTAGTACCGCAGGCAGTGTCTAATCTAACAAAAACTGTGAACTCATCAAACGGAAAACATTGATACATTAATGTAGAGAAATGCATAAAGCTAGACAGTTATATAATTCCTGGTGCTGCAAGGTTTACAAATGCCATGACCATAGGTTTAAAATGTCTACTACGTTGATACCTTGTGGTCACAGTCATTACCCACAGTTGTTAAGATTCTAGATTTGTCACAGTAATTACAATGATACAATCTACTACGATCTACTACTATTTACTACCATTTACTACGGAATTGGTGATAATGTTCTAATTGTATTGTAGAGCTAGGCAGTGGAGCGTGGATCTGTCAGGTACAGCACTGATTGCTACAGTAGGACACCTAAGCGAAAAAGCAAGAATTACATTATGATTGTAATCATTTCTGTACAATTTGTGCTCACTTTAGGCTGTAACAAATGAAAAAACTTCTCTTACTTCGGAATTTTTTCCTTGCTACAACTGAAGTTACGGATTTTCTTCTTGCTGTGCATAAAGTTACGTGTTTTCGTTTTTCTCAACTTAAACTACGCACTTTCCACAAGTTCCTTGTAATAACAAGAATTTTCATCATATAGAAACACACAAACAAATACAAATTTTTATTGAAAATAAAAATGTCAAAGATGGACACAACTTATGCTGAAACATGCAGAAACAGTTCAGACAATCCGCCTGTGTATATTTGACATACTATGACGTTGGTTACAAATCTCCAGTAAGTCATAAAAGGAACATAAGTAATTAGTTTCAGCGATTTTGCAGTTCATGGAAAGCATCACAAATTCAGAATGTAATTTTCTTCTGTATTTTTTGTAATTTTTTCTATTTATTTAGGTGATTGCTCCAATGTATTTACATTTGGTTGTCCTTCTGATGCAGGCAGTACTGTAGTTGTGATGAAGATGTTCTCCAGGTCATCAAACAAAACTTTTAGATGTGTGGATGCTGAGTAAACTAAATTTTCAACTAATACTATATTACAAGTACCACTTATAATCATGGAATATCAATCAACACAAGCAATATTTCATTAACATGTGTCCATACATTATGTACTCCCACACTGACATTTGTACCTGGGCTCTTCTCTTATCCTTTCACAGTGTCTCTTTCATCTACATCTGTTTAGCCAGTTACAGATTGCTTTTGCTCATATTTCCTTTTGTCAGCTGGATGCCATTAATGTAATGTTATAAGGGCATGGAGTTTAAGGAAATGACATGAACTCATTTCATCATTGTAATTTTCTAAATGTTAGGTAAAACATAATATAAATCACAAAATAATAGAGAGGGTGTGCAATACTGTGCATCACAGAAATAGGAAGGAAGCTAAAAAACAGTGATATTGATACATGGTCAATTATTGCATACAAATGTGGGTCATTATCACTATGATAAGGGTACAAAAGGTCTTGAATGACCAACTGACCTTCCTGTCAGTCAATAATATATCATATAGAAAGGACTAATGAGCCAACCATCAAAAACGAATACAGAACTGCGCTACTCTCAGTGACTACAAAAGCGATACCTCACCTATAAACTTTGCTTCAGCCGGCATCACCGGTTCAAATGGTGTAGCAGGAAATAGATGAAAAGGATGTCGTGGCTCGTTGAAGGCATCTAATGAGAAGGTGTAGTTCCTGAGGAACCTGGGCGATGGAAATGGAGTCTCAATGGGCCCCAGAAGGTCCTGCTCAGCTTCAGGCAGGGGCTCTGGGTTGTCGTCCTGTATAGATATTTTTATTTGAAATACATGGTAAGATTCTATGCTGAGGTTTTAGAGTATAGTTTACACTTGTCCTTGGCAATAGATTGATTTATGAAAAGTGGTCAACACTTTTATGTAACGATTCCCTAGTTCTAATGATATGGTGTTACAAATGACCTATTAAGTACAAGTAAACAATTATTCGCTCCAAGCATTCACAAATTTTAAAAGTTAAAACTTGTTCAAACCTACCTGATGAATCTCAATCAAAAGTCTTACCTTGAGAGGCACAAAAGTGCCATTGAAGGCTGAAGGTGACGGTGTCTCTGGTATCGGACTCGGCGGTATCCCAAGCCTCGTCCTCACCACGGCCAGCAGTGTGTCTACCACCGACTGCGTTGTGCCCATGTATGTTTCCCAGAAGATCCGGCCCTTCCGTCTCAGCTCCAGAATATCGGCATCCCCGAGGGAGCGGATAACATAATGCAGCTCAGTGATGCGTGCTTTGGGCAGGATGATGGCCACGTGGCGCCATGTGAGAAGCTCTGAGTAAGGCAGCTGCACTTGGTCACCAACGATGATCGGGATAGCACCAAATTTGAGCGACTCATAGAGCCGCATTTGCGTGAGAGTTGTCGTGATGACAGAGTAGTTGGTTGGTGCAATGATCAGACTGAATGTTGACTCTCGCAGCAGGTCTTGCCGCTGGCTGTCGGGGCCACATATGGACCACTCGCCATTCACACCTTCCATGCGCTCCTGATCACATGCAAACTGGAACTGGAAGTTATAGTCTGGGTAATCTACCTGTACTTTCTTTAGAGTATCCACTATGTACATCTCCTGCTGAAGCAGGATTTTTGAATCACTCATTTCTGCAACGCTCTGCAGCTTCCTGTTCAGAAATCTATCCATTATCACTGCACCATCATTATTATGATTATCATTACTGTTCGTTCTGCCAGATTTGAATTTCAACTGTTCATCTTTGGACGCTTTATTATATGGCACGGCTGGTGCAATATTTTGAGCGTGCTGTGATCCATATTCTGCAGGCTTTGTGACAACATCGGCCATGTTTTGTGCCAAGATATTGAACTCTCCCTGGAAGGTTATCAAATGTTTTCTATGAGCTGGCACTAAAACTGGGATTTGATCCCACACATCACCGTAGGAGATGCCAATAGATGGTGATATGACCACATCAAAGTTGGGCCTCAACTGACCCTCCACAAATGAAGACTGCGCAATCATGGCACGTCCAGTGTCTACCCCATCAAACACATCCTTGTTCCCGTGGTACCTCGCAAGATTAAGCAGTACATGGTTCCTGCCATCACCGTGCCAATAGGGCAATCTCTGGAGGTTCTCCACAAGGTTGGAAGTGTTCTTTAAACCCCCCTCCACATCCCCTATAAGCACAATAAACAAACATGCTATGTTCGCATCATAAGTTACATATGGAGTTGCACTAATAGCGTGTACTACTGATAGCTTTATGAATGTATCCAGCTGAACTTTGGAGAATGAGTATTCATCTGCATTGTAGAAATACACCGGGAAGCCTGAGGTAAGAGGGCAGCGAGAATAATCAAAACAGTTATGCATGCGACACAGATTGTGAGTCTTTGGTGGTGGCACATACACAGAGTCTTCTAAAGATGGTAGAACCCGTCGAGGAGCCACTATTAGTGGTGCCTTTTTACGCTCCACCTCTACCTGCTCTAGCTTGGTATTTTCGATAGACACCCGCAACTGGTCCAAATTGGCTGTGTTCTTCTCATAGGAATTTTTCAACAGTTCAATTTGGGTGTTATAATGTGAAATTTCAGAGTTCAACTTCTGCCTTTTTGATTCAAGTTCACGCAGTTCATTATTCACTGATGCTTTGATTCGTCGTAGCTCCTCAATTCTGAACTTCAGATCAGTGGTTTTCAGGCTGCCCAAATCATCTGTGATT
The DNA here is from genome assembly GCA_019095985.1 of Streblospio benedicti. Classification (NCBI taxonomy): domain Eukaryota; kingdom Metazoa; phylum Annelida; class Polychaeta; order Spionida; family Spionidae; genus Streblospio; species Streblospio benedicti. The sequence goes on along the minus strand of CM032666.1, from coordinate 30,604,092 downwards.
GCATCAATTTTTCGTGATCTGTGTGTATCAATGTCTCGATCTGATGAATTCGGCAGGGAATAATGTACTATCCAGGACACCGTGAATAAGCAAACTAGCACAAGTAAAATTAATCGACTGATTTTAATGGATGTTAGATAATTGCATATGCCAACTCTATTATTCATGACCGAGTGATATCCATCCATTTTTACTGATATACCTGCAGCCATCTTGTTTGTAGATCAATATTTCGTGAAAAACAACTACAATTTCAAGTCACACTTTTCTCAATTTCAAACTTCATTTCTTTCAAATTTCCAATGGCCCTACATGTATCTACATTGTTTAGTATCTCATATTTTTTATGTAACCATATTCACAGTGTTTTATCCTATTTTAGTGAGTTGAATAGCCACTTCCCTGTACTTTGGACACAAGTTGGTTGTTAATCTTCACCTCATGAAATCTGAAGAAAAAGAGAACAGAAGTTTGGTCACAAATTGATAAATGCAGTGAAATTATATGTTCTACATAATCTATCAATTTGTGTGCAGAAAAAATCTATTTAATTATAGAAAGCATATAAGTAATCATCAGAATGAAGCTATTTCTAACGTAAATTCAAAGAATCAATTCAATCACTAACCAGACTCTTTAGATTTTCAAACTGAAAAACTAAACCTGAGCAAAATATGAATCATAAAGTTCAAACATATCGACTCAATGTTTCGATAATTATTTGCACCAGTAATTTACAGAAAAAACATCATTCCAATTGAGCAGAGACTTAAGAAAAAATATCTGATATGAACCTGAACCGGGACCAGCTGACTAGTGTCTACCATGCTTACATTATCATCCTCACTGCATAGTTCACATTGACGACATAGCCCAACGGTGAGCGACTCTTAGCACCTATTGTGTGTAAAGTGGCCTGTTGTAGCCACCAGCTAGTGGCTGAGTGAATGTAATAAACCTTCAAACCCAATTGTTTGCTGGTGTACATCCATCTTTTAATTGCTCTCTTTAACACCTAATTGTGAACATCAGTTGACACTTACATATGCTTGTTTCGATTATGATCATCGATATTATGTGGCAATTGCAGCTGCTATATATTCATTCTTTTAATAAACATCAATTTGGAAAGCGGATGTTAGCATCAGTATCAGCAGAGAGTAAGTTTTAAATCTTCATTCATGCTGATTGATCTACTTTCTTTTACTGTAAAATAATACATGTATGTATGGATACACAATCTATTAAACTTAAACTAATCCTTCAATTTGGGGTATGAAACATAAATTACAGAAAAAAATAAACATATCCGGTTTGTGGCAACTTTTCGACTCAATTAAAAAATATCAGTTCTATAAGTATCCACTGAGGAGTAATTTCCCTCAATTTCTGGTGCATTACGATCTTAGAAATGCACTTATTTTAATGTCTCAGACACAAATTGCACTCAGAGGCATTCAAAATCTCCTAAAGCGCTTACGATTACCCAAATTTTCATAACACTACAGCTAATGTAGTTTCAAGTAGACAGTATATGATCTGAAGAAATATATGGAGCATATTTTCTTATCATGTATAAAATTCATAATAATGAAAAAATACTTTTTCATTAGTACAACCTGTTATAGATTATTATTTTATTTTATTATATGTAAAATGTAATTGATTTATAGTTATTATGTAACTGCGTGTACTAATAACAATACAGTTCAAACTTGTCACTACTGATTCATAGAAACTCCCTGGGGGATGTTCCGCAGTGTATTAGAAATGAAATGAAATGAAATGTCAGCTTGCCTTGTACATGTATGTATGTGTAATACAAAAGCTCTATGATAGTATTTCAGAGTTTTAGGTTTGTTACATCAATTTGATGAGGTTGACAGCATTTTTCTAACTGCATTTAGCGTTAAAGATGGCTCAGTACTCTTCTGAACATTTATGGCAATTGTTCACAAATTGTTGAAGTTTTGACATTTCTTTCATATCAAAATATAAATCAACACAAAATAATACTAGAGTGACTGAAATATAGATGATAACGACAATAGCACCCAAAAAACCCTGTGCAATCACCATTAAAGTATCTGACGTACCGAGGTAAGACGCTTGTGCCATCAGACAGGAAGAACTATATGACCTGCTTTGTTATGGACATAGCCTCAGTCTCTTGCTCAAACCTTCACATTAGATGGTTAGGCTTCATATGATGATGAAGATGACCAAGACTACTGTTTTATACCTTTCAATCAAGTAGAAGAACCTTTTATGGAAATGAACATTTCCATAAATATTGCAAAGTACCCTTTACTTCTTTGTCTTTTCTTACAGCGCTGTATACAAATTTAATAGCTAGTCTATGTAAATTGGTTATTGATGACATAATGCTACAAGAGATTTTTTTTAAGTATATCATATGAGAATTCAAAATCCTACACGTTCATAAAATTTCACGCATAGTTTGTAAGAATTATATTGTTTCCACTAAACTTCACTGAGCAAGGGATACAATTTACACTTGTTCAATGCTATTTTTTCTCAGGCAATCTCAAAACAAAATACAAATCTATCATTAAGAACTTGAACTTTCCATAAGGTTCAACAATAGATAAAGGTAAAACATTGAACAGCACACTTCTTGTGTATAACTGGCAAATCTCAAGATTCACAACAGCCCTCACTTTTTCTATTTTTCTACTTCTCTGAATTGATACCAGCACATAAAATTGTTCTACATTTTAAAGAGTTGGGGGTTGTGAGTGACTTTGAAATAAAATTCAAATACTTTTGAAGAAATTAATATATCAATAGAATCTATAATGTTCATTGCTCATGTATGCACGATAAGAGCTAAATTAAAAGTAAAGTGAAAGTTGCATGGTCAGCAAAGCTTGAGGTTGTGGGCCTAAACCAATTGGAGAACCCCACCCTAAGCCGAACTAACACGCCTCTCTTTTCACTTTTCCTATAAGAGTGTAACACTAGCCTGGCCACTACTCTACATTATGAGTAGATTGTACTGGTAATACATAACAAGGGTCTGACAATTTTTGCCTATAATTAAGGGAAAGTGAGAACTAAATCAGATTTGAGCCTCTCTATGTAATCACATACTTGTCTAATTGAAATTTATCTCCTGTGTTGAGGAGAGCTATACTTTCTTACAACAAAATATTACATACAATTCAAATCAGGAGGCCAGCTTACAAGTCAAATTTGATGAATAATATATCATTCATATTCAAATGCATACTGCTCATATGATAATTACAAAACATGAAATCATAAAGACATAATGAACATCATTTGATTCTCATATCATTATTTCTGATAGAGTTTGTGACGTGATAACAAATGCATTGTACAAATGCAGTTGATCGAAAGCAAATTTAGAGCTAACCTGATAGCAGACAACTAAAGCACCAGTGATACATGTATTCCGTTTTCACAATTAACTATATAGCATCGGGGTGTGTGCAGAAAAAAAGATGTCACTCAGGATAAAGCCAGACAATGAGTATAAAGATATAACATCTTGCTGTATACGAACAATTATTGGTTAACTCAAAGTGTAGCAATTCAAACTGTATTATTTTGATGTGTGCAAGCATGCATTTCTGTAGTACGGCTAACAATGCCATTGCATGTATACAAACAAAAAAATCAACATGTGTTCTTTGATAACAGCACCCATTTGGCCTCCTGTTAATGGAGCTAGATGACCCGTGGGATTTCTCTTTTGCCTTCATCTCATTACTGGTATCAGATAATGTCTGCCATTGTTTAGGTTAGATTCATTTTAAGTTTGAAACAATGCAGTAATAAAGAATCCTTTTTTACATACTTTTGACATCATAAATGGTCTACATTGGACTTTTCTATATATTCAGTTAGCTAGAATATTTTTTACTTATACTTACTATGAGATATGGGTTACATGGTCAAAAATAGGATAAGGATTCATTTATTTTCGCTATGAGTGAATTTTTTAGACATATAGATCTAGGTAAAATATCAAATAATTGATGTGAGAAAAAATAAACCCAACGCAAAAGAAGACAACCCATCTTCTTTCATGTATGACAGTTAATTACCAGAAGTTCCTAGCCACACAACAAGAGAATAGCAATGAAACAAACTCTGTATAATTGTGTAGGTGACATTTTCACAAGAGTCTTGTCTGTCTCCCTCACATAGAAAATAACAATAAAATGTTGCAATTCACATAGAACAACCTGCAAATTATCATAGCAAGATTTTATGTATCAATTTTCTACTCTATGTGCATACACTGTTTACGGTGTACATGGGAAATGTGAAGACCCCAAAAGATTTCCATAAGCTTTTGTGGTAGCTCAATGAAGGAAGCTGTCAAGCAAGAGGACATTTTAATTCATTGTCATTGATGGCTAATAGAGGAATAATATCTACAAAATTTACACCAAATGAATGGATCATCAATTTATCCTGATCAACTTTATATTTGGTTTGAGTGTTTAAAATCAAACTTGAACAACCAGTTAGGTCTTTTGAGTTTCCAGTAATTACCGGTACCATAATTTCTGGCAATGGCAGAATAATTCTTTTTGTTTTTCGTCGCCTCAAATGCTATTTCCACTATCCCTTTTAACAGAACATTGAAAACTTTCTATCTATTTTTTCCACACTTTTAACAACGAGATGAATGGTTTCTACCATTCCTGTGCCAGCAAGGTTGTGCTGTCCAATTATCAAGAGAAAGTATCCACTGTAAAGTTGTAAACCACACAGGTCACACTAAGTTGTGAATATGTAAGCAGTCCATAAACTATTATGTCTAGCATCCATTATTTGTTAAGCAATGTTTAAATAACACAAAAATAAGCTATGTGGAATCCTTTTACTGTGCCTACAATGTACCAGTAGTAGATAGTCTAACAATGGGGTATTGCCCACCTCTGAGAGGAATTTGAGCAAAATGAAGCTTTCAAATGTACCTTTCACATATAGGTTTTCAACCAAGTTTGCACCCAAGTTACTTTGATGTGTGAACATGCAAGAATATATAGAACATCTACAAACTAATAACTCCATTAAAATTGAGCATTTTACAGAAATTCATGTAGTAAACCATTCAGAACATAGACATTTGAATGAATCTATTTCAGATCGCTGTGTACATGTTAATTCTAAATCCGAGTGACAGGTACCGATACGTTTATCCTGCATAATATTAGGTACACATGTTATACACGTTTTACTGCCTGCATTACGGTGATTACACCAGCCCTCCAGCTAAAACTCTGTCAATTATCCATGCCCCAACTCTTTCCAGGACTCCCAGCATAAATAGATATGCTTGTAAATGAGTTATCATGTTACTTAAAGATGCAGTTAACAATGTGTGGAAAAGTACGAAGGAGATGAATATTTCATCATCAAGCCACTAACCATGTACATGAGAATTAGTTTAAATAAATGTTGTTTGGAAGAATTGGAAGAAAAAAGATTTTTTGGCTACCTTCTTTGTTATAAGAGAGGTTACAGGTACCGTAATCGATCTTATTAGCACACACACCCCGATAAGTGCACACCCCTGTTAATGCAGATTAAATATTATACAAATCTTGCTCTTTTTACCGGCGCCATGCCGGTATTATTCCGTATTCGGATTACCACATAACCATCCGGGCGTGTTGTGTTATCATGTTCTGTGGGGTCAAAGTAAGAAAAATGCATAAACCGCGAAAAATTGTTGGGGTGCGCTTATTATTTTTTGTTTTTTTGTTGAAATTTGTTTCTGTAAGCGCACTATGCGCTTATTACAACGAATACGGTACTTCTACTACAAGCATTTACTGAGACCAGTTCAGGACTGCATGCAATTCCCTCATTCTGACTGATAAAAAGGTTTGTTCTCAACTTCTATCATTTTGAGCATTACGAACCAAATTATGCCATGCCAACTATTAAAACTGACTGGGAAATTGGTTCAATTGTGCCATCCAGGAAAATTATAGGCTTTAACAGGGCATTACAACACATTATAGCAAACCAAAGTTAAATTCTTCAGTTGCAATTCATAGCGATGTCTGGGAACAAACTTTCTTTACTTACTTTCATGGAGTAGTGAACTACAGTAGAAACTCGTCATCTCCATATTGCTTATCTCAAATTTACTGTTATCTCGATGTTAATTTTATTTACTTGGACCAAATATCAGTTGGTTATCTCGAATAGTGAAGCGTCACATAACGACACAGAGAGCAGTTATTTTTCATAACTTTTTAATTGTTGGAAAGGAGCATGGCACCTTAAAATACATGTAATCCTATATGGGCTGGCCCTAATGCTTATTATGAATTTATGCATAATTATACATTAAAACTCTGACATAACCATGAACTAAAATGGAAATCAAATATCTGCTTTTTTACTCTATGTACTGTACTTTACGTTTTGTGCCTCGTTTGATGATAGTCTGAAATATGAAACAATACCAAGGACAAATCTATGCTTTAAGATTATCAAATACAACTCACACTACACAAACATTCCTGACCATATTAGATGATACTATGCAAAGATATTTGGAGTATTACTGGATTAATCACGTTGGGACACAACTTAATTTTCTATTGCAATTACATCGCTACTTATATTGAGTAAAATGAGCACATTCACAGGAAGATGCAGCTAAATGAGCTTGTCACAGAAAGTTAATTTTCTATCCATCAAGAGTCCCCTCCCAAATGACAATGCAAGAGTTGATGCGCCAATCGAATGTCCCCATAGTTGCTGAATCCATCTGTGGTAGAACTCTGTTACAAGACCTCAATTACAAGCTCACATACTTCCTGTTATAGCTGGGTAGGACCTGGATGTTCAGCAAATACATGTATAAACAGGATATTTCTTGACAGAAGATACTGTTACTTATCATTCTAGCATTGCTTACTTCTAAGAACGGGAAGAAGTACTAACAAACTTAAGTTTAAATTGTTGGTTATAATGTTTCAACTATTTCAACACTTTCAAACATATAGCATCAATTCTAAAGTTACAAGGGTATTGAATCCACAGATCCCTTATTAAAAGGTTCCTCAAAATATATGATAATTTAACCACAAAAAAAAATGTATTGGTTCATAATCTACTTCACTGATCCAAGTGCATTGAACAGACAAGAAAATAATAAATCAACATAAGACCAACAGTTTTGGAAGGACACTGCAATGCTGTATGGGAGGAAAGCTACATATCTCAAATATCAATTAATACGTTGTTCTGTCTAGTGATGCCAGATATGACCATCAGAAATGTTAATTTGTTTCTTCCCTGAAATATTTCGCTAGATTTTCCCAATGGAATCTGTGTAATTGCTTACTTTCTTATGATTTTCAACAAAAAATAAGCTCTATTTAGGAATAGAATTACTGAATAAAATTAACATTTTATTTTAGCTACTAAAAGGTCTTATGACTAAAAAGATGAATTTTGCACTTGTACAAAATATAGCTGCTCTCCCATTTTCTAAATCAGTTTACCAATATGACATTTCCATTACTAAACATTATAGAACAATACTAGAACCAATGTCATATCTATAAAACCCAAGACAATCAAACGAGTATTAACTCCCCCAAATAAGCTCTGTATTCCTCATCATTAGCCATATCCATAACACCTACCAACATTAGGCAAGGGCGTAACAAACGGCAAATCAATAACAATAATCACAGCCAAATACCAAATACGTGGTCTAATCCAGTCTTCACATCCCGGATGTGGAAAGTATGATTTCCTCAAGTATCCAATCAATCAGCCAATTCGTCGAGTGACACCACGATACCCCACAAAACCTAAGTTCTGACAAATCATTCCTCGATACATGAGCTAGTCAAGTGTGCAGAAGAAATTGTGCCAATTGACTTTTGTATGAGGCGGGACTGTACAGCTGGATAAAGTCTACTGAGGCAGACCAGTGCAGAACAATAGACTCTTTGATCACTTACTCCACCGCGATTTTATGAGTGCAGGCTTCTTCAAGATACCAGGAGTGGGAAACTTAGACAACCCTTCTACAACTAAAATACTGTTACCATGTTTGCCTCCAGGGGAATGGTATATACAGTTCTTTGAGTACACAATGGTAGGTGTATGCCCTATGCACAATACGTGGATTGATACATTCTAAAAGAGTGAGAATTATTGCCTATTGCATATATAGTTATGCAGTTGATGCATTTCTTTGAGCACATTTTACATTTACAGAAAACACATAAGCATTCATATCAATTTGTCATTTTGTAATTAGAATGAGCTCAAAGTATAATGTAAGAGTCACTTTGCTCCTCCATGAAACAACCAAACAAATGCATGTAATTTATGGTAAATTATCAGATGAGTGGTGATCGTTTGAATGCAAATAGGCAATTTATTTGGGTCCCATTTGCATGCAGCTGACCAGACTTGTAGTGTGACCATTCGTGACTGATCATCTAACATTGTATTCATCAATTAGTACAATGTAAGGATGGACATCACAATATTGTATGATGGCATAATGTTCAAGACTTGGAATTCATAATTTACTATTTTCAGCTGGCTTGACCCCTTGTAAGCAAGAGTACAAATATATGATTAAGGTCATTTGCACAAGTCCCCTTTATTTTACTTGTACAAGTAAAGAGGATGGGCAGGGAGAGGGGATGATTTAGGGATCATAATAACACTGTCATCACGAGGTCAACAAAAGTTATTAATGTGCAATGCTGGTATAAAACTTGAACAAAGTACAACTCAGCATTTCATTGCAACAGTACGAATATTAAATAGGTTTTCCCAAATCAAGTACATGTAACCCGTAACACTCACGAATGACTGCAGATCAATGGTGTAGCAAACTAAATAGCTGTGAAATTCGACGACTTAGAATTTGATGGTTGAATATTTCTTCCAACTGATTGTCCAAATTGGATTTCCAGATTTAAATGTTATTGCAGACTCAATTCCGATACTTTGCTCATTGCATTTGAATTAAGATGATCGTTTGACACAGATGTACATTACAGTTGTATCACTCACAGCTTATGATTTGATAGGTCAATAATTTTTTGAGTCAGATTAGGCATATTAAAGATTGATTTTTATTTTGAGAATATAATTATGGATTGCATTATTACAGCAATATTACACCAATTCTAACATTTACGGTTATGCTCAGTGGCCGACCAAATTTGTGTTTACAAAAGCAATACGATGTGTTATGTGTATTCTGAAAGTTTCTTTAAGTAAGGTGGTTGTGTCAAGACTTATTGAGTAATATTTTATAAAAATGGAGTATCAATGTAAGAAAGGTTTACCCTATAATAGATTATACTGATTATTAAACTTGTTGATGGGTAGGCCTACAGTACCTAGTAAAATTATAATTCCAAAATTGGAACATCACTAGTGAATTCTGACATTTATATAACTTCATTATCATAAATGTAGATCTAAACAGGACTCGTTCTGATGCGCCCTTCTTTGCAAATTGAATTCCCCGACATAAAATACTGATAGAGGTAAATCCCAAAACACATTCTAAAGTTAGATTGGGTGACTAAGCTGGCTCTCTTAGCTTCAGATCTAGTCACTTTAAATCCTTCTTCAACACGGTGCAATTTGATTGGGGCACTGAACAAGACAAGATTGATGGTTATCACGTAATTAGTTATGAATTCAAGTCAGTCACATAGGCTAAGGTTGAGTTTAAATCTATGACCATACAAGGCAAATCACATAGGAATGATGGTCTTGTTAATTGAATAACGTGAGCATTCATAGAAACATCCACAAGCTTGATGAAATTGCTAGACAAAACAGTCACAGTTAGTGATTAGCTTTTACAGGTGCATGTGTCCCACAATATTACGAAGTTCCAATAGATTATATGTGTAATTTGAGTAAAAGAATTTGTCTAAATGATATTTTCATACATCGTATTGCAATTTTTCCTAATAAGCAGAAAAAATGATTAGGGAGTTCTCATAAATGACAAATGCAGCTCAATGATATGTAGATTGAAGAGATGAATCATCATTATTTCTGTACCATATGTGTTAAAGGGTAAAAGCCAGCACAGGCACAGGGCAAATGCTACTTGGTGATGCAAGACCCTTTCAGTCTGCAGAATACAACCAAACGTCGTCCTGTAGTCTGTTCCAATTAAAGCTTACAGACAAAAAAGTGTGATAATTGTCAGGATTCTGCTTCAATATGATCTTGAATATGATCCACTGCATCGCTCTACCCAAGTGTCCCTCAAGAGCATTGAATCTGTCTGCGAGGAGCGATCAAACATGAGCCATATTTAGGCCTCACCTGATGAATGAATAATTGACTTTGCTTATTGATTTGGTTATGTTGGTGATGGATGGGATGCTCACATACGTGTGACATCTAATAGATGTTGTCTTAAAGTGGTTTTAATGATAGATTATTTGCTTATTCATCTATCATGATTTTTGTCATTTGCACATTTTGGTATAGGTCTCTGGAACATGTTATTGTAGTCACGTACGTAGTAGAAAATGCTCAGTGTCTTTCAGCCACTTTTCCGTGGCTCAGTTTGTTAATCTAGAATTACCTGAAAAGTAAAATGCCTAGAAAATTAAAAACAAACATACATAATACATAAACAAAACTACAAAATGGTTCTTACATTCTAAGCCCACTGGTAATTGCTTGAAGGGGGCGGGGGATGGGAGGGGTGGTGGGGGGATGAAGGAAATCCAACTTCTTGTTATGAATATTGATATAAAGGTTTACACTATTGTAAAGTTTGCTACCAAATATACAGTACATGTATTTCAAATATCCAAACAACTGAGAAACGTTAACATCCTATTTTTGCTATATGTCCAAAGGATTTTGATTGGCCATCATAATATATGTACCAGTAGGTAACATTGATTGCCAGAATACACTAAAAGACCAGGTACATGTAAAACATGCCTTTAGGTTGAACATCAGTCACTTTAGGGAGTGGGCATGACATCGTACATCAAACATGCAGATATTTGATACAAATTATTTAAGGGAGTGGTCTTTTAATTAAGTAACTATGGGTCATTCCATGGATGTTAAGGTTATAATATAAATAAGAGTAATTGGTATGCTAAATATATATTCATCATCCATTTCAATACACCTCCACAAACAATTGCTATATAATAAAAACTTTTTTTATGTTGGTTAAATGGTCATTAAATGTAGATACAAGCATCCAGAATTTGAAGAATAGGTCATTTATATCAATTGAATTGTCAGAAAGCAGCCTGTTTGTTCCCAAGTCCAATTGAATTAGGACATTTGTTTGGACGGATGTACAATGACACTGGATCTGGAGCTACGAAAACGAACGAACTACAATGTATCTCGGGATTACTCAGATGAAATTCAATTTACAAAGGGAAATAAGGCAGAAAATGATTGGATGGAAGCTGATAAGAATCCAATAGTCTTCAATGTCAAGTCTATGCCCTTCCCATCATGAAATGTGCAGTCAATAATTTCGTTCTTGAAATCATTGAGCTCTGTTGCGATTGAGCTACCCAGCAAACATGGCTCGGTCACAAGGTTATACAGATGGATTACAAGTTCAAGTTTGACTTCACTGTAAAGTCTCTGTATAGAGAAAGTCTGAAGCACTCATACATCGCTGTCTCCTTTAGATCCAAGTTAAGCCCTAGTCTCCATGTCTATGGACCCATAGTGAATCAGCCCCTTGGATTTATGTTTGCCTTAACGTAGGTAATTTCCTGAGGTTCACAAGTCCACAAATCTAATAGCTATTGTGAAGTAATGCATGCTGCATGGAAGCTGTCACAGTATATTTCTTCACAGTTTCCCAAAGAACTGCAAATAGTTTCATCTTTGTCTTGTTTTCTCTATCATATACATGTATGCTACTGGACTTGAATGACACTGCAAACTGAAGAGCTTCTATAACATAACATATAAGGTGACCTGGTCATAGCAAATTGAAAACAAACTTCATTTTACAAAACTTACTTTCAGTAGGATTTCACAAAAGTTAAAACTTTTGTTTACTTTGTTGAACATCTCGTCAGTGATACTCAGTGCCATCATTATGATAGCTTTTAACCGAAAGACTCACAAAAAACCTGTAATATGTGGTTCGACTCTGTTCAGTAAGCTTATTGATAGATAGACAGTTCAATTTCCAGTTTCACTGTTTATCGTGAGAACTAAGACAGCTATTATTACATAACACGTAGAGTGCTAACGAATGTGTCTGTTTCTGTTGCAGGCTGCTAATTAGAAAAGCAGATGAGAAATGGCAAATTCCCCTGAAAATTACTTTTTTGATTATTAGTGACATTCTGTTGCGTAAAACTCATTACCGCTAGGTATATCACTTGCTTCTAAGATTGTGAAAAAACATGGAAACCGTCTATCAAATAATCATTTTACAATCTAGCTAGATGTATCTATATTTCACTTTGTAGCCCTTGCCTTAAAAATGGCATTACTTCAAACTCATCATCATAATCATAATATTGCAGACCCGTCTTTTATTTTATTCATAGGCTACTTCTTTACATTATAATTATACTGGTATATTTACCATTCTTTATCACACCTATTTACGAGATACATGGTTGCTGAAAATGTGTAATTCAAATTCAATTGTATTCACTTTCACATAAAGTTTATTACGAACTAAATAAAACACAAAAAACTCATTTAATATTGACTTATTGTGCTGGATAGGGAATGTAGAACCAATTTTATCGTTCATAGAATTAGATAGCAGGAACCCAGCATTAGAGAAGCATTCGCCATGAAAATTGCTTAAATTCCTGTCAATTACTCAATCACAATATACTGATTACTTGAGTGATACTATTACGTATTTCATTCTATCACTGAAAGATGTTACCGAACTTGAATAAGTTCATACGTATGCCTTGCAGAACTTGAATTCTATGCGATACAAAATTGATAACTTTCTACTTCTTCAGATTCACATTTCATACCCTAGAAATTTGTGATTCTGCAAAGAATGTATTCAGAACAGAATAATGTTGGTTCTATCCTCTTAATTCTATATTCAGAGGAACATGAAAATTTCTGCAGAATGAGAGCGAAAGGATTGTAAATAAATGATGTAAAAGTTGAGTACTTTGAATGCGAGTCTCCACACCCCTCACTGGAGACTCTTCAATCACTAGCTCTGGTTCAAACTCTTTAAGCTGCTTAATGTGTGCATGTCATAATATTAAGGGTGATTAGACATCACAGAATCTGTGATTATAAATGATGCTGCAACTAAAATCCCTATTTTTGGATTTATGTTTGTTTCGTTTTTTTTGGTTTTTTTTTTGTAAAATTTTGCGCTCACCATGATATCTTAGTTTTGCTGTGACTTCCTCCAAGTTGACATTGAAATCTAGTCATGAAACTTTACAATATGCTGGCACAGTAGTTCTGGCAATTTTGTTTTTGGATCACAATCATCGTTAAAAAAATACTACAAGTACATCAGACCTGACGTCCATCTACCAAAATTTTGATCGATTTCTTGAAAAAGGTAATGTAAAAATACTTAAACTGGTTAAATACAATTATATAAAATGGTTATGAGGCCCTAAAGACATGTAAAGCTGTCACAAATAATACAAAACTGCAAGCTTTATTGTCTTCTTGCATTTGAATGAACCAGATAAGAACATATTGAAACTGGCAGAAACTTGTCCTGTTACAGGAATACATATGGTATACATGATGCACCAGCATTTCTCTCTTTCTTGAAACACGTGCTCAAAGTTATATTCTTGCTTCTCTTTTTCTTACATCCAGTGACTACAATAAACATTTCTGATTTTTATCCCGATAGACAGTCCTTCAATCATGTATTAGGAGTAATAAAAAATATTTGAGAGTCCTAGTACATTCTTCATCCTTGTAAAAAAATCGGCCAAGGATTTTCATGAAGCCTACTTGTGTGCATGTCCTAAATAGAATCCAGACAAATATATAAGCACCATGCATAAAAATTTAACAGATACAAGTTGCAAAGGATGCAACTAATAAAAAAATGCACGCATTTCACGTCTGGTTGGCTTGTTGAGCATGACAGATGAGGTTGTTATGTCTGTCTGCTTGATACTGAAATATTCATGCTAAATTAAAGCATGCACATCTTCACTTAGAGATTTCTATGTCCATATATAGTTCTTAATATGTCTACCTGCACATACATGTATGCCATAAACATCCACATGGAAGAGCACCATCTGGTAGTCCATGTCAACTTAATCAAAAAATTATTCTTTTCTCTGAACCAGTAGCACTGTTGATCCTATTGAGATAACAGCAAAACGTCTGTAAACCAGATAAAAAGAATCATTCTGAGAAAGGAATAACTTTGTGATAATGTTAAAACCAGATCATATCCGGTACAAGCATACATGTACAAGTAACCTCCATTCAAGCATTCCCAACTTGGTCTGTGTAATATATCAAATATCTGGATTATTGAAATTGGTCACACTATGTAAAAGAATCGACCATTATTCCACTCAAAAGCAGTTGGATGGTCAGTTGGATGGTTGCACACTGTACTATCATAGTAAATAATAAACTATAAATATTGCATGAAGGAAAGCCCATTGATCTGAATGCCTACACGCACCCCATAATCATTAGAGCTATCAAGAATATCTTTTACAAGAGTTTGCAATTCATGTGGAGGATCAATAGGAAATGGCGTTAACCCTTTACTGTAAACACTTTTTTGTCATCTTTATGGCAATTCTTTAATATTTGTGTGAGTGTTAGGTTGATCATCTGGTTTGCTGCTTCTGGGTAAGGACCAGATCAGGCAGCAAACTGTACTGATGATTAGGCACTGATAATGAAAGTATTTTTAAGAAATTTAATGGACTGTTCCAAATCTTTTTCTTTCTAATTCTATGGTTTCTAAATAGATGTCTGGTGTTGAAGGTGCTGCAACTTCCACGGAATACTCCCCATTGAGTTTACATGTAGATGAAAAGCCTACATGTAAGATTTGCAAATAGACTGCAGATTGTTGAACAAGCATTTTTACTCTTTCAAATATACAAAAATACATAGAAAATAAATTAACGCAAGAATATCACTGTTTCAGAAGTTATAATATTTGATGGGTTTAAAATGTGACATATTTTAAAGTTACAATTATTCAATGGTAAAATTTAACATACTTTTGCACTTCTATGTGCAAATTTGCTGCAATAAATATACCCAGT
This sequence comes from Streblospio benedicti, assembly GCA_019095985.1. Taxonomy (NCBI): domain Eukaryota; kingdom Metazoa; phylum Annelida; class Polychaeta; order Spionida; family Spionidae; genus Streblospio; species Streblospio benedicti. The sequence continues at coordinate 30,588,808 of CM032666.1, read as the reverse complement.
TCTATGTGGAATTGTGGATCTCAATTGATTTGTGATGTCCCCACAGGAATGAGTAGGGCTATCCACCTCATTGGACCCAGGAGGTTCCAGAACATCAATACTAACATGTGCCCTAGAGAAGGATCACTACCTTCACTGGTGTCTGTATCCAACAATACTTATTAATACCTAAATTAGCCCGTCCCTGTTCTGCAAAGCTGTGCTTTGTCTTGACACCTGCATGGCATTTCCTGGATTAAGTGACAAGGCAGCCCCTACACCATTTCTTTGATTGAGTAGTGAACAAAGTTATACTTGAATGATTGATGATTTTATGTACCAGGTAATTATATCTTGGGATGTTACTTCTATTTAGATCTTTAAACATCTCTCAAAACAAACACAGCTATAGTTAGTTAACAGTTATACATGTACATGTACATTCATCTACCTTCTTTCATACAGACCCCAGTGACTAGTAGCTTTTGCATTGTGTTTACATTTGCTGAATAATGATCACTTAAAGTTAAAACAACAGTGAAATATTTTTCTACCTCATACATGTTAAAATAACTTGTAAATTCCTTGTGATCATACATGTATGTATCCTGCATAGAACACTTGCAGATTTTCAGGAATTACTTGGGGTTCTTTGATTATCCAAACCTATCAGACAACATGGAAATATATGCCACGTTCTGCTATTGTCATTTAGACTGTAATAAGACAAATTTCACCAGGGAACTTCTTTCCATTATGGGTAGAGTTTGTTTTGCAATACAATGGTACAGAAATATTCCCTCAATAGTCTGAAGTCATGCTTTACACTTACGGATGTATCCAGAAGTTGAGCTTTTTGAGACACAACAGATTTTCACGCATGTTAAAACAAGGTGATATTGAAAAACTCTAATATTTAATAACTTTAGTAATTACATTTCTACAATCAAGACCAACACAAACTGTGCAACACAGATATTGGACCTTTCGAAACTGATGTTGAAATGATTTATGGACGTTTCCTTAAATGCTGTGAAGCACACTCCATAAAGCAAACCTCAACTGCGAATCCATTTCCTCATTAGATTACGTGCCATATGCTTCCTGGAAATCAATGGGGATTCTGGAGGTCTACAATTTGCTACTTTACAACTATCAATACTTCATAGAGACAGATGGGTTAGAAAATGACACAAAATTCCCTTGAGAATATTTCTATTCAGATGTCCAGATATAGGGAGACAAAAACCTGATGTTTGAAAATAGATTCATTGGATTTGTTCTTCTATAGATATATTTCTTGATTTGTGATAAATTTTAATGGATTTATCACAAAATCAAGAAATATATCTAAAAACCTGATGTGATATGACAAACGATGCACTAATAAAATCTGATTGATACATATTGAGAAATTTTCATTCATATCAATCTAATTTTTCTCAATCACACTTTTCGGGAATTATTAGCATACAATTCATCTGTAGAATTCCTGATAATACCTTTAATTCAACTATGCCTAACATTGTAAGTTGCAAAATCCATATAAGGAATATGAGCACATTAACCACGAGAAAGGCAGAAACGACATAATAAATTCTGTGACAGGGAAAAAAGTGCGGTGCCACTTAGGTTCTGCTGATTGCGACAAATTGGGACTGCTCCGTGACAAGAAAATATAACCAGTCTAGAAAAGGTGCAAGGTGACTGTTGCGATGCTCGCAGGAAATTGCTTACATAGCAGAGAATCTACAGCAAAACACTTTGATATTGGTATTGCTCATCTAGAATTATCCTCCTATTTGCTTATAGAAAGATCACAGTTGGTTATTTCATATGCCATCTTGATTGCATTTTTCTGTCTTCATATTCATAAGAATTAAAATAGCTTCACATGGAAATTCGATAATCCATGTAAAATCTTCCACTCTAGTGAACATTGCTTTCAGGCTTTACAGGTTCAGCAGTGATGTTTTACACCAAATTACGTCTGCCGTGATCAAGATGCAAGTGATCCGTGTGATCCGCTATTGATCCCAATGTGCATCTTACAGCCAACAACCAAACTGTGAACAATACATGTACATATATGATGCAATGATTTTATTCCAGATTCTCAAAACAGATGTGTGCAGGTTGTCCCAATAGAATAAGTTACAAGTGTTTTTCATATTCTATTTTAGTGAATAAATACTCAGTTTTGAACATCAAATATCAAATTTATTCCCAATTTTGCATTAGAGTAAGTCCAGATCATTATGGCTAGTGGCCTATCTTAATAGATAAGTTATTGAAAGATTGGAATAAGCTACTATTTTATGATGATACACAATAAAATCAAAGAATGATTCTACAACAAAATAGATACATGAAAACAGCAAAACATACAAATGTAATATGACATGCTTTTGATTTGTTTTCTGTCGTATAGAAATTCTGAAATGAACTCAACTATCAAATTGTCAGAGTCTTTGTCAGCTCTCAACCATCATTTTGCAATCTTTGCAACTTTCAAATCTGCTTTGATGTCCAATTGAACAGAATCGCTCAGAGCAGAAACAGAAAATAACTTTTTTTTGAAAATGTATAAATCATATAAATGTAATAAGCAATCTTTCTGAGAAACTCTAAAAACAGCCAGTTCACTACCATATGTCTTTAAAACAGAAATGATATTTGTCAAGAAACATCCGTGATTATCTCTTTTTCAGACTATTCTATAAATCATGTTAGTATGTTGTTTTAATCTTCATCAGGAAATCAAATCACAAGATTGCTTTTGTAATAGCCAAACTAGCACTAACTTCTTTATTATCAAAGCTAATTCTCACATGAATTATGAAAACAGCAAACACTCATCATTTAAGGTACATGTAGGAGCTTTGGAGTTTTTGTTACTTCCCGGATGAGGACTATAAATGTTTGCATCAAAGTCATTCTCCATCATCACTCCTCAACAGCACCCCAAAATAGGTCATTTGCAGAAGCTGAGCCATAGTTAACAGGGCCATTTAAGGTTTATTGTGCTTTTTGATGTGCTTTTGCACGCTCACGCAAGAATACATTGTCCGCTTGAGCACAAATGAATGTCAGCGTAGCTCAAATAACAGTGATGTACTAAGATTATAACAGTCAAAAGAGTGATTCTATATTCATAGAGTGAAGGTATCACGCAGTTCGGATTGAAGACCAGTCACTATAGACCAGAATATTTTAAGCGTAATGTTTGCTGGCGATGGGAGATGTTGTATATTACCATATGTTGGTTGTCAAAAAAACAATTATTAGAGTATTTAGCTATACATCTTGTATCAAAAATACATACCCCGGTAATCAACGTAATCGATCAGTAAAAACATTCAAATAAGTTTGTTTTACAAAACCAAAAATATTAGTAGATTAGACGCTGAATGTCAACATTGTTTGACAAAGTGAATATTTATAAATATTGTCACGATCTTGAGGCCTCTAGATTATGTTGTCACAGAGTTGAGAAGCTCAAGTATAAATGCTACGACATAGCAGCTACTGTTAACTGATGGGGCAGGTGCATGGAATGTGTTACCTCGCAAAAATCTTACACCTCTGTTGTCTTACTTTGTGCTGTAAGGTCACACTTCAAAGTGAAAGGACACAAAATATTACATATGTTACCAAACATCAATGAGCTATTGTTTTATCTGAAAGTCCTAAATCAAAAGAATGTCTTCACACCTCCAAAGCCTTCTCTTGGAAAGCTGTAATGTTTAGTACATAGAAATATATGGTTTGAGTTTAGTTGGTAACCCCACCCATAACCAATCAAAACTCATTTCAATACATGCAACTGTTTTGCTCATCAGATACATTTACTCAAGAATCATAATGATGTGTCAATGTGTTTATCAAATCTATCATGATCCAAAAATCAAATTCACACTTCAATGGTGAATCAAGAATGTTTACTAATATTATCAGGTAAAAAAGAGAAATACATACAACCACTCTATGGTAGCGTTATTAGTGGGTCTAAACCAATCATATCTACATGTCACTGTATCTGGCAACCTAACCTGTTGATGCACTCATGCTGTCATTGCGAACTTGACCTACAGCTGGGATGCAACAGGTTTGAAGACACTAAGTTTTGGATCAATGTTCAAAATAGTGTTTAACTTCAGCAGAGTGAAACTGATTGCTGTTTGTTTTCAGCGGATACACAGTGAAATGTCAAAGATAGCTGTACACTCAAAAATATGCTAAAAAGTGTCCTAACAATAACATGTTATGTCTATCTCTTACAAACAACATAACCAAGAAGCAAAGATTTCACTTACTTTTCTTTGGACTCCAGAGTTCCCCAGATCCAATAGATGTACATCCTGTACCTGTAAAAAACATGAATGCATATTATCTAATAATTTGCTCATAGAGGACACAAATCACAATATATATGTATCATATATAACTGAACAAACCAATGTTGGATGACCATTTAAATTTAATATTAATTGTAATGTATCCAAATAAATTCTCTCACAATTTTAGAATAAAATGCAACCTATTTATCAGCGAAGTTAGAGTCCCAATAAGGTTGATTTCTCAAAAATCATCTTACATATCATGATTCCAACTACAGTGTACATGCCTGATTAATCAACATGTGCATGGCCCATGTAATCACATTATTTCAGTAACGCCCTTCATTATATCAAAAAAGTAGGGAGCTATTTTTTCAAACTGTGCCCAAGACAAAATGGACTCAATATGGTTCATATTGCCTTTCTTTACATATCATGTTGTTAGTAACCACTGGTTACTGTTTTCAATTTATAAATATAATAATTAGAACTTATTTATGCTTATCCATGCGTGTATCTGAATCACAATAATGGTGCATTATAAATTCCACACACACTACATATATAACTACTCACAAAACTAAGCTAATTGTTACAGAAGTTACAAAACAAACATTTCACAACAGACCTGTTAAGAAATTTCTAATATACTGAACGGGAAAGCAAAATATTTTTTCCGATATCTACCAAAGTGTAATCATAAGGAAATATCTATTCAATCACAAACAATGCTATATAAAGCTTGAGAAAAAAAATAAAAACAAAAAAAAAAAAACATTAATTTTCATTTCAACAGTAGACAAAATTGTTTGGGAAAAGCAAAAAACTATAATTTTTCCAAACTATAGATACATGTAAGTTATTGCAATTCACAAAACTCAGAACATGACTATGTAATTAGCCAACTGAACTCCCTAGAGTTGACATGCATCTATGTGGGGATTCCTCTCTTTCTACTAGTTCAAACAAATGAGCTTAATTACTTGAAACATGACCATAGAACACAGAGAAATCATGAACTTACAAGTAAAACAACTGAAGATCAGAGACCATCAAGATTTAAGAGTAAGGCATAAATTTTGACCATGACATACATATATTGTCATGTTTAATGTGTTCTAGAACGTCAATTAGAATTTGACTAATAAATGAGAATGACTGTTTGCTTGTTGTTTATTTATTTAAAAGCAATGACAACTCTGGAAAGGAAAACAGAATAAACTAAAGACAACTGTCTGTGGTCTAATCTAGAAAATACATCATACCATAAAAAATATAAAACTCTTTAAATACACGTATTCATTAAATGCATTTTATCTATAAATCAGTTCTAAACAAGAGACCAATCAAGGTGACTTCACACTGAATATACCGTACATTCGTCCTTCATCACATGGAAGTCAGTGGAATTGTGACCAAAGTAATCATCATCAACAATTCATTGTAACTGAACACAAAGTAAATGACAAACTGCTTGAAATGACACGTTATCAGGATTGGAATGTAACACAAAGAACTTGCAGATTTGTATACTAAATTGACAGTCTTGCTGAAGAACATATGAATTGCAGTTAAATGGAGAAAAATGTCTAGATTTTGTGTATATGTATTACAAAAGATTTTTTTAATATCATTAATTTGGGAGAATTAGTTATTTATGAACGGGCCCAGCATCATGGGAGAGTGGAATCTAAAATTTTACCGATAAATATTCATATCTTTCCTTAAAATATTGAAATGTAATTGGTATCCATCAAATAATTTCCTTTTTTTCCAACAGACAGTTAAGAGATTTGCACTGCAATTAGGCAACTGTTCTTATTGAAGTTCAGCAGAAACTGCTTATTATAGAAAGATTCAGCAATCCTTGAAAGGTGTTTTCTGTTTTGTTCCAAACTGCATATGCTCTGGTCTTCAACATTTTGTCTAAACAAACTTATTTGCAAGGCATGAGCATAACAAAGGGATCAGACAAAGCCAAACATATGGCATTAACGATCAATTAACTTCTTTGTTGCATTACACTCTAAGACTACATATCACAATTTTTTTCACAATAAAGACTAAAATACAATTATTTATTTTTTATGTTTTCATATGTATACATGAGTAGTGGTTCTTACTAAAATCTCACCCTGTATAGCACAAAAAAAATAATAATAAAAAGCAGACTATAAATCAAATGAACCCCAATACATTGTAACTAATTAAGCTTCCCATGTGCCATATCCATTACCTCTCACAGCAGGGAGACATGGACAATCAGTCAGCATCAGTTGCAGCCGTCACAATCCATTGTGAACTTTTGATAGGAGCAAGCAATGCCGGCTCATTTAGAACAATTGATGCTGGGGTCAGAGTCATATTGTCTACTGGCTCTTAGATGAAAGACGCCTATTTGTGCCGAGCAATTGATCATGCAATTGAACCAATTGATCACCTGCTGCTGACATGTTGGACAAGTTGCTTCTTGTACAGCCGTGGTTTCACTTGAAATTTAGAATGCATTCACATCTAAATTTCGATTGAAATATCGAGTTCATTTTGAAACTGTGTGAATTTCATGTTTGACAAGTAATACATTGCATTCTTAATTTTAAAAAATCAAGAAGGCCACAATAAATTACTTCCAGACATGATATTGCAATACTATTTTATAAAGCTATGTTTTATACTTAACAAATGTAGTGATCAAAGCTTTTGCTGAAGAACAATTAGGCAAATGACACGTCAAAAGTGAAAGTCTTACAAAGATTCACAGAATCTTTTCTTGGTTCAAAAGTATTAATTTGTTTACTAAAACTGTCTAAATATACTTACATTTTAATAGAACTAACTTGTTGGAAGCCTACAAGTTATTTTGAATAATCTTATGCTCTATTTAAATTTGTTACATCGAAAATAATTTACATATTGGTTTAATAGGAAATATTTTATTGCATTATTTGGATGTAGGTGTGCAGCATAATATTTAATTACTTTGGTTCTTTCTCTTTATGTAGACGTTAACAAAATACTGATGGCAGTGTTTGCACAATTCAGGAAAATGATACATCTAAAATCCTAACAAATTTGCTACCTACATAAAAAAATAAAAGAAAGAGAATTCAGTCACAACTACATGTTGTAAAATAGCAGTCCAACAGATGAAATAATACAATATATGTTCAAGAAACAGTTCCGCAATAACAGTTATTTTCAGTGCGAAAATGGAAACAAAACAACTACCTAATCTACATTATTAAACATTTCTGAAAATAATAAAGGGTCATTTAGAAGGAAAGAAGTTTATCAATTTTGCTTGTTAGTTTTTGAAGCAAATGTACAAATATTGACAGAACAGATGTTGAACACTTGTGATACTTTCTTCTGGTAAAATACACCTCAAAATAAATGAAGCTTGTTCTAAAACTTACTTTCAAAGCAATCATAACAAAAATCCTCTTTCAAGTGTTATGAGTAGTTTATTTTTCAAGCCTCCATTTACACTGTACTGTGTACAGTAGAGTCCTCACGAGTACAAAATTTTGAACCGGGGTACCTGAGCAGCCAATGCTTAAATTCTCAGTCAATTCAGCTCAGATTGATCAATTGACCTAATTCCATTTTTGGGATTAGAAAGCCAGTGATTGGTCACATTTTTATGAGCTGGTGAAAGATTTTATAGGTCAATCTGTTAACATCTGATAATCAGAGTGAGATATACTGACGTCATTATCACTTTTTGTGTGGTCATATTGTTATTGAATTCATATTCCTGGATATGTGTATAAAATGCATGTTGACCGATAAATATTCTAAGTTCTGCGACACTGCTACTCTGCAAACCTTTGATCTTGCCACATTGTCAATGAACGCAACAGTCTACTTGAGGATATTGGTTAAGGCACATCGGCAAATACTTGGCTGAATCTGGATTGATGATACATGTATCAGAACGAAATAAATCAGTCAACCCCTAGCTGTCAAGGTCTTTTCCCCACCCAAATAACAACAAAATTTATCATACTTTGACATGTAATTTACTGACTCGTAAGTTATCGTGCTCTATAGGTGCCGCATAACCCATACAGGGTTATCATGCTTGTTCAATCTTACCTGATACTCTAGTTATCAGTGATATTGTAATAGATTTCTAAGAATTAGCAACAGCGTATTACGTTGACTTTTATGAAGTTATTTTGAAAAGAGGTACTGTTGTAAATGTTGGAACTAGTGATGGGGAATCGGCTAGAAAACAAGAATCGATTAATCGGAATAATCGGAACACCTTTCCGATCGATTAATCGATTAATAATCGAAATGTCCCCATCTTAAAAAAGGTGATAATTATAATTAAAGATAATTGATCCTATAGCCAATTTGGCGAAGCATATAAAATATTTTTTAGCCAAAAATTATTTTCACCGAAAGTAACTTTCCTGGGCATATACATCATAACACATGGTTTATTATGAAAGAAACTTCAATCACTTGTATTGATCTATTGCTTTCATCATCGGCGACATGGCTAAGCTAGTATGCACGTATTGCCGTGATTCTGGGTGTCAAATCGATTGAACATCGCATTTGTTGATTGTCATTCTCAAATATAGCGATCTATAATCTATTAGTAACATTCAACCAATCGATTACGAATGCTTGCCAGAAAATAGAAATAACTTACTTATTTTGATGTGAAAATATACACAAGCATGTTTCCGTGCCAGTGCGCATGCTCACTAGTTCAAATGTCTCGCTGGCGCATTCGCAGCAAAAATGAAATCAAAAGTTCGCACCCATATATAGATCATCTTATTGTGTAAAAACGTGGTCGAGTCTTCGAAATGCGGACTAGTAAAAGATGAAAAGATACTTCTTCCCCGGGTGATTCAGGTTATTCGTGCGAGTAAAGCTCTAATTTATTGAAAAATAAGCTGTCTCGCGATGAATCGATTCTGGTAAATTGGAATCGATTATCGGATCGCATCACCGTGAACGATGATTCATCGATTATCGGCGATAATCGTTTCATCACTAGTTGGAACTGAGATGCTTTGGGTATACACATTATGGAGTTGTGCATTTATTCAGTAAACACATGCTAATGATAATTTAACACAATGTATGATAAATATAATACCACATTTGCTGAATACATGGTACTGGTATATGGCTCACCCATTTACCTTATATGACTCATGCTGTCGGACTGAGATACTGCGTTCGCTATATTAAAGTACGATGTATTCGCACTGACTTGGTATTCTACATATATTAGTACTGTACACTAGCATGCAGAGTATCAAGCACAAGAGAGGTTAAAGCTTTATTTGAAATTTGATAATGGGGTGGTAAGTACTAAAAACAACAAACATGATTGGTGGAATTGGACATAGAACATTTCATAAACCCAATGGGGACAAAGGCTAGATACCTTGTACAGCTTTGTGTGTGTGTGTGTGTGTCAGTACTCTGCAGCCATCAATTTTGATGATCATAGCAGAGGGAGGCCACGCAATGGGGCAGGCCTTTCAACGAGGTTTCTGAACCTCATGCTTGGCGTCGCCACCCATCTAGTATTACACTAAACTAAACTGAGGCGACACGCTGTGTGGAGTTGAGCAACGCAGTGGAAAACATACAACATAACGGTTTTGGCGACATTAAGTCTGTCATGGCCAGGGCATGAACTTGTGACGCAGGCAAATCACGTTTTGAGGTCATACGCTCTACCCACTGTACCAGTGAGAACCACGTTATGGAGGACCACCTGTGTTTTAATTGAATAACCGGATGATAAACATGTTATCTTAATCTAAGTACCTGGTATCAACTCAAATATAACAGTCCTACTCCTCATAGGCCATTGCAATTTCGTCTACAAGCCTAACAAACAAAGCACTGCCAATGACAAAAACGACATGACAGTCAACCACAGCATTTGTATTAAAACACACGTCCATTTAAGTTATTTACCTACTCTACTGCTATGAAACGTTTCATTTGAAGCATATATACTTACCATGCGTACTATCACATTCTCATATAATTGAAAATTCGAATAATTAGAATATCTTTTTAACAAAAAGAAGCACTTCCGCATAACCCAATCGTGGATATTGCAATAAGGAAAGTTATAAACCGTCAAACTTTATTTGTGTTGTTTGCGTTATGTTATATGTGCATTTTCGTTTGCGTTGTGAACCACTTATTAGCCACGTCCCACCAGAATTTATGAATTATGCAAAACAAGTAACGCCCATACATCTACGCATAATTATTTATTCACACCAAAATAGATCAGATGTACAGTTGATTCAAACATGTTCTGCACACACATGCCTTCGCAAAAATTAAATTTGTGATCTTGCTTTATCCCGTTTAAAAGTTGAGAAACGGCATATAAGGAAAAGACTCAATATCAAAGCAAATAATTTAGCAGAGTAGTTTTAGAAGCCAAAGTCAATTTTTAACCTAAGTGCATAGGTATGTTATGTGACAAGCTTAGAGATGTTGCAAAATAATAAGAAGAATATATATGTAACTTATTAAATCCATGTTATAGCTTAT
>CM032666.1:30542221-30577837 GCA_019095985.1 Streblospio benedicti | reverse complement strand
AGTGTTGAGGAGTTCAGTGATCTCAATCCAATAGACAATTAATTCTCTCCCGTCGCCTTAGTATCGGTAAAATGATTCTTTGGCGTAACCGATCAAGACCAAGAAGAATTTTGTGTAGCTGTATATGATAATAGCCTTCTTTGATAAGAGATGAAAAATGGTGGGCCTCACAATGCAAAAGTTACTTTCTGTGCCTCAAATATTTGACATTGATCTGCTGGGATATAGGAAATTTGTTCTTAGTCGTAACAGCTCCCTGAGTGGAGCGAGAATGATTTCTACAAAAACAAGATAAAAGTAACTTATTTAATAGCTGAATGTTTTCCCATAGATTTAAGATATAATTGTAGGCAGTTCACATTGGTGAAGATGTATTGCACACGGCCAATGTCGTTTTTGAAGAAAAGCTGTTCACATAGATGGGCTCGTTTATATTCCAAGTCCACAGGTAGGCAACATCAATATGTAGTACATGTATGTAATTTCTTTAAGCCTCCAGATATATTTCTAGAGGACGACTATGTTTGAATTTATGAACGTTAAAAATTTCAACTGCTTCGAAAATTAATCTCTTTCTTTTGAGATTTCTTTGACTGATGTGAAGAGGTTACACTAAATTGTATGTACATTTGTAATGATAAAATGTATAAAATGTATTAAAATTAGTTAATATTTCTGGCCCTGTGTAGCTGGATAGGTCTACCAGATAGATTATGTATTAATTTTATATATAATTACAGGACATGTACTCAATGTTAGTGACGAAATCTCATCAGCATTGCATGAGAATAAACCTGTGGTGGCATTGGAAAGTACGATCATAACACATGGTATGCCACATCCACAAAATATCAGGTATTTTTATGTCAAATATTTTGTTTTGTTTTGCTGTTTGGTTGTTTATTTCAAAGATAAATATTACTAGATATTTGGATGTGAATGCTTACATAATTATAGAATATACTAAAAAGGGAATGGTTTTTCTTTTAAGAAATATGTGATTACCAGATCAATTTCTATGATATCTATGTGTATATCTCTCTATATATATAAATGCCTAAATCGCTGAGGGATTATTTTTTTTTTTTTTGTTCCAATAAAGCTTTTAAACCAGAAGATGTATATACAGGACTCCAAAATATATGTGGACAATCAGGACAAATTGGTGGGGGTAGCGGGGGGGGGGATGGAGGATCTAACCAGTGCCTTCTAAATGTTTATTGATTTGCCAAGGTTAAAGATGTTTCCAGCTGTTAATCGATCCCACCCATTTTGACCCAAGCAATAGAGCAATTGTATACCATAGATGAATATTATGCCAGGATTTCTAACTCCCCTCACTACACCAATTCTGCAACAAATGATGTAACTTTCATTGGAATCAGTTTTGATGGAATAAAGTTATGGAACCAAAAGATGTGTGTGAGGTATTTGCGTACACTAGTCGTTCTATAAACACTGTATAAAAGGTTTGTGTCTGTATGATCTTTATGGACTACTAAACCATCCATCCAATCACCAAGAAACTTATGCAAATCATTGGTTATTTATTGTATTCATCGCCATTGGCTTTTAAGTATCTTAGCTAAAATTTTATATATATATATTTTTAGAACAGCACAAGAAGTAGAATCAATTGTCAGAAAATGTGGTGCGATTCCTGCAACAATTGCTGTACTTAACAAACAATTGTGCGTTGGTATGTAATTTTTTTTTATTGTTGTCCTCTGTAGTTTTTGTTTGTATTTGTCGTGTATTTTTGTTGCACTTTATTAATATGCTAGGGTACTGATGCTTTCATTATTTTCATAATTTCACAGCTTTTTATGTTGACCCATTCATATATTATAAAGCAAAGACCTGATACCCTGATTCAGTTGCAAGCTCAATTTTTACCTTATCATTTACATGCAACTACTGTTACGAAAATGTATGATGATTAAAGCATATGAAAGTTTGATTTTGATAAGACAACCAAGGTATGGTTAATGATGTAGAAAAAAAAAGAAAGGATTTTTGTGTTCTATATGGGTAATGCACATGTAACTATTTATGGTGAATTTATGCCATATTTTCTTGATTTTACACCAGAATTGAAAATATTTCACATATTTGAATAAGTGTTGGGTATAACAGCTACTCATATAAATGAAATGAGGCTGGTCTGATGACACCAAGTAGCTTGTATCGATCTAAAATTGAATTTGCCATTACTTCATTCATTCCAGTGACACAAAATGAAAGTAGCAGCTTTGATCATCCAAAGAAATATAAATTGATGGAGTTATCAATGTGTTTATTAACTTTACTTCCATATAGATATAAAATATAAAGGACCACTTATCATTCAAACCTATTTGTCCCATTTTATAACTACATGAATTTTTTCAATAGGTTAAGAGGGATGTCTATATTGGAATTTGTTTATTTTTTCATGAAAAACCTTTAACAATGAGTCTGTTACTATTCAGCCACTACACACAGTTATATGGAAAAATTGGAGTGTTTTGAAACACTGACACAATCATGAGTTGTGTTCAACTACAAAATGTATAGTGTGGCTTGTCTTTCATTTAAACTTGACTCATTTTACCACATAAAATAATATTTTCAAACAAATCAATTCATAAGTGTCTAATCAAGAAAATAATGGTAATTTTTTTATCCAGCTTTTATAATGCTATCTTGACTTTTTAACATCTTGGGACTATCGTTTGGTTTTGTGTAGTACATTCTTCACCTTGCACGTTTGCATAAAGTTTTGATGCTTTCTCACATCACCGTAAAGGCCTAACATCAGCTCAGCTTAATCACCTGGGTCATGAACCTGAAAAGTGTGTCAAAGTTTCCCGGCGAGATCTTCCATTTGCCATCGCAAAGGTACCTTTAAACTACTAAACTTTCGAAAATGAGTCGAGACCATATGAAATCTCATAATAATGACGGATATGCGTTTGTATTTTTGTTGAATTTTGGAATTGCGTGTACACATAATTTAATTCTACTCTCAATGGTATTAAAATCCTTACTGTTATACATAAAAAACCAAAAATTTTTCCCAAAAAAAAATTTTTTGGGGTTTTTTTGTTTTTTTTGGGGGACTACCGGTTTTTCTTTTTTTTTTTTGGGGGGGGGGTTTTTTTTTCCCTTGGGCCTAAAACAAAATTACCACCCCCGCCCTTTTTTTAAAAAATTGGGGTTTTTTCCGGGGGAAAAAAAAATTTTAAAAATTTTTTTTAAAAAAAAAAAGGGGGGAAAAATTTTTAAATTTTGTTTTTTTTTTTTTTAAAATTTTCCCCCTTTTTTAAAAAGAAAACCCCCCGGGGGAAAATTTTTAATTTTTGGGAAATGGGGTTTGGAAAGGGGGTTTTTTGGGCTTTTAAAAAAAACCCCTTTTTAAAATTTTTTTTTAAAAAAAAAAAATTTTTAATTTAAAATTTTCCCCAATTGAAAAAGGTTTTCCAAGGTTTTTTTTTAAAAAAGTAAAGAAAAAAATTTTTCCTTTTGGGTTTTAAAAGGGGTTTTTTAAATTAAAAATTTTTTTTTCCCCCTTTTTGGGCCCCCCCAAAAAAAAAAAAAAAAAGGGTTTTTTTTAAAAAAAGGGGGGGGGGAAAATTTTTTAAATTTTAAAAAAAAGGGTTTTCCCCCAAAAAAAAAAAAAAGGGGGAAAAATTTTTTTTAAAAAAAGGGAAAAAAAGGGGTTTTGCCTTTTTTTTGGGAAAAGAATTAAAAAAAAAATTTTTTTTTTAAAAAAAGGGGGGTTTTTTTTCCCCCCCTTTTTTTTTTGGGGCCCCCAAAAAAGGGGGCCCCTTTTTAAAAGGGGGGGGTTTACGGGGAAATATTTTTCCCAAATAGGGTTTTTTTTTTCCCCCCAAAAAAACCGCAAAAAAAAAAAAAAAAGAAAACCATTTCTTTTTTTTTTTTAAAAATTTAAAAACCCCCAAAAAAAAAAAAATTTTTTTTGGGGGGGGGGTTTTTTTAGGTTTTAAAGGGGGAAAAAAAAAAACCCCCCGGGAAAAAGGGCCAAACCCAATTTTTTAAAAAGGGGTTTTTTCCAAAAAAAAATTTTTTTTTCCTTTTTGAAAAAAAAAATTTTAAAAAATTTTTTTTTTTAAAAATTTTAAAAAAATTTTTTTTTTTAAAAAATTTTTTAAAAATTTTTTTTTTAAAATTTTTTTTTTTTCCAAAAAAAATGGGGGTTTTTTTTTTTTTTTTTTTTTTTTAAAAAAAAAAAAACCCTTTTTTTTAAAATTTAAAAAAAAAATTTTAAAAAAAAATTTTTTCCCCCAAAAAAAATTTTTTTTAAAAATTTGGGTTAAAAACCCCCAAAAAATTTGGGCAATTTTTAATTTTAAAATTTTTTTAAAAATTTTTTTAAAAAATTTTTAAAAAAAAAATTTAAAAATTTTTTTAAAATTTTTTTTAAAAACCCCTTTTAAAAAAAAAATTTTTTTTAAAAAAAAAACCCCAAAAAAAGGGGAAAAAAAAAAACCCCCCCAAAAAGGGAAAGGCCAAAAACCCCCCCCCCCCCCCTTTTTTTTTTGGGGTTTTTTTTTTTTGGGGGGGGGAAAAAAAAAATTTTTTTTTAAAATTTCTTTTTTTTTTTTGGGGGTTTTCCCCCTTTTCCTTTTTTTTTTTTTTTCCCCCCCCCTTTTTTTTTTTCCCCCCCGGGGAACCCCAAATCCCCCCCGGTTTTTTTTTTGGGAATTTTTTTTAAAGGGGGGGGGGTTTAAAAAAAAAAAAAAAAAATTCCCTTTTTTTTTAAAAAAAAAAAAATTTTAAAAAAAAAAAAAAAATTTTTTTTAAAAAAATTAAAATTTTTTTTTTGAAAATTTTTTTTTTTTTTTTTTTGGGGGGTTTTTTTAAAAAAAAAAGGGTTCTCCAGGGTGCACCAGGGAAAAAACCATGGTGGGTACATGAAATTTCAATGTTTTCAATGAATCTCCTATCGTTTAGGTTTTGATGTAAGTGCTGACCTACGAGAACTTGGGGCACACACCCGGGGGCGTGGTTTTGCTGGGGGGAAGTCCATCCTTTATTCCAGCCAACCAAAAATATTTGGTAAGTACATTATTACCAGTAGGTCATGCAAAAATATGGAGAATAAACAAAGAATAAAAAAAGAAAAAATAAGATATTCAATAATTTGATAATTTTTTAAAAAGGTTGGGTTTGATGAATTTGTAACCAACATTTGTAAATTATGCAGTTTATTGCTATAAAATTTCAGGAAACAGAAGGGGGGGGATGACTTATGGAGCCTTCTTTTCAGCTTTTTTCTCTTTTAAAAAAGGGGCTTCATGCCCATATAATGTGATTCAATACGGGCAGCCCAGATCATAGGGGATACGAAAAGTTGTAAAAATAGTTATGATATGATGGGCTTCATTCAGAAAAAAACCATTTTTCCCCCTTTTCATGGGGGGGGCAAACGGAAGGGGGGGGCTGGGTGGGGGGGCACTGAAAAAATGTTTAAAAAATTTTCACTGTGAATTTATTTATTTTTCCTCATTTTCTCTGTTTGTTTACTTTTAAAAAAATTTTTTTTATTGTCCAATTCTGTGAAATTTTTAGGTTTGGGGGAAAAGAAAAAATTGATATTTTTTTTAAAACCTTTATTTAATTCAATTTTTCCCCGGAAGAAATTGGCTCGCTTTTAAAAATTCTTTATTGGGGTTCCCCTTTCCAAAAAAACCTTCCCTCCCAATTTAGGGTAATGTACATTTTCCCCGGAGAAAACATTCAAAAACAAGGTATTAAAGGAAATCCCCCTTAAATTCCCCAAAAAAAATTAAAGATTTTTAAATTTTTTTACTTTTAAAAAATCAATTAACCCATGGAAAAAACCAAACAAAATTTTAAAAAAATGAAAATTAATTTAATAATTTTTATTTATGTTAAAAAAAAAAACATTTTCAAAAAAAAATTTACGGCCAAAACAGTAACCCCTTTTCTAAACGCTCCAAAAAAAAAACATTTTGGAAAGTCCCCCAAAAAAAATATCCTTTTAAAAAAAAAAATTAAAAGGAAAAAATTTTTTACTGGGACCCCTTTTAAAGTTCCGGAAAATAAAACAATTCCCACATTAAAAAACTAAATTGAAATTACATTATCAAATGATTTTAATTTTTAAATTTTTTTCTGTGTTCTTTAAATGCCCCCGTTATGATCTAAAATTGCCCTTAATTAGCTTAAAATTTGAAATATTTTGAAAATTGTTTGAAAAAAGAAAAGCTTTTCAGAAGACTGACTTAAAAAAAAAACCAAAAAAAAATCAAAGTTTTAATTACATATGGGGTTTTGGGTTTGTGAAAACTTAAAAAAACCCAAAAAAAAGGTTATAAAAACCCCAAAGAATAAATTTTAAATTTGGTTTTTTAAAAAGGGAAACCAAAAATCAGGTTGGTTGCTAAGTAAAAAATAAAATCAAAATTTTAAAATTTTTTTTGGGGGTTTTAAATTCACCCAAAAGCTGTGTAAGGAAAGTTATTTTATTATTTTTCAAAAAAAATTAAATTTCTTTTTTCCCCAAAATTCTGAAGCACATAGTGAGTACCTCACAATAGGGTCTTTGATAAAATTGCAGTCCCAAAGTGATAAGCAGCATAAAAGAAAAAAAAAGTTTCAACTTAAATATAGAAAATCCTATTTCATTTGATTATATTTGATTTCATAATACCAGCTAATATTTGCTGACAGCAAGTTCAGAACTATACAATAGCCAAGTTTGTTTATATTTTGATTTGCATAGACATTCATGTATCACCAATTATGTGACTATCCATGTGTATGCAAATCAAAATATAAACTTGGCTCTTCCAATCATGGTACCTAATCCCCAATTTTGACTTGTTCAAAATGTCTGACTGTCTCTCTCAGACACTGGAAAATGCCATTTTCATGTAAGTGTTCACTATTATGTAAACCAATCAGAATAATCAAAATTGCAATGTACATGATCTGGCAAAAAACTGCTTTTATTCCAAAAAAGACAAAATAAGGCATTTTTTTTTTTTTTTTTTTTTTTTTTTTTTTTTTTTATTATATATTTAAATTTCAAAAGCTTTAGCTTCCTGGTCACTATATATAAGTACATTAAAAATCTAAGTACATTAAAAATCAAAACAATAACACAATAAAACCAAGTCCAGTACTACCATTATTACTTTATGATCAGCAACCATTGCTGCGTGATTGAATTGGAAGACTATTTCTGTCGCTACTTTCATACAAATACATACATACACACCTTTCTACATATACTCATATACTTGTAACCACACACATACAACATATTCACCCTAATTTACATTACTCATTATTTTCGTTCTCAAGGATCTCCAAAATGTTATTAAAAGTTACTCTCGTTCCCACTGGTTTGTAATGATCAAGTTTTTGAATTTAATAAGTTTTTTGTCATCCACTCCCATTATTTCCACCCCCTTCCCTTACTTGTCTGTCTAAAGGTCTTGTAAAGCTTGCTACTATTTTACCCCAATATTGCATTTTTTCCCTTTGTGCTCTTTTGATTATGTGTCTTGCAAAATGCGTTGCTTTTGTGCCTGGTTGATTGTTTATTGCTTCTAAATGCTGTTTCCCTCACGTGCATTGATCTTCCCTGTTTCCCCTATATAAACCTTTTCCCTTCCCTCTCCGCACAGTCTAAACATCCCCCCCTATACACTATTCCCTCCCCGTCCACAGTCTCCTATGTTCCCCACTTGTGTAACATGCAATCCTCCCTTCCACACTCTGTCTTCTGTTTTTGAATGTACTTATATATAGTGACCAGGAAGCTAAAGTGAGAAATTTAAATATATATAATAAAAAATAAAAAAAAAAAAAATGCCTTATTTTGTCTTTGGAATAAAAAGCAGTAAAAAAAATATTACAAAAAGAAAGAATGAATTTTTATTTTGATATTCATTACCATTTTTAAGTTATGATTGAAAATGTATAGTTCTGAACTTGCTGAACATTGGTTTACAATGGAAAAGTACATGGTCTCCATGATGCACCATGAAGTAAAAATCCATGGTGGGTACATGAAATTTCAATGTTTTCAATGAATCTCCTATCGTTCAGGTTTTGATGTAAGTGCTGACCTACGAGAACTGGGACACACACCGGTGGCCGTGGTCTGTGCTGGGGCGAAGTCGATCCTTGATATTCCAGCCACCTTAGAATATTTGGTAAGTACATTATTACCAGTAGGTCATGCAAGATATGGAGAATAAACAAAGAATAAATAAGTAAGATAAGATATTCAATAATTTGATAATTTTTAAAGAGGTGCAATATATGATGAATTTGTAACCAAGCATTTGTAAATTATGCAGTTCATTGCTATGACATTTCAGGAAACAGAAGGAGTAAGTGTGATGACTTATGGAGAAACCACCAACTTTCCAGCTTTTTTCTCTTCAAAAAGTGGACTTCATGCTCCATATAATGTGACTTCAGCATACGAGGCAGCCGAGATCATAGGTATACGAAAAGTTTAGTTGTAAAATTATAGTTATGATATGATAGTCTTCATTCAGAATAAACCATTTAGCCTCCTTGTACATGGGGGTAGGCAAGCGACGGGGGTGGCTGGGTGGGGGAGCACTGAAGAATGTTGCCTGCAAGAACATTTCACTGTGAATTTATTTATTTTTCCTCATTTCTCTGTTTATTGACTTAAAATTATTTAATTATTTATTTTATGTGTCCAATTCTGTGGAAATTTTTGTTTGGATGATAAATGAACATGTGATACATGTTCATTTTAAAACCGATTCATGGATGAGTTATATTACAACTATTTTTCAGCAAGTAACTTGAAGCTGCAGCTTGGTAGTGGTCTGCTCATTGGAGTTCCCATTCCAGAAGAGCATTCCATACCCAATGAGCTAATAGATGACATTATAGAGAAAGCATTACAAGAAGCAAGGTGATAAGGAAATCTTAAGTTCTCAATTTCAAAAAGTTTCAATGATTTTTTATTATCAGTTTCTACTTTTAATTATGCAGTTCAACCATACTGTTCAACGTTAACGGCAACCAATGGTGTCAAGAAACATAATGAAAATTATTAAATAACTATCATTGATGTGTAAAATCGTTTTTAATACATTTTCAGTGCAAATAATATTCACGGCAAGGCAGTGACACCATTCTTACTACAACGCGTCAACCAAATAACACAGGGAAAGTCGCTGGAAGCTAGTATCCATTTTTTTAACACTGTTATTAGGAAGAAAATGATTACTGGTAGCATTTTCTTAGGCTTGGAAAATAATAATAATTGCCTACATGTAAAAACTAAGAGTAGAGATTACATGTATCAGTAGAGTGTCACGTAATTTTAGTTACATGTAAGTCTAAATGCCGTTATGCATCTAATGTCTTTGAATTAGTCTAAGATAATTTGAAATGATGTTGATTGTTTGGAGCACGAAATCGCCTAGCAGTTAAGACTGACTCGCAAGTACACCCCACCACTTGGTAGTCAGTCTTAACTGCTAGGCGATATGATGTATGGTCGTGAGTTCAAATACCAACACCAAAGGCTGTGACATAGTCCTTACCTGACTTTAAAATAATTGGTTGAAAGGAAACAAACATCATTGATTCTGCTAAGTAAGTGTAGAAGTCAATGATTTTCAGTAATGAACATCTACACCCACAATTGCTGTAGTAGAAATGTTATTACGTTATTATTGTTTCTACAAAATAAATACTTTTGTTACATTATTTTAAATTTCTCCAGTATAAAATTTATTTTTCTTAACACCGAAAGACATTGCATTGATTAAAAACAATGCTGCTGTTGGAAGTGCTATTGCATGGGCTTTAGCTGATATACAAAATGATGGCTCAAAGAAGATGAAGAGCAAGAATTTCACAAGTACTTTATCAAATAGTTTTAAAGAGTCTAAATCCAGTGCACCAAAGAGAAACGTGGCAAGTTGTATAGGCATTTTAATATTTGGCATAATATTACTATGATTTTTGTGACCAATTGGTGATCATGATTAGACCTCTAAAGAAGCTATGAAGGTTTGGAATAAACATTTGAAACTTTATTTTGGATTTTGTTTCAAAGACATACAAGAAAGGTTAAGGAATTGTTAATTTATTATTTATGTGGACACATTTGTTGCAGGTTGTTGTAGGTGGTGTCAATGTGGACTTCACATCCTCTTTTGCTCAAGAGAATGTACAGGTATTTTGTTCTATCACCGAAATATTGAAATTTAAGTTTGTCTATATCACTGTCAAGTGCATCTATGATAAATTATTGTATATAATAACCAATGGTTAGTGCTAGTTTTACCAATGGCTAATACTAATAGCACAAATATTGACAAATAAGCATACCATTACAAAGATGGACACCAATTATGGATTTTATCTGGACCAGTAAAATGCCTCTGTAAATTCTGTCTTGTGATCAGTTACCCCTGAATTGGCCATTATCGAACCTAAAAACCATTGACCGTGGTTAGCTTTATATGTTATTAGCTACTGATGAAGACATGATACAATGTAGGCAAATGGAGGCACGTACCCCGGTAGTGTTCGTCAGTCATTTGGTGGTGTGGGAAGAAACACAGCAGACGCCCTGACACGGCTGGGTCAGAAGGACACACTGCTAGTGTCTGCTGTTGGATGTGACCTGCACGCAGATAGCTTCTTTCATCACTGCAGGCATATGGTATGGCCATTTAAATTAAACATTAGTTATAAGTTTTCAAATATTGGAACAAAGTTTCTTTCAGACATTTCTATAATTTGATGATCAAGATTTATTTGGTCAGGTTAGCACATCCATCGTGTGTTTCAGCGTTCAAATAAGTCTTTATGAAAATATGTTTTGATCATTGTGAAGGACTGTTGTTTACAGATTATAATGCAATTTACTGTAGAAATCCACCTTATATGAATGGAAAACAATTGTATTTTTCACTACAAGGGCCGATTTCTGGTTATGTTACCCTATAGTATTTTGACTAGCTACAATAATCAAGTTTACTGAATGTTACTTATTGACAAAAATAATTTTAACCGTGATTTCAGATTCCGGCCCCCCATCTTTCAGTATACAGCCCCTCTACATAAACTCATAAAAAATACAATTTTTGAAATAAAGCCTTCCAATTCTCAGTGTAAAGCACAAACAACTCGAAATTCTCCGCTTTGTACATTTCATGCAGAACAAAATATTTAGAAAGCATGTAGATTTTAGTAATCTGGTAGATTGCAGAATCATCATAAACTAAAACCTACGACGGCCGAAATCCGGAAGGCATTTAGCTCTGCATGACACAGACCTTACAGAATCTATGTACTTGTCAAGTTGTGGTCATAAGACTTCCTTACTAATTCTATTCTACTGGATCTTTTAAAGAAACTTATACATATATTGAACAACGTGAAACCTAGAAGGATAACCTGCATAAAATTAATAATGAAGCTTTTACCTGGGATATTTTCAAACTGTGCTACCAATTTCTCTCCATTGTGAACATTTTAACATGAAGTTGTAAGTGTGATGTCATCAAGGATGAGGAATCTTTGCTTTTGCAGTTTGAAAACTAAAGTTTTTTAATCAGTTCAGTGAAATTTGATAAATATGATTAATTCCTATTGATATTTTATGCAATCACTTTTTAGAATCTATCAGGAGTGAAGAAATGCCCTGGAGAGACGACAGCAACATATTGTGCCATTTTACAACATTCAGGGGACCTCATTTATGGCATTGGAGACTTCCAAGTTCATAATACCATTACACCACAATATGTGAGTATTTAATTCTATTAAGTATGATATGCTCATTCATTAAGATTTGTAACTGATGGATGAATATTTGTCTTTTTTTTTCTTTTTTTTTTTAGAAATTGCTGTATTTGACCTGACCTTCATTAAACAAATTATGTTTTAATGATGTAGACTAACTAGGTGGCATAATTTATCAACGTAGCTGAAAATTTAAAATATTTGTATAAAATGTTGATTTTTATAGTAAGTTCCATTGAATGAACATTTTTAACATCTGTACCGCTGAGATTTTTATCAAGATTTGTCACGCCTCATATTAAGATTTTTGAAGATGCTATTTAAAATTTCTGACTGTATCAGATTGGCAATCCTGTAATTTTCGCAAGTGATGTAACATAATAGTGTGGAAATTAAGCATACAAAATAGTGGACTATGACTATCTTGAAAAAAGTCAGAAGCTAGTGGAAAATGGGAAAGTTTCAAATTATTTTAACACTGTCTCATTCATTAGGTAGAACATCATGCAAATGCTCTACAAGAGGCGAGTCTGGTGGTAATGGATGGGAACATTTCCAGCAATACAATGCGCTACATCTGTGGCATCTGTAGTGAACACAACATTCCAGGTTAGTAATTGGAACTTCCTGTACATACATGTAGTTTCAAGTTTGAAAAAGGGAGTCACACTTTTTTCTTTTTATTGTTGGGTGGAATAATGGATTTAATGGGTACATGGATATTGTGTGAATTCCCTTAGAAATTGAAGGGTCAAAATTATAAAGTAGACATGTATGATTAGACATTCATTAGAATATAAAACAAAGACCAAATTATTTACTAAACTTTATATACATAAAATTACATACAAGCGCATTCATTTGAATTAAAAATGTAAAAAATAGTAAACATCAGATCACTTTCACATATAAAAATATTCAGATCTATGTTAAAGTATACTCATTCATACATAAATTGATTGAACATGCAACTTTGTTTCCTTAATAGAGATTCCAAAAATCACAAAACAATCTTGCTGAATTACGAAACAAGTTCAGTAATGTAATGAATCACAAACTATTTGCTTTCTAGTCATAATTCATATTTAAATCATACAAGTCATGTACCATATATGAAATAAGCATCACAAATTTCTCTGTGCATTATTTTGCCTTTTTCACATACTTTCAACATATCTTATTTATAATATTATATTACTGATTTGATTGTGTACTGTCCCTTTTTATCCTCATATTACGGAATCTTTGACTGCAACCATTGGCGTTATTAATGATGGAGGCTCTCTTAACTCTTGTCTCACAATCTTGTTATAAATCCCAAGTGCCATGCTTGCAAAGATTAGGAAGAACGAAGCAACAACCTACAATAGACATGTATATTAAAATATGTGAAGTAGCTATTTAAAATGTCTTGTTGATAAAAACTTAGACGTCGCTCTTTCGTTACTTCAATAGCAAATTTTGTACTTGTGTATACTGTACGGTCTTTAAAAGACATGTAGATATGTTTACCTCAAGTCCATATGACCAAGACAAGTAGTTCAGGTCAGGTCGTGGCATCCACACTCTGTCCACATACACGGCTGTACCAAACAGGATGACGATAAGACCAAGCGCAATGGCTGAAAATGAAATCCTAAATTATTAAGCGAAAACAGTACTGATGTCGCTCAATTAGGATGTACAATGTACATGTACAGCACCTACTGTATATGGTAAACATCAAATGAAATTAAAAAAAAATGACTAGTACATTGGACATGTATAACATAATATTACATGTATGTTAATTTAGTACATTAAATTTCACCAGTGTGATTTTTGATATATGGCTTAACCGAAAATATACACGAGAACTTGAAAGTAAATTAATATTTTATCACATTGCATATTGGAGATAAGAACATTTTCTTTTAGAATATAAAAGTGACTGGTTGTTTCTGGTTACGTTTCCAAGTGGTTATAAATCTCGTAACTCTTCACTTGCTTATCTTCTTGAGAAGCTCTCATTAATTCTACCTGAACACAGAATTATATGTACTCAATACATTATTTGCTCCATGCAAAGAGTTTGGATGCATATACCATTTATTTCCTTGTACCTTGATGAGGGAAAATAAAAATTAAGAGGAAATAAATGAAATCATATTAAAATCTGATAATTACATGTATTTTTGAAGTAGTGTAATGCTCAAATCCTGCTAATTGCTAAAAGATTGTGATCATACCATTAATGATGGTAAGGATTGTAGTTCCAGTGATGAGCGCAATCGGTGGTCGTTTTTTGATGGTGCTGTTTTTGCTGGGTTTGGTTTTGACCCAGGCAACTAGGCCAAGGATCACGATGATCATCTGTAGCACAACAACCAGTGTGCACACCACTTGGGTGATGACAAACCACCCTGAAACAGCAATAGGCTAAATGCACGATATTTACACAGGTACAATTCTCTTCAATCGATCACAAATGTTTGTTGTCATTCTTAATAAGGTAATGCTGTAGGAACTGTTAATTTTTTCTATGGGGAGAAGGGGGAAAAAGTGCTATGCTTTAGAATTCGAGGTAGCATCAGTGGTCACACCCGTTAAGAAAAATTCTCACAAATACGCTATTTTGTGTATATAGCATTTCTTGCATTTTTATTTTAGCAGATAGTAACTGTATTAGAGAATTTTATTGTGAACACAGGGGAACTGCTTTTAGGTTGAACTATGTTAAAGCTCATTTAGAAACGTTTTTGTAAACCAAGTATACGTTTAGGATTTCATGGTGGGAACATCTGATATATCCATGTTTTGTATTACGTCTTTATGTAATTTTGAGTCTTTCCATGTATGTGGGTATTTAGCATGTACATACATGGCATCATCCATGTCTGTATGTCCCAGTAGTATGGTGACAGAATCCACCAGCACCCATAGTACGTCTTCCATTCTTCTACCCTCGGATAGAGGTTGATCCCAGCAAAACACGACTCCCACAGGCCAATCTGAAGTACGATTATTGAAGTGTATATATGTACATTTATGTACATAAAAATACATTTTAAACATTCAATATGTTTACCACAGGTTGTATTCTTGGCGGGAGAGAGACATTTGCGTTTTTGAAATTTGTCAGTTATCACAAAACATACGAAGTAGCTGAATTAATGGCTAATTGTAACGTTGGTCAGATATTCGCTAAATTTAACTATTCTTTTCAAGATTCAAAACTTGCTACAGTGCAAGTGAAGTGATCTTGTCTTCAAACAGGATTGAAAGCCACTAGGCTTTATTGGTTTGCGCAGTAAAAATTCCTCTCCTCAGTGGCAATTAAAGTGAAAAGCTAGGACAGAGCATGAACTGTGCAATTGATCATCATAGAAGATTTATTATTATTTATTGATATGAGATTTAAAACTCCAGTTCAGCTGTTAATAGGAAGCTATTGTGCTGCCCCTTTTCATTCCACTTTTTAAGCTTTAGTTTTTTTCATATTTGTTATAGCACAGCTGATGTGGCAATGACCAGTAGCCCATCCCCACCCCTTGCTAGTTTATACAAGTGGGGAAAAGGAATTTGTACAAATGACTGGCAAGAAAATAATACAATTCATTACATTTTTTACAATTTTCAAGTGTATCAACTTTCAGAATTGATAGTTCAAGACATGAGATTGAATTCTTTTAAAAGCCATTTTATAAAACTTATTATGATAAAATGGGATTTTTGATCTTCAAATTGGAGCAGGATTTGAATGATGAGTATCACATGTAACAGATCAGAAGCATGCTGCTCTCAGTAAAAGGAGTTACATTCAGGCCAGGTATTTGAAAATGATGAAAGTAGATCTTTATAAGCAGTCAGAAGTATTGGTCAGCAATTAAAGCCGAGGGAGATTCACATCAAAATTGTACAAGACACGTTTCGTGTACCGGTATATGCATCTCAACAATGGTCAATTTGTTTTCTGTAGAATGAAAAAAATAATATTGTTTTCAAAACTGAAGAATTGTCTTGCCTCAATGAAACTTAAGCGCAATTATTCTTGCATCACTAATAATAATTTGAAGCTCACATTTTTGAATGTGCTGTGGACTCTCGGCCAGCTCTGGAACCAATAGGGCGACGCGAAAGCAATGATCTGTAGTATCAAACTGAAAAGGTTCAACACGAAGCCAGTGTTGTAGACCGTTCTTTTTCCTTGTGTGCGTCGATTTGCCATCGTTATATCCTTATATTGTCTTTGTCAATTTAAATTCTTACAAATCCTTTATGCAGTGTTAAAATGAAGATTCACATCAAGTCAACTTTTACGAATCCTGCAAATTTAAGAAAAGATGTTTAGATTTCTTGATATTAACTTATGACAACCATTGAGTGATCTAGTTAAATATCAAAGATTTCAGCAAATACTCGAGAATTTTGATATAATAAATCATCTGTGTTATTTGTCCTCAGAAATATTTGTTCAGTATCATACCTAAACATTTTGTCAAATTTTGATAATGGTTAACTCAAATATATATTGTTTTTGTGTGCAATGTTATACGTTTGTATATAAGTACATATAAAAGATTAATTTACCTTTTTTCACCTACACCTTATATATAAAAATGCCCTATAAATAATGTCAAAATTGAAAACATTGCGGGGAAATAACCTATAATATTAGATTTCATGCAATTCAAACATTGTTCATATATGTTTCATTTTAAAAAGAACCGCCAATGTTCACTATCAATTTGTTCTAGTGGAAATGATAAGCTTTGCAATATTACAATGTTATATCAGTGTAAAATTTTACCTTTGTACCATCTCTCTGTCAGCCATGTTTACTTCGATTTTACCTGTGCTCTGTTTTTTCTATCTTCAGCCACAGTCAGTAAAATCACACAGAGTTAGGGTCTCAGTATATGATTCTGTTTCCTTTTACCTGGTCTCCTTAAGAGGTCATATATTGCCTAAACTTGGTATTAGTAATAAGGCACACCTGTCAGTATGAAATTGTGTCATTGGACAAGTCCATTTGGCTATTCTATGGGGTTGTCAGTGTGTAGGATTATTTGTTATATGCATAACACCATCATTTAGTTTTAATAAAATTGTAATAAAATTCTGTAGGAAAATAAATTGAATTTGATTTGTGGAATATTTAAAGTTCATATTGAAAATGATTATTTTTTTTGGCATATGAATTTAAACTACTTCTATTTTTATTTAACAATTTTCCTCAAACACTTTAAGGATATATTGGGGGGGGAATAAAACCTTATCAATTTGTTTGATTTTCAAACAGATGTCTCTACTACCTTATCAATCCTCATATCAACCCCTTGTGAAGTTTAACTGTGTTGACAACGAATTTAAATAGAGCAAAAAAGAACCTTTGACATTTTTATTTTATACAACTTCTTACAAAATAGATAATTTGTTTCTACAACTTATATACAATCACTTATGTATCAAAAACTTTCACAATTTTCAGAACTGAAGTCTTACTAAAAGACTATTTATATTTAAAAGAGGCTCACAATTTTCATTCATTCATGCTACACTTTTATTCATGCAAAACACACTGAAATTATGGAAAATATTCTGAATTCATCATATCCAAACTTAGAAACAATAGAAATCTGACCAAACAAAAAAAAATATGGGTCATCATATCTAGAATGAATTTACTTTTTTCCAAGATAATTATTATTAAGTAAAAATGAACATTTTCATGAATATTACCAGAAATACATTTACAGTTATGTCATTATATTCTAACCGAGGCAAAAAAAATACATGTTTGCAAATAAACATTCTCTCATAGAGCACCTTTATCAAACTTAATTCACTGCAATTGCTTGTTTCAAAATTCATCCATTATTCTTGTATATTCTGGATCGCATTCTTGAAAATTGAATTTCAAAGTTACTCTGGTAATGGCCATGCAAATAATATGCCTGCAGTCCATTTCCACCTCTTTGCTACATGTTAGCTTGGTTGAGATTGTCACACATAAACTATAAAAAATTGAAAATTCCTCAACAGTGTCTTCAATATTTTGGTCAAACTTTTGGCACCATTGGCATCATGTTGCCTCCTGCCGGTTTGCTTGGGTAGTGATGATCCTCTTGAGGGAGCTGTTCATACTTGAGCATCAGTGTGTAAACTGTCATTGCAATGCACTCAAATGCTGACAGGAACCCGGCGACGACAGCGAAAGCAAACGACCAACCCATTTCATTGAGGTCAAACCTATAAAAATATTATATGTATACCGGTATGTGCTACTATGTAGATAAATTGTATCCTCTATATCTCAAAAGATATTGCATTACTAAATATATTAAATATGCGTATTCAAATACTTCTTACTACCTGCTGTGGAGAAAGAAATAAAGAAAAAAATACATCTCCTTATTAAGAACCCTCAAAAATATGTATATTACAGGCTGTTTTTATAATTAGCACTATACCTGGGAAATCAAATGATGCAGTTCATGATTTTATAGCTTTAACAAAATGTTGCATTTTACAACCATATATATGTATTGATTTTGAACAAATACGAACCAATGAATTCTATATTCCGCAAAACAGGGAGACTAAAGCTATTTATTAGTTACATAATTTAACAAGTCACTCATGACGCAAAACACATTTGAGTCCTAATGTTCGGATGATCTAGAATTTTATTAACTTATTACCTTGGCATCCACGTTCTATCTTCACCAAACATAACTGCAAATACGGTGACACTGATACCCAGACATGCCGCTGAAAAATACAAATCTTACGTTTTGAACTGAGGTTTTGAACTGATTATACATATCGTTGATTTCTTAATTGTAATTGCATGATACATATATATTAATGCAATATTCAGCATATGTATATGGACATTGTTAAATTTCTGTTTTAAAAAACTTACTCTGTAATCCTGTGACTGCACATGTTATAGAGTGTATTCTTGTGCGTCCGCCCTGGCTGGCTGACATTGGAATTAGTCCAAGCAACAAAAACTCGCACACCAAAGCTATTGTCATGAGTGTCTGGACAGCAACAAACCAGGCTGAAAAGTGAAATAATTGTTGAGTGAAGCTGTGGCCGAGTGGATAGGGAGTTGGATTAGTGACTGAAAGGTGCACACTGCTCCGTGGTACCTACACAATAAATAAGTACAGGATTAGGCAAATGAATGCTAATGTTGATTGATAAGCATGTTCGCGCTATGGTTGCGATACGCTGTATGCTACCCAGGAAGTTGAGAAAGATATGTATCACACTATAGAGTGACAAGGATTCCAATACCTTGTGTGAATGATCCTGCCTACTAGGCAATGAGTACCATGAACCAGGCATTTACATTTACATAACTAAGATCATCACACTTACATTGTGTATGTATATTTAGTTTTTCCTGGGTTATATAATTCATGATTAGAGGTATCCTGTCAATGTTGAGTCAGCGAGACTTTCAATGTTGTTACATCTTCATTGGCACCAGTTACGACTTGCCCACCATCGACTCGTCTGCTTTCACATGATTGCAGCCAAACTGTTGGTCATTTGACCAACTGAGGTATTTCATTTGGCCCAATGAAGATGTTACAACATTGCAAGTCTGGCTGACTCAACATTGACATGTTCCAATAGGTATCTACTATCTACATATATAGCGTGCACTAGAATCCTTTAATCACAACACTTTTGAAAACGTCTTGCATTTTATCGTTACAAGGCAAAGGATACACAAATTCCAGACAAAGAATAATGCTGAGAAATCGTGGTTTGGGATAATTGATTATGCAACATTCTAGTATTCACTAATGTATTGAAAAAAATGAAATGAGGAAAGAAGTAAAAAGATGACACCATACTTACAGGGCATAATCCAGTCTTTGATATAGGAATACTCTTTATGAAAGATCCACCAGCACCCATAGTAGGCTTTCCCCACCAGGTCTGATGTGTGCTCGTATCCATCAAAACATGCTTCCCAGAGTCCAAGTCTCTTGAACAGGCGATTTTCACCTAGAGTTAAAACCATATAGATTTCTTGGGTGAATTATATATATAAAGTACACAATGTACAAATATATTTTTACTGAAAACAAAAAGATAGTACTTAGGGATTATTCACAAATGACGTTATCGCGGAGCGGGGGGGGGGGTGGGGGTGTCGGAGAAAGATGATGAATGATGATGGTCCAGAGCAAAATGACGTCATCGCAAACTGTGGGGTGGTGGGGTGCAGACGTAAAAAAAGTGCTCTTTTTAACAGTTTTCCAATGGATTCAAAATATCAATATGTTGTGAAAATTGTTTGTTTTTGTGTGTGTGTGGGGGGGGGGGCGGTTTGTGTGTGTATTTTTTTTTTTTTTTTTTGGCAGAGGGGGGTTCCAAAACAATGTACTAGATGCTATTTACTGTTTATATGGGTAGTAGTAAGGACCGGGGGTGCACAGATAGGTAGAAATGATGTGTCATAGTGGGGCAGAGGGGGGTTGAAGAACAATGACACACGATGACAGGGGTGGGGTGGGGGGTAGAAATACGTGAAAATGCAATGTCATTTGTGAACGAACCTTTATACAGACATGTATATGTTAATTGTTGCCATGGACTACTCTTCCATTTGAGCACACTTAATAATGTATTATTTTATTTATTTTCTCGACATCTATCTATTAGCGACAAGTATGGTTTATTATTCAGAGTATACAGTTATGAATTAAATATGCAATACATAGTAAAAAAGTATGCAAAACGCTTCTTCATTATGTTAAGGAAATGTTTTGCTATTTTTATAATTGTTGGTTTTATCAAAAATACTACATACAAATTTTAGAGTCAACTTGTTTACCTTCTGCCACTAGCCAATAACCTGTACCATAGGACAAGCAGCACAATACGAAACTCACAACTTGGCATAAAAACCCAATTATCCATGGTAAGCGGTTAGCCATCTTGTGTGATTGCTAAACACTCAACTCTAAAAGAACTTTTTAAAACTGTCAAAAGTTCTGAAATTTAATTCAGGTGATCACCATTTTGCTTTGTACAGGTGAGATTGACAATAATATGGCTGCATGACATACTTAACCACCAATGAGAGACATTTTTACCTGGGCAGGTCCATTTATGGTCTCACTAAGGGGTGTTATTCTCAAATCTGCTATATATGCACCTTGTATACAACTGTAAGTCTTCATCAGTAACAAATACCTTTATGCACAGAGTTAATATAGAAATATGATTAAGTATAGACTAGAAAAGTATGCCCCCAAAATATCTCATTTAACTTTCGCCTAATTCGCCTAAATATGATTAAGTATATACTAGAAAAGTTTGTCCCAAAAATATCTCATTGAACTTTCGCCTAATTATATTAAAATGAAAATTGACTTATTTAGGAAGGAGCGAATGCAGAGAAAAAGCCACGAATAATACCTATCACAATACACTATTTCAAGTCTAATTTTCAAACTTTTCCCCACACTACCAGATCTAACAATTTAGCTATTTTCATAAAAAGCTGAATGACTACTACGTTCAACTCATTTTTTCTTTGATGGAGGCAATTTATTCGATAATTAGTAACTATCATTGATAATTAGTAACTATCAATAAAATTCCAATAATCGAATAGAATAAGAGTGATCAGTCATCCATGGAAATAAAATAATACTGTAGCAATGCAGTACTTATGATTGATTGCATCCTTTACTAGGGTGATTAAATCCTGCAGCTTTAAGACTGGGTTAAACTGAGGAGTGCTTCAATCTGGGTTGTTTGACAACCTTTAATGTGGAGACTCGAGATGCCAAATAATTTGCTCTACATTACATGCCCCAAGGATCTAGTTGTGCGCATAAGTAGGTACGTCAAGCGTCAAAGAATAAATGGGTGTTTCTCCATGAATATTCTGGGTTGTTTAGCTTCAGTTTTTGAGGTCCATTCTGACTATTTTTAGGCCAAATCAAAACAATTATTTAGCCAATAAAAACATACCATTTGGAGACCAACATCATGTTTCTACAGTGTGCACGGTCACTTTTTTGTTCCTTTGTCATATTCTAAGGCGGCCATTTTGAAAATCATTAAAAAAAATTGCCAAAAGTGCAACCTTGCTAAAGTTTATATTTAAGACCCCAAAGGATGCAAAAAAAAAAAAAAAAAAGTATTGTTTTTGGTTTATACAAAATTATTATGAAGTGAAAAAGAAATCATGATGTGTGAAGTAAAAAGTAAATGTAAAATATTTTATTATACAAAAATATTATGGACTTGTATAAATAATTCAAATACATGCACTTGGAGGTGGAAAACTAATCAATGAAGTAAATATTTTATTACTCTAAAACATGTTCATGTTTTTGTAGTTATTACTACTAAGCATATACAAAATCACATCACAATCTTATTTCATTGAGAAATAATAAGGAAGTACACAAGCAATACAACGCAGCTTCCCCACCAAATCAGCTCCTCAAATTTTCCTTCTTCTCAAAATAGAAATATGTGCATTGCAATTTAAACAAAATGTATGATTGAACATTTTTAAAGAAGTGATAGAATTCTTCCAAGACACTGTCCATCATAAATGTCCTCGTAAACCACACTCTCATTCACACATTTACTCTGCTTTAGGCATTTACGAAATACAAAAATTCACTTTCCATCCCAGATTTCTACGCTTTTGGAGGAATGCTGCCTTTTTCCCCATATCCTCCATTATAGTCATAACCTGAAACTCCACCAAAGCTAGGCTGTGTTGCAAAACTGTTCTTTCTATCATCATAATCATCTTGGTATTCGGGTACACCGTAACTTGGGGCTCCTTGACTTGGCGCGTAGCCTTGACTTGGAGCGTAGCTAGGTGCACCATAGCTGGGTGCTCCGTAGGACATACCCATTGTCAAGTTGGCTTGCGACATCTCCAGAATAGCCTAAATTACAAGAGAAAAATATATTAAGTTATGAGTATACAAGCATTGGATTAAGTAAAGATGTAATAGAAGCACATTTTAAGCGTCGAATCAAAATAAATATGTTAGAAAATGCCATGTTGTCTCTTGGTGTTCTTACTGAACAGTTATTTTATAAGTCTAGTAAATCATCAATTATTGATGTGTTGGACTATGTTAATTTAATAATCCTTTTTTTAATCGCAAACCTGTGTGTATTCTTCATCACGTCGCATCAGCTCATCATATGCCTTCTTAGCCTCAATAAAAAGACACACGCCAGAAGCGAGTGCAAAGAAACCATAGATTATGGCAAATCCAAAGCCCCATGACAGGAAGTTGAGATCTGGCCGAGGCATCCATTGTCGGTCCCCACACATTGCGCCATAAACAATGACTGCTATCGTTAAATCTAAAGCTGAAAATAGAGAGGTATTTCAATTTAGCAACTTATAATTGATGTGTTGTTTTATTAAAAACAATCATGTAGAAACCTGTAAGCATTTAGATTGAGCTATGAGCTATTATGTAGAAGCATCTCGCTATTCATGTATAAAGAGTGTTTTTTTATCATTTTCATTGATATTTTAAAAGGCTGGATTCCTGTGTAGTGATAGTAGGTTTTAGGGATTTATAAGATATATGAAGATATCTATTGTAAGCGACTGCTTATGTTTTTTGTCAGATGTTAGTGTTAGTATTCAAAACTGATTAATTTGTCTATTTTTTTAATTTTCATACCGTACATCTAACTTATACAATTTATCTCTGCTTCTCTTTTTAATCCCAGATTTTGTTATGTTTATATGTTCTTCATGCCAGTAAATAATACGGAGATAGTGTGTTCTGTGTTACATATGAACATTCAAAGTGTCTGTTTACTTACTTGCTAAAAATTGTAGTGCAGAACAAGCGAACATAGCATAAGTCTGGTGGTATTCGTGGTTCATGATTGGGCAGAAATGCAGAAAAATGCTGGCACAAGCTAGTACAGTTCCTACTTGTATGAGCATGCAGGACGTCGTCAACACTTGCACAGAAATAAACCAAGCTGAAAAAGACAAAAATCATATACAATATGTATAAGTATTTTGATTAAAAACTTTTACGACAGTTATCTTATTTTATATGGCTCTGTGTGAGTTCCAACAGCGTTTCACATTTTGTGCATGGACTGTATTTTAATTTAGAGCATAGTGTAATCTTCTT
Source organism: Streblospio benedicti (assembly GCA_019095985.1). Lineage (NCBI taxonomy): Eukaryota > Metazoa > Annelida > Polychaeta > Spionida > Spionidae > Streblospio > Streblospio benedicti. Next base: position 30,553,895 of record CM032666.1, on the reverse strand, counting down.
AAATATTCATAATATAATTAGAATTAACAAGATCTTTGACCAATGACCACAGAAGGTTCATACATGTAGCTTACCATGGAGAAAATATTAGATGCAGTTACACAATGGGTGTTGTTTTCATTTGATTTGGGTGAATTATCAGAATAGAAGCATTGTTACCAAAGTCTTATCAATAAAGGTGGCCCGAAAGTTGCAACACATCACACATGCCCCTATCTGTATTTAGCAACTATTATTGTGAATTAGATAACATAATAACATAACTTCAACTGTGGTTTTAGGCAAACTTTTCCAAGAATTACATATAAATGTATGAAAATATTAATGATTTTTTTTATCAAACAGTACTTAATAAGTTGAAGAATTTTAGAAATGCTCGGTGTTGAAGACCCACAAAACATGTGCAATGACTTTCATAGATGGGATTCGAATACAAATTGCCTAGTGATTAGCATGCGGTCTGTATGAACTTGGGTAGTTACACACCTGTCTACCATTAGGGTAAATCCTCGATCTGTTACTGAATCACATATTTAAAGTGATCCAATTTAGGTCAAGATTTACATTCTACACCCACTTATTGATCAATTGAGTGACAACATTATGTGTGGAAAGCAGTACAAAGCTAAACTCACACAATCACTCCCCTCACTCTTCCAACTCAATGAACACAAGACCTTCTGGTGTACAGCTATTTAGGTATGAGTTGTGTGAAAGTCAGGAAACTCCTCATCCACTGCAAGTCCAACTTTATCCACTTGGCCACAAAAGCACACCAATGCATCTATTAAGTCGAAAGCTAATAATGACAGTGGTATCAAAGATGAGACGTTTCACTCACCTATCCAGCCAACCATGCCCGTGGGGGCCGGCTGCTCCTCGACCTCCCCCATCTTTGGGTTATTGAGCTGCTGACTGGCCGTCCTGCTTATCTTGTCATCAGGAAGCTGTAACATTATTTGGGGCCATTAGGATCACTCGATTTTGATATCAGTTTTAGTGGTATTGATCAAAGGTTTTAGTGAAACAACGGCGTTCGTACTTTACATTATAATTCCTGTGTTAACTTGCAATATCTGGTTTCTTAAGGATATGATTCACTCTAATGGGTATGGTGTACTTAGTATTTGGTGGTGTTATACTTCTGACAATGGTACACATGCTTTGGTTCATGGTCATTTCTGGTAATTGTGATTTGATATATATGAGATCAATTGTGTATATCTTGCATTCATAAGTATGTTCTCCATCAACATAGAAAGGCTATGTGAAAATATATTCCTTGCGTGCATTCTTTCATAAAAGATTTAACGTTCTGTGATATTTTAATCAATTCACATGCACTGCTTCACAAAACATTGATGCGAGATATTTTATTCAAATTAGTCAGCACTTTTCCAATAACTGAACGTTGATTCAAAACACCATTAACACTTATCCATTGTAAACAATATTGACAGTGTGACAGACTTTCAACACCTTATACTAATACCTGAATACTTGGAATGTTATTATGCAAATATTCTATAAAATAACCATCAATCTATCTATAAAGAGTAATAATAATTACCTAAATGTATCATCAATACTAACTACAATGACACAAACACGTTTTGTTGAGCTTTTTCACACAATTACTCCAAAACTTTTGTTAAAAAAAGTACTCCAAAAAAGGCAATAACACACCTGGTTTCTGCTTCCACTATAAGCTGCTGCTGCTGACCCAATTGCACCTGAAGCAGCATAGCCAGAAAGAGGCTGTTGGCCCTGATATGGTTGAGGTTGAGGCATCATGGGTAGTTGCTGTTCAGTGTCTGTGTCTATTTCATCTGAACTGTTTGGAGTAGGCTTTGTGGGTGGCTTTTTAGGGCCCCGAGGGGCTGGTACTGGGGGAGGCTTACCAGCCATACTCCATTCCTTCTTTGCCCAAGTCTCCCGTCACTTAGTTTTTAAATAAATCCACAGTTTCTCTAGTCCTTACCGGCTATTCTTAATACAACTTTGCAAAAGTTTCACTTAAGCGATAAACCCTTAACCTGACCTTATATTTAAAACTTCCAACAAATCATAGACTAGCTGATATTAGTAATGTACCGTTTTCAGCCAATTATATATAGTCAATTACTATCAATTGTGACATTTTATGACACTGACTATATTAGCAGTGAGGTTTTTACTTCTTAAGTAAATAGAATATAAACCATTGATATTCAGATTTGTTTGCATAGATGCTATGATAAAGAGAATAATACTATATGATCTATAAGCATATTTCAAATTATTTTTAACTGCATATACAAGTTCACAATATACACTTTATAAAGTAAGGACATTTACCCTTGAAATGACTGTCCAAATCAGAATTTATAGACCTGACCATGTAACATAATTAAACCTTTTAAATATCCTCCCTAATTATTTCATGCATGAGTGTGCTTTATCCTGGGGTGTGCTTTAAAATCACCAAACAAATCTTCTTTTCAATTATGAATTAAGTCACATCAATTAATCCTTACTTGAATTGTGGACTATATGAAGTTTAACTATTGATATACAATAATTCAATAGTCCAGTTTTGTGTCCAATGGTACATAATGGTTTTTCATAGTTGATCACAGGTAGATAGCAATTTTGAGTCATATCCTAGGCATTCTGTGTTTACTAAGTACTACATATACACATTTCAGTCATAAAGTATTATTATCAAATCTTTCTATTTATGAAGCCAGAGGAGTTTTCCTGTAAAAGAATTGCATATTTGCATATCCTGTTATGTTCGTTCACTTAGCCGTAGCAGGGCTTTTATTACAATTTCTCTGAACTTTTATCAAGGTGTGTTATTGACTCTTCATGGCCATGTTTTCATTTTCGGCTTTTGCTGCATATATGCTGTGTATCACTTTGTAAAATTAAGGACTCCTGATTCGTTGCGGAACAAGCTAAACACTACCAATTTAAGTGCGTTCACAGGAGATTAGATTGAATTAAACCAACATAACATTTTATTCAAATATAAAAGTGATGGTGCATATTTAATCACTAAATAGGATTAGTCATTGAATTTATTGTATCATTCTTTGCATAAATCTGTAATTGACAGAAACAAATAAGTATTTAACTTTTGTATATCAAATGAACAACAATTTGTTGTTTTGATATTTTATTGATTACTGTGTGCTATCATCTAAGGGCCCATCCCTATGTAAAGTTCTGCAGCCAAATCTAGACCATATTAAATACAGACCATTAAAATTTAGATAGAAATATACCTTTGCATAAAACCACATAGATTTACATTTTTTTCAACCTAAAGCCTATGGACATTTGGATGTTCAGTGGTTCATCACTGATTGGGTGCTTTTATGATGGCTCCACAGGTCATACATGTACATGTATATGATAATATTGTACATGTTGTACATGTATGTGGTATGTTTTTGTAGATTTTAAAAGTTATGCATTTTACTCAATTAATTGTGTAACTTGATAACTTTGAACATTTTAACTTTCTATTCAATAGACATGATTATAAAGTCATATAAAGATCAATAATTAAGATGATAATATTTTCATACAATTATATTTTCTTTTCAGTATGGTTTGAACCAACAGATATACGCTTTGTGAGAAAAAAGGTATTTGAAGAAGATATCTGGAAACAGCTCACATATGTCTCGCCTAATCTGAATGAACTGCGTGCCTTTTACTCACTGATATCAGGGAAAGATGATGTTGTACTTCAAGGTAATGTATGAACACCTTTTTAAGCGAAGAGATACACATATAATTATGATCTGTAAGGCTGGAAAATTTACTGTAAAAAATTGTAACATGTAGAACATGCAGGTTTCTTAACGGGTTCTGTTTATGATCTTCAGTCTGCAAAGAGCTTGCAATACAAATCTTTTTGAGGATTAAACCCCCTCTCCCTGTGTGCAAAGTTTAATCTACTTATCAGCTCAGTCAGAATAATTATTGATCCTTACTTTCTTAATATAGATTTGAAATCATTCATTCAAGTTTATATAATTTATTTATATTCGTGCCAACAGTGCAAGAAATATAAACATTTTAATGATGAACAAGTAAAAACTGCACAAAAGAATAATGCACAAAATGGTATGATACTGTCATTACCGAATTTAAAAAAGAATTTAAATCACGTAGATGTTTCAAAACATCAATAAACAATGTGCTCTAATTATTTTTTTGCTGTGTTTGTAAAGGTAGCAAACCAGAAGGCAGTGAACTTGCGGTGGTGGAGGAGGCAGCCGAGCTGGTGCAGCCTCTGCTGCCACACATCAGCACTGTGTTTGTCACGCTGGGACAGTACGGGGTGCTGGTGGCCCGAGACTTGTGCCAAGGGGACCACCTGCCAATTAAGGGACACACAAAGGTATATGTAAAGACCATTTATTATGTATATACTTTTGTACATAGAGAAAACGCACCTCCCGGTTGATACTAGAAATTTTTTTTGAACGAGTTTGGCAGCCGTATCACCCGAATGCACAGCACGAGGGTGATGCAGGCTGACAAACGAGTGGTGTACAGATATTTTTATTCACCAGAGATACGGCAATTGTGTGTGATAAAACCCAAACAGTATCTACCTGATGTGGGATAAATATGATGTACCTTTGAAAGTTAGATTTATTATGTGACCATGGTTTAAACGTGTGGTGTATTTTGCACAACAATAAGCAGATATTATTTCATTGGATATATTGTAATCAATGGACTTGAGTGTAAGTTTTGACATAGAGGATTCTTTCTCAAAGTCTATAGGGGTACATGGACATCACATAGCCTCTGCAGGGACTTGAACCCTGGACCAGTACCACTGTGGCACATGTTCACCAATTACTTAAGACAGGCATATTTGATTACTCGGCAATCCTGACAGAAGTAAAATCATTTGATGTTGATGATTTTACATAAAATACTAGAATTGGTTCATTTCTGTGGTTATGGTGTGAAAAATATTGCCACTACATTTAAAAGAATTTAAAAAAAAACATTTCAAGACACCTATATTGTATTATAGAAAATAAATTTATGACACGAATATTATATGTAGCATTGTAATAGGTATGCACGGCACGGCCTTTAATGTAGAGTTCACTCCCGCAAAGTCCCGGAAATATTTTCAGAAAAGAGCGTTATTATTTCATGATGCCACGCCCACTTCCACCAAAGTAACTATAAGAGAATGTGGCTCACGGACTAGTCCCTTTTGTACGTAGTCTCGATCAACCAGACTCTGTAATGGCGGCGCTCATTTCATGCAATAGAGAGTCTGGTTGAACGAGGCTATTTTGTACGTGACGTGTGATTGACAGCTTGATGTTGACAACAGACTGCCGATTCGATTCTTTCCTTCCTGATAACGTCAATTGGGTTCCATATCTAGGTGTTATGAATGATCCCATGCTATTTTGATTACAATCTATTTTATTCGACACATTGTATACGTACTAACAATACACGTATATACTAAAATGCCGAAATTCAGATCACCAATAAAATATCTAGCTTGTTTACAATAATGTTAATGGCGGCATACTTCCGAGAATACAGAGCGACTAGCGTAAAACGTGCAGCGTTCAAGTAGGACACAGTGCGTTCAACGTGTTCCTTAAAACGTCAACCCTCCAAACAATAACGTGCCCCGCATATCTCTGAACGTCTTACATAAACTGGCCGCCATCTCGGATTACAAACCAAATGTGTCAACTGGACCAGGCTCTGTATGCAATACAGAGTCTGGTTAAACGAGGCTATGAATCAACGTAAACATCGCCGTTTTTCTTTTCCATTGCATTGGAGTTCAAATTCACTCCCACGCAGTTCAGACTAACTTCTTAAAACCAGCAACATTGTATTTGCACGTTTCATAGGTCGTGTTCTAAATTTAGAATATCCAGGGTCGCCAAACCCACAAACAACTGTGACTACCGATGATAGTCACTCTTATGTACAAAATAATCGACAGCCATAAGAGAATGATAACAGTATATGTTGCATTAAAGTTTATCTGGAAATATTATTTTTCTTTTGAATATTGAATCACTATGCGCTCACCATGTCAGGTTTTTTAAGTTTACATTTTTATGACAATGTCTAAATATATTATACAAATGATTGTTTGCTCAGCAACCTGCTGGCCCGTGCTATGACTTGTCATTATTATATTGAGCTGGAGACTGGTAAGCCAAGGAGGGACATAAACTAACAAATACTACACTAATGAATGTTATTTTTGAGATATTTAATGGTAAAGTTAAAGAAGTATATATATATAATTACGCAAACCGGCTGTTAACTAATTTTGGCCACCACCCCCTACGAATTTCGGACATTTATCCCCCTTTGCTCTTATCAGTGGCATTTCAGGGCTTCAAGACTAGATCCTTTCCCTGCCTTACTACTGTGTGCATGTTGCCATATGCACCATACCTTTCATTCTCTACTCATTTAGGCCACTGCTTTACTGAATCTGCTTGCAATGCTGATTCGACGAAAATGTGACATTTTTCCTCTCGTGGCGCTCACCACTACAGTTTTGTCACTTAAAAACTTCAACTTGAGCTGCGTCAGTAATGTAGAAATCGGTTCACAAGCCGCACACATTCAATTATGTCATCATTTATGAGAAAACTGGTTTGAAATGGTCAAAAAATACCCTGCACTATAACCGGAAGTAATCATAACAGAATACTGCGCAGTCACTCGCTAGACATATAGACGCCTATGGTCGGATTTCTGCACTACAGTTACGTCGGCCGTATTCCTGCTATGCACGCTGTTCTGTGCATCTCTTTTATGTTCATTGATTTTGGAGCTTTTTTTAGTAGTTTGATAAAATCAATAGAGGTTTCCCTAGAAGTAGCAGGTGTGTTAGATTCATATTTTGTCTCACGGGTTTAGATATCCAGTGGTCAAACAAGACAATATTTTTATGGCCAGTAATATTTCACCAAGACTATATATACTCCCCTCGAAATTGTCTCCGTAGGAGACGGGGAAGCTAGTTACCATGTAAATGTTATTAGTTGGGGATGGTTCACAAATGGCGTCACCTCATTTTTGGCCTTTTTTACCCCCCTGTATCTTTTGAGACATTTGACATTGATTTAACTGTGCCGTTACATCACCCTGAATATCAAGGGCTCAATAGCTATACGTTTTCAAAACTTGCTTTTGAGCCTTGAGACCAAGCCAATTAGGCCAAATATATGCATAATTCAACAGGTAAACTTAACATTAGTATTCAGCCTCAGTCGTATTGTGCGTTGCCGCCATAAATCCATACTTTATCTTTTTTATAAAGGCTGTATAAAGATATCCTTGATTGCTCTGCCCCCCGATTTGGTGTTTGGATTTAGTACAGGGCGTGATAAAGGCTATTGCCACGTGAGTGCCGTGTTGTTGTTGCTTTTGCCCATATAAGGAGCACAGGAAATCACATTGCAAATGGCAGCTTGTTAAATCGGCCTGGACAAGAGGTATTTGTGAAACAAATAAATTATCATCGTCACAATAATAGATCCATCAAGAATTCTACTGTCGGATCAATTGTAAACCAATTATGAAGCCATGCACAAAAGGAAATTTCTGAAGGCACATCCATTCTTTGATAATTGCAGTGATTTGTGTGATTTCAGCTAATAGACATATCACAACTCACTTAACATGTCAGAAAGTAATTTCAAATACTGTTAAATAACTACTTTTTTCCAAAGAGGTGACATCACCCAAGTGCTGGAACCCCCCCCCCTCTGTCACCTTTCGTCATCTTTCGCTATACCACCCTACCCCCCCCCCCCCACACACACACCCAGCCAGGTGACGTCATTTGTGAACGATCCCTTGGTGTTATGATAACTGGTATGTATATTACATCCAAGCCTTTCTCTTAATTTTGCATGTAGTGTTAAAATGCTTAAAACCACTGTTTTGAATATTGAATGCATGAATGAACATGTTTTGTATTAGAAAAAAGAATTCTGCTTACTCTCACAGGCTTATGGTTCAATTTGCTTACTTATTTACATGCATACCTATTTTCCATTTATAAATCTCAATTGAGCATGATAGCAATCAGACTTTGCATGAATACTGCACGAATTTTAATGACACAATCTATTCTTTAATTTTAGCCTGAATGCAGGAATCATTAGCCAGATAATGCGAGGAGAACCCACTGGGGTGTGTATACAGACTGGCCTGATGGCGGCTATGCACTCCCTCCCCCACTATCAGGCCATCCCTGAGACACTAACCCCACAACTTCTCCAGGCCTCACTCAGGGATCGTGTGTTTGCCGGCTACTCCACCTCAACTGTTGATATCTGCAGGCCAAGTGCATCCTCTCTCCGTTAAGAATGTGTGATTTTCTTTGGATTGATGCGTTTATTAGGGTTTTAGAAAGAATTTGAAGTTGAAAATTGGACATACATGTTTATTTCCTTAATAGGGAATATATGCAAGGAAAGTGCTTAATTTCTGAGTTACAAATATGTGTGGTTTATATGCGTGATCTTCATTAAGATTTGAAGGAATATGACAGGGAAAATCCAACTTATTTTAATGATTGTTTGTTATAAATAAGCTTATTACATGTGAAGAATGCATTGGTGTTTTATATTTTGTTCTCGTGGGAAAGACATATATCTATAGGAACCTTTATTTCCAAACTTCTCTCTCTCTCACACGTCTTTTTAGCAAGCATATTTCTACCAACAATAGATAACGTTTGTAGAAATATGATTGCTAAAAAGATGTGTGAGAGAGAGAGAAATTTGAAAACGTACCCGCAAGCAATGGGAAACACATATAGACCTTTATCTCATGCTGTGATATTAAGTTTGGATTTTGTTATGTTCAGGTTCGGACAATAAAGAGTTCACGACTCAACCAACACAAAATGTAGTACATGTACAACATTTGTTCTTTCATCAGCTTTCTGTTGATTATTAACAAATGATTTTATGAATTTGTTTTACACAAAACTTTCTGCTAGTGCTTCAAAAAACCTGTGATAGTGATATTCGATCTATGCTAAGACTATTCTAATGGAATTTTTAAAAACTTGCTCAAAGATTTCAAATGACCTGTCGTTTTTCCTTAAGTGTGATTAATTTGAAATGTTTTTTATAAGTTTGTAAACAATCCAAGAGCATAGTCTTTGTATAATTCAAATAACAGTTTTGACCTGGATATCTAAGGTCTAAATGTCATTACGTTATCTGTAATAGTTCTGTGTGGACATATTTTTTAAATAACAATATGAAAATTATGATGTATATGCCATAAACATTGTTTCTTCAAGATGAACATAGCATATTTTTTATTTAGATATCTAAACAATGTACTTGTTATTAGTTATTTTGTATGTCTTCCAACATTATCAAGACCTTGCCATAATGGACTTTTGTCATATATATCAATCGACTCAAATCGGATTTGATAACAAAAATTCAAAGTTGATAGACATGCACATTCATTGCATTCTTCAGCATGATATTACCATCTTCAGCATAATATTAAATACCATTTTGTAGTGTCTGTATGTGTGAGTAGATTAATATTTAATGTATACTAAGAAATCATTTTGTACACAACTCTAAGACGTTTTTCTATTTATATACAAGCACTTTAGCCAATCAGTGTTCAAATTTGGTTTCAGTGATTGCTTGCTCATGAATTTGTCCCCTAAAACAATTTTTATCACAAAATATGACAATTATGTTATAACTGATTGTGTTGCTAATTATGTGAACTAGATCATCAGGTGTATGTATTTTCTTTGTATTACAACGATTTGTTGATCCCATGAGATATCAATATGTCAATGACATGAGCTTCATTCACTTCATCATGTGACAATATTATAGAGAAAGAGTGACTCTCTCATTCACATATTAAATCTCTTCAAAGTGCACCGATCCAGTTGCCCTTGATTCACTTAAACTATATATAATATTGTAAAGGAATAAATATTTATTTTGAAATCATTTATGTATTTGAATTATCCAATATCGTGAACATAGTAAAACAATAAATTTTTCATAGAGCCTTAAAATAGGCTTCACAAAACAAACATTTTATTATTTATTTGAAATAGATTTAGGCAGTTTTGCTGGTCGCTATCATTAGGTAGACTGACTGTCCATGTGTCATCATGTCATAGGAATTTTTTGAAATGCCAAATATAATATATGAGGGTTGAAGGCAGACCGGACTATCCAGATGTCGTCATAAAATGCCTTGACATTCTTGGTACAAGACTAAGACATAGAATGTGTTTATTAATGTCTCATACCACATTCAATTACAATTGTTAAAACATTTTGGCATATAGATTTAACGTGGAAGGTCTAAAGCTGATCCATCTAGAGACTATTGCTTATTGCTTACCGGTATATAGTATAATATATAAAGACATTTTGTACATGTACAATGTTTACTGAGATCATGTTGACCATATACAACCACTATATTAAAACATATTGAACTTATAAAACAAATAACTGTTAAACCTATATAACACATAACTGTTACAATAGGACCACTTGTCCATGCCTATGAGCATTTGAACCACCTTATAACTCCAGTTCTTTACATTATACCTTTTGACCAGTTTCCTTTTCAGTTCAACCGATTATTATTCATATTGACAAACCTACACCATTGTCTAAGTACTTCAATTTTTTGGTGTTGGCTAGGTACCCACAGACCCATATATCCTTGTATTGCTGCATGTTCATGTATCTGCCGGTTTTAATTCAGAACATATAAGAAACCTTTTTGAGAATCAACGATTTCTTGTTTTCTTCATATTTGCAAAAATTTCAGGTGCAGTCTGCGCCACAGTTAGTAAAATTACAGTGTTTGATTTCAAATCAGTAGATATAGAGTCATAAGCGTACGTCATAATATTGGCAACATGTTTGCCTGTACACCACACGTGTAAAATCTGTTTTGACCAGTCTTCTAGTGAGTTATTGCTGGACTGTATAATACCTGAAAAAATTGAAAAGTATAATGTAACTGACGTAGTGATAACATAGTGTTTGAAAATTTTGATAATTTACCTTGGCAGATATTGATTGAATGAAATATTTGATTGATAATTACCGTTCAATTTTTTTTTCAAAAGTTTCACTCCGTCTTCTATGGTAAATTCATCCCCAAATTTCATTGCTCGTGTGACAGAAACTGCCAAAGTTCTTCCCCACATTTGACACATATAGTCAGTGATTGAACCGCCCTCCGGGAAATATTCAACCTCCATTTCAGTCTGAAAGGATGTTTGAAAATATATATGTAACATTTTGTCAAATTATTCAAGTAACAGTACCTATTACATATCATTTTTTGAACAACAAAATTGTTAACTTATAATAACATAATGATCCTTACTTTATCTAAAATGCCAACAAAATAAATACCTTCATAAGCCTGGCACCAGCACAGCTTCTCAGAAGTTCAAAAGAAAGCACCTCCGATATAACTGAATTACCTCCTGCATTGGGTACATCCCTCAATTTTTTAGCAGAATCTGACAAATTCATTCTATTGACCCTTCGAAATGGATGAAATTCTGTATTCACTATACCACTTGAAGAATTATCCTCTACCAAATGCATCATTTTAAACCATTGTTTCA
>CM032666.1:30491035-30542121 GCA_019095985.1 Streblospio benedicti | reverse complement strand
CGTACAATAGTAGATTGGAATCAGCTCCCCTAGAGACACACTTTCATCCAAATCACTGGAGATCTTCAAGAATAGGATTTCCAATGTGTCTCATCCCCACCTTATTAACCCCTTTTCTTCTCTTCTCTGCTTTTATCTTGCACTCTACTAACATTTTATCCCCCACCGTGCGTTTATTCTTTATTTTGTCCCACTAACACCTATCTCTTTCTCTCTTCTCTACGCACCCAACCTATAAGCATCTAGCCAGATGGAAGGTTGCAAAATCTGTAAATCTAAATCTGTAAATCTGTAAATATACTTAAGTGTATTTCAGTGAATGGCAAATATTTCACACTACTTCTAGACCTGGGCGTCCCAATATGGCAAAGCTTTTTAGACCTGGGTAACAGCGGTCCCGGCAAGTCGTTTCAATATTTTGCAATACAAGTGGCAAAAGGGACTGGAGCATGCGTTTATGAGTGTGTGTGATATGTCAAATATTTTTCGAACATAATCAATGTAAATGCCATAAAATCACTCATAATCAAATGTTTTTGTTGTTTAATGCACGCTGGATGAGGTGACGAAAAAATTTAACGTTCCGCTCATAATTAAATGGAATGTCGTTTTTTTAAACGCAATAATTTCGGCCGTAACTTCGGACGTAACAACAATGGACGATAATGCAAGATTGATCATTTTCAACAAGGAAAACGTGAAGAGTAGTAAAATACGGTGTTGAATGTAAAACCGCATCCTGGTTATAAATGCATCTTTACATAGGATGCGGTTTTATATGGTGGATGCGGTTTTACATACAACATACGGGTTTATTGTTGATTAAGCCAAATTGGCTAGACATATCTTAATATGTCTCGCCAAAATGTACACAATTTCGCCTATGGCGAATGGCGAAGAGCTAGCGTGACCCCAGCTCACGCACTGGAGATATACCAAAAGCATTTAACAGTCTAAGTCCGAGTCCGCTATTGATTTCTAATGCATTAAAACGAGGTTGCGTTGTAGAAAGCTCCTAGAAAATCACGTTTCATTTGCAACAAGAACTATGCCGGTAATATTTTTTTTGAAAAAATATATTATTTGTTAATTCTCACTTTGGGTGTATTCTAGATGCAGATTAACACAAATATATATCTTCAAACATTGATTCAAGCTCCCGCCGAAGGTTTATATCGATGTTCATTCTGAACCATTGATGGAAAATAGTGAAACGTGTCAGAGCTTCTAATATCGCCCAAAGCATGATCATGGTATGACCGTATGTGTACGCATACGAGCACAGGATTTCTTTAGGTGTGTTACGTTGTTTTCACGTGTCTTTGGTCACTCATCTGGGTTCAGGGTGCACGTAACTAGCAATTTTCATCGATTTTTTTGGCAGGGAAAAATGTTTTTATTCTCACTTATTGGCCCATGGGCTTATATTCGAACATTAAGCCCATCTTCGATATTAAGCCCATGGGCTTTTATGCGCGGGAATACGGTACGTCTATACGTATAGACCTACATATAGACCTAGTGGAGCTATAGCTAGTTGCCAACGCCGGACGTTGGTCTAGACTAAAGTGATTGAAACCTTCATGTAGATATGTACAGCCTCATAGTGCTCAAGATCTGCAGTCTTACAACTGCGGGGAGAATTCATGGTAAGAACATCATTGGAACAGATCTGAATTATCATACGCCCAATGGCACCCAACTTGGGTCTACGAAGCTAAACTCCGGGGCTGTTCACAAAGATAATGTGGGCCATCATGATTGCCTTAAGGCACACATGGAAGCACCTCACTGTCCAAAGGTGATGATGTGACATTACTTACATGCATACTACATGTATTGCATACTGCTAATACGTCTTGTCAATCATTTATTCTACATTTTCTCATAGATCTCAGATTTTGACAGCATAATGTACTTATTTTTACGTACTCTACTACTCCACCTATCAATTGTTTGTATATATCTAGCGATAATGGTACATATTAGTGCTGGAAACACATTGGCATATAGCACTCTATAGACATAGACAAAATCTAAATATTTTTGTGTAGTTTCCCACCTTTCAGTAAAAAATCTCCGAATGCTGTTGGCTCAGTTGAAACTAGCCCCAGGGAACGGTATGAAGCTATGGTCATAGCAAAAAAAAGGGATTTGTAAAGGAAATACACAGAACTTTGGGTGCTTCTGTGGCCGAGTGGATACTAGGCGAATTGGACTTGTGACCAGAAGGTCATGGGTTCAATTCCCAGTCAGGTCTGGTGGTGGGTGTTGAGCAAACTTATCCCTAAATAGTTGTACTCTGATCCGTGGCACCTACACGTAATATATTTAAAGGTCATTGGGTTGAAAAGGTGAGTGATTGACTGTGAGAGCACATTAGAATCACAACTATAAACCACCACATTCACATTTATTTTGTTGACCATTTCCATGTCTTATCATTCACAAATGATAGGACATAAACATCCAGGTCTTAGTTGGAACGCTGTGCACCCTTCTATTATGGTCTCTTTGTAAATAATTGGGACGACACGAAAATATATACATGTATCAAAGAGGTGGTTTCCTTATAGTGATTATCTAATTAAACATTTTACTATATTCTTGATATGTCTTATGTGAGCTTTAAAAGCCAAATATTCTTGAGAGCCACAGACTAACTCAAAGACCTTGAAATAATTTTATAGATTCACTTAATCTTTTAGCTATGGCAGCTGTAGTAACTGTAGGTATTTGTCAATTTTTATCATAAATTCAATTGATTTTTAATATTTCTTATACCACAAAAGCCTTGGACAACCTTGAACTATATCTGTATGATGAAACCAGCAATAAGTTGGACCCATAGTTGTGATTTCAGGTCTGATTGTGGGTTTCTATTGAAACTGTACTTCTATAATTCTAATTTTATGCAACTTATAACACTATGTCATGTACCAGGCAGGGCTTTTTTAAATACATAAAATTGGATTCTGAAACTAAAGAACGACCTTATGCTTAATATATATATATTTCTGCAGAAACTTAGAGTATTTTGGACTTTACTTTTTTTTTTTACTAAAATAAAAAAGAATTAAAGCAGAAATTTACGTTTAATTTAATAAATCTGTTAATTGCTACCCTTATTCTATCTCATATAATGTCAGCTGTCAAAGTTGTAACCAAATAAACCACATTGTAATCTGATGTACACTGTAATACTAACTTAGCATTGCAATAAGCTTTTACTGCTTTACAATTTTGGATCAGGAAGTTCTCACATTGATATTGCTTTGAGACTATTGAATCAACATTGATCTTCATTTTGTCTAAAGTGGGCACTTTGATTGTGGATTTTACCCATCTAATGTGACAGTTTCTATGCAGAAATAGGATAGTCAGATTTTAAGAATATAGGAATAACTAATATGACAGTTGAAAAAAATGTATTCATCAAATCATATAACAATTGATAATAGATTATTCATTTATGTAAAGCAATTAAAAGTTTTTGTTATCTGAAGTTCAATGTAACATTATATAGTCTGAAAACTAACATCAACATCAGGCAATATAAGTGATGCCTAGTTTGAGATTATTAGTGTTATGATGCATGAGACCCAGTATCAATAGTGGTAGTTAAAATACAATATTCATTTAGAATATGTAAAACATGTATGTGAATATTGAGAACTGGGGTATGATGCTTTTGATGCTGGGGCCCTTATTAAGATATGACTACTGTGTTATAGATGCTGGTCTACATGGTGGTGTGGAGAAATAAAAGCTGCATAATATGTTACCTCGTCAAGAGGCAATATTCAAGATATAAGCTGTTAAACGAATACGCATACTGTAATGTTTTCAGGATGTTGGCCTAGATGGTGGAGCCTCTGACCACTGAGCCGTTCACCATGGAGAGTATGAAATGGGTCCGTAGCGGTGAGACTAACCTAGCGGTCACGCTGCTGGGTGGTGTAGGATCGCTCACCGTCATTGTCATCGCTGTCATGCTGTGTACCAAGTGTCGCGAACACAAGTGAGTAGTGCCATTTTAATTAGATCTTCATAAGATTTTTTTCTTCTATCAAATTCATAGATCATCCACATATATTAATCTATATATATTTACTATAAGAAGCTTTGCAGTCTAGTACTATGTGGACCCTAATAAAAGTAGGTGGTGGAGTAATAGTAGAGAGCAGAATAAAAGTAGAGACAGTGAAGTCACTGACCGTAGACGACATACAATTTAACGCGCTTCATAACAGAATGTTTTTGGTGAGTTGTATACTGAACGCGATTTGCAGATACCCGTTTTTACAACATTTACTTTAGACTTTAGTACTTACCACATTAAACATATCACGCTGAAGTTACTTTCTCAAATGGCCCTCAAAAATGTCAAACACATGATCATTATGAATCGCACAGAGTGACGAATAGGGTCCGCATAGTATGCTCATCTCGTTTAATAACTAACAATCTAGTGTTTACCTTTGTAATGATTGTGATCATAGTATTTGACAGTACCTGCAGATTTCCATTTAATCCTAAATTTGTATTATTTTAATGTACTGTACTAAGATTTACTGTAATGATACTGTAATGCTTTACTGTGATAAGCTTATTGCAATGTGTTCATTATTGTATGGTATTTTTGTAGGCAAACAACAGATGCTGAAATGACATTAAATGAAGAGAAATCAGAGAAAAAAAGTAAAAAAGAAAAATCATCAAAGAAGGCTAAACAGAAAAATGACAAAAAGGTAATTCTTCTTTGTATGAACTATAGATTTCTATATATGAAAATGATCACATACAACAACAAAATGATGCAAGGAATAAATATGCAAGGAATGCAATAACTTGTGAATCATAACTTTATTTTTGCAGAATGTGGACGTCCATGATGTTGAGTTGGGTGAAGAAACTGGTTCTAATCATGCGCAGACAAATGGAAAAGAGCGACCATTGTGAGTTATTTTTTAACTATTTGTTTATAAAATTACTAAATTAAACATCCAAATTCAATTAATAATTCAAAAAGAATTTTTGTGAATAAATGAATAAATATTATTCTGTTCTCAGTAATCGTCATTAAACCTGGGCACTTGTGACAAAAATATGTTTTTCATAAATTATTTGCCAGTCCAGAGGTGGCGCGTTGATTTGATTTTATAATCAGGGATTTACATGTACATCAATGAAGATTATTTTTTCTATTTCCGGAGGGGGGAGGGTGTGTGTGGTAAAGATTACTTTTAGTTCTTGAGATATTTTTAATAAAAGTCATGTTTTTCATTATTCCGGTGTTTGATTTTTTTTCTTTTGTCTGTAAAAAATATCTAAATCAAAGTATAAAACAAATTATAGAAAAAATTCAAGTCAATTTTTATTTCATTCTTATATTACAGTCACAATTTTCACGAACTTTGCTTATGATGCTGATGATATCAACTTGTTACAGTTGACAATGACAATGACAATAAACTATATAGTTTGACATGAACTAAATCATGAAATCAAATTAACTGTGTAACGGTAACTTGTTTGACCATGATACTTGTATGTTCCAGGAGCCACGATCATCGTGCATTACCGGACATTCCCAACTATGGCATGATAAGCACTGATGAAGAAGAGACAGATCCAGGTTAGTTCACTTGCCATTGTAACCATTTATTTGAAGAAGAACGTCAATAGTGGACGGAACAAAATCTTAATAAATGTAGTTCTCATGACATTGCTTTTTATCTAACATAAATGCATTTGGCATTTGAACATGTTGCTGAATTTATGAGGATTTGGAAAGCTCCAAATATATCATGTTAAGCTACTGCCTTTTACTTCGTATAACAACTTATGAACAAGTATAATATTCAAATATATCACAATTCATGGATTCATGGTTTTTGACATTTTTAAATGAACTTAATCTATCGAATTTTCATTATCCTAACAGATTGTTATCATGTTTACAGAAATACAAGGAATACATTAATATGCTGTATTGGGCCTTTGCAGGTCATTATGATGTGATTGGTGCAAGGAAACGTGACAACAAACATGCCTATGACAAGATTCGAGGTGAGGCAGATACAGACTCTGGAGGCTATGCTGGCATCAAGGATCCAACATACTCCAAAGTTAAAGGTATGTACTGGGTATTATCATGTTTGCTATATTGCTATTTTGTAGTCTATGATAATAGCTTGGAAGAAAAGGGGGAATTTAAGATAAAAATAAATGAAGAAAACAGTATGTTTGTTTTATACTGGCACTATCGCAAATAGACTTAGGTTTTGATCTGAAAACAATGATGTAAAAAATATTTGCAACTGTTACAGGCGATGAGCCCAGTACAAGTGTAGGCACTGCAGATCCAGGTTATGCTGGCATCAAAGACTCTGGAGATCAGTCTGAAGACCTGCTGGATGGTCGCCATGACTACTCCCTGGTTGAGCAGGAGGGAGCCGAGTATGCACAGATCAACATCAACCCTAACAGGTTAAAAGAATCTGCTAGTAAAATTCCTTTGATGTCTTCACCAAAAGCACTGATAGTACTTAGTACTAAATTCACATGGAATATTATTAGAATGCCAAGTTAGGAATTAGAATACCCACAAACAAAAACAACAAAGAATATTTTCAAGTTAACTGTTTCTCTTTTGTATTTTTAGGCGATCTAGAGTGGGCACGTCTGAACGAGGTGAGGACACTCTCTCCACCAATCCTCCTGTCCCTGACAGAAACTACTCTGATGATGGACAGCAGTCACTACTGCCAGAAAACTCACCCAATCTGCCACCTCGAAACTCAGCAGAGTGGGCCGGGATGGCTGCCAATGGAGCAGCAGCCAGCATGCCACCACCCAATGGTGCGAGCGTTGGCCTCACCGATATAACCTTAGACAGGGTTGGTGGTAATGGTGCAGCTTCTGGCCCTGAGAAAAAGAAGGGCCCTGGTGAGTTTTATCGTCCAGTTTTTGCAACATGTCATGTTGTTATATAGTAAAATGCAGTACATAGATTCTATTGTTTGTATGTTTTGGAGTTTTGAATAACACTAACTTAATTATCTGTTCCAGACTACTCAAAAGTAACTGCGAGAATCTCCCTTGACGAACTTAAAAAGCGCCAAGAGCTGGAGATGGGCGCGAACAATATGTCTGGTGACAACGGCAGTGCTACTTATGCGTCCGTTGACTATGACCAGATACGGGTAAGCAATATTTATTTTAACCAAAGTATATGCTATTTTTTAACCGATACTGCCTGGTGGGAAGTGTCAAAACTGTATAAATTAATCATCTTCATAAAAATGTGCTTTTGTTGGGTTTTAGTCACCAGGTGCCTCAGGGGCTGTTGCTGCTGGAGACCGCAACAGCATGACCAGTGATTTGTATGCCGAGATCGCAGGTTCAACACGCAGCTCCACCTATGCGCGTGTGGGGGAACTGAATCAGGGTGCACCAACTCCTCCACCAATAGACACGATGAAAGTCTCATTGATACAAGGTAATAATCAAACTGCTTTCATGAATGTCTGAATAGATTAGCAGGATAATTAGCTGTTAAGACATGATGCATCAAAATGATGACATTTATTTATCGTTTGATATTGATTACTCAAAAGTCCATAAGCATTACATAACTGGGAAGAACTTTATGAAAGTTAGTAGAGAACCATCTTTTAATAGTTGAATTGTTATCCATCTACGATATATTACTAGATGACGACGAGCCTGAGCCTGGATACTCGCGCATCTCGCGTCCTGGCGGGCGGCCGATGTCTGCCATTGGGCCGGCAGATGGACGCCGCTCCCCGGTATACGCTGTTGTGGACAAGAGCAAGAAAAGGCAGACGGTGCACGGGCCATTGGACAGCGGAGACCATAATGTAAGCACTTAGTTGTACTCGTGTTTATTGTCTTTTTAATTGTCAGAGCCAAGTTTATCAAAAGGCATGGAGGGTGAGGTGATGGGATGAGGTCGGGGAGTAGCCAGGCCATACCCTCAAAAAATAAGAAATAATTAGAGAATGTACAAATGAATTGTGATTTGATTGATTGATTGATAACTTGATATTGTAAATGATAAGGTTTTTTTTTAATTATTTTAAGTTGTGTGAAAGAAATGATGTAAATAAACCCTCAATTAGCAACCCATAACAACCATTCTGAGACAAATTCTGAATTGATAAGTTCTATTTTTTGGTACAGCAAGTATTCTGCAATAAATATTTACAGATGGACGTAGATTCCATGTACAGTAAAGTGAACAAGCAGAAGCCCTCGATGAGCAGCATGGGTGTCGTGTATGATAATCGCAGTGGGGGCGCCACCAGTGGTGCTATCACCATGGACCCTGATTACACCACGATTGGCAGTGCATTAGACTATGACCCTGACTACGATCAAGTTCGCGACCCTCCATCGTTGACCCCAGCCATAGCCACTATGGATGAATTTGATGATGATCCAAACTATGCACAACTGTCAGATACTATCTCACAACCGGTTACTAGTGTGGCTTCAACGAGTGCTGCATTGCCTTGTTATCCCGGCAGTAACTCCCAGCCAGTTGGGAGTAGTGGACAGAATAGGCCAAGGGAAGTGGCGAATGGGACTATGGTGTTAATGAACCAGCAATCCCAGGCACCAGTTACATGGACACGGCGTGAACATATCTACCAGGAAATACGCGAGACAGACAGTGCAGCAAATAATGGAACTGCTATAAACCATAATGGGTCCATGGATACCATGTTGTAACTTTCTTACTACTTCCATAGATTTTTTATAAGGTTTCCTAAATCTTTAGTTAGTCATATACAGCTGATTGTATAAGTATTTGTTGCCGGGAACTGTGAAGATTATTTAAATGTTGCAACGCAATCATGTATTGGACACCACAATTATGTGATTTATTGAATTTAATTCATTTGATATTATTGCTATAGTCCACAGAAATTTAATAATTATTCAATTTTCAAATTACAAACTAATTATGTATACAATAATGAAGAAAATTACAAAAAAATGTGAATATTTTTTAGTATACCAATAATTGATAATGTGCCAATTTATGATGAATCAATGATTTACTTTAGCAACAATATGACGCCTACCAAGTTACTAACGTGTACTTAAAGGTTAAGCTTTAGCAGCTAGATAAGTATGATTTGATGAAATTATTATTAGTAGTTTTTTTATTGAATCATGAGAATTCTATCCACCAAAACAGGTCTTCTAATAAAACTAGAATAATTCGATTATAACAATGTTTAACTGCTAAAATATGTGATCACAAGAAATGTATACAGGATTCAATTCTATCCATCTCTTTGTCTCTCGCTCTTTCTCTCTCTCTCTGGTCTCTGGGAATTTTACATCTCCCTTTTGAATATCCTGATATGTTTAGCGTAACTGCTACAATTTTTATAATCATAAGTGACCTGGTATTCAAGTGAACAAGGCAGCATGTTTTTTTTTCTTAAATTTATAGCTATGAAATAGGAGAACTGGATAAATACCATGTCTTTTACTCATAACATGTTGAAATAAATGCTGATACTTTAATTATTCATTCTTAACTTCAAAATAAAATATTTTTACATCAAACATAATCTTTGATCAGTATATATGTACATGTAGGGAAGAATTGATGGATATACTCCTATATCGATTAGAGCTCTGGAAGAGACATTTGTGATTGATAGACAGAGCATGTCATTGATTTAGGCAATTCTGTTTGTGTATTATTAAAAAGAATTGTTCAGTGGCAACATTTTGCGTTTGCTTTGTGTATAAATTCATATGTGATATGCTAGAAGTAATATGTTGTCAAATGAACTGTTAAAAGATTTTTATTATTTTTCAAAGAATTTTTATATGTATATTAATGTAATAGTGTAAAAACCTGTATGAACTTTTATGCATAATAATCGTAGGATTTTGATTTTATATATTGATATGAAATAAGACGATAATGTGTTCATGAATGTTGTGGTTTACATAATGGCTTGTGACATTTCTTCATTGTATTGAAAGTTCTTTATATTATCATTTCAAGAAGAGTGTGATTCACCATTACTTTTATCCTCTTTACACTACTTATTCAAGCATTCCTAATTTGTGTGTGAAGCCAGTTTGTGTTGAAATATGTGTTGTTGGTTCTAAGATACTTCATCATATACTTTTGTTTCTAATTATATTCAATAACCTAATGAAGATAGATATGATGAAATGTGTTCATCAAGATAACAAAAAAAAAAAAAAATCTATACCTATTCATATGCATACCTTTTTCTGAAATTATTTTAGTATTGATGCTTCTGTGTATGATTTTGTTTTGTAAGATGATAGCTGTGATAGGCTTGTGCTTTTCATGTTCGCATTTATGTTTTGTGGGTGGTACTGTTTTAAACAGGTCATTGTTGATGTGAGACATTAATAATGTAAATAATTCCATCTTTCATTTACATTAATAATCATGTAAATAATTCCATCTTTCATTATTGTATGTGTGTAGGTTTCATAGTACATGTATTGCCTTTATGCAGTCTATTAATAAGATACATACATCTGCATTTCAATAATATATGAATTATTTTCTTTTATGCATTTCTTAAGTATTTCTACAGAGGTACAAGACAGGCATGTATTATTTAAATTAGATCACATAACCTATTAGATCATGAAGTCAAATTTCAAGATATTTTACCTGCCTATGTAGTGATGGGGAATCGGCTAGAAAACAAGAATCAATTAATCGTAATAATCGGAACACCTTTCCGATCGATTAATCGATTAATAATCGAATTGTCCCCATCTTAAAAAAGGTGATGATTATGATTTAAGATAATTGATCCTATAGCCAATTTGGCGAAGCATATAAAAATATCTTTTAGCCAAAATTTATTTTGGCACGGTAATTTCACCGAAAGTAACTTTCTTGGGCATATAGATCATAACACATGGTTTATTATGAAAGAAACTTCAATCACTTGTATTGATCTAGTCTATTGCTTTCATCATCGGTGACATGGCTAAGTGTGCACGTATTGCCGTGATTCTGGGTGTCAAATCGATTGAACATCACATTTGTTGATTGTCATTCTCAAATATAGCAATGTATAATCTATTAGTAACATTATTCAACCAATCTATTACAAATGCTTGCCAGAAAATAGAAATAACTTAAAAATTATTTTGATGTGAAAAATATACACAAGCATGTTTCCGTGCCAGTGCGCATGCTCAGTAGTTCAAATGTCTCGCTCGCGCATCCGCAGCAAAAACGAAAGCAAAAGTTCGCACCCATATCTATAGATCATCTTATTGCGTAACGTGGTCGAGCCTTTGAAATGCAGACTAGTAAAAGATGAAAAGATACTTCTTCCCCGGGTGATTCAGGTTATTGGTGCGAGTAAAACTCCAATTTATAGAAAAATACGATGTCTAGCGATGAATTGATTCTGGTAATTTGGAATCGATTTTCGGATCGCATTACCATGAACGACGATTCATCGATTATCGGCGATAGTCGTCTCATCACTATGCCTATGTGTGCTTTTTATGAATTTTATAATTTGTTGTTATGTTACTATTTTGCATCAACTTATTTAAATCTAATTGAACCTTCCCTTTTTTGTGGACCAATTAGATTTAGATTCCGCCTTTTTCAACAATTACATATATTATTACCCTTATATTATTAGCAACATAATTCTGATTCCATGTTTGTTTCAAAAGTTACTTTCCATTGATAATATTTGAGGTAACTGAATTGTGAAGTTTGAACATTTTTACTTAATAAAAATTATTGTGCATGAAATGATATACATGTGAACATGTATCTAATGTATTGGGCTGCTTGTACCTATTTAAGTCAGTATTCATCCACTCTAGATACATGTCTTTTTAAAACTAAGAACATAAATTTCGTATTTCCACCATTTTCACCTTTTTGCATCTTTACATGTCTTTGTAAAACTGTCAACGTGATTTTGTATTCCCACCAGATGTTTTCACCTTTCACATATGTGAATTGTGAGAAAAAAAACTCTTAACATGGAATTTTCATCTTTTTCATCCCTATCGATTTTTACTGAAGTCAAAATATATTTCAAGAAATTAGGGTTTGGTAGAAAACAAAAAGGTATTTTATTATCTTTAAAAAAGTGTATACATGTACAAAGTTTACATCTACTGTAGATTGTACAACATTGACAAATGTCACTTCATAATGGACCATTAATTTTTTAATATTTTTGTATGAGTGATAGTCACGTTCTTAGATCCATTTTGTATTTCTACAATTGTTATGACTTGTATCCACATTCAAACAAAATGAAATGGTTAAAAATAAATATGAAATGTTTGGACTGAAAGGACTTCCGTCTTGATTTTACAGTAAATATATAATAATGAATAAGAGATTTCTAGATTAACTAATTTAATCTCTATATAACATGTATGAAATATCTATAATTAGTATATTTTCACTATATCGCAATAAATTAATCAATATACATGTATAAACACAATATATTACACAATAATTTTCAATATACATGTATATATATATAAACAAATCAAGAAGACCAGCTTCTTTTGATTATTCAACATACATATATTATATTGTAGTTACTGCTACATGCATCCATGTCCTATTGATTAGGCATGCAGCTTGCTACGAATTAGTTTTCCAAACCGATAATACAGAAAATAATTGCATACAAAAAAGAAATTATTCATGACATATTTCAATATACAAATGTATGTCTATTGCAAAAAAAGCATGTGACTGTTGGATGGTGTATGGGACAGCCTCCCTGCACCTTTATAAGGATTAACTAAAGCCTGGTCAAAATAAAGTTTAACAATGGATTAAATTAGTTAAATAAAAATGTGGTTCATTTTCTGAATCGCCAACGTGGTGTTTGATATCTTCTATAGTACCGAGGCGTTATCCAAGGAGGAAGGGTTGTAGGAGTGGTAATTTCTGCAGTTCTTTTTGTACTGGTATTGATTGCGCTTGAAAGAGATGTGACAGCTGTGGTTTCTGTAGTAGCAGTCATGGTTGTTGTAAAAACCTGAGATGATGAGCTAGTTGGAGTTGAAAATGTAGTTGATGTAGTGGTAGGTGGATTAGTACTTGTGGTGGTTGGAATCGAGGTTGGAGTTGAAGTTGTAGTGGGTGAATTAGTACTTGTGATGGTTGGAGCTGACGTTGGATTTGAAGTGGTGGTGGGTGAATAAGTACTTGTGATGGTTGAAGTTGACGTTGGATTTGAAGTGGTGGTAGGTGGATTAGTACTTATGGTTGTTGGAGAAGTAGTGCTTGTGGGAGTTAAAGTTGTGGTGGATGGGCTGGTACTGGTGGTTGAGGGAGTTAAAGTTTTTGGAGAAGTTGTCTTTGTTGAAGCTAAAGTTGTTGAAGTTTCAGCTATGGTAGATGGATTACTACTTGTAGATTTTGGAACAGAAGCTGTGGTTGTTGGAGTGAAAATTTTGGTTATTGGAGAATTTGTGGCTGATGAAGCTGTTGGAGCATTAGTTGTGAGGGTAGAGGGATTAATACTCGTGCTTTTTGGAGTGGGGGTGATGGTTGTTGGTGTGGACATTGGGGTTCCTGTAGAAGTTATGGATGTTGAAGTGGAAGTTGTTTGAGTATTAGTTGTCGTAGATGGATTATTACTCATGTTTATTTGAGTTGGGTGAGCATTTGTGATTGTTGGAGTATTGGTTGTTGTTGATGTATCATTTGGAGAGGTGGTAATAGTTGCAGACGTAGGTATTGTGGTGATTTCTATAGTTGTTTCTGAATGTTTTGTAGACAAACACGTAGAATTTTCTGAAATGAATAAAATTGTAGCTTTGATATGACAGTGACACATTAATTTTGAGTATTTTGATAAAACATAATTTCTATGAGAATCGTTCTTAGAAAGGAATAAAATAACTCACCGATTTTAAAACACATTCTGAAACCCTTTCTACTATTAGAATTAAAGATTTCTACATGTTCATAGGCACGAAAGAGGACGAATGCAGAATTTACATTCAAGGAAAGTGGAGTATGCTGAAGATGAGCAGGGCTATTGTAACCACAAAACCTACAAAGAAATGTAACTTTCAAAACATAATTATGAACTATCTTCAGGATTACATGTATAACAGTTATTCGCTTAAAATAAGAAGACTCTTTGTCATGTAGATCACTATATTATATTGACTCACAAAATGTTAATTGAGCATTATCATGTATTCAAAACAAACTATATATCTATCAAGATGTCATCTTTTAACTTTACCTTCTACCTCTTCGGTTATCTCCTGGTCTAACTTCAACCCAATGCAGACAAGCACCATTTAGCAGAGGAATAAGAGCAAATCTTGGTTCGAAATATGTTTTCATAGAACAATTATTTGGTACCTAAAGTAATAAGAAAAAATATAACTACATTCTATTGAGCACCTATAGATAAAGAATATAAATCAATCATTATCAGCAAAAGTGAAAACAACCTTAATTCTCCATGTGCAATTCTCCCCTTCCTCATATGATCCAACATTTCCCTTGGCATCATAATAGTTCGGTGTGTGCACACACACTTCATCTTCTGTATCCAAAATAATCTCACCACTCAGCGGATTACAGCCTATATTATGAGGAATCACATGGTAAATGGATGCACACATCGTCAAACAAATAATCCAAAAAAAAAAAAGACCATTGGTTTTATACTATTGTAGTCAAAAATTCATTTTTAGATAATATGGAGATCGTCACAAGTTAGGGATATCTTATAACCGCTTTACTAATTTTTACCTGGTGAGCCTGATTGAATTTCTTCGCAAAGTCTCCCTGAAAATCCATCTGGACACCTACAACCTGTGCAATTGTTTGGATCAACATATCCTCCATTCTGACAGTCCAGTGCCACCCCAGTACATATATCTGGAAAGAGGTTGAATTATTTGTCCTTAATGATTGTGTCATTAATGATATTTTGGACATTTAGTAATATGAAATTAATAACTTTTGAAAGTGATTCAGTCAGGCGTCCTAAACTGAGGTTGAAGTCCATGGCTTGATTTATTTCATCTTATAATGCACTGTATAAATACGTAGTTGTAAAATGCAAAATATTTTCACACTTTCTAAGCGATAATGTCACCTTACTAATATTACAATGTATATCAAGTGGATACATTTATGAAATGTATACAAACTTGTTCCCGGCTTTGCTTATTTTTTACCCAGAATTCTATTAGAATTCTTATAAATGTTGCTTACGACTGCAGTAAACCCGATTAATGACCTGCGCATCATAGAAGGACACTTCTGATCTCTGTCCTGGTACTCTCTCCAAAGTAGCATCTTTCGGTGTGATTGTTTGATAGGTATCAGGTGGATTCACTGACGTATCTCTCTTGCCAAATGCCTACAATATTTTCCAGCCTGTTTCATTATCTGAAGATAGCTATTAAATTCATATATTGCTTTCAAACTTCAAACTACTGTACACCAATTGAAATGCTTGTGCTGCTATAATTCCTACTTAACTAGAACATATCAAAATAAAGAAATGTTCATAATACAACTTTAGACATGATACCTTTGTGCTGTAGTGCTCCACAGACCCCAAATCATACGGTACGCCTTTGCTATCGATGAGATTCTCTGCTGGTATGACAAAGTTTGAAAGGCTGTACTCCTGGATATTATCCTTGTGTATGGTGACATAATCATCGCGGTCTTGCCTGATGTGCTGATGGTACAAGCCTAATACATGTCCAATTTCATGTAGTAATGTGCCTATCTGTAAGCACAAGTCATTAATCATACTACATGTATCTAGTTTTATGGAATTATCAAATGAATATGATTTTTAAGAAGCATATAAAATTGATTTTAAGTATAATTGGAGATACTTATTGGAACCTACATTCTGCTCTACGGCGAGGGTTTCACTGTTTTCTCAACAGCCTCTTCGAGCCGAATGACAGCCTCAGTTGGTCACATGAGCAGAGACGAGTAGCCAGTGTCGTTTGAGAAAACAGAGAAAGCCTTGCCATAGAACAAAATGTAGGTTTCAATTATCTCAACTTATTCTTTAAATCATGAATAATGGAACCCAGGATGTTATAGATTTACTTACTACATTAAAGCAAGTTGATTTTGACAAGTAAACTGGTTGTGGAAACCACCAATTCTTAGGCTGTTGACCAACATAACTCTCGCATCTGAAATATGTTTCACAATATACTATTCTTGTACGATTGCTTATTTGGCTAAAGATATTCAGTAAGTACTGTAAAACTAGAATTTTTCACAGCTATTAAATAGTGTATATCTAAACCGAAATTTTTTTCTGGCTTGTTTCTATTTTGTGGCTTTATGTAGCTAAGATAGAATACATGCCTGGAAACATTTCAATTTTGTAGTTAATTGAAAAATTCACAAATCAAAAGTCCACAAATATGGTCAGTTTTATGACCTTTTATAATATATAAAAAAAAGTCACCCAGTATGCCAAAGGCTATCTTGGAACATTAAATGCTGTTCTTCTTGTGTTTCATTCTCATCAATTTGCACAAAACGAAGGCATGTTTTTGTCATCCACTCAGTCAGGCTGCGATTTAATAACTTTATATGTTTATCTGTAACATAATAGATAGAGAAAATCAGTTGATATCTTCTAATGGTAGGTTATATCTTAATTCTGTAAGTTTTTTCTGATAAATATTATTAGGAATACAGATCAGCGTCAGATGAATTGAAATAAAACTACTGGAAACAATGTATTATAATAGCATATACCTTGATATCTGGAATCAGATTTGATCTTGTAATATATGGGTTTATCGCCAAATCCATTATTCCATAAAGTGTTGCGATTAGGATTCAATCTGATTGCTCGTTTACTTTTGGAATCTACATACATGTATATTGTAAATTAATGTTTTGTCATGCGCATTAATAATATTGCAGCTTAAATAAAGTACAATTACAATATAATTTCAACATAAATATGTATTTCATAACTTCATGTTAAAGTAATTATCTAAAGTATATTTTATCTTATCTCCCTTGCAATTGCTATTGTGATTTGTGAAAAGAGCACACAAAATAATGACTCAACTTGTAACTTAATCAACTTTTTGTCATCTAATGACAATGCATCTCAGATATTGGTACACCATAAGGGCATTTATCAATATATCTATTCATTTTACATAGTCTTAAGATCTGGTGTCATTGAATAATAAAGTACTAGATATTACCCAAATTTTCCACCCCTTGAAGGAAATTTTCTACATCAAATGGACTGAGTATAATGTCGTCAATTACACCTTGAGATTCTTTTCCTGTGAGTTGAAGCTGAATTAAGTAAGTAACATAATTAAAACTTTATGAAAGTACATGTAACATTATTTTCTTTTGTGAATTTCCACTTTCATGTAACATTTAACAGGATTTTAAACACAACCTAGCTAGCTACCACGTAGAATGAAGATGAGAAAGTTCTAAACTAGATGGGTTTTCATCGAACCATAGATCCCTAATCCTGGTTGAACATTTAAAAATTCTTGACGGAATAGTTAATGGAATATCACGATACTCATTCTTACCATTGCCAGAAGTTTGCCGTCAAAAATAGTAATGTGTATGGTATTATGTTTGTAAATCATAGTAGTAGAGACACAGCCTCCCATGATGCTGGGACCATGATTTTCCACGCAATTTTGTCAAAATTCCATATATTTGATGCATAATATATTTAATAATATTTATAATGTATTTAAAATAATAACAATAAACCATTTTGCTTTTCATTAATTACAATATACATTTTCTTCTAAATAGTCACTGTCAGTGTGAATTAAAGAATACATGTAACATGGAACTTTGGAGTAGATGTTAAATGCATGAATCACGCATAAACTTGAAGCCTTACGTGATACATCAGTGGACCATCAGTGGTCTGTGCATTTCATCAGTTTTTCTAACATGGAACTTGCGTAGCTGTAGGTGGATATGCATCAGGTCAAGGTTGGGCGTGATTCACTCATTTGAGCGATTGTATGTAATTCATCAGTAGTAAATGTCATACATGTACTTTAATAAGCAGACCGTGTGTTGATTGTATGTGGACTGTCAGTGATTGTCTGAGGGGGTTTGTTGTAGATTGTTAGTTGTTTTGTCAGTCGTTTATCAGCAATCTTTCTTTAGTTTTTGGGTGATTCATAACTAAGTGATATTTCATCATGTAAATATTGAAAACTCTCAGCGCACATGATTCATGTGTTTACATGAATCGTAGTCTATGTGACCAACCCTTTATGTACCAACTATTAATTGACAATAAATTTAACAAAAATATACATGTATATGTAGGTGAAATTTCAATGTAATTAGATGGCAAAAAGGGGTAATGATGATGGGATTCTAATTATGTACTGTACTACAAATAATTTGTATTGACTCACAATTTCTTCAGGAGCACTTCGTCCTTCATACTTTTCATAGGCTTTTTGTTTGAGCTTAACAATACCATCTTTTACAAATTCAAGAGCATATGAAGAGCTGTTTTAAACAAAAGTAAAATTTATTAGAATATTTGTATGGAAATGGTTACCATAGTTGATTATAAACAGCTCACACCGAAATCATTCAAGAATAAGACAGGAATTCTTAACCAATCCAATGTGGGGGAAATGATATTGAAATATTAATAAATATGGTACATTTGTGTTGATCATGTTCAAATCATTCATTATTCAAACACACTTATTATGAAAAATATACAATTCTGTGATAATATCATGACCATAATGTACAATAACAGTATCATGATTGAATGTTTGATATAGAAAAATTAATTCATAATTTCAAGCAATCAACTTATAGTGTAACTATACCTTTTGGGAGATGATTCTTTATCTTCAATATTTTTCAACTGAATGTTCGCCAGAGGTTTTCCACACACAGAACTGGCTAATGTGAACTGAAATGAATACAATGAGTAAACAATCTTATAGATTCAAGCAGCTAAAGATTCTGATTTACTGACGTGTTCATTTTAATATTTGCAGCTTGAATCTCCGGACAGTCCGACATTCACCATCTTTTTTTGTCAGGTTTATTGTTTAATTCACAACTTATTTCAACTAGATACAGTAGAACCTCTCTATTAGGACCACCTTGGGGACCAGTGTTAGGTGATTCTCAATAGAGAGGTGGTCTCTATACAGAGGTTCATTTTAATAGCCTACAAAGGTTTAGGATTGTGAAAGGTGGTCTTATTATAGAGGTGGTCTCAATATAGAGGAGCTCTTAATTGGAGGTTCTACTGTACTATTGAAAGTAGATTCTGTTACACTTTACAGTAGAATCTTGCATTAGATTACCATTACCAATAAAAATAGACCACCTCTTTATAAAATCATTTTTTGCACTCCCAAGCCTTTAGATAGAGACCAACATGAACCTCTATGGAGAGACCACCTCCCTATTGAGACCCCTTGTGGCCAGTCCCAGTGAACCGCAATAGAGAGGTTCCACTGTCCAGTGTAAAAGAGATTCCCATAGACTAATAACACAGATAGTTGGATTTTGAGAGTCTTTCAAAGTTAAGAATTAACGTAATGCAATTGGTTTATAGTCTTACTCCTACAGAATGGTTAACAGACTTTATTATTTATCCCACATCAGCTATATTGATCGGTCAATCGAATCTGTACCGTACATTTATTCAATATGAGGTACATACTCATATCTCCTACTGGTGAATAAAAACATCCGTATGCCACAATATGGTGTATTGCCGGGGTACTCCACATTCATGATTTTAGGCCAAAGTCAATTATTGATTGAATAACGTACGTCAAACGTGAGCTCAACGTTTTAATGCATATCACCCTTTGAGATATGCCACTAGCATGCAGATTTCATCTAAATAGATTTGCAATTTGCTGGGGTAAAATATTGTGATCTTCATCAATGTTCCATTTGCAAATGTAAGAATGGCAGTAAAATTAATCTTTAAAACCAAGCCAGAAAGCACTATGTATTTATCGTTATCTTACATTTCACATAACCTACTTTGAAGCTTGATATTGATTGTTTATAATATTTTCTGGTATAAATGCGAATGGTCTTTCACCTATGTTGGAAAATATCAAAATCATTAAAAATCTATTTAAGGCTGCTAAACTTGTTCAGTAAAAATTTCTAGTATAAAACAGGATGTGCTTTCTCTATTTAGTTTTACACTGCACTGCACTATTGCTACTCATATTTTCTATTCAAATAAACTCCCTCCAATCATTCAGTAGTTTGACTATTTGACATTTTATCAGCAATTACTGATTGTACATGTAATACATTTCACAGATCCAGTCTTAATTTAGTATGGAACCTACGATTGTTCTAATTTTTCAAACTTCTTAATGTCTATATAATTTTAGCTTTTTGTTTTATCTATGGATATTTATATGTTTTATGCATGTTAATATCTGAAATAAATAAATAAATAATAATAATAATAACTATAAAACTATGTAATATGTATAAAAATAATAGTGTGACTTTACATTTTAGGTGGGTTTATAGTGTATATTTTATAGTCATTATAGTTTATAGTTGTGACCCAATTATTGTTCTCACGACTTTACATTTTACACCAGGTCATTGGCACACTTGTTGATCAATTGATCATATCTCACACACTTGCATCTGCAGCACATTCAAAGCACAATGCTAATCACACATAATTGTTTAACCCAGTGACCTGTACCTAATTAACATGTAGGTGCCATGGAGCAGTGTGCAACTATTTAGGGATGAGTTTGTCCAACGCCCATCACCAGACCCGACCAGCTGTCAAACCCACAACCTTCTGGTTACGAGTCCAACTCCCTATACATTATAATTCGGCGCCAGAAGCACACTAGGGGCAACCAATTTTGTGTTCAACATAGTGAACATACGCCATTGTTCATGTTCATTTCTATTCACTCAGCAAAATAGGTCATTATGGTCTTGCTCTCAGGAACCTATCCACTTAAGGCACATTGCTAAACTTTTAATGCCATTAGTAAGGAAGATGCGAAAGGTGCAATGAGTATATGCCATAAACTTGCATTGGGGTCACATTGCTTACTTGTTTCCAGCGTGTTAGTCCCTTGAATTCTCAGATTTAATTTCTTATTTCAGATTTCAGTTCAGTTTTTATACCCACTCATCTTAAATATGCATAATTCTTCCTAAAAATATAGACAACACATACCACTAAGCCATACACGTATCCAGAGATATTCATCCTGGTGTAAGGTATTTCCCATGTGTATGTTATATGATCAGGATTCTGAAGGAATGGGATATATTTTCATTCCAAAACAAATTGTGGAAATCTTAGATCACTGAGTTGTAATAAAGATATATACATCTTTTTTACCCACAACATTTTTACTGGAAAAACCTGATTCTAGCGCTACAATAAAAAATAAACCGCATAATAGACTGCTAATTATGTATTCTTTACTTAAAAAGTTTTAAGCACAATCGACTTGCTACAAAAGATGTAATCATGATCAAAAATATTTTTTTGTTTTGTAAGTACAATGTTAGTAATGCTAAATGGGTACAGTAGAACCTCTCTATTAAGATCACCTGTGGAACTGACCTCAACTCCTCTCAAAATAGGGAGGTGGTCTTTATAAGGAGGTAAATTTTTGTTTGTTTTTTGAACGTTCAGGAGAGTAAAAAGTTGATCTATTACAGAGGTGGTCTCAATTTATCAATTGAAGGTTCTACTGTATATTGTTCTCAAATATTGCTATTAATAAAGTCCACCACAATAACTTATCTTCGCAGCCCCATTGCTTTATGAAGATTTATCTCACACACAAGTGGATTTTCAAACTAAACATATAAGTATAATGTGATATATGTATTAAAATAGTATTTTTACAACTCCTGTAAGTTACAAAAGTGATGTTGAAACAGTTGCACCAATAAAAAAATATCTACATGTATAAAGTGAATTTGAAATTCAGCGATAATTTCTATAATTACATCTTAATCAAATCTATAGACAAAACTTTTGAACCACAAATGAAGGAGTGACTAAATAGCATGATACTATGATTACAATATAGAAAGAAAATGCAAATTAACTATGCAACATGTTCCGGTGGCTGGTTCTTCAATCATTTTTAAGGTTAAGAT
The DNA here is from genome assembly GCA_019095985.1 of Streblospio benedicti. Taxonomy (NCBI): domain Eukaryota; kingdom Metazoa; phylum Annelida; class Polychaeta; order Spionida; family Spionidae; genus Streblospio; species Streblospio benedicti. The sequence continues at coordinate 30,519,890 of CM032666.1, read as the reverse complement.
TTACATATACCAAAAAGTAATAAAAAGCAATGATTTGTCAGGATGCATAACACTAACGTTGATACAGTCAATGAATTTCTTCAGAAGATAAAATTTGATCAGATATCAATGTAATTGTGAGTCATATAAATTCATACAGTAGGTCCCATCCCCCAACCACAGATTACTTAAACTGTTTAAGTAATCTGTGCCCCAACCGTCACCCCCCATCACTGGAACAATGTTCCACTTTTGTCAAACGTGACAATATGTATATCACCGAGGTACATCACCCATCATTAATCAATATGTCAATCAATATATCAATCATTCAATCAATATACCTATCAATCAATATATGTATCAATCAATCAGTATGTCAATTAACATGTTCAGGTATCTTTAGCAATTAAGCAAGCAAGCCAAACAAAGCCAAACAAAGCCAATTTATCCAAAGCAGCAATACAAATACAACAAAAACTAGATCAAAAGTGTTCAAAGAACACTGCGTCGCTAGAACGACGTTGACTTATGGGCAATGAAGATATATGCTGAAATAATGTATACTTTACAATCAAGAAATTTATGAATTTGAGGAGAAAACATCAGAATGAATCAGAATCAATATATCCACCAAAAAGATATTTGTGTTGCCATACAATAGTACTGAATATCAAGATGATAATCAATATCAGTTTCAAATCCAATAATCAATTTTGCTGCTTGGTTGGAATATGGATTTTTTTCTTGCTGGCGAAGTGCTTTGAATATCGTTAAAAATGTCATAAAAGTGCTTCTAGAAAGCAAAACTTAATTGGCAGAGCGCCCAAAATCGAATCACTTTGGTGTCGCCTCATGCCTCATAGTTGTGTAAAGTTTGAACGAAATCGGTTCATCGGTACGGCCGCTAGGTTGTACATACATACATACATACATACATATACATGCATACATGCAGCATGCATGCATGCATACATACATGCATTTTCCTAGAAATTCGAGAGTACTGTTTTTTTGCGCAAGTGAAAATAGCGGCAATAAAGATTAAAACAAAGAAATTCGTTTATTTATTAAAATAGAACATTATCATCATAACAAATTGGTAGCAGAGCGTGGTTCATTAACTAGTGATCACAAAAAGGATAAAAATGCACGGAGATAGTGAGAAAGAGGACGCCAACAATAGCGGTAAGTTGGGTGGAAACAGTGTCAGTGAAAAACGAAGTGAGCAAGACGAAACACGTAGTAGTGATGAGGTGCGGATGTTGCAGTTAAAACAAAGAAAGACTAAGTTTAAGAGTTCGTTCACCAGGATACGGCGGACATTCATCACCAATCTCTCTGATAATACTAGTGGCGCCGAATTTAAGGATCTGGAAGAAGCTCAGGATAATGCACTCCAGGTCATGTTAGAGCTACAAGATCGCTACTTGAGTAATGGGGACCTAGAAAAGGCGGATAAAATTAATGATGAAATCGACCAGATGGAAGGTGACTATAGAAATGTGGTGGACAAATATGAAAAGCTAACACTCCACGTGCATGATGCCGCCAGTGATATCAGACGTCCCGCTAATCAGAATGCTGGTACTAGATCTGTAGAACTACAAGAGCATGTGGATGCATCACCAGCAAACGATCTACAGGCGGCCCCACAACATGGAATTGTACAAACTCCATTACCACAGGATCTGCAGACAGCACCCCTGGAAGTGGACAGTATGTCTATGGATAACGCAAATGCAGTGCATCTGGGCCAAGATATGTGGAGGCAGTTAAAAAGGGTGGCTATCCCGGTGTTTTCTGGGGACAAAAAGGAGTATGCCAATTGGAGAGCTGCCTTCCTGGCTTGTATTGATCAGGCACCAGCCACAGGTGAATACAAGCTCTTGCAGCTACGACAGTATCTATCAGGTGAGGCACTGCTAAGTATTCAGAGCCTTGGACACTCTGCAACTGCTTATGAAATCGCCAAAGAGAGGCTCGATCGTAAATATGGAGGAAGCAGGAGGCAAGTAGCTATTTGTTTCGATGAAATTGAAAATTTCAAGCCAACAAGAGAAGGTCAACCCAAAGACATAGAAAAATTTGCAGATTTGCTAGACGTGGCTGTGATAAATTTGAAAGAAGCTGGGCGTGAGCAAGAATTACAAGATGGCTCCCTATATAACAAACTGCAGCGGAAACTTCATCAGAGGTTGTTGACCAACTACCACAGGTGGGTCTTCGAGAAAAACAAAAATGAGTCAGTTGAATCCCTTAGAGAGTTTATCATGAGGGAAGCTGAGTTCCAAGTGATAGCCAATGAGACCATACATGGGGTCAATAATGAAGTTCGCTTGCAGTCTAGAGCACCAAGGACATTTTTCGCAGCTGGTGATAGGGCGAACAATAGAAAGTGCCCGGTATGCCAAGAATCGCATGGAGTATGGGGATGCACCCAGTTTCAAAGGATGCCAATGGATCAACGGTGGGCGATCGCAAAAGACCACAGACTGTGCTATCGATGTTTGATCCCCTATCATAGGGGCCAAGATTGTAACCGAAGTAGAATTTGTGGCGTAAATGGATGCCAGCAGACGCATCATAGGTTGCTGCATGAAGACGGTGCTATCGCTGGAGAGGGTGGCAACGACGACTCGGGAAATACTCATAACGCGCCATCAACCATCGCAGGGTACACAACTATTGCCACGGAGAGGACCAGACGTAGTGGCTACTTCGCTCTACGCACTGTACCTGTGATTGTGCAACACGGCGACAGGAAGATCCAGGTGAATGCTTTGCTAGATGACGCTAGCACCACCACATACATTAACCAAGACATAGCCGCTGAACTTGGGGTGTTTGGAGAACCACAGCAGATTTCTGTAAAAGTTTTGAACAACCGCACCGAAACTTTCAACACCAACAAGGTAGAATTCACAATTAGAAGCATGAATGGTGCTGTAATAAGGCAAGCACAAGCTTGCACCACGGGAAAAAGTTACAGGAGACATGACAGTCATTGACTGGAACAAACACAAAAATAGATGGCGGCATCTGCAGGGAATACAATTTCCTACAGTCGGACGCAGGCCCATAATTGATATTCTGATAGGATCTGATCTACCTGAACTCCATACATCCTTGAAGGACATTTGTGGAAAAATTGGTGAGCCTATTGCACGTCTCACACCACTGGGATGGACGTGCCTTGGCGATCCGTCACCAAACAATACGATGAACAATGTCACAAACTTCTCACACCACACATTTTTTGTGCAGGACTGGGTATCTCAAAGATGCGATAACATGATAAGAAAGTTCTGGGAGATAGAAAACATTGAGACCAACAATGAACAACTGATATTGAGCCAACCAGATAAGATTTCCATGAATGTCGCAGCCCAGACTGTGTCCTTCAATGATGAACGATATAAAATAGGCATTCCATGGAAGGGAGCAATTGAACTCGAGGATAATTATGAAATGGCAAAACAACGTTTGATCAATACTGAAAAACGATTATTAAGGCAACCAGAAGTTGGTAAACTCTATGACCAGACTATTGATATGTACGAAAAGAAAGGGTATGTCAGAAAAGTGACCAAGATAGAGAGTCAACCTAATCGGCACTGGTATCTTCCGCACTTCCCGATCGTAAGACCTGAAAAAGAAACTACAAAAGTGAGAATAGTCTTCGATGCATCAGCAAAGATGAACAATGTGTCGCTGAACGATAATATTTATCAAGGCCCAAAACTGCAGCAAGACTTATTCACGGTGCTTCTACGGTTAAAAAAAATGCAGTTGCCTTGGTCTGCGATGTAGCAGAGATGTATCTGCAAATTGAGCTTGTGGATGGTGACAAACCATTTCACAGATTCCTCTGGCGAGGGCTACAAACAAACAAAGAACCTGAGGTCTACGAATTTAATCGACTGGTATTTGGTGTTAATTGTTCACCATTCCTCGCTCAATACATCTCAAAGTTACATGCAAAAAACAATATTGCCAAGTATCCAAGGGCTGCAGAAGCAGTGATGAAATCGACCTACATGGACGACAGCATGGACTCAGTGTCTAGTGTTGAGGCAGGAAAACTGCTATACCGCCAGTTAATGAACCTGTGGAAAGGTGCAGGCATGACAGCAAAAATGGCTTTCAAACTCTGCTGACGTGATGGAAGAAATACCTGAAAGCGAAAGAGCTATGAAAATTAACATCGATAATGACCCCCTGCCTACTGTGAAGACACTGGGAGTCATGTGGGATGCTAATACTGATGAATTCTCCTTTAACACCAGCGAGCTAGATAGGAGCCCTCTTACAAAGAGACAGTTCTTGAGCAAAATCTCCTCAATCTTCGATCCTCTTGGATTCCTAGCACCATACATTGTAAGAGCCAAAATCATTCTTCAAGATGTTTGGGCCGCAGGCTGTGAGTGGGATGAGAAGCTACCTGCTGAGCTAGAAAACCGAGCCCAACAATGGTTTGAGGAGTTGGAGAAACTACAAATTGTCAAGGTTCCTCGATGTCTTCAGCCACATGACCCGCGTAATGTGAAATCGTCACGACTGCACATCTTTACAGACGCCTCAAAGGATGCCTACGCAGCTGTGATCTATCTGGTCAGCTGCAGTGGGGACGGGAATATCACCAGAAGATTCATCGCAGCAAAGACCAAAGTAGCTCCTCTAATGACCGTCAGCATTCCACGACTAGAGCTTATGGGTGCGGTCCTAGGGCTATCATTGGCAAAAACAGTGGCCCTGGCAATCAATCTCCCTCTACAAGATAGTGTGTTCTGGTGCGACAGTCAGAATGTGTTGTACTGGATTAGAGGACGTAGCAGAAAGTTTAAACCCTTTGTGGCACACCGTGTTGGTGAAATCCAACAGTTCACTGATCCTCAGCAGTGGAGGCATGTACCATCAAAATCCAACCCAGCTGACCTTGCCAGTAGAGGTACAAATGTGACCAATCTCAAAGACTCGCGCCTGTGGTGGATGGGGCCCGACTACTTAAGCTGTGCCATTGAAGACTGGCCAAAAACAAAAATTGAGGAAATGTCAGACGACGCAGAATGCTTGAAGTCGATGAATAATCCTGTATTCACGTTGTTTAGTAGAGAAACAAGACCTAGTGGAATACTGAATCCTGAGAATTACTCCTCTTGGAACCGATTAGTGCGAGTCTGTTCATGGGTTCTTCGTTTTGTCAGGAACTGTCAGGTATCACACGAATAACGTTTACAAGGACAGCTTAAACCTTATGAGATAGCTGAAGGAGAGAGACACATAATTCGAGTTGCACAACAGGCTAATTTCCCACTAGAATACAAACTTTTGATGAATGGAAAAAACGTTAGTAATCAGAGCAAGATCATACAATTGAATCCTAAGCTAGATGAGGATGGATTGTTGAGAGCAGACAGCCGATTAGTGAATGCAACAATGCTCCCCTTCGACACTAGATATCCAGTGATCTTGCCAAGGAAGTGCCCAGTGACCAAGCTGATTATCATGGATAATCATGAAAAAGGCTTACACATCACAGGCACAAACCAAACTCTAGCAGCCTTATCAGCTAGATATTGGGTGATAGCAGCAAGGGAAGCCATTAGAGAAGTTGAGAGGGACTGTCACAAATGCATGCGCAGAAACGCAAAGGTAGCGAATCAAATTATGGATGCGTGAGTGGTTACCATCACTGTCTTGTAGAAAGAAGTGGCACATAGAACAGCAGGAGTTTAAAGTGGGTGATGTAGTGTTGGCCATATCCACTGATACCCCTAGAGGACAGTGGCCACTAGCTAGAGTTGTTGAAACCATACAAGGACAAGATGGACATGTAAGAGTTCTAAAATTATTGATAGGGAAGACCGTAATTACAAGACCCATTTCAAAAGTATGCAGGCTTGAAGTAAATTAATTAACGAAGGTCTTGTCATGACCTTGTTCCTGATTGTAATTGTGTGATTATGTATGGTAGCTAGTGCATGTTACGTAATAATGTGGGGGTTCTTTTTTTGGATACTAATATTAATTCATTATAAATGTAAATCTTGTAGTGTATAAAATATGAGTACTCATTGCTATGTAAGATGTAGAACTGTAATAATATTGCATGTTGACATTGTATTGATTGAAACACCTGTACTTAACTGAATTGTAGAGGACTGAACCAGTATAGTATAAGCTTGTTGATATGGTTATATCAAGGAGGGGAGGATGTTGTGAAGACAAATCTGCATTAGTGGTCTGAATCCTTTAGACGTAAGGTTTATTATATTTTGAACGTTAATAATTAAGTATGTAGTATTTTACGTTAGTCGTTACACGTTTGATCTTTTTCCTAGAATGTTTATTCATAAAACATTATTTCATCATAACACAGAACTCCGGATTACTACTACTTGTCCATCATGGCGTTTGATTTCTGTGGTACTGGTGAGCCCAGTGTCCCTCTTCAGCGTGTCAATGTGCGTTGCTTGAGGTCTTCCTCTGGACTTCTTTCTAGCGTCGGTTCCCACAGAATCAAGCTCTTTAAAGAGACATAAACAGGTGAATTTCATGTCATATAAACTTTTTATGCCACATAAATAGTACTTGCTGAGCCATTTGAATATATACATTTTTATCTATATGCAGCTTTTCATTTCTTCATAATTAATCAGTTTCCTATCCCGGTTTATTGAAATGTACCCGGAAATGTACCCACCCCAATGTTTTGTAAACAGAGGGAATTCCATAACATCCAGCCTTGATAACTATTTCCGACAGTCGAATTTCGGCTTATGGCGCACGAGTGATAAAGGCTACAGTCCTGTTATTAGTACGGAACCTCCCAATGTCAATCCACTCGTTATTCTCTCTGTTTTAATTTATTTATAATTTTCTATCAAACGCGTGTTTATGATTGTAAGATTGGAAGTTATTAGGTGCAACATGTCAAGAAAATAGAAAAATAAAATTATTAAGTGAAATTGTCAGAGGAGGTGGTTGCTGTTCATGTCCCTTTAAAGAGACATGAACAGGTGAATTTCATGTCATATAAACTTTTTATGCCACATAAATAGTACTTGCTGAGCCATTTGAATATATACATTTTTATCTATATGCAGCTTTTCATTTCTTCATAATTAATCAGTTTCCTATCCCGGTTTATTGAAATGTACCCGGAAATGTACCCACCCCAATGTTTTGTAAACAGAGGGAATTCCATAACATCCAGCCTTGATAACTATTTCCGACAGTCGAATTTCCGACATGGGTCAGACTGCAGTGATAAAGGCTACAGTCCTGTTATTAGTACGGAACCTCCCAATGTCAATCCACTCGTTAATCTCTCTGTTTTAATTTATTTATAATTTTCTATCAAACGCGTGTTTATGATTGTAAGATTGGAAGTTATTAGGTGCAACATGTCAAGAAAATAGAAAAATAAAATTATTAAGTGAAATTGTCAGAGGAGGTGTTTGCTGTTCATGTCCCTTTAACAGAGACTTTCAAACCAGAAAACATCAACAGCAGCCGATTTTTTTTTATTAAATACTGCTCAAATGGTGAGCGCATAGTGACTCAATATTTAAAAGAATTATAAACCATCTAAATAAACGTTTAAGGGACAGAATATATTTTTTTAATTTGATTGAATATATAAAGAATAAATTGAAATGCATTTTCAATATGTTTTATCCATAAAAAGGCATTTTTTAGATTTTCATTAGTAACTTACAAAATGCTACTACAAAACACCAATATTTTAGTGTCCATTATGAATAGAAACGTTTACATATGTGATTTTCATTTATTTAGTTTGTGCATAGTTTATAATAGCATTTTTTCACTTTTGTTTTCAATAATAAATTATTATTAATTCTAATTTCATAGTTTAAACTTGTTTTAAAGATTCTGTAGAATTTAAGTTTTGCAGTAAAAGAAGTTAATTTTTCGTTTTAAAAAGGTTCATAATCCCAGCAGCTTGTTGTTTTGAATGATGCTACTCTACGGTTGATTGGATAAACAATTCAGTACTTGAGCTTGAATAGTAAGTTGATCGGTGTTTACTTTTATCATAATTGGTTATTGTTCAGTTTATTAGATGATGTTACCCTTTAATGAAGCAAATTCCAATATATTTATCTATACTAGATCTAATCTGTGAATATTAACGCATGGCCATGGCACATGCCACATGGTATGGGTGTTTGTAACCACTCCTAATAGGCTAAGTCCTTGCTAGGTTTCACCGCACAGGCTTCAATGGAATAGAATGTCTATGTAATTGTTAAGCCGTATTGGTATGGTTAGGGTGTTTGTAACCCGCAGCCATATCAATTTTGATGAATTTAGCAGAGGGAGGCCACGTGGTGTGGGTACATGGACCTCCAGAGGCAGGTTAGCCCCAATCTTGTCGCGATCTATATATTATGATATATAGCGTAGTATAAGGCTATATATACACTGCTACAGTTTTTGTGGCTAGAGGCAGGTTAGTTAACCAACTGAGCCTCGGGTGTGTGGAGGGATCATACTAGCCTATTGTTTTCAAGCTAGAGCACTTCACACAGGGCCTGTAGGTCACACACATCCCATATGTTTTTTTTTTTCAAATATAGAGCATCCAAACAAGTACCAAATAATATTACTACCTTGAACATGATAGTTTTCCCGGTGCCAAAGTGTGAAAAAAAAATTATTAACGTAAATAAACATGTTCAAATCACATATTGCCACCTACAGGTTGTGTGTGAATACTTTAATTCATAACAAAATGCACCATAGATGTAATCTTTACGACTCATAAAAGTAGTATTTAGCTTACAAAAATGTAAGTAAGTAGCCTCATTTTGACACCTCAAACACTATTGTTTGTTCATTAAGAGGTGAGCTACGATGGTTTAAACAAACGAAACAATATACGGATGGGTGTGAAGTGCTCTAGGTGAGTGCATATGTGTGCAGAGGGGTGGCTCTCCTTTACACGGTACATGCCTTTTAACTAGGCTTCCGAACCTCGGCTTGGTGTCGCATCAGTCAGTGGTAATCTCTGGAGGTTATAGGAAAGCATGTATGACAATATCAAGTCAACAGTAACGTGGAAAGGTACCCTTTCAAGCTCCTTTGCAGATGAAAATGCATACTATAAGGCAGAAGGAAGTCATCAGCTGATAAGTATAAGGCTGGAAAAAACAGAATGCTCAACACTGGAAAGAAGCAACATCAGCTCAATAGGAAGTGTACCAACCAGCGCAATAATTAAGGTCGCTGACGACATCTGCCACACAGCTAAGACAGCCAAAGACATGATGATTGTATTACGTATTGCTGAAAGCAATACGTCAAGACTTGGCTATAAGTACAACCAACAAAAATAGTAAATTATTACCATGAACTAAAACTGTGAAGATCTCTCTCTCAAGCTATATGGAGAACCCCTAAATGTATCAGACGTCGAACACCACTTGGGTATCATCAGACAAGTCACAATCAGACATTCTATCATTCCGTGCAAAAATCACCGCCAATAACCCACGCTGATTGGTCAATCAGCGTGCTCAATTATACGATTGACTGCACGCTCCAGAGATTGACTGCACGCTACGACACCACCACGCCAAAGTCTAATCACTATCCTATAGTTGTTGTATTTATTATTTCTTGGTGTCAAAAATCAATCGCATATTGGTCTTTTATCATTCACAAATGTTTTTACAGTGGATAATTTCGAAACTACGCTAAATTCAAAGGTTTTAACCGAATACCAGTCACATTCTATCAAGACTAAAATCTACACTAAATGAGTGTTTGATTCGTTTTTATTTTGAAATAAATCATATCATAACAGTCTCAATGCAATTTTGACCATGCGACGTCACGGACCACAGTCTACACTAGACTAGTACCGTCAGATTTTCTATACAGCTGCTGACGTCGCAGTCAAATGACAATGACACCGTTATGATATCATTTATTTCAAAATAAAAACGAATCATACACTCATTTAGTGTGGATTTTAGTCGTGATAGAATGGTATTTGACCACTCGATTGTCGTGTCAATCGTGAAATTCACGATTGACACGCCAACCTCGTGGTCAATTCCTACAATACCAACATGGAGACAGTGAAGCAAGGGTAAAATCTGCCAGACATATTCTGAAACTGGATATTATGGCAGGCATGGAACAATTGGAACATGTATCCTAAAATACAAGACATGCATCATACATGCCAGATACATGCCCTTGTATTTGGCCTGGAAACACTTGTTCTACGTAGAACAGAAGTAGCACAGTTGACCAAGTATTATCAATTACAACTATTTATGTATACCTTAAAAATCCTTCAAGTTTGAAATAAGACCTACTTTTTCCAAATTTTGGACGACACTATTACGACTTACATCGAACTTCTGGAAAAAAAACTATGGGTGGAGCATATTGTACACGCTCCAATGGAAGAGTCCCTCCCCATTCTGTCCCTGGCGTGCTGTTGAAGTGTTAAAAATAACATTTTGCTTTTTTTCATTTAGTATCAGCAATGGCCCATTTGCCTGAAGCGAATCCCAATGTATTGGTAGAGTGCCCATATGACAAAGTGCACATGGTCACTCAGATGCGACTCCCCTACCATATAATGAAATGTAGACGGGTAAATTTTTAATATCTTGAATCAATGCCCAACTTTCATCTAACATTCTGTTTTTCAAGATTTAATTTTTTAGGATATTGAAATTGCCCTAGGGAGATTGTGTAAACTGGGAGAATGGGGATCATCATCAACTGTCCTGTAAACACAATGTAATGCAAATATGATGCAAACATAATGCAACCTCCAAGAGTTTTTCACTGACAATCAGAATATGCTGTAGAAAATAAATAAAATTTCATGTATTTAAAATCATTTGATGGTCCCAATATAATTAATTTTTACTTTACTGGTGAACACTGAACAGATACATTAAAGGGTTTTGCTATTTTTTAGAACTACACAGGTAATGATTATGAGACTTGTCCATTTAATGCACGGCATCATATGCCAAGGCCAGAACTGCGCTACCACATTGCAAACTGTCCTGACAAAGCAGTTGTGGAAAAAGATATTCTAGCTAGTAAGTCAATTTGCATTTTTGGTTATAGGTAATAGAAAGTACTTGTCTAGTGGTCAAATCCCACTACAGTTGTCGTATAATGTTACAGTATTTAAACACTTGTGTCAGTCACACAAAATTGAAGACCGTAAATCAGTAATTCATAAAGGTTATTTTTTGCCTGACAGACCAAAAAAATCTCGTCTTCAAGTCTTGTATTTCAACAAATTGTACTGACATACCTTTTCAGGGACAGGATTAGGTGGAAAAGTGCTACTCGTCAGCAGGACGAGTAACCATCAAATATCTACTCGTGCTACAAAAGATGTACTCGTCCTCCTTGCACAAACTCTATACATGTATTATATATATGTCAAATTGACCGTAATTCCTACTCGTCAAAAGGACGAGTTGCTTAAACTTTGCACTCGTCCGCCATTAGTTTTTGCTAGTCAATACTAGCGGACGAGTGGCTAATCCTAACCCTGCCTTTTATACAGTTTTCCATGAAATGATAATATATATATTGTGTATACATGTATAGGGTATTACAAAATACATGTGTACATACTAAATACAACTTTTACAGACAACCTAATACCTAGTGACAGAAATTTACGCATATATATCTGTATAAAATCTAGATGTATATTACTAAACAAATTAACAAGATTAATCATGAAAATAATTGAAATTTTGAAAATTTTGGAATGAAAGAAATTTCAAACTATTTTCAGATCACCCGAACAAAGAAGGGGTGAATTTTAAGGGAAATAATGAAGTTCCTCCATATGAGGAAAAGTACACCTACCAGGTTTCTGAAGATTGGATGCCGGGTAAGTTCTAGTTATGCATGTGTAGCTTGGTCCATATTAAATTTACAATACAAGAATATATTTATATTGTAAGAAGCACTATACAAGTTAAATACATATATGTTGTGGCTACCGTCGTTTCCACCATTCAATAGAAATTCAAAATTCAAATGTCAAGCTAACTAAGTTTTAGTTTGTTTTTATTTTTTTGTTTTATTTGTAGTGTTTTCTCCTGAAAAGTTTTTTCAAACGGACGAAAATATTTGAGAATAAAGCTAAACTTAGTTTAGCTTATTTTTTCAATTTTGAATTTTGAATTACTATTGGCTGTAGCCACAACATGAGAAAAAACACCTGCATCCAAATAGTACATGTAATAAGTTGAATATGGCAATTACTGTACATAAACACTGGATCGTCAGTCAGTTGACATAGTTATGTATTGCAGTGTGCAAATTGATATATTGTCCTCTTTAATAATTAAATTTAACAAAATAATCCTACTGCACCAACACATTTTTAGACTTGCCACCGTGTACTCATCAGTTTGGGGAAAGTATAGACCCTCGCCATTACAACAATCCTACTATCCTGAAAGTACTCGCAAAGTTTGTAATATTTTTATTTGATTGATATACATGAGTTTCTTTTCTTTTTTTCTTTTCTTTCTATATAATTTAAAACTTTGCCTCCAAACAGAAATTACATGAACTATCTTAACAAAATTGATACACCCAATATTTGTTAGTTGTTGGACTTGATGAAATTTGTATGGCTGAGCTCCCTCCTTCGCCTGGTCTGAAAACATAATGTTTACATGGTGTTGTCATTCCTCATAAAAGACGAAAGTTAGCTTCTTAATATTGAATGTAATATATTGCATATTGTTGTTAAAAAGAACTTCGCATTACTAATATGATATGTCCTCATCGTATGAAGCTGTTCTCTGATATTCTTTTTTTGTTTTAAAAGGAATCCAATCGTTGGACACATTGCTGCCTACGGTAAACCTAAGTATGTTTTATTTTAGAAACTTATATGATTTTTTTCTTTTCTTTTTTCCAATTATGTATATTGTATATACATTATTGGGTTAAGAAAATAGGTCAATCTTTTATCAATAGTTGTATATCAATGATTTTTATAATGAAAAATAGATAATTAAACTTTACGAGACTTAAGTTTGAAAGAAGTTCAGAATAACTTGAAAGGTTTGATATACTGAACATCAATACCAAGGAGACACCTGATCTAGTTTTATGCTTCACCAGCGTTTTAGGGTGGGTGTCAAATGTACAGACTTAGAATATGGCCTGCCTTAAAGTAACAGATATGATTGTCACACAGAAATACACAAAAATATGCAATAATACTTATTTGCATCTTTTTATTAAGGTCACCAGTAGTTCCAGCCACACAGAACAATCCATTGCCAAAAGGGAAGCCTGAAGCCCTCACAAGGGCACGGAAAAAGCCAGAACATGATATATCCAAAGATGCTAATACTGCTATACTGAAGGTAGGTGACACTTTAAAAAATAAAAGATAAATGCTATGTACAACAAAGGTTTTAGTCTACAGGTAGCTAATTTGCAATGTAGGCCTTATTTATTAAAATGTCATGAAATAGAACACTGTCTCACTAATTAATGAAATTTGGATTATGTTTATAAAATGTCAGTAAATGTGGATTCTTGGTATATCTGTACTACAAAAGCACAACTACATGTTTTTTACCAGATCAAGTTCAAGTGATATTTTGACCGAAATTTTGTCACCTTTTATACTTATAGGCCTTGTCAAGAGGCCGTGGTGCTGTAAGTACGCCTGGCTCCTCCTGCCCTCCCTCTCCCAAATCAGGACTCATCTCCCTCGGCAGAGGCAGGGGCAAGGGTGCAGCCATAGCCAGTGATAATCTACCATTGCTTGGTAAGTCTGAATTTTCAAACATATTAACTCTCTCAAAGCCAGTAGTAAATTCACTATGATACCCCCTGAGTGCCAGACACGCATTTTGCGTGACGTGTTATTCACAGTGGTGGGCTTCAATTGTCATAGTTGAAATATGATCCTTTGTAGCTCTTATGTTTTTCATCACAACATTTTCACATTTACAGTACACATTCAGGAGACGGTCTAGTTTCTTATTTTCACCATTATAAATAAAGATACATACAGCATCGAGTTAAATTTTGACTATTTCGAGTTATCTCTGATTCATTGACAGCTAGCGGACCAATTTTGACTACCGTAAAATAGGTAGTTATTTTAATTGCAGCGATGTTTTATCCAGGATACACACGAAAAACAACATAAACCATCCATATTTCATAATGATATATTTTGACTTACAATATTACGGACCAAAAACGTGTTCAAACATTGATTTCTTCATAGTCGTGAAGTTTGACAGGCATCACTCCATCACAGACAAACACATCATCCGTTTTGATAGAAATAGTAGATATCCGACGTCCACACTTATTGAATAGTTTGCCAAACGCTTTATTTGTGATCCGGTATCCAAGATACAATAAGATGAGGCATGGATGACGAATAATATGATAATTCTTCTTCAAAAATTTCAATTTCATCTCATCATGGCAGATCTTACCGATTCCGACCGATTTCCAGGAAATCAGCCTTGCGCAGCGCGCGGTGCTACAATAGATTCGTAACAGCACTCTTGATAAAGGCTTATGGCATACTTTAGCAGTTGTCAAAATAGTTTTACCGCGATTGAACCTAAGAATACCGCTTTCAAGGCTCAAAATTCGATTTTGTGATATGACCTTGGAGTCTAGTTTCACATTTCATGTATGGTCTCAAAGCAAAGCTGGTTTCTTAAGGTTTTCAGTGATGTATGACAAGCCATGATTTTGCCTACGAAAATGAGAGTATTTCAGGGCTTAAAATTGCAGCACATAATGCGTGTTGGGTAAGTATTCGTTCTCACGAATAGAATTAAGATATTAACACTATGCTGCTTATTTCCTTCTAGAAATACATTGAAATGTCAAGGTATAGTTGTTGTTGACACACAGGAATTTGAGACTAGAACCACGAGTATTTGTTTATGAAAATGGCAGACAAAATCAAACTGTTTTTTTCTGAAATAAGGCTCCTACAGGAGCCCACGGCACTGAAGGGGGTATTTAGATTGGGCTCCTGTAGGAGCCCACGGCATCCAAAGGGTTAAAAGCTTATGTATAGTATACAAAGTAGTAAACCTTGATTTTTTTTAACGTAAACCATGATCTGACATGCGCAGTTGTGTTTTTGAAAATGTATGCAGAAGCAGACGAAACGGTCAAACGTAAATAAATCTTTAGTGTTGTGAAAGATGAAAATAATAAACTTACTTAATTACCAACACGATGAACTCATTCAAGGATAAGTAAACCTTGATGTTTTACTGATTGTAGTTATTAGTACTAAGAGCGACTTATAGTACAAATCTGGTGAGGTTAAAGTATGTTTGTCATATAATAAGTTATGTAAAGTGCGGGATCTCACTCTCATTATTTGTTCTAAAGTAAAGTGTGTTTAACAATCTGACATTAATTGTAATTTAAAGTTTATTTACGAAAGTCAATATATTTTGCTGGCTATATTTAGGTAGCATACAGACAACCCCGATGACGACCCCCAGGTCTCAGCGTGACAGGCCTGTCGTTTCTGGAATAGGCCGTGGTGTCAACTTGCAAAAAATAGTTCATGGTGCTCCTTAAATACGTTGCTATGAAACTTTTGTTTCGTTCAAAAAGACTTAAACATGACAAAGTGTGGGGATTTGAGTGGAGTGGTAACAAAGCTGCTGAAGCACATGGTGACAATGTCAATATGTCGATTCCTCAAGTGCTGACAATGAGATACTGTGATGTAACTCCCGGTGTCTCATCAGGTTTTTAAAGCATCTGTATACAGCAATTGATGTGGACCATTGAGAAAATTGACGGACAAGTAAGCAGAATCATGTACACATTCAGTTCCGGTTGTGCTCAACCAGCTTACCTTGGCTACCCTGCTTGTCATTCCCAGCACTTGTCCAGCACTAAGTGCATGAGAGTTTTCAGGGTTTTCCCTGATTTCAGGGATTTCCACCATGGGTTTTCCCTGATTTCAGGGGTTTCCACCATGGGTTGTAATAGATAACAGATAGGCTTCGCCCAATATTAGTTCCTTCGCCAGTATTTCAGGGTTTTACATCGAGTCCCACGCTCATGTATGCCCACTTAGACCAACACAACATCTATTTCACATTGTGAAGTGTACACGCCCAAGCAACGAGCAATCAGAGATCTGTCTGTCGGACTAAAGTAATCAGGAAAGAGCATCAAGATGGCCAACATGACTGAAACACCATTATTTAATAGAATCAATGCCCCAAACCTTTTAATTTGGTAGCAAAATCAAAGTCCAGATGATTCATGTCGTTTTTACATGTTTAACATTCAGTCATCCTTAAGGTGCTGTCAATTATTAAAGGCCAATAGATCATCCTTTAGTTGTCAATAAGATTTTTTTTATACCTTTTAGGTGCCAAGATGTTAACCAGTAATCCTCATGCTAATTTGGCACTACCAGGGTATTGCTCTTTAGGCTAGGTCCTATAGACTAGATCGCGAGTTTTAAAGCCTATTGAAAAAATATTACCACATCACTCATATTGACGTATGTCATTAATATTTTTACGTGTGAAATTTTGCAAATTTTCATATTCCCATGGAGGTCATTATGACTTGCTTTGGTTGAGCACGCCATGAAATTACTGCTTTATCCCAGGTGCGTTATGACTTCTCCAAAGATCGTCCTACGGGAAGTTTGTCACCTATTAATGGTCATACGCCTTTAGAGGGATCGTATCTCCCCGTAGGATCAATCTCCCATGAAATGTTCCAGAAATCTCATAAATTCATTGACAGAGGACTCCGCTGGGGAATCTGCTGGGGAATGCTCTGCGGATGACTGGTCACCTTGACAACTAGACGTCACCGAGAAGTTAATGAAACATGACTGATGAGACATCGGGAGTGATGTCACAGCATCTCATTGTGTACCAACTTGAGGATCAACATATTTAATGTTGTAGTTTTGCGATCTAATAATATATTTTCATAAGCATTGTTACTTTTATGACTCACAATATTTCTTGTGTGTATAGGTTAAGACTACGTTAATTATATAAAAAAAAAAAAAATGTTCTTTCATTTGTTTTGAATACATCCATATGGTTGATGTAAGAAATTTTCAGAAGATATTTGACTATTCTATATTGATTCAGGATTTTGTAATACCAGTTATACTCATTTTCTCATCAAAGGTACAAGATTTTTATATGCATTGTACATATATGATGATTAATGAAAAGCTTTTTATATATATGCAATTGTGCAAGTTAGCTAACTGCTTTCTCTGTAAGTTGTTTATATTGTATTGGTAATGCTTTCATTATCATTTTACGTGTTAATACTTTTCAACCTAAAAGAACTGATCAAAAATATATTTGCTATATCTTGTCATCAAAGTGCTCATCAAAGAAATGGTTTCTTGTGTATGTTCTTAAATTTTCTCACAGTAAATAACTCCATGAATTATAAGTTTAGAACCAACAAGTTACAATGGGTTTAGATCTAATTTGCTTATTGAATGTAATGAATAAAAAGCACCCAAAAAGGTTTACAGTATACCAGTTTGTAATTATATGTATATAGGCTATCAGTCCAATTTTTTAATATTGAAATCCGAGCTTTGATTATTTTTTATGTGTAAATATATTTGTAAAAATGTATTTTAATGACATCAGTAGACTTTACCATTAATACAAAATGTTATCAATGACTTAAATGTCCGTTCAGAAATGATATGCTTTTGATTTGATATAGACTTTATAGCCACAAAGTTCAGTATCAGGTATAGTGAACTTCGACCTGTTTTAAGTCATCAACATTTCGGCTGCCATTTGGAAGGTGTAAGTAAATGATGAATAAATGTTTTCTTACAAAATGTTTTTTAAGTGTTTTGATGCGTCTTTATACAAACATGTATAATTTATACTTTGCTTTTAAAGTAAGATTGTAGCACATAAAATATTACTGACACCTGATAATTATATTTTCAACAAATACAAATAAAGATGGGTGGAAACTTTTATAATAATTTGACTGGATTTAAAGATAATGTTCAGTCAAAAATATATGTGTTCTGTAAAGTCCAGTACCAAGAACAATACCATTGCTAGTATAAAGAAAATGATATTTATAGTTTCCACATTTGATACATATTTACAACTTTAAAAATACCATGCTATCTTGCTAACTAAAACACAAGGCCACGTGATGTTACATAATCGAATGATTTTCGCCTGACGTATCTTGCTTTTCTGTTGTCACGTTTAACATGGGAGAGATAGGCAGCTTCTTACGTGCACCGTGTAAGTTACATCTGACGAAAATCATTCGGTTGACATTTGGTGCATTCACGTGTTTTGATGGATTTATACTGCCTCTTATTGAATGGTATTTAATTGCTCTACATATTTTAATACGCTGTTTAAATGAAAGAAAATTTCAGAATGCAAAGAACACATCATATTGCTTCTCTACAAGCATACTTGTTCGGCCTCTAAGCATAACCTTTAATAGGTTGTGTATTTAAGAACAGATCATTAACTTCTCTATTTTTATGTTAGATTTATATTATTCCTCTAATTGAAGCAATCAAACTTAGATTTCCTCTATTTGCACAGTGATTTTCTTTTTAAAGCACTTTTTCCATCCACTTACATGTACTTGATATTTAAGTATGATTGAATTTGGTCAATTTATATTCAATGTTGGCAATTAAGTTAAATTTCTTGCAGTGTATATGTTGTACACATTCAATTATGCAACTATAAAGTAAGTTCATTACTAATATATTTAGCCATAAAATTTGTTTGGGTAGCAAACAAAATTATTGGTTGATGCAATTTTTTTTTTTAATTGTAAATATAACATTTGGTATTTATAAAAAAAAAGGATATTTGAAAGTTCATAAATGTTCCATTATTCCATTAAGACTTTGCTGACATTTTAGAAATATTTTAGTGTAATTTTCTAATAATTTATTTGAATAGAGAATTATTAGGGGAATGATTAATGCGTTACTAGAAAATTTAAGATTTTAATTGAATTCACAAGCAAGCTTGGGGAAAACACATGAAAGATTTAGATTTGTAACCCAATTTTTCATGGTACTAACTTGTGCTGCAGGCTGAGAATGTGGGGTGTTGTGAGCCTCTTGGAGCATGTTGTGTTCCTTGTCGTGTTGCTTATTCTCGGAAACATCGGAGTGAAACATGGAGTGCAGGTCTCGCTTGATACTAATTCCACAGTATCATTTCTTTATTTGTGAAGTGTTTGCTTGTGATTTTATCAAAGATATTATAGAACCTATAGTATCTTTGATTTTATTAAAGATTCTTTAACCATCATCACTTTTGAAAAAATACCATTTACCTAGATTGATTTTCAATATTTAAAAATAGCCAAAATTTCTAATTCAAAACTTATATTATCTATTGTATGCTTTGTTTGCATTCTTTGCAAATGAAATATGATCTGGCACTGTTAAACTATGTAAACTAGTTGAATATTAAGGAGAGGCATAAAGTGTCAGATTGTGCTTTTTTATTTACTGTAAAGGAATTTTGATGAAAGAACTACTATTGATTATTTGACTGAATTTTAGGGTGTTTTGGGAACGCTTATGAAGACCTTGAAGCTCATCCCTGGCTTTGAGACACTCCTGTTTAACATTCTTAGTGGGGAGGTGAAAAGTTTCACCCGACAGGTGAAGAGGGAGAGGAACAGTGGTGAAACTAAACCTGCTAGAGTGCAGATACCAGAAAAAGGCAACTTATTGAATACGTAGTGGTACTCTAAACATCCATGGACGGACCCATGATCACTTCAAGGCCCATCTTTAAAATTGCAATATAACAAATATCAGTGCTTGAAATATCAAGATAAATGCCTGCTCATGTAAAAGCCCACCCCATATATTGGCCAAAATTCAACCTACTGGTCTGTGAGCTGTTAATGGGCTGTTGATATGAATGTTATGGGTAGTAGTTGTGAATAACAACTTTTCAAAATGATTTAGAAATAATAAAATCAATTGCATTCTGATGTAGTATTACATCATGCTTTTCATAATTCCTATAAGAACTATTTTTCATAATGAAACAATATCGTAAAGTCCAACTTTGCAACAACTTAATTTTTAGCTTTATATAAAGTTATTTCTGATAGGTATTGCACATGATGAGCTGCTGAAGGAAATGGAAGTGATCAAAGCTGGAGATGTGGATCCGGAGTCCGGCAAAGTCTTCGCATATGTCTATACAATGGAAGGAGATACTTTTGAGAGTCAACGCAAGGCTTATGATATGTTCTCAGGTAAGATAAGAAGGTTGGAATAAAACTTGAGCTTATACCAGCTCGTCATTAAAAAACATATACTGTGGAACCTGTCTATGTGGACACTTTTCACTTCTCTCAAAGGATCCACATAAGACAGGTTTCACTGTGTATATGAAAATAGTATTGTCATTTATTGTGATATGTTTAAAATGCAACGAGTTTGTAAGTATATGTTATCTTCCAATAGAATGTTTTAAAAGCACAATTGTGGCAGGTTATTGGTAATATTTAGCATTGAACCCACAAACTTACAGTTCCCTGTGTGCAATGTGCATACTCAGCCGCTAGGACTAGTGGACTTCATATAATGAGCATCTAACTGATGAATCTTTTTCATTTGCAGAAAAAATTGATGCAAGTCCAGAGCATGAAAAGCTAGTGAGGATGTTCCATCATGCATTCATGCATGAGAATGCTCTTAACCCTATGGTGTTTCCTAGTCTTAGGTAAGCAAAAATTTTGATTGCTGGTCTGTTGCAGTCACCTAATCCAAATTTTAACATGAATGTTGTGAAGGGGATTCTTATAAAATTCTGTAGATGCCTTGACAATCAACATAATATACATTGAACATAATTAATGCACCTTGGCAATTTATGAGAACTTCATTGATCACACTGAGACTCTTGATTTGAAGAAAAGAAAATCTATATACCAGAAATGAATTTCAGACGCTTTGAGAATGAGACCATTTCCATGGCTGCATCAATGCTGAATGGTGATGAGAACGTTAGTGGATCCTTGACGTCTGGTGGGACTGAAAGTATCCTGATGGCTATGAAAACGTACAGAGATCGTGCACAGAAATTGTTCCCTTTTATCACTAAGGTGGTCATTATGATACTTATGCAATTAATACATATACAAATGGCACTTTTAGCTAATAAGTCAAACTCATATGACAAATTATGGTGAAATTTAGCAAACTATCACAAGGTGAAAGTTGTTAAAAGTACAAATAGGGGTAACATGGACAGTGAGGTTGCGGAAGTGGGGAGAACAGGGGTAACAGGAATTGCTCCAAATTTATTCCCTGCAGAAGAGAAAAGTCAGGAAATTTTAAAGTATGGCAGAAATCAAGGAATTATCAAGCAAATTTGTAAAAAAAGTATTTTGATTCACAGTATAAATGAAAAGTTCTCTATGGTTGGATGCTATGATTTTATAGCTCATGGCCTCGACTCTTAACACTTGTCATTTGTGGCATTTGATGATAACAAATGTCCTTATCCAGATGGAAAAGCAATTAGCATTCAGGCCACTGACACAAAGCCTTTACCAAGCCTTACTAAACTTCTAGTGGCCCAGGACCAATGTGCTATCATTAATATTCAGGTCTGCACCCAGATTGTAGCTAAAAGCATTTGCCATGTCGGTAACCAACTTTCTCATGAGTCATTACATATGACATGAAGCATGACATGATCTGTAAAATTTCTTGACAGAACAATTAATTTGCGTTTTATTGGTCTGTGAAAACTACGCTTTAGGGAATTTTATTTTCTCAATAATGCATAATTCTACTGTGTTTGTTCAATAGCCTAATATGGTGGCTCCCATCACAATTCATCCAGCACATGAGAAAGCAGCTCATTACTTTGGATTTGAGATTATACACGTTCCTGTTGATCAGAAATCCTTCATGCCAAATGTGCGAGCATTTGAAAAGGCAAGTACATGTACAGTGTTTATCGGTAGACATGTACTACCGTTATATGGTGAAGAAACCAAATTTTTGCTCTCTTTTGGAGTATATTACTTGAAATCTACAATATTTTTTTAAGGTACAGAAACAATATGTAATCTCTTAAATCTTTAGAGCTTGAGATGCTACCAAGAACAATGATTTTAAATTTTATTATATAGGCCATCACCCCATCCACAATTGCTCTCCTCTGCTCTGCACCTCAATACTGCCATGGTGTTGTTGATCCAATTGAAGAGATCTCAGAAATTGCAGTTAGAAGGGGACTGCCATTACACGTTGACGCCTGCTTTGGAGGATTTATGCTCCCATGGTGAGTTTTGATATGTTGCATCACAGCAATGAATTCTTTCTGACAAAAGATTGATTTACTTACATGAAGTTAATATAATCACCTAAGTGAGATACTTGTGGTCTGTTGGCTTCTAGGGTAAAAAAAAAAGGTGTCCTTTGGATTCTATAAAAGGATTCTGTAGAACTACATGGGCCACACCTTGCTTCTTTCTAGGATTGAGAAGCTTGGTTACCCCTTACCCAAGTTTGACTTCCGGTCACCTGGTGTCACATCAATCTCTGCAGACATTCACAAGTATGGATATGGGGCCAAGGTAGATGGAAGTTTTTGCTTTTTAGTGATATAAATGGAAAAGTGGTAGATTATACAAGATAATGTATCAATCACTTGATGAACTATAAGTTATGTATGATGGTATGCACACAGCCTAAAAGCACTAAAGTATGTATTTTTATTTGATTAAAGTATACGAGAAAATAATAACAATAAAATTGATAATGATGAAATAAGTAGAATGAAATAAAAGAAGAGTCTACAAAGATGATTGTCATGCATGTATTGCATAAGTCACAAAATTTTGTTAATGTTAGTCATGCTATGGACGTTTCAGGGAGCCAGTGTGGTGTTGTATAGGAACAAGGACTTCAGGCGTTTCCAGTTGTTTGCTTATTCACAATGGCCTGGTGGACTGTTTGGCTCCCCCAGTATGGCAGGTCTGTGGGTTTATTGTACTGTCATTTAAAATATCTTTGATGTACCTTACTATAGTATTTATTGCGTACTAGATTAGTGGTTTATTCGTACCTTTTTCCTTTTAGTGATAGACTTAAAGAAATTATGTAGGTCGTATATTAAACTAATTGAAGTACATTATTTGTTAAGAAGGCAATAATTTAATGTTTCAATAAATAATGATAAAAGAACCTTGATTCTTCACGGTTGGTCTGACCACTTCAGAACTTATTGTGAACTACCTAATCAACTGCAACAGGCTTTTTCAGGGAGTACTTAGTGTTCCCAATAATCTCCTGTATTACCATGCATTAAAGCCAATGGGCCTAACATCGAATCTGGGCTTAGTGTTCGAATACATGCCCATCAGCACATAGGTGAAAACTTTTTTCACTTTCAAAAGAGCCAAAAAGCCCTGTTTTTTTCAGTTATAGCTCATGAGCTTTAACGAGCGAAGATACAGTGAATACAATATGAATAAAGCAAATTGATGTGACAAATTTTCAGGAACCCGACCTGGTGGCAACATTGCAGCTGCTTGGGTGGCTCTGAAGGCTATGGGGCAGGATGGATACATGCGGCTTGCAAAACAGATCATGGACACCACCATCAAAATAAAGGATGCTGTCAACCAAATTCCTGTTAGTGTTTTTATATAATTCTGTGTAATTCTTACTCAGTTCAAGGTCACTCCAATATGTAAACTTAAATTTGCTGAGTTATCTTTGAAATTTGCTGATGGAATAAAGGTAATGCTTTTGATTACAAAAATTGCATTCTCACTGTAAAAAGAATAATATGCATTGTTATTTCAGGGTATCCGAATTTTGGGGTCCCCACACATGACATCTTTTGCTATTGGTGCAGACGACAACTCCGTGGATATCCTGGCATTGGCTGATGCCATGGAAGAAGAGGCAAGTGCTGCAAGACACAGATTTGTGAATTTAAAAAGAAAAGTTGTCACATTGGTAGTGGTTCTGAAATCGAGTCCCCACCATGACTATGTGAATTAGCCGATAAAAACCTTTTTTATACAAATTGCTAAGAAAACTAAATGCTGAAATATTCAATGGATCCTGTTGATTAAAAAAAAAAAAAAAAAAAAAGAAATGCACTTTTTTTCTTCAAACTATGACAAATCAACATCTTGTCTGATATTTGCCATTATTTTATTTGGTACTGATGAAAGAGTTTTGAAATTCGTTTTTCATGTGTATTGTACTGTAGGGCTGGAAGATTGAACGTCAGCAGTTTCCAGCCTCTATCCACTGTACAATGCTGCCACATCATATTCATGTAGCAGACGACCTCATTGATGCATTGAAGCGTGCAGCAGATAAAGTCAGGGTTAGTAGTATTTTTTCTATCGTGCTAGAGAGAATGTGATTGATCTTGGTAGGTTCATGTATATATGCAATTATACAAATTGGAACTTATTCAATTATTAACTGTTGGGGGTATTTCATCTGCAAGTTGCTGGGTATATACTGTAATTATATACCCGCGAGTTGATTCATGTTTACTGTACTTTTCATAATCTGGCACTGGTGAATAGGAAATATTCTAGGGTTATATTTTGGTTTGGAAATAAAATGAAATCTATTCTTCAAACAAAGGGGTGAAAAATTACATACACACACAATAGAAGTCATAAATTTTGTACTGTATTTTCAGAACCAAAAAGACCTGGGCAAAAAAGGCACAGCAGCAATGTATGGCATGGTGGCAAACATCCCTGACAAATCCATCATTGACGACTTCATTGTCGAGTTCTTCAGTGAAGTTTACACTTCTTGAGTGGACTTTTTCTCAAAGTAAAACTCTGTGATACAATAATAGAATTGCAGTTTGTTTTTTCACTTTTTTAAAATTAAACAAAGACTTAACGAGCATGCTAAGAATTTAGGTGAAGTTTTATTTAGATAAATGACTTGTCATTATTTTGCAGGTTTGTATGTAAATCGTGAATGTTATGAAAAAAACAATTCGTATTCTCAAAACTGTTCACCAATAGTTTGATAAGGCTGATCACCTGTGACAAATTTGAAGGAAATTTTAGTTTTTAATTTGCTTTTATATGATTAATAAGTTTGATAAATTAAAAACTGACCTTCAAAAAGTAGATAATTGTTTAGATTTATTACAGAATTACAAATATGCTAATAATATATATTTATTCAACATAATTTCATTATGTTCTTTCATACAAAATAAAATAGCATCACAGATTTATGGCATGTCCAACACTTCATACACATCACAGCACAATAATAATGAACATTTGACTCTTGACACCGGGTTTACAATAAATAGAAAACACTTATCTTGAAGCAATCATATATTATGCATAATTGATTGCTAAAATCGAACACCAGTAACCTCAAATAAAACTGAAATTACATTGCCATTTCAATAATCTGAATATTTAGGAGCATCTATGTTTATGTCATCCTTACGTTCTTTAGATGAACATGGGCAATTATGTGGATGTTTTTGGGTGTGTTTTTTTTGTTTCTCTGTTATAAATAATAGTCGCTCAATTTTGCCCAACAACATAACATACTGCCTCCTAGTAAGAGTATTCAAATAATTGTCAACTATATGGCATGCAAATTAATTAAACATAATCAAGATGATTACAGACATATATCTGACTCATCCCTGAGATCTGCAATTTTACAATGATCATACATTATGCTAAAACCCTCAAATGGTAGCACCACAAGAACCACTTCATAAACATGTCTAGAATAGTTTTAAAAAAAATCTTCCAATGTTCAACATTTTATCTATACATAGATGCTAAATTGAGCAATTGTATGTAGATATATACAGGAAATCTCCCGATAACCAATTCTATATTCATTTTACTTCAATACCACTGAACGTCAGAGGTACTTTAAATTAATTCTCAAAATTAACACATTCTAACATATAATTATGGATGTGCTGGTTTATGTATCACTTTTCAAAACTTATACTGTAGTACAAGCAACTAAAAAATTCAATACGTAATGAGCAGGTTTCACAATTTATTTTAGAAATAGATGTATTGAAAAGTTTTAGTAAATGAGGATTACATATGAATATTGATTGGAATGATCCAACAGTAAGAGGTGATCATATTTTGTTTTTCACATATCAACCAAATTGAACAATCATGTACATGATTGCAAGTTTATAACTGACCGAATTATCTCTAGAACAACAGATATTTCAAATATTTACTTAAGAGATGTTCCACTCCAGTTTGATGATTTTAGATATTACATGTATATATTATGGATAAGCAATTAGCAGGCCGCTGGTGTATCAAAGTGTATGAGGTAACTACAAACTTCTGCTTCTTCTATTCTTACAACGCCATCTTGCAATGCACATTCAAATTTAATCTACAAAAAATAAAATTACATAATTATAATTTTGATGAGTAATTTTGTACCATATGGTAGCATCTTTTTATGAATTGTGAATACTGAAAGTATCTAGCAAAGATAAACTATAGATACAAATCAAGTGACATAACAAGAAACTACATTACCCGTGATTTTCTTGCACCATGAGGACAAAGTCGTGAAGATCCATTGTCCATCAATAGCAAATAGTTTCCAGGCTGGTAGATAAGCCACTGCGGATCCTTCCCTATCGTAACTACTTCACTACCCTCTGACTGTGTTACCTAAATAGTCATATCAATAAAACTATATTTAATAATCAATATTAGTTGCATTTCAAATAATACTATAAAATCATAAATATATGATGACAGTTTGGAAATCTTGATTAGCCTAATTCTGAGAGGCAATTCTTACTTTCTGGAAAGGGCAGACTTCATAAGAGTACTTGCTGAGTTGGAAATGGTAGCAAGATTGGGAAAGTTGATAAAATGCTCCATCAAAACCATACAACTGTAATACAATGACAAAGTTGTAAGTTGTTTTGAGATTCTGATTCTGATACTTAATCGGCTAATTCCCTGGTGGGACACCACGCCGATGAGGCCACGTGGTGTTGGTACATGAACCTCCAGAGGCAGGCTAGGTAGCCAACTGAGCCTCAGGGGTGGGGGGATCACACTAGCTATAGTTTTCAAACTAGGTGAGTTCTTTTACGTGCAGAGGTGTGACTCTTCTCTACACGGGACACGTCTTTTAACGAGGCTTCCGAACCTCCGCTTGGCATCGCTACCATCTAGTAGTAACACTGTACGGTGGCGACGTGCTGTGTGGAAATCAGCAACTCAGTGGCAGACACACGACGTATCGGTTTTGGCGACACTGTGTCTGCCATGACCGGGCCGCGAACTTGCGACGCAGACAAATCCTGTTTTCAAGTCGTACATTCTAACCACTGAGCTACTGAGGACCACAGAGATGACATTTAACTACATTAATTTTTAGTCCTACTTCGGATAGTTCCAATCATTATATTATCTATGTATTCAGGGTATTGCAAGAATTAAGGCGGAGACTATAATATACATTATTCTGATATGTATCTTACTTTAACGTATTACATAGTTACTAGCATATTGTAATATTTGGATAGGGAATTCACAAACAATCAATACAACTAACCTCTCCCTTTGCAAGCAGTCCAGACTCAATATATTGCTGTTTAATTTTGGCTCCCATTGCTTGTACAGCTTGTTTGTGATCAAGTTCAGCTCGTAGTTCCTACAAGAACATCAACTATGATACTTTGAATTTGATCTAAAATTAAGAATCAAAATGCAAGCACATCAAGTGGAAATTCTGTAGTCTAATCATACTTTTGTTTTAAAAAACACTCCTTGCAATTAATGTAATTATTATATTGTTAAGAAATAAAATCCAATTTTACGAAGGTGATACAGAAATTTGAGACCGGGGGGGGGGGATAGATAGATAATAGATAATACTATGTATTCACCTGGCAGTGATCTGAGCAAGGTGATTGATAGATAGAAAAATCTTCTCCATTAGGTAAATGATCAGGATGGTCGGACTCCCACTCATCACTCCCATCACAGCAATCACAAATGCCATCGTTCACACGACCTGACCATACGCTCAAAGGGATTCGCTTCAGACACTTGAAAAGTGCAGTAAAATCTACAATACAAGATTATACATAGGTAGACCAGTTCTTGCAGGATGTCGTAGACTTCGTTGAGCCATACATTATTAAAAAATGCATTTTCACGGTATTTGGCACAGACAATAAATACACATATACTGCACATAACCCTTAATAACCTGAAAAATACTATTGAGGCAAAGAGTAATTATCTATACTATCTTGACACAGTTCTTGACGGTCATTTCCTGATTTTAAAATCATATAGGCAAGTTTAAAAAAATATATATTTGATACTTTAGGAAATATTCAACAAATTTGGATTATGAAAGTTTTATGATAGCACCAACCAAATAAACTGTGATTAAAAAAAAACTACCTGCCATGGGGACTACAAGCATTAGTTCCTGGCTCATCTGTAAAGTCTGTGCAATCGCAGAAGTTATCATTTATCTTTGAAGCATCAATTTTTTCCTGAAATATATTCATTATCCAAAATTATCTATTATTTTAACAATTTTTGACAAATATAGCAGCACTTAACAAAATGTGCATATTTGAAAGTAACTGAATCAAAAATTAACTGTTTAAAATAATCAGAAATATAACATACTTTTGAATGCAAACAAGTAAAATATCCAGTTGCATCTGATATATATTGTGATGCGTGAGACAACAATACACCCCGTGGTACAGACTTTATTTCATGTTCCACTTTATCAACT
>CM032666.1:30446681-30490935 GCA_019095985.1 Streblospio benedicti | reverse complement strand
TCACAGAGGCAAGCAATGTGATATCTTACATGAACCTCCGGAGGCAGTTTAGGTAACCAACTGATTCTAATCAGTACGTGGATCACACTAGCTATTATTTTCCAATAAGCTCAGTTCCTTCACATGATGTGGAACTGACCACTACATTGGCCACGCCTTTTAATAAGCTTCCGAACCCCTACTTGGTGTTGTCCCCTTCTTAATTCAGTAGGGTCTTTAGTACAAAAGTTTTAAACCCAGGTACTCGAGCCACCAAACCCAGCCCGACATCGGGTACCCAATCATTAGATATGCATCCATTATATACATGTAGTAACTATCAGGGGTTGGGTTTCGCGGCGGGAAACCTATTTCCGCCCCGGACAAGTGCTTTATAAACATGGCGTAAAACTGTCCAAAACCCTTTTTGCCGGAAACTGGCGAAACTGGCGTAAACTGGCAGAAACTAAACTAGGGGAAAATTCCTGTCAGAAGATGCTATATCAGGGTGTTTGATAGCCATGTGTTTATGTTTATATGAATTTATATTAAAATTATTATGTAATTATGTTTATTGCATTTATATAAAAGAACAGAAAGTTTTTAAATGATTTTACATCTTTTATTTTTTTTGAATCGACTGCACATGCATATGGAATTTTATTATTACATCATGTTATAATCATGCATTTTATAAAAAAAAAATATTTAAAGTTATTTTACATATTTTTTAACAATTTATAACTACCAATTGTTCTAACCAAACCCTTACCACAACAATGTCAGTAGTAACATCAAAATCAAATTCAGTTGTATCAACAACCCTCTCAACCTTACCACAACATAATGTTAGTACTAAGGCCAGCTTCAAAAACAAATCATGGTAGGCCAGGTTGTGACTTCAAAAAGGAAGCCACCTTTGAAGTTGAAATTCTAAAAGGTCAGTTAATTAATGATTAAGTGCTTGGAGTCCTTTATTGACTTTTACTTTTTAAAGAAACAGTTTGTTGTACAATAATTACAAACTTTCATGAGGCCACAAATAGGTCCTGTCCAAAAAGTGTTTTTCAAGATGGATTTGTCAACTTACATTTTATGTTTTTTTCCTTTAAAATAGTTGCATATGATGTTAGCTTTAAAGTAACATTTGTAAAATGTACAATAATTTTCACATTTTTCTGTTTCTGCGGTTCAGGGTTTCAGCCGCCTGTCCTGTTTTTCAGAATTATGTCGCTTTACATTTTGATAATATATGTTTTTCCTTCATAAAATAGTTGCATATGATGTTATTTCAACATTGCCATGTAAAATATTGACAAAACTAATAATTTTGAGGGAGATTTTTAAAGTTTCTGCCGGTTTAGGGGTTTCAGCCGCCTTCCAAAAAGTGGTTTTTCAGATGGATTATGTCAACATACATATATATTATTTTTTTCTTTCATAGATTAGTTGCATATGAATTTATTTGTTTTAAAAAACAGTTTTATGTAAAATATTGACAAAACTAATGATTTTAAAGGGGAGATGTTGAGTTTCGCCGCTTTGGGGGTTTCCGCCAGTGGCGGGAAAGTATTTCCGCCGGCCGGTTTAAACCGTGGATTAAACCGTGGTTTAAACCGCCAGCGGCGGCGAAACCAAGCCAACCCTGGTAACTATTATACCTGTATGTGCTATCTGGAGATAAGTATACAAACACCAATTAAGTTCGAACTGGATTGTCATATACCGTATACGACCGTACCCTTGTGTAACAGCATTTTTCTTAAGCTTTTTCTTAAATGTCCTTAACAATGCTTAAGAATTATATAGTATCTGCACTCTCATGTAACAGCCCACCCCCAGTTTGAGAAGATTAATTGAACGGCCCTGGGCCCTTGAATGGTCGTATACGGCATATTGGAAATTAATTTGAGAACTGGCCACATTTCGTCTGCCATGCATGGGCTGCAAACTCATGGTATGGGCAAATCACATTTGGAAGTCGTCTGCATTAACCATTGGTTACTGAGATTCCCAGGGCCAAGATCAAATGTTAGACCTACTATGTGGATGACCATTCCAGATAAGAATCACCGGCGGGCTTCCACCCAGCATTAGCCACTGCCGGCAGACCACCAGTGGCCCGCCCCACAAAAAAAACCCGCTGGCAACCACCACTGTTGCCACCAGTGGGCCGTCAGACATCGCTGTCAGGGATGTTCATAGTGAAATTGCACTTCTGGTGTGCTTTAAGATAGACATGTACTTAGTCAGTAACATGCCATGGATGATAAGCATGCTATTGAACACATACGCAACATATATCAAATAAGGTCAGTGTCCGTAAAAACATCACTTTGAAATTTCCTGAATGTTCCTTGCTCATTGACAGTTCCATTAGTCATACCTTAATAGTCTTTGTGGTATAATAATTGGCATGAATGACTTCAAAAGCAGGATTTGTCTTAGTGGTGAGTTTGCATTCCATCCAAGGCAGACTGACTGCTGCCAAACAATTACTTTGTACATTTCTAACCATTAAAATGCCAATTCTAATGCATTGTATGAGGTTCGGAAGCCATGTTAATAGACGTGCCCTGAGTAGTGGAGTGTCGCCCCTCTGGCAGAGGCTTAACCATACCAATATGTCTTTACAATTACATAGACATTCTATTCCATTGTAATGAAGATTTATCGAAATGTAGGCCAGGATTATCGGGATAGCAGAGCCTATTGTAATAGAACTCGCCTGAAAACAATAGCTAGCGTGATTTCCCCATGCAGAAGCCCAATTAGTTACCTAACCTCATCATAGAGGTTTATGTACAAATATCACGTGGCCTCACAATAAAATGGCAGAACAGTCCGACTTCTTGATCTTTTACTATTTTTCTCTCTACCTCTTCTCTTTTACCGCACACAGCCTAAAATCATCTTGTTAGATGGCTGGCTGTCAAAACTTGAAACTTGAAACTTGAAACTGAAACAGTCGATCTGATGACGGAGGCCGTTATAAGAAAGGAGTAGAAGATGTATCAGTCACTCAACTTGAGCGATATTACAAGGAAGTTCAGAAGATTACGTTTTCACGTAGGTACATAGAAGTATTATGGCCGAAATAATAGCTTATAATAAGAATTCATATATTTCTAGCCTGTCAAAATACTGTCACAAAAGCATAGAATTAGCATCAAACATATAATCAAAATTATTTACTTATATTATGATATTTGTTTTCATTAAAACGCATGTGACTGTTTCTGTTTCTATGTTTTGTAAATTCCTCCTCTTTATCAAGAGAACCCTTGTGACTTGCATCCGAACATCCGAACCCATCGCCATTGGCCTCCTTTCGAAGGTTCATTCGTGAATGCACAATGTACACAGGTTTGTTTGGCAGGTTAGGTAACCAACTGAGCCAGGGGTGTAATGGAGGGATCATCATATTGTAGCTATAGTTTTCAAACGAGGCGAGTTTTTTTTTACATTCAGAAGGATGACTGTCCTCTACACAGGACACGCCTTTTAACGAGGCTTCCGAACCTCGGGCTTGGTGTCGCCACCGTCTTGTATGATATACTCGACAGCAGCGACACACTGTGTGGAAGTCAGCAGTACAGTGGCAGATGCACAACCTAACTCTTTGGCGCCACGAAGTCTGCCGAGGCCGGGGTGTGAACTTACGACGCAGGAAACTCATGTTTGTTGGTCGTACGTGCTAACCACTGTACTAATGAAGACCACAGACTTGTTTATTTACTTTTTAAAAAGTCTTTCGTTCTTTAAAGCAGAGTCGCCAACAACTTGTATCACTGTAAGAAAACAAAAGTAATGTTGCGGTTAGAGGAGAATGTGGCCTTTTTCCTGTGTATATTGATACTATCACCACTATGATAAAATACTATGATAGGATACAGAAACAGCCGAAAGGAAGTCTGCTATATGAAGCTATGTTTGAGAACAAAAAACTGGATGAGGAAGGTCATACCTCTGGTATAGAAATTTGAACAGTATATGTTTAAAATTCTCCAATAAAGGGATTGATACTCTAAAACACATGCATAAAGGCTGTATTACACAGCTGTTAAAAAATTATTATACTAATTATTGGAAAGAATATGTTAATCCAATTTCATGTGAAGGAAAATTACAGTTATATGGCAAATTAAAAAATGGTCTGAACATCAAACAAGAATATTATCTTACGGATGTAAAAAATATGCAGCATAGGTTCGCACTCACAAAAAGAATAAGCTCTCATAGTCTGGCTATAGAAACTGGGAGGTATGGAAAACAGCGGGTACCTAGAAATTTAAGATGCTGCGGACACTGTAAAAATGGTAAAATAGAAAATAAAGAACATTTCATGTTGGAATGTAATGCATATAATACTTCTAGAATTAACATGATTGAAGTTGTTAAAAGTGAATGTATAAATTTAACTAATCTGAACAATACACAAAAATTAATTTTTCCTTTGTCCGCTGGAGATCCTGCAGGCAGTGTCTTTGTTTTCCTGTGGTAAGTGGTCAGCATGGTGGTTTCTTTGTCACTTAATACAAGAGCTTCAACTCCATATAGGAGGGTAGGGATGTCTATGCTCTTGTATTTTTTAGTACAGCGGCTTCCGGGCCAGTGCCTGTGAGTCCATAAAAGCCTGCTTTCATGAGCTGGAAGGTGCACTGGCTTGCAGATTTAATTTTTGCTTCAACAGCTTCAATGTTGTTGTTGGATGCTGTTCGGAGGATACCAAGATCGGGTTCACAGATAGATGTGCCCAGTGATTTGTTGTATAGGTAGAGATCCGTTTCTGGCATATTGTAGAAGATAACCTTGGTCTTATCTTGGTTGATCTAGTATCTCTCACGGCAGGCATCATGCTAGGTGATGTTCAGGGCCAGTTGCATGGGGTACTTGTCGCGGGCGGCTAGCACCAGATCATCCACCACCATGATGGAGCCTACATCTATGCTTCAAAGTGTGAGGGATAGATCATTATTGAGTCTGCAGAGCAACAGGTTCTTGCCAGACATGTACTTGTCTGTGGATGCGATTCCAGCTTTACGGATGCCGTGGCCTTCGAAGAAGCGTTCTGAGATAGTCCCCTTCCAGGATACAACAGATCGGATATCACTGTACATATCCTTGAAGAGTCTTCACAAGGTTCCAGTAACTCCTTGCTGGTGTAGGGCGTTAAGCATGCATTTGAAGTCTACCACATCAAAAGCCTTGCTTGTGTCGAGGAAGGTGATGATAAGAGGGGTGGCATTATTCTTAGCATCAGCTTGTAGTTCCGTAACAACCAGTGCAGCATGGGATTGGTAAACCTGTGGTGAGAAGCCAAACTGGTGACAGCTTTGCTTAGCTTCTTGGTGTGGTTTTGAGAAGGTTCTGATGTGCAGTTCAACAACTTTGCCAATCATGGCTGATATTGTTAGGCGTCTGTGGTTTGTGATTCTTTGCACACTTGACTTTCTTCGGAACTGGGTGCAGGTCTCCAAGCTTGAAGGCGGTAGGTAGACGGCCAGTGGTTATGGTACCATAAATGTCGGGGACTTTTCGCAGCTTCAGGCCTTTTTCATGATTCATCACAGTGTCTTGTGAGACTGGGGGAAGAGGTTCCTTTGAAGCAGTCAATGATTGGAGCAGATTGACTGTCTTGAGATGACTGTGGTAATGCTGGTAATATAATGGGGATCCACAGTGATTGGCAGATCTTGGTAGTATCTGCGCCATGACTCTGCCTCAGTGTCAGCCGTGAACTTGCCAAAGTTGATGCAGACAGTCTGTCTTTTACTGTGGCATTGGGCCCGGATGAGTATGAAAACCTAATTTCTGTCACCTCTCCGGCATGCAGCTGTGACTGCATAGTTCTTGTTTCATCTGTTGGCCTCCGCTGCAATCCGTTGAGCTTGCCCTGCATACATGGCAAAGTGTCACCTGTGTCAGCACGGAATACTGAAGTGAA
This sequence comes from Streblospio benedicti, assembly GCA_019095985.1. Classification (NCBI taxonomy): domain Eukaryota; kingdom Metazoa; phylum Annelida; class Polychaeta; order Spionida; family Spionidae; genus Streblospio; species Streblospio benedicti. The sequence continues at coordinate 30,485,009 of CM032666.1, read as the reverse complement.
CAGCCTGTTCTAGAGGTTGAGTATGGAGGCGGCCCTCAGATAGAAGGGGGATTTCCCATTTTCGTCCTGGCGTTTTGCCTTAACATAACTCCAGAAGACCTTGGTGGAACCGTCTTCAAGGGAGGATGACAGGACATTGTTTACATATGAGTGCTGGGCTTGTTTACATGCTTTGTTTACAAAGTGTTTGAATTTCCTAAACGTCGTCCAGTCTGTATCATTTTTAGTAGTTTTCGCTTTGTTGTAAAGTCTACATTTCTTGTGGGTGAGGTGTTTTAGGTTATCGTTGAACCAGGGTATGTCCCTTCGTGATGATTTTAGACTAGATGGAACATGTGTGGTCATCATTGATGTTAGATGGGATTTGAGATGGTTCCAGTTCGTATCAACGCCATGATGTTCTGCGTTTTTGGATAAAGTTTCACAGAAACTGATTGTGTTCCTTCTAATATATTCCCAGTTGGCATTTTTGAACGAATGGGTATGCCTTGGTGCCGATACTGTGCAGTGTGGCCGAATGTTACTGTCAGTGACTACCATTTCTTGGTCGCTCAGGCCCAGAACAACAGTGATGTAGGAAATTAGTGATGGTTTGTTGGATACCTATAGGTTTAAAATTCTGTGTAAGCAAGTGAGTTCGAACTGAGATTTTGCTAATGAGTTATTAACTAAGAAGTTTTGTAACGCTTGGTGAGGACATCCAGGTATGTAATTATTATTTGAGTCAGACCAACCATCAGACTATCCATCCTGGGTTTTTTTACCCCTCTACAGATTGCTTCGTTTGAGTTAGCGTGCTCAAATGTTTGTGAATTCGCTTTGTTGTAAAGTCTACGTTTCTTGCGGGTGAGGTGGTTTAGGCTATTGTTGAACCAGGGTATGTCCCTTCGTGATGATTTTAGACTAGATGGAACATGTGTGGTCATCATTGATGTTAGATATGATTTGAGATGGTTCCAGTTCATATCAACGCCATGATGTTCTGCGTTTTTGGATAAAGTTTCACAGAAACTGATTGTGTCCCTTCTAATATATTCCCAGTTGGCCTTTTTGAACAAATGGGTATGCCTTGGTACCGATACTGTGCTGTGTGGCCGAATGTTACTGTCAGTGACTACCATTTCTTGGTCGCTCAGGCCCAGAACAACAGTGATGTAGGAAATTAGTGATGGTTTGTTGGATACATATAGGTTTAAAATTCTGTCTAAGCAAGTGGGTTCGAACTGAGATTTTGCTAATGAGTTATTAACTAAGAAGTTTTGTAACGCTTGGTGAGGACATCCAGGTATGTAATTATTATTTGAGTCAGACCAACCATCAGACTATCCATCCTGGGTTTTTTTACCCCTCTACAGATTGCTTCGTTTGAGCTAGCGTGCTCAAATTTTTGTGAAGTTAGTTAGAAATGGTGACCTCAAGAACCCTATTTTGCATGGTCCCTAATTGTCCATATATGGGTCCATTCCAGACCATTATCTGTTGCATTTTTACTGCTACCCCTCTAGTAGAGGGCCTCTACAAATTACATCGTTTGAGCTAGGATGCTCAAATTTTGGTTTGTGAGTTACTGTGAACAAGCATAAATGAATGAAATATACTGATTGCATGTGAAACATATACCGTACCTACTAAAATTACTAATGTCACGTTTTGGAGTAAAAGAGACAGAGTTGCATGTAATTTAGTATATGTAGATAATAGCCTTAATCATTAATATTTTTTCCGTGAATTGTGCCTAAATTACAGAACGAAATATGTGGATAGTGGATCATTCAAAATTTTCAGATTGTTTATTTCCTTCTTGATTAAACGTTCTATTTTAATGCAATTTATATGGTAAATCAACTCATGAACGGGATGAATTATATTTCTTAACAAACCAGAGTCAAGGGACTACATATATATGGTATGATATTAGTGTTTATCCCTAAAATTGTTTGACAAAACGTCTGTCCATTCTTCGTTTTTATTCATCATGGACATGGTTTCTTCTTGTTGCAAAAAATAGCACAGGATTCAGGAACAATATCCTGCTTACTTTTTAACTTTCCCGTCAACTGTCTATGTGTCAATCGTAATATCTCGCATGCTGTTTAATCTTCAGAATTGTGTCTATGGTTAATTGGAAGTCTAAATTACAGTTTAAGCCACATTTCTTTGTGTACAAAAGAGAAGTAGTAAGAGACAGTATTGCCTAATGAAGATGTTGACACTGGCATTGAAATCAATCAGTTTTTAGTCCATACGGTGATTGATCTGGTGACTAAGAGCTAGTGTTAAATCCACGTCTAGTATTGATATGTTGTTTTATACAGGCAGAGAGCATTCAATGAACCCATGACCATGTTCTTTATAATGCATTACATTTACTAGTAAGTCAAAATTTCACTTTCAAATGTTTTAGGCCACCAAGGTTTTGAGTATCATAATGTAATGATTTCTTAGCATCTGAATTAATCATACACCAAGATAAAGAACATAGTCAGATGCTTCTTTCATCTGGAAATGACATTTGGGTAACACTGAGTCAGCTGTGCAGATCCACCAGCAAAACTGGACATGCGAGTCCACAAGAAAGAGGTGCAGATCAGTGGACAAGTGGAGAACTGGACCTTGAGAAAGACGCGTGATGCTCAGAAGATTGCCATGCAACCTGTGTTCAACCTCAACCAAGGCAAGATGATTCCCCGAGTATTGACTTAACTACACGTGACAGAGAATTCAGCCCAGGATGTGTTTTAGTTTGGAAGTGAGATGCACAGCAATTAATAGTGTACTTTGCCATCAAAGCTTGAAGCAGGTGGAAGATCCACCGAAACGTTTCCTTTAGTTGATGAAAGAAACATCTTGAGTCTAGGTTGTTTCTTTTCTTGTACAATGTTTTTTAAATGTTTCCATATTTATGTTTCAGAAAATTATGTGGTGAAAAGAAATCAATTAGTGAAACTAGATGTATTCTCAAGAAGGCCAACAAAGGCGATACAACTATCCATCAGTCAAAATGAAGAAAAAAGATTCAGATACCTATTCTGCAACAAGTGGGACCTCCAAAAATTCTGGAGAAAAAGGACGCAAAGGCCCACGCATATCATTACAAAGAATGTTTTTCCGTCATTCCACAAGATCAGCTCGAAATATGTTGCGCCGCTCACAGTGTGAGGTGGAATCTCGGTCAATAAGTAATCTTCAAGCATCATCGTCAGCTCAAGGTGCTGTTGGGGGTGTTATGCCTGGTCCACTAGAAACCAGTGTGACTGTTGACACTGATTCTACCTCTAGTACCAGCAGCAGACCAGGATCTGGGAAGACCATAGATGGCTTTAGAGAGTGTCCTTTGTGTCTCGCACAGCTTACAGTAGACAATTTTCCTGTGATCCATACTTGTCATCACCGCTCCTGCCGAGACTGTTTGAAACAGTATCTCAAAATTGAAATCACAGAAAGTAGGATAAACATAGCATGTCCAGAATGCGCGGAACGTTTCCATCCAAATGATATCAAATCAATTTTAGAAGATGACATTCTTATGGATAAGTATGAAGTGTTCATGCTACGACGAGTATTAGTTTTGGATCCTGATGCTAGATGGTGTCCTGCCCCAGATTGTGGGTAAGTTTCAGCAATTGAATTTTTCAACACCAATTAAGATCATTTTTAAACCATCAGAATTTTAGTGGGAAAATGATCATATCGTTATTTGTACATGAATTTGTCATACCCAATCAGGTTCTATCTACCCCAATAAAATATAAATCAAGTGATTATAAAATCTATGATTGTTTAATTGATTTATGTATTATTATAGAACATTTGCAACAATTTACAGGTATGCTGTGATTGCAACGGGCTGTGCATCTTGCCCTAAGCTCCGCTGTGAACGACCCGGTTGTGACACATATTTTTGCTATCACTGCAAACAGCACTGGCATCCAAACCAGACGTGTGATGCTGCTCGTGCAGAGAGGACATCACAAATGCGCTCATCATCCATCACATACAGTCACGAGTCAACACCACATAGTGAGTTTGACAGTGTGTTCTATAATTTTGAAATTTAATAGGGATATTAGTTATTATCACTACACACTCACAGATGAGATGAGTTTAACAGTCTGCTTTGCACAGATTTCTTGCCTTCTGTTACAAACTACTGAAAAAGGATTTTTAAGGGTATACCATGTAAGTAAAGTAGTCACAGTACAGCTAATTTGCCATTTATGTGGCAAGAATCCCATCCATTTAAACAGCTGTAAATAGAATGATTTAATTACCATGGCCATGTGTCCTCCTCCTTTGCTTGCATGAGTAGACCATGGGTTTGTGTGAATGGCAATGCAATCCAATACCCTGCCATAGCAGTATAGCTATGATAAAACAGTAAAAACATGCATACACTTAAAAAATATACTCATATACACCAAATGATTTTCGTCAGATGTTACTGCACAGCAGTGACAGCACACATAGAAAGCTGCCTATATCTCCAATGTAATGCTTACAAGTTACAGTACCAAAACATTTTTGGCCAAGCATAATCTTTTATTACAGAACTTGGGAAACTTATATATCAACACATATTTCTTGTAGATGATATCAAGCCATGTCCACGGTGTGGAGCATTTATCATCAAAATGGATGACGGTTCCTGTAATCACATGACATGTGCTGTGTGCGGTGCAGAATTCTGCTGGCTCTGCATGAAAGAAATCTCAGATCTTCACTATCTCAGGTATGGTAGTTATTTTTACAGGAAATTAAATGTAAGTGTACCATACATTGCGAATTCATTTCCAACTTTCATCTCTAGCAAGCTGCATGTTTTTACCATGATAGACATAGCTGAAGACAGACTTTACAACCCTAAGCTTCATTTAACGACATCAAGTAGCCCTGGTGGGATTCCCAAAGGATGTGAGACTAGAATGATACCATTATCCTTACTAGCTAGCAGTTAAAAGGTTACATGGCTAAACCGTTGTCTCTGTAACCTCCAGCTTACATACTTAGTTATCTCAACCCAGACCTCATGGGTTCTAATTCCACACAAGGACAAAATTTTGGGAGGTCTTTATGTCAAGTATTTATTTACAGCCCCTCTGGATGTACATTCTGGGGTAGAAAACCATGGTCACGGAAGAAGAAGATCCTTTGGCAGCTTGGAACCTTGGTGGGAGCTCCGGTTGGAATAGCACTTGTTGCAGGCATCGCTGTTCCAGCTATGATCATCGGCATTCCTGTTTGGGTTGGACGTAAGGTCAGTCAAAAAAAAAAGTCAAAACATGTGTTTATTATGCTAATACAGTACATCTATAGTAATTAATACAAATATAATTAATACAAACAAGCACAGATCTACCCAACCTCAGTGGATTTATACGTCAGTGTAACACAATTACATTATAAAATTTAACGCATGTCCATGATGTGGATTTATGTCATCTGGACTTGAATACATTTTAAGTTATTTTTACCATGAAGAATTATTCTCAGTGACTTCAAATGAAACGTCAAATGTCATTTGTAGTGTATGTATATCAAATTGGTCTATTTTAGTTCAAGGTTATGTTCATTTTCTCGGAGTAAAATGAGAATTGCTTGTAATCATTTTAGAAAAATTAAGATTTGAATACGTCAAAATTGGCAACCTGAAGTTGTGGTTAATGGAAGTGAGTCACCATAAGATATCAAAGACGGTTTAACCACTTCACACATGTTCTACAATGTATGTTTCATGTGCATTTGAAACGAAGGCTTTTTACCCTACAAAGATTTGAATGTGCAGCATATTTCTCCAAACAATAGAAAAGTAGTATTTGGAGGAAACCGTTAACAAATTTGAAATGGATGTAAAATCCTGGATCCCTTTTAATGATCAAACAGTATTTAGCATTGTTCTGGATTTAACATGGCAGTAGCGTGTAAATGTGGCATTAAATCAAAAGACAAGAATAAGTCGTTTTATGTCAATATAACATTTGTAATTTATATTGAAATATGCAAAATATCCAAGTTATTTTATGTATGCTTCCACTTACTACTGGTAATTATCTCTTCCATTGGTGGAAATGAGTTATATTTTCTTAAGCGCTGATCCAATTTGGAACCATTAAGTGAAAGTAGCCAATAGTAATGATCATAATCGTGGATCTATACAAAGCTAATTATTGAAAAGATTAGAGGAAGGACACCATTATAATCTGCAATGAAACTCAATTGAAGTATATATCATTTGTTATGTATAGCAGACCATACCAGTGATATTTATAAAATAAATCTTATTGTTGGTGCTAAGAAGTAGAGAGATACCACATTTTATATGTTTGATCTTGGTAGTCAATTGGGACAGATTACTTTACTTAAGATAACAATCTTGTCTGTTTAGACCAAGATATTGAAGATCATGATTTATTGGCTGAACGCTTGATTGTATAATGTTTGAAGGGCTTTCAAATAAGTATGATTAATTTTCGTTGTCAAGTTTGGCATATTCAAATCTTTAATGATGTACTTGTGTCCTATGAAATATGGTTAATCTTATAAACTATACTTTTAACTTTAAGTCTAAATTGCTTGGAAGTCGGCTTTAGGGTCTCATATTTGACTCAACAAGCACTCTTGCACAGGCCTACCGTTATGTTCAATGTACATTGTAATTTGAAATCTTCATTGTTGAATGCATCCGTGCATACTGTCTGTGAACAGACATCTTTTCATAGACTATCAATAAAGATACTGTGAATAAAATAGCGCAAAATAGTGGGTATTGCAATCTAATATAAAATATGTTTTGTGAAGATGAGAGCCAAGTATGACCATCTGCCCAAGCACAAGAGGAACTTGGCGATCACTGGTGGGGTGGCAGGCTCTATCCTTGTGTCACCCATACCGCCAGGGCTTGCTGTTGGTGAGTGTTTCAAATTGGTGTACCTGCTCTTTGTTAGTTTCCATAATTCTACGTTAGTCTTTTTGTATATGATTTTATCATTATTTCTAATTTGATGTCGCTATGAATGTAATAAAGATGGACAAAGACATGAGAAAAATTGAACACATTTGATTGCAATGAAATATTCAAGAACTGTCTTTCATTGTAGAAAAAAAAAAATTCTATTGATTCTGAAAGATGAGTAGTTTTACACATCATTTCAACAGTTATATATTCAGTTAAATGGTTAAGAAATGCTTTATTCATTGAGATGGTTATACTTGCAGGTATTGGTGTTCCTATATTGCTGGCATATGTCTATGGCGTTGTGCCAGTATCATTGTGTAGAAGTGGAGGCTGTGGTGTGACAACTACCAACTCCGGTGGTGTCAGATTCGAGTTTGATGATGAAAACGATGTCACTGTTGGTGTGTCTGGACCTTACTCTGGTGAGTGATAGAGAAAAGTTTCATCTCCCTTAGAGAAATCTGCATTCACTGCAATACACATGGCTGGTCTGTTTTGTCTGTTATCAGTTAGGAATTTAAGACGAATAAGCCTATTCAATATCTAAACAGTCCTTGCGTGAGTACATTTTTCAATTAAATTAGGAAATTTACCCTGACCATAAAAAATATTGTATAATGTGTATTTGAAATTTTTGTATGTGTCTGCTAAATGATGCATATGTGACAAGACAACTTTTACTTCATCATACTAGTATTAGCTTATTTGTGAACTAAACAGTGTAGATTTAAGTTTAGTAACACCAAGTTTTGAAAACTCTTGGTGTTCTAGCTGAAGAGCCTGCGGTAACTGCGGAGGCACGGGCCAGAGTGGCCAACCCCAGCATCGGCCCCAGCATCGGTGAAATGTCCATGGGCCAGATGTCAATGGGCCAAATATCAATGGGACTTGGTGGTCCCTTGTCGGCGTCAGGTGAGGTTTTAACCTACCTTGATATGTGGTTAGATTAGTCATACTACAAGTTTTACTGAAATAGCTACTATCATGAATCGACTTGTTTAAAGGCAGTTTTTTTTATTTGCTGCTGTTTGAATAACTACAGGCACCCACCTAGAGCGTGTAGGCCTACACGGAGCTTCGCGGATGCCTGATGCCGACTCCGACTCAGCAAGCAACCGAGCTATTGCTCCGGCCAGTCTTGAGGGCAGTGTATGTGGTTCCATGCTTGCTGGACACCCTGGCTACCATAACAGGTTTGTGGAGATTTCTTATCATTCTTCTAAGTATTCTTACAAATGTGAACAAAGTGGATGTTGTCCGCCCTACCTATGCTGTCCGAACCAGCAAACTCTAAGTCTAAAGCCCTAATGGCTTTCTCAGTACTGGTGGTAGTGTACGGAGTCCCTAATCCTACAAGTGGCCATAGTGAACAAAACAATCTTACAGGTGTGTGTAACATGGGATCTTAATACCTAGTCCAGTGCAACTTACTATTATAGACACCTACTTTATACTCTGCAGCTACCTGTGTAACTGTGCACTGGACACCCTAACAGAACTATTGGTTTTGTTACACAAGTGAGAAGTTTGAAGGTTCAGCTTTTTGTTGATTTCGAAAAGGAACTGGAAGAATTTGAAATTGATTATATATATTTTGAATTTGGAATTTAGAGTTATTTTGGGCGAAAAGATTCCTTTCCTCGAATGAATGCATGCTTTTGTACATAACATATTACGCCTGCCTACCTCGTGCTTCAGACTGGAGGTTCAGGTGGACGTGTCATCGGTTGACCGAGCAGCCTCGGCCACCACAGCGGCGCTGAGTGCTGGAGCGGCAGCCTCGAGCAGCAACAAGCGCGCCAGCATCAGCAGCGAGTCAGCCAATGTGAGCCTCGATGCCAAGTCGGCCACGGTGTCGTTTGGTGACGATACGGCGAGCACCAAGGCTCTGGCGGGCTCACTGTGCACGAGGTGAGTGGTGATGAACTGCTTGTGATTCTTCATTATGTGCAAACTTGTGAGAGGATTGATTTTTATAGTTGAGTCAGTGGTAAATTTTTTGAGCGCATGTATGTAACTCTTCAGAGAGATCCTACTTGTTCATTCCAATGTCAGAAAAAGTATTCTTCAATTTACACAACTTATAGTTTGCTATAGAGAGTTCCATGTCCTGCTGCAAATTTGTTTCCTAATCGTGACATTGTTGTGTTAATAATCCAAGTATTTGAAGCAGAATTTTACTATTGTGTTTTATATTCCCATTTGGATCATCTTCAAATTGACATACTGTGCAAGTCAGCAAGCTTGACTTGATTTGGCACCCTTTGTCATTTTGAAGATGATCACAGAAGTAATTTAAACCGATAGAAAGATCTTTTTTTCCAGAATCTGTGTTACAAATTGTTATGAAGCATTATTTTCATTTTGATAATGTTACACTTTTGAATAAGATGTCTTCGTTATGTTTGGAAGAAATCACCGAGAATTTGTATAGTAGCAAATGTTCTTGATGTTTAAGCCCTGACTACTGTGGTAATTTGTAAGTTGGATATGTGATTCTGTTGTTTCATTTACACTGCTCAGGTCATTTTGAAGTAAAACCTGCTGCATTTTTTTTTTAATTTATTTTATTTAATTTTTTATATAAGCTGACGTGTAAATTGGTTGATATTATTTTTGTATGCTTTTAGTTTCAGGATATCTACTTTGGAACCTTATATTTATGTCTACAATTGATTATGTAATTAATTTATTTTTTATCAAACAATATTTCTTTCAAACCAACACAAGCTATTGTAAATCTTATGAGTGATACATATGTATGATAAATTATATGCTAGTTGAAATGAAACTGAAACAAAAACAGCAAAACTGTCATTGTTTCTACATTTACTTTTTTAGAACAAAAATCAAACTAGTAACCAAGAAAGCCTTGACTGAAGTAGTGCTCATCCGTTAAAAAAACTTTCTTCTTTCTACAGAGATAAAGACAACAACTCTGCTATCGTGACGATAGACATTGGCACGGACACTCGTGATGTAGAGCACTCGCGCCCGATTGCGGGATCGCCGACCTCCAATAGATCAGTAACTTTCTATAATGACAATGCGGGTGCAGCAGGAACCAGGGACACCAGCTTGTGAGTAATGGCGGTGGTTGCTTCTTGTTTGTGTTGCTTAATTTCAGGTATTTTTATGTTTGGTCCATTGAATTTTCAAAATTCTATCTCTCGAGAGATTTTTATAGATTGCAAATCCTGTATTCAGGTGTAACATAATATGGCTGCTGTTTGACAGCGCAATAGCTCTCAGTCCTCAATTCAATCCAAATTAATGTTATGATTTACTTGTAAAAAGGAATGAAATAATTTAAACATTTACATCTACGAGTAGTTTGAAGCCTTCGATGATAATAACTGTTGAAATTGTGTTTTGTGAAAGATGTAAATGTCTGATGAAAGAAATAAGACGAAATGACTTTGCCAGCTGATCCTATTCTGTGCTACTCACAGTGGGCGACGTCGATTCCACGGCCGCCAGTCAGTGAGTATCGGCGACAGCATCCACGAGCATGCCACGGAGAACACGAGCAGCACCGTGAGTCTAACTGCGGCGGCGGCAGCGGGAGGCGGCGGCTGTGGAGGCAGCAGTGATGGTGAAGGCGGCGGCAGCGCAGCGGGCAGCGGCGGACTCACACCGGTGGAGTCAGAGACCACGGTGTTCAGGACAGGTATGGATGTTTCTCATGAAGAGGTGTTGATACCGGTATGTGTTCTGGCTGATTGAAACTGTTGCTTTCTTCTTTTTTCTCCTCCTCATTTTTATCTTGCCTTCTAAACTGTTTACAATGTTGCATTGAATTACATTCATGTGTACAGTTGAATATCAGTTGTCGATTTTATACTACATGTAAGTCAAACAGAAAATTACACAACAATGATTGACTCCCATTGTTGCAGGTAAGAGTGGGAGCAGCTCATCGGGATGTACAACATCGTCGAGTGGCCCGATGGTGGGACGCAATGACCCAGCGGGCCACCACGCAGGCACCAGTGAGTGCCAGCCGTTCCCCCCGCTAGAGGACACCCTGGGGCTGCCTCACATGGGAGACACGCACCGCTCAGCTTCTGAGCTTGGTAAGTACCGCTTCAAGGACTTTTTTGTACACGTTTATTGGATGTGTGAACCATTGTCTATACCTTGGAAGGTGAAGAAGTGAGAGCTATGTCTGTTACATGTATTTCTGATATAAGTACTTCATCTAGACATATCAATAAAGTAGTATTTTTGTAACTTAAAGCTTTTGTATATGCATATTGAGTTAGGTATTGCAAGAAATGAATACTCAATGAGAAGCTGTGGTCATCATTGGTTTAGCTTCTGTACAAAAATGGACCTTTACATTACAGATTCCATGCCAAGTCTGCGCAGTGATGCGGCTGTATGGCTGGACAAAAAGAAGCGTTCACTGTCAATGAACGACAGCTCCGTTGCAGCGTCGGTGGTGACCACAAAGACTGCTTCATCAAGCGGGCGAAACACCAGCCCTGTTGGTGGCCTCACCTTGCTCAGGGGGGCGGGGCCAGGAGTCTCTCATCTCTAGTTATTCGACATTGAATTTTACATTAAAAAAGTATATTCTAGCATGCGCCCGGTGTCTCATCTGTAATTTTTGACATTTCAATGTTCATCACTTGAGTATTAGTGTCTAAATTCTAGCATGCAGCATTTACAAAGCTAGTTATTGTCTTTCTATTTGGTGGCAAATACCATGAATATGCACTATGCTTTCTCGAAGGATATGTTGGCATACATGAATATTCAGAAATAAACTACCCTTTGGAATGCATTTTTCTTCTCTGCAATCAATATTATTGACAACAATTACTTGTGAAGTTGTTTGTTATATAACAAATTTTATATGTTTGGATTGTCTTCAAAAAAGATAGGAATGAATTATTATTGAATAGACTTGTTTAAATTCTGGTCCATCAATAAAAAAAATTCCTGATGGGAAAATTACTTGATAAGAAGTGCTTACAAAAAGAAAAAGAAAAATGAGACTATTATTATGATATTTAATCTTTATAATTATGTTCAATGGAACTACTTTAGGTGGATGGTTGTTCATGTATATAAAAGACAACTTATATTATCTGATATGTCTGATAAGGAAATCATTCATTTTAGAGATCACAGATGTTCATATAATTCCTTTGGTTTTAGTGGGAAAAATGATTATTAGGATGCAAAGCCTTTTTCAATATGTCAAATAATTATGAAATTATCCCTTTTTCATTAATATTTGAGCAGAAAAGGTTGTGTTATGATATGAATACTCGCTCTTTGAATATTTACTTATTTCTATATATAATTGTAAAGAATTCGGCATACATGTATTGAAACAATTTTAGTATGGACATTTTTAGATCATATGTAGTGTGAAATGTTAATAACATAATTGATAAAGATTAAGTGGTAAAGACTAAAGAGGTCACTTGGGTATGAAAAGTGAAGTGGTTTGATCTTTATAAACAATTTAAGTTTGTGATTTTTATGTTGTGAAAGTGTATTATATGAAAGAGTATTATTTGTATCTAGATGTGCGCAAACTTAACAAATGGTTTTCATTATTTTGTATGTTGTGATAATGAACATCGTATCTGTCTCTAAAATAATTTTAAAGCAAGGTTCTTGTTTATTGCAACTGGTTTAATGTTCAACATATATGTACATGCTTCGCATTTAGTTTATCCATATACCTATAATGTTTTTTTAATATTGACATTTTATATTAGGGCTATTTTGATACTCCATTAAAGCAACTTGAATTTTTGCTGATCTTGAATAGCTAGTATTTTATCTAGTATTTTATTCCAGTCTGGAATAATCCATCAGTAAAACCCAACCAATCATTTTACTCCAGGTTGCCAAAATATAACCTGATTTTCTAAGACAGGCAAATATTTTTATACAAGAATAGTGTTATTTTGTAACTGGAGAAGTGATTTCCATTCTTTTTCTTTTCAATTTTGATGTTATGCGTATTGTATAGGTGTGTAAGTATCGCTTCAATTGAAGTTATGCCTCAATCAAGTAGCGCAATGTAAGTTATTGTATTCATATCAATTTCATTACGCGATATCTGATTATCAGTATTTTAGTTGCTGATTGTGTATTTTATATTATTGTATTACACAAACCTTGGTGGTAAGTCAAATTTTTTTAATTATAAACTAAGGTCATCTTGTGAAGAAAACCTTTAGATTTTGATGGCTTACATTGAAGTAACTGTTCATTATATCATTGCAGGAAGTTAAATAGGAGTTTTTGTAAACACAAACCCTAGTGTAATGTGTAAAAGGGCGTTTTGAATAATCCTGGAATGCTTAAGACAATGATTTTATAACAGATGCATATTTGTAATTTTGTTTGGAAGATCAAATATCACAAAAGATGCATGTTCTAACAATCGTATGTGATAATAGCATAGTAGTATTACTGGTACATCTAATTATTTTGTGATAAACTTAGTGAGATAGTTTTCTAATTAAATATTGAAAGTGAATAAACGGTGGAATTATTTCCAAGTGTTTTGGAAAAGTAAAGTTGGATAGAAAAAGTAAAAATGTGATTTTGCTTTGTTATGTTGTCTGTCTATGGACATTTAACACTTTCAAACAAATTTCTTTTTTGTTGAAATGTTGTTTTTAGTTTTATTATTACTTGCTTTGTTTATATCCTGGTGCTTAATTAGTTTATGGAAAACAGAAAATGTTGATTGTAAAAATGGTATATCTTTGCACCATGCAGTTACAGTGTGATGTGTAGGTTATGTTTGATGTATTTTGGAAAAGAGGAAACATTTTGTAGTGGAAGTAGTAAAAGATAGGATCATACCTATGGGATATTATATAATGTTGATACTCCTACACAGTTGTCTTTTATAGTTAACTTTCGGTTGAAAAAAAAATTTCCACTGCATTTTGATAGTTTTATAAATGGAAATCTTCCACTAGAAAAGTTTATAATAGCTCCCATAATGGATTTGTTACATAGATTTTGTTGATAGAAGGAAGCCTTATCATTCATAAAAACAAACACATTTTTTTTTTACCATAATGTGAAAAAATTGTGCTCTTGTCTTGCTTTAAAAAATTTAAATATAATTTGTGATTTTTAGTTTTATTTTCAAAAGTTCTATATCATGTAAGTTAATGCATATCATATGTGTCTTTATGCATCATTGTTGTGATTTCTTATTTTCCACGGAAGTCGTATTTTTAGTTTGAAGAAGAAAAATATTTAACTATCATTTAGTTACATTTCATGGATGAAAAGAACAATATTCTTTTTATGTTGTGTGATATTTTAAACTCCATTTATTAAATATAAAACAAACAATTCAAATTAGAGTAGAAAATGTGATAAATAAAATTCCAAGCGTTGTATGCCGGTATGTGAAATAGTGACTTTGTTTATATAAATATTGAAATAAATGTAGTTAAGTTAAATCTACTACTGAAGTTTTGTTTTGTTAACAAGTGGATATTTTTCACAAGGCACACGTAGTACATTCTTGTACACATGTTATTCTAAAAGCAAAACATTAAATAAAAATTGTTCTTTAATTTATAAAATTTGGTATGTCCCTCCAGGTATACTTCCAAGAAGTGAAACACAATTGTTCACAGCTGGTATCTGCCGCTCCCACTGGCTCCTGTAATTCATCTGCACCTCAAACAGGCCATCCCATGTCACTGCATCGTGGGTTTCACGCCTTTCCCATTCACACAGCCTTCAAAGTCCGATGTTCATATATTTCCAATAAGTAATAAGCCCGAATAGATAAGGATGATGTCACTGTTGCTCTGAACATTTTAATAAGAATTTCTGCAGTCCCCACTTTATGCATGGCGACCATATGTAGATAATATTGATCACTTGTTGGGGTCGTACATGTGGAAATTTCAATCGGAACTGTGTGCAGTTGTGGTAAATCGAACACTGGTCAAAACTGCATTGAGTGATAGGCTTAAAACTTTGGTGTTCTTGTTTTTTAATAATTAAATCTAAATATTTTTATTGAGTATTTTATTAGACTAGTATAATATACAGTATCACATTAAAATACATTTTATTGGCAGTGGACATTTCACATTACTCTAAAGTTGTGATCATTTTCAAATCTTGAGTGTGCAAATGATATACCATTGTAGATCACTTTATTATCTGATATGGATATACCAGGGCATTCAAGAAAATTTAGTTTGATCAATTGAAAATTTTCCCCACTAGTTGGCTTCTTTCATCTACATGTATGTACCGAATAATAATTAGAATCAATTCTTTAAATCAGCAATGAATAATGGAAAGATAATACTCACTGGGTTGTTTAAAAACAAACACAGTTCAAACTCAATAATTATTTGATTCTACCAATCAACTTATAAATCGTAAATATACTGCCACAACAATGCTTGCCAAGATCTGCTGTGATGGTTACATTGATGTTATCAGAATATTGCAGATTAGAAATTCAACATTTAGAGACTGCATAATAAAATAACTTCCGACATATATACAGTGTATCTATTTACTTCCATAAACATTATTTTTAATTTGTGAGTATGTTATTTAGAGATAATGCTCCGTCAAAATAATATTTGTCAACAAACAATGTCTTTTCCATTAACTGTAGTGAAAAAAAGATTCCTATCGTTATTCACATATAATATTTATTACACTATTAAAAAATACCATGCTGCCTTCTTAACTATAACACACAGTTACGTGAAGTTACATAATCAAATGATTTTTGTCAGTCCAACTGTGGATTTCCAACGGCAGACTTGACTTTTAACATTTTGGAGATAGCTGACTTTTTACATGCAGTGAGTGGTTACATCTGACAGAAATTAATTAGTTTACATTTCTTGCGTACGTATGCTTTGATAGATTTATAGCAGTCCTTTTTTAGGGTGGTATTCAGATTGGTTGGTTTTCTATGACACCTGTTAAAATGATTAGAATTATTGGAGTGCACAACAAAATTCATACTATTTCTATTCATGCATACTTACTTGTTCAGCCAAAGAGTATTACTAAGTCTATTTCAACTGTGTACTATAACTAAGACAATGCAACAAGATGGAACAGACATTTTGTGAATGAGAAGCATTTTATATATGCTGTTTCAATGTTCGATTAATCTTAAGAGAAAGAATTATTGTTTTATTAACTAAATAACAAAATAAGCGCTATTGCACTAAATAAAACAAACTACCCAATGCAACAAATAGCTAATCCATTATTGCAACATTACATATCATTAGTTTACAACTACTTGCTGCACAGATATTAAAAAAACCCCATACATGGTAAATAAATTTTAACATAATAATGTACGATAGTTACATGTATACATTAGGTAGTATATACTAGAGATGGGACCTTCTGTGTGTTTTAGCTTTCAAACTTTCGAACACTTTACCAAACAAAAGTTTGGATGTTTGTTGAAAAAATAGGGAAGCAAATAGTGAACTTACAACGCTCAGTCAGCGATGAAAGTTGTACAGGAAATTGGAACGTTTTGCAATATTGCTATAATCCGTTTACACTAAAGGTCATGAGTCAGTGGTATTGACCATTCAAAACTAAGTCTGTCTAAGGGGCAAAACCCACAGAAACGGATGGCCGCCGTATGGCAATTATAAACCCACAGTGACGGATCATATAAGTTGACGTGCGGCTGCCGTACGGCAGCTGGAATTGACATACCTGATTATTATGAATCTTTGTATTATTATCATCATATATATTATATTATATACATAAATGAATGCCGTGTTTGAAATAACTCTAGACATCTTACAATGATATTGTGTGTTTGAATTTAAACTCAGATAACCATCAAGTTCTACGTTTATAGTTAAGTTTAATTTTGGCAGCGTTCACGTAGATCTACTTCTTTATATGGTGACATAGACAGACGTTTGCCGAGACGGTGTTTTCTGTTTTCAGATACTACTTTTTCTTGTTGTTATATATTAACTTAATAAACACATTACTAATAAAGGATTAATTACTGGTGCGCTAAGGATTTGCCGTAAGGCTATATTTGATGCCAATCCGTCAGTATGGGTTTTACCCGATAGAAAAGTTACTAAAGCAATTCATATGACGCCGTATGGCGCCATAAGACGCCGTACGGCTCGTTCGTGTCGATTGCCCCGCTAGGCGATCGAGAAATCTGCCGTATGGCAGCGGTCCGCTGCCGTACGGCAGAATTTCACTGTGGGTTTTACCTTATGTAAAATGCATTGGAGGAATTCGCAAAGTTGACGCACGGCTCCCGTACGGCTGCCGTACGTCGCTGTGGGTTTTGCCACTATTGCAACTGATTACGTAGAACCTCTGCATTAGAGGGTTCACTCATGAAACAAAGCATCAAAGGTAAGGGAAAATAAACAAAGGTTCAAACTTCGCCCCACCCCTAATAAATACATGCTATGTTCAAAATAAATTATTTGCTTATTTACAAGTCTCCTAAATTTTAAAGTTCATCTTAGTCACAATCCTTCATAATCTTAATATATAAATACTATACGCTAAAAATGTCCAACTACAGATCACAATACATCATAATCTATTCTCAAAACCTTCGCTTCCGTTTCCTGTTTACCCGTTGATAAAAAACGCACATGTGCCTGTTTTGACGTAAACAAGAAAAGTCTGGAAATTGTAGAGTATTTCTTGATAAAGGAAACCCAATGTCTGGCATACACAGGGGTTCCACGTGATTGTTTGGCAAGGTGCGGTATTTGCTGCACTAACGTCGGCTATGTTTAAGCCCAAGGAAACTTTCATTAGCAGCTCTGCTCTAAAAAATGTCCAGTATGTTATACAATGAAACATATACAACCAATTGCATTTATACGGGTACGTGACAATGTTTTCCCCTTGCAGGTGTGTAATCATGTGACGTATGATGCAGGGAGAATATATATTAAAAAAAATAATTTACCCTTCATTAAACAAAGGTTTTGGAAATCCAAGAGTTTCCTCTTTCATTATGATGTGCAAATTTAATTCTTAACTTTTAAGGTCTATCACAATTCAATTACATACACATATACCACCTACATGTACTGCCTTACAACACAACACTAAATCTGTTAATCTACCAGTATGCTGTCTCTTGCTATCAATGTAATCTTATTTGACAAAGGTGAATATGTATACATATATTCATCAATACCACTAATATAAATATTGTGAATTCCAATATTGCCACAAGATGACTTTTTGTTCAATTTTATCTTTCACAGTTTTAAAAGAGGTGAACTATAAAAATCAAGAAAGACACAACATGAACACTTCATCACTTTCATAAAATCCATCAATTACACCACACTACTGATCCATGAACAACTTTCTAAGACTCAATAAACCATCAAAGTTTTATGGAATATATGGATCTTTATCTAACCTAAACACATTGGTCCACCACAAAAACTCCTCTTTCCTCAAATCAACATCCTCATCACCACTGTCCTTTTCACTGTCCGTGTCACCTTGAAGACCATGAGTCACTACATGTAACTTATGTTTGTCAGTCAGGTCACCATCTCCCGATCCATCTCCACCCAATTGTGGGTCAACAGGGATTAAATGTTCGCCCTGTATATTAGGAGCATCCCTGTGCTCGTCTTTTTCTCCCAAAATGTGGAGTTCCTCCACATGGGCACTATCTCCAGATGCTCCACTGCTATCCTCAATCTCCTCCACTTCGTGTTCACTTAAACTACTCTCTCCATTTTTCTTTACCTGCTCCCCACCTAGGAAGAAAAAGATAGATGACATAAAATTTCCACTTGTTTTAGTGCAATAAAAAAAACGAAACTAAACCAATCTCATTTTGTCACATTAACTATATCATGGGTGATTTGATGCATTGGATTTTATTTATAGGTATATTTAATCCACTATCTGGATGAATTGATTTTAAATTCTACAGTAAGGTAAAACATTCTTTCAAATTACGTAGTCAATAGAAATATCTTTTACAATAAATATATAAAAATAGTACTAAAAAAGAAAACAATTAAAAGTCAAAGCTTCCTTGTATCATAAAATATCAGAAGATAATGGAAAATGCACATTTGAAATAAATTTTAACTAGTAATTTAAAAAAATGCAATTAGACATGTTTGTCCAAAAAAAGAAAAGTTAGCCTGTTAGCTTCATACAATACTATACCAAAGAAAAAACAACACACATTTAATATCAACATTTGGAAATCAGACAGAATTAAAAATAAAAGTATATAATGTTATCAGACTAAATCAAAATGTTAAAATATAGATTCATGCGCTTTTTTGTTATATTTCTCAGAAATGACCAAATTTCAATAAGCACACAAATCTAATAAAGCCAAATTTTCTATACACAATATATGCTTTATTCATATTTTTCCACTGAATGTCTCAACTATCAATTCTAAACAATACAGGTTTTGGCTTACAATGTGTCATTTTTTTATTATTCAGATATGATGCTAAAGCATTCATTGTAACAGGTGATAATCACACATAGTTGACCCTGAAACCATAATATAATAAACAGCATGATCTATCATGAAAGACAAAAGTAAGATTTGAAAGGCCCATAAATGTTAAAAGATGATAAATATTAAAACACCAAAATTGCAACTTGTAAAATTACAATACATGTACCGGTAACTTTTATTGTTCTTCAAATCTACACAGAAAAAGCAGATACAAAGAAATTGAAGGCAAAGAAAAAAGATTAAGCAGTTTGTTTTGTAGGATAAGATGCAAAAAAAGCAATCTCTACACAACAGATGAAGAGTTCAGAAAAAACACAACAGAGAAGAGGAAGAATTTACTTTTTAGAGGAGGGGCGGAAATAATCATTATCTAAGTTGTCCAAATCGTCACTGTCAGAACCAATTTCTGAAAAAGCGTAAAAGCACAAACAACAGTCAAGAAACTTCCATCAAAATTTTGTCCGGTCTGTAAAAATTATGAACTGTCTATTTTCAATGTTATCTAAATTTTACTCCATATGTATGAGCTGGTTCAAATACGAAAGAATTCTATCTTTACAATCAATAGTTCTTTTCATTAAGTATATGGCAAATGGATCCATAATTTGGTAATATTCTTTGCTCGTTCACCAATGATATGTTCAAGAATTAAAACTTATAATATTTTTGACGTTTATTCAAATTTTGATGTCATAGCATACGTGTCAAAAGGTTTTGATGTTGAAATTATATTTTCACAATAAAAATACTGAAAATACATATTGATATTCATTGAACTTTGAAATTTATTGGAACTTTCATCTTCCATCTTCCAGCAAGAAAAAAAAATGATGGCAAATGTCACTGTTATAAATATATATATTTTTTTTGTTTCCTTACAAGAATTTGTACTTGATGTAATTGAAATGCAGCTTCAATTCCCTTACCACTGAGCTCTGCCTGAGGTCGTGCCCTCACTGTGCACTCTCGAGAGCCTTTACAGCCTTTCAAGTGCTCCAATGTAGTACTTAGCTGCTGAAGTACTGCAAAACTCAAGTCATGTACTGCATTTCGAAGCTGCAAATTAACATAACGCCATTTTATAGTTACATGTTTAAATAACACAGTGTTATAATTAATTTTTCAGGTGCTGGCATGCACTGATATAGACCACACATACTATACATTTGTACATGTCTAGGTGTAAATTTCATTTCATTGGAAAAATAAATTGCTTACAATTAATACTGAACTATTTCAATAACATTATGCAAGTGTGTACCTGATATGGATCTCTAATGATGTCGTAGAAGCTGATGAATCCTGTGATGAACTCGCAATAGAGGAAATTATGTGTCTCATTAATTGTTCGCAGACACCAATATGTGTTATTGTTAGAGTTGGGACAAAAGCAGAAGGGACCCACTGCAATTAAAAATATATACATTAGAATTGGAATTTTGTAGGTAATTTACAATAAAATTTAATTAAAAATTAAATGAAAAAATAACCCTTCAATATTAGTTCAAAAGTTGCAAAGTAGCAAGTCCTGACGTATTAATGGTGGGTGAAAGGAGAAACTGGTAGGTCTCAAGAGATCTCATAATATATATATATATCTATATAAATCTACAGAATATCCTACATTGAGAATAATTCATATTTCATACATGATAAGACAATTCCTAATGTCAGATATAAGATTAAATGAACAAATGAAAGTGTTCAAATGTGATGTTTTTATGTTTTTATTTTTGGGGGATATATTCAGTGTCAGTGAGAAAAGCATATTTCTCCAAAATTAGATTTTGACGTCTATTGTTGTTTAATTTCAAATGAAATACACTTGGAAATGTGGACTTTTTCTCTTATTAATTGTTAATTCGAAATCCAAATAAACTGCAATAATATATTCATCCAGAATTATATTATACTGCTCTGTTAGAACCTTTGTTTTGACGAAATAGTGATTTTCCAAAAATGGTTCAATGTCACTAAAGCATCAAAAATGTTGTCTGCACAATGTGTTATGCATAGTTACAAGCAGCAACATATTTAACATTATCTATCATATAAAATGTTCATATAATTTTGTATCATATATGTATACGGTATAGACTTCACTAATTTATCAGAAGAAAAAAGATAGCAAGATATGTACAACAAACCAGAATTACGATCAGAAATGTCCTACAATCTAAATGTCATTTCACAACACAGAGTTAATAATTATGTGGTTAATTTTTCAAATTAAATTGAAATAATCTACAATCCATGATAGTACTATACAGAAAATTAAACCATGACCACATCATTTGCACCACGGGTACATGCATCGTAGAGGGTAGAAGCCAACTGCGACTAATGAGTGTCCATTCTTTTTTTTCCCCTTCATTGTTTAAATACTAGTATAGTACTACTTCATTGTTAACATACTGGTAAACAATGAAGGGAAAAAGAAAGAATGGCCACTAATTAGTCTCAGTTGGCTTCTACCCTCTACGATGCATGTGCCAGTGATTTGCACAAAGGAATATTCTATTGATTTACAACCCATTTCTCTCATGACCACCAAGAAATCAACTCTTGAAAGAAATAAACATTTCGCTAATATTAAAAAAATATATATAGTCATAAAACTATGGCAGAAAAAACTCACAAAAACATTATTGTCTTCCTAGTACAGTGTATACAATCTAACATAAGCACAATGCCTAGTCCTTATTAATATTATTTAAACCAACTGGCAAAAAGAACAGATTTAGTCAACATCATCCTACGACATTGTAGCATTCCTAAGTATCACTTGTTTTGAAAAATTAAAACTTGTACCCATTCTTATAAAATGCATATTCAGGCATGTAAATCTCATTCAAAGGCCCCATTTCTGCTGGAGCTTTGTACATAACTTTTTAACTAGTCAGAGGGTCAGGATCAAAGTTTTCGTAACCTCAGCCATGTGTCTTTACATACCAATATGTATTATCCTACATTAATTATTTCTTTTGCGACAGACTGATCATTAAAGTTTTTCTACCAGGTATGGTACCAGGTGTGCTTCCGTGGCCGAGTGGATAGGGAGTTGGACTCGTGACCAGAAGGTCGTGGATTCGATTCCCGGTCGGGTCTGATGGTGGGCGTTGAGCAAACCTACGTCTAACAGGTTGCACACTGCTCCTTGGTACCGACACGTTAAATAGGTACAGGTCAGGCGAGTGAGCTCTAATGTGAGTGATTAGCACGTCTGCGCTACGGTAGTGATGTGCTGTATGCTCCACGGGGAGTTGAGAAAGATATAATGTGACAAGGATGCCAATGACCTGGTGTAAATATGTAAAGTCGCTAGAGCACGATAACAGTGAATTGCGACTATAAACAACCACATTTACATTTACATTGAAACAATGTATTGAAACAATGCACATATAAGCAGTGATAAAAAGATTCCTGTCAACCAATGATGACGTATACCTTGCCAAATATAACATTATTCTTGAAAAAATCTATGCATTGAAGCCCCTTAAGTCAATATCCAGACAGCCATTTGATGTACTTCTAAGTTGTATGAAAATCAGTAAATATAATCAATCTATAACCATTCTACATATCATTTAGAATAGGTAATATTTGGACATTGCTTAGCCTTATTAAACTTCCCAAATCCCATCATAACGAGAACAGAATTTGCTCATTTAATTACCAAAGCAATTGAGCAGCTTGGTTTTTTTTTTATGGCAAATGTAAGTCAAGAAAATGGAGAAAAAATATGTCAGCAAAATGGCACTTGTCATGACACTTGTCATGTGCTCCATTCTGCATCCCAATCACAGACTAACCAACACACCTTGCCTTTTTAAACTCTTACGTGTCTCGAGTCCCTGTGTTACATCCAACTTACATGTCCACCTCGGCGCTACTTTCCAGTGGTCGTTGTCCATACGGGCGCACTCCAAGCCCTCCATGTTACATGCAGGGTCCTTGCGCCGGCTCCGTGCATAACCAGCAGGTAAGCCGGTCACTAAATACAGTCATACATCATTCACACATCGCCTAACCCCATTTGATAGCTCACATCTCTCTTATTGATTGCAATTATGAGTTAAAAGTAAAAACATAAGAAACAGCAAAAATGGATTTCAGCAAATAAAATGCACATGTACCGGGTACATTTTTTTGCAAAGTATCTTAAGTTCACATATTGGGGATTTTTCAAAGAAATAACAAATTATAGAATTGTTTTTCAAATGTTGCACTTAGTGTCTAAATTAGACTTGACGTAAATTGTATTTTTAGATTTACACCTACATATATAATATATAACTGTGAAACAATCAAATAAGGTTATGACAAACAACCGACACACAGCTATTTCCGATAAAATGATTTTGCTTCATTATTCTAGAAAATACTTATTTAATAAGTTAATAAAACTGTCTTGAAACTTTTCTTATTCTAAATGGTATTACAGAAATTCTCAAAAAATACTTTGATCAACAACTTTCTTAATTTTACAGTAATACACACGAGTTGAAAAAAGATTCCGTCTCTGTAAAAAGATTTATTTCCAGCTGTTCGTGAAAGAAGTTATTTGTAGACATTTTATAGCAAAATTAAATTCCATGTTGATAGAATTATATTTTCATAGGAATGAAGGTGAAATTGGAATTCAAATGGGAAAAAGTGACTGTCAAACAAATTATTATTGGAATAAAAAAGCAGCAGTGAGATCATAAGCCTCATTTCTTACACAGGAATGAACTACTTTTTTAACTGACGATATTTCCAACTGCAAACAAGGCATGTTCAATGTATCATGAAATTATTGTTGAAGTTTAATTCATGTAAAATGCAAGTTTATAAGTTAAAACTCATTACGAAAATCTTTTTGTAATTTGACTTCTCTACATATACATTAATTTCATTTCAAAGGTTAAAAATCTTTTGAACATGAGCTGCAATTGAGAACAAATGTCAAGTCAGATATCGAAACCAGTTAACTTAGTGTTCATCCATAAGTAAGAAAATTGCAATGGTGTGTTGATTAGTTTCAAACTAATGAAATAAAAAAGTTAAATTTAAAAGATTTCTACACACATAATTTTCAGAAACACAAATTTTAAACCCACTTAAAAACAAACACAAATATAAATTAGTGGTGGCAGGAAACACTTAGTTGTATTTCTCTCCCTCTACTGTATCAAATGGTCAAAGACTCTTACATACTGTGTGACATTCTTGACTGGTGCGGTTTTCAGAACAAATTCGTTCAACCAACATTGTTGAAAATGAAAACCATGCAATATGTAAAGACGTCCCAGTAATAGAAGCAAATAATTTATCCTTAGTAGCCCATATTTGAAGTAAATCACTAGTATTCTATTCTCAAAACAAAATGTTGAAAAATAACATCAAATCGAAATTTGAAGAAAAAAATCAATACAGTTTTAACACTACCGACCTTTAAATATCTAAATATTATAGGTTTTGTGTGGATACACTTAAGCCCTATAAGCGATGTTTTAAATAATTAACCCCAAATCAAGCTCAGTGGTCATAAAACTCAATCCAAAAACTGGACGTGCACTCGCCATGTAAATCAAATTTAAACATGGCACAATATATCAAAATATTGATACATGACATATACCTGACGATTTTCATATATCGTAAATATATTTGTATCTGACTAATTGCGTAAATAGGTCATCATAACAAATTTATATTTGTATTACACATGAGCAGTAAATTAAGAAAGGCCAATAAAAAGATCTTATTCGATTTGTAATACTATCTAAAAACAAAAATTCTCATAAAAGATTTCCAGAATAATTTCAAGCTACAGTAGGAGTATTTGTCATGAAGATCAAATAACACCTCAACCAGCCACAATTTATAAATGACCCATTTGTAGATTTCTGAAAATTGTGAAGACAAATAACATCCATCATTTACGCTATATCAATGGTCAAGATTGCTGTACCATCACAATACATTAGAACCTCCAATCAAGACCACCTCTCTATTGAGACCACCTCTATAATAAGACCACTTTTCAAATGCCTTTCTAGCTACCAAAATGAACCTCTGTATAAGACCACCTCTCTATTGAGACCACCTTTCACTGGTCCCAAAGGTGGCCCTAATAGAGAGGTTCTAATGTATTTATTTATATCTGTGTAATCTATATTTTGTATTCGTGGTGAAAAGGTATCGCATACCTCATAGACATTGATTCCAATAACAAGGAGAAAGAAAACTACAGTGTACATGACGATATACCCGCTGAGTACTCTGTGAAGAATCAAATTAAATTGACACAAAAACTAAGGTAGAAAGATTAAGTGAATAAATCCAACAGTTCAAAAGCTGATAAAAAGCCAAATCCAGCACCATGAATGTCAATTCAAAATACATTAATCTTTAATACATACATGTACATTGGCAATTTAGAAATTAAATTGATTCTTATTCATTATCAAGCATGCAAAACATTTGCACTTGAATGAATACAGAATGACCGAAATAGTTTAAAATGCCATCATGTATCCGGAGGTAAAGAATTTTAAAGATCATTCTGTTTTTATTCAACTGCATTATAAAGCAATGTTCTCTCAAAGTTGAATATACGAAGCACTTCTACCATTCCAATTATGAAAACAGACTTTAAAAGTTTAATAGGTGAAAGTTGAAGAAATCAAATATAACAAGTTACATAGCACATCACCAAACCAAAGTTAAAAGAAGCATTGTATTCATACACTTTGTTGAGGAAGTCAAAGTTCAAGATTCCATTTTGTCAAAATACTTTATAAGTAATATTTAGTTAAGAACCCATTTACCATAGTAACAAGTACGATTTACTTGTATTTTTCCACCATGGAGTTTAAATATTTACAATACACTTGTAAATTTAGAATTTTACACAATGGCTTCATTATTAGATAATTTCATAGCATGTAGGCCAAAAGCAGTTTTATACATCTACAGAGGTGTTAGATTTATAGAAGTCATTTTTATCATTTTTATTAATAGCCTAATGTTTTCTATTGAATCCAATATGCATATAATGCTTTTTTACTTGTCAAATAACAGTACTGTTTATATATCTGCACATAATTAAGTCAAGAAATTTTTTAACAGAACAAAGCCCCATTTCAAAATTTGGTGGCAAATGTAGCCAAATAAAGCAACCGTAATGGTCATGACCAATTACAAAAAGATCTTCAGACATTTTGCGATGAGGTCTGACTCTTAAAGATAATTTTTTCTTACATATACATTTTCCCCACAAAACCTAAGTTCTTAATTTTATATGCAAATATATGGAGTATCCTAGTAAAAACACAACAAAATGACTTACAATTCCAAAGTGGTGCTGTTTTCCAATGCTCGTTGTCATGAGTGAAACACTTCATTTTTGGTGAGTTGCAGTCCCTTGTTGGGTTAACAAAAGTTTCCACGCCATCTTCACTGGAACCCCTAATAGGTGTCTCTGTTTCTTCCGTGACTTTTCCTTCTCTGTTTCTACGTCTAATGTGTTAGATTAAACAGTTAGCTTTAAATGAATGAAACCACTATCTAAGCTGTAAAAAAATTTTCATCGCATTGAAATATATTTGGCATTCTATCATTCAGTGTAAAAATCACTGCCAATAACCCATTCTGATTGGTTGAGAGGCGTGCTAAATTATGCGATTGACTAGTTGCTAATGAGTCACTGCATGTTGCTAAGGTCTTACCGTGATTTACTAAATTAGACTACTTTGTTGCAGTGCACCTATTAACAAGCGACCTCGCTTGCTTTATAATGTAATTAAAGAAGTTTTCGTGTACCGGTATTTTAAATTTAGTCATGTATTTGATTCTGTAATCTTATTTTCTTCATGATAGAATGGTATTTAACCACTCGATTGTCGTGACAGTCGTAAAATTTATCATGCTGATGCTTGATTGACACTCACTTCATTCGTGTCAATCGCACTTCAGCATGCTAAATTTTACAATTGACACTCCAATCTCGTGGTCAAATCCTACAATTGATGTCCATGTGATTGTTGAGAACACTTTTGCAGTCAAATTATTTGCATCCAGAGAACACTTTTGCAGTCAAATTATTTGCATCCATTAATATCATTTGATGAAGTTAAAATATATGAGTAAAAAATAACCTTTCTTGTTTTTCAGCTCTTATTCTTTCACGTTCTTTTCTTTTTCTCTCTCTTCTCAACAATTTGTTCTTCTTTCGGTTCTTTTTCTTCCCACTAAAATTGTTAAGAAAAAAAGATCGAATATATGTCTATACTATATGTCCACATATATGTAGTGAAACTATGGATATCTACTTGCCTTTAATTTGTAATGCCAGTAACACCTCTGTTAAATAAATAAAAAATTGTCTTTTGAAAACCATACCCCAGAGTCACTTGAGAATGGTGTTTCAGATTGAGTAATATAGAGGTTAAATTTGATCCTAACATGAACAATTCCTCTTACTAATCACAACATAAGCCATACAAACATCCCTAAAAGAATCACAAGCAAAACATTTAAAACTATATGGAGAGAAAAAAGAAACACACCCATTATGATGAGAACTATAATATTCACAAAACATCTCATGACAAGTACAGTGTATAGCAAGGTGTGTGAGGTAATGGAAAAAAAAAGAAATAAGGACAAAGCAAATAATAAACACATTTACAACTTCTACAAGTGTAACATGTCCATCAATATCTTGTAATTGTACAGTGTATATATAGATTTTCCACTATGAAAAACAAACAAAAACAAAAACAAAACTTCATCTTGCACTTTACTACACTGCTTGATATCTGTATAGTATTATCCACAGGATTAATACTATGAAGTGGAAGAAATGCGAACAGAACATTGTAGACAACATAATTACAACATGAAGACATGAAAAACCCACCCTCTCCTCTGATGCGGTTTATGGATCTGGTTGAACGAGCGGATCCAATCCTTGGTCCAGCTGCTCATATATATAATGAACTGTCAGATTTACTTTGTTGCTAGTACATGTATGTGATGAGATAGTGATTGCTGGCAACAAAGCAAAAGAAGACCCAGAAAATCTTGATGGGGTACCACCATAGAAGATTTAAATGCGCGAGGCTTGAAGAGATCGAGGTGGCAAATGACAGAGTTTCGTGGCGTAAAAATTGCAAACAGCCATAAGCCAGTCCAACAAGGACTTTAAATGCTTAGTGATTATGATGATGATGATGATGACTTGCAATCATTAACAGGCTAAATTGTAAGTCAGTTCAAATACATTGACCACAGTGTATCAGTATTTTGGATAGAGGACTTGAAACAATGGTAATATTGACACTTTCAAAAACGTTTCCCCTTCTATTACAATAGATATTTTCTTGGATGTAGTATTACATGTAGGTCTTTCTCAATGCTTGAAATCATAATACCAGTAACTTTTTTTTCTCTTTTTTTTAACACCAGTAACTTACCTATCGATGTCGTCACTTTCATCAAGGTTTTCAAGGTCGCCATCTTCCTCGTCGTGTGCTGTGTAGATGTCACAAGGGCACCATTCTTTGCCCTCCTCGTCCACTGTGACTCGACCCAGATATTCAGCCAATTGGCTGTTCTCATCTTCTACTTTCTCTTCTTCAGTCTTGTCTTCATTCATGCTAAATAATAACCACATCACATAATAAAATATGTAATATTCTACTATTTCTATGGAATAATTTGTAATTTTCAGAAGTTTTCAACGATGAATTTATTGATAGCATTTGTTCTTAATTTACCACCATTGCTTCCCTCTGGATGAAGCATTAACATTCCAGCTAAACTGCATTACTAATGTAGAACTCACGGAGTTGGAAAGACATAGCCAGTGTCAATATAACCATCTTCACGGTCTTCACCATCTTCAACCTCTGGCAGGAGCTCAGGATCATCTACAGGAGGCCTGACCTCCACAGGAGTCTCCTACATAAGAGCAATAATTTTCTTTGAACACAGATAATATAATCAATGAATTCTTTCTACCAATGGATGTGAAATTCTAAGAGACGTACACTGTAATACCTTAGATCTTTCATTGCTTATTATAATATCTGCCTATTTTATGAGAAATCTTTTCCAAGCCGAAATTATTGCTATAATCATGTAAAAGGATGATCTTATGGAGTGAAGTATTTTAAAATAAAATCATTCTAGTTTTAGAAATAATAACCACAATCTATTGGAATATTTAAATGTTAAACTTGGTTATCTGGATCTTGCACAAATGACATTATAATTGCACACTTACTAGTGTATCGTCTGTGTCATAGACATCTGGTGATGAAGGTTCTTGATACTCAGGTAAATTGTCTTTCTTTGGACCTAGAAAGTTCAATTTCGATAATTCTAAAACCAAATTGACATAAATTAGACAGTACATGTAAATTTAAAACAAAATGTAGATTGAAAGCATACGAGAACTTACCGTCAAACAGGTCTTCAGTAAACAGAGGATCTGGAGCAGGCTCATCATATCCTAGAAGAGGCTCATCTTCGTCTTCGTCATCCCAGGGTTCGGGAGTTGTCGGCTTCTGTTTCTTCAGATGGCGACGTACATCCTGAAGGTTTGGTATCAATGGTGTGAATATGAAAACCCTTATTGTCCACAGAAGTCTTGACTACTCGTGTAAAATCATGGATAGCCATTCCACGGAGTCACCCTTTGAATGAGGAATAATTACAGCCTGCCCATATAGATCTAGGATTTCATTGATTGATTTCCTGTACCTTGAGAGCGTCAAGCCGTTGCTTGTACTCCTGTATCATCTGATCGACCTGCTCCTTCTGTGTCTTCCACGCGTCCACATCACTGTACACGTCACGCTCACAAACAACAGTGTTATTCGGCAAAACATGGCATGCCACAGAAGGTGCTACAACATAATAAATTTGGATGCCATCAAATGATCCACTTCAAGTAACAATCATGTGGTAAAGAAAGCATACTTGTTTCCATTCAATACGAAATTCAACTTTGATGAGCTCCTGATGAAGAACCGTGTCCTTCTTTGACTCTCACCCTCCAAGTCAATTAATAAAACAATGACTTCACTAACCATTAACGTCTCTGGGTAGAGGATGACCCGTCATAGGCGGTTGGCCCACTGTTTCATTAGCTGGCCATGAATCTAAAAGCAAATTCATTTGTTATTTGCAAGAGCTACAGTAGACTTCTAAGATCACAAATAACTTAGGTACCTTTTATAATATTTTTATACATGACATCACTGTCGGTGGTCAGAATTTTAGCGTTCATGGGATTAATCCTATTCAAATGGTTTTAGCATAATAGACTACTAATTATTAACAAGGTATTAATCAATTCTAAAATGAAAAAGGTTATTTTATCTTATTTTTTAAAATTACTCACATATACCCGGTATATGGACAGGTCATATTATATATGGGCTGGTCATGTGCACTAGAGTAGTGGTTGGATAAACAGGTATGACGAGATTGTGATTGCTGGCAACAAAATGAAAGGGAGACCCAGAAAAACATGACATGGTACCATCAAAGAAGACTTAGAGGCATGGGGATTGAAGATCGAAATGGCGAATGACAGAGATTTATTGAGAGAAATTATGCCAACAGTCATAAGCCAGTCCAACACCCTGTAAGGGTACAATAAGGACTGAAAATGAAGATGATTTAAAGAAGTAGTATATAACAAACACCAACCTAGACCACTAAGGTCTCTTCTTACTCTGCGTATAGGGTCCATTTTGTGCTTCAAGAACTTTGCTTTCAATCGCTTGGCTAGAAAACAAGTAAAAAATTATCGAACACTTGTAAAATCATCAGATAAATCAGCATTTAAATAGCAAAATAGCCATTTTATTTTTGCATGTAAAATTACATCTGCCAGATCTGTTTAATTTACTATGAATCTTAGAGCTTAACTATTCATGGAATGAAAATGATAGAAATAATGGATTATAAAATGGACTATTATAACCTACGCTTATTGACATTATGTTTCAAGAACTGGCGTTGTCTCTGTTTCTCCTCTCTGTTCATAGATGGCCCAGCAAGCATCACGTCTGATGGTTGCCATGGACACAAACACATGTCCTCATTAATCTGTTGAGTAGTACAAAAGTTGTAATTAGTTACACATATATTTGTTACTACTCTCATATGAAGCCTTGCTAGCCGGGCTTCACCAACAGCGTTATACAGAGCATTTATCAAAAAATGTCATGGACGTGATGACAGAAACGTCTTTGTTGAATTTAAAAAACAAACAAGTTGTGAATAAACATAAGCATAAACAGTGAAACAAAATTCATATCCATTGATGTATATTCTCATTGAATGGAGGTACTGAAATATTACAAAATCTAAAGAGTTTAAATAGTAAACTGCATATATGCTGGTAGATTTAATCTATTACAAAATCTAGTTTTGGTAGACACTGCATCATATTAAATATTTCCAGTAAAATGACAGTGATGAAGATAACATGAAGGATGGTGAAACATAAAATAAGGAAATATTCAGTTACTATGATTCTGAGTCCCCCAGAACGAGATATTGAAAAACATACATGAAAAACTGATCAAAACTATATGAATATTCATTAAATCGTTTTCGCTTTATATTTGATAGCTAGGATATGGTCGATAAGCTAAGATAAGTTAAATCTTGAATTGGTCTCAATTTACATGTAAATGTTAGCAAATTTAACTTGTGAACAACAAAATCAAACAGATAAAATTTCATTTCGAAATGGCTGACCAGATATGCATTTGTCATTTGTCGTCTGTTTCGTCTTCCTTTTCGGCGTGGCAACACTGGCTGATCTCCCAGCATGCCGCTAGTCAACATGGATGCTGCATTGGATTTCTCGCGTTTACGACATTTGAACATACGCACACGTCCGTTTTCTGATCTACATTCCCATTCCTGGAACAGAGCATACGCTTCATAAGACAACTCAAATTTATACTTGGAATTCAAACTAAGTCTGTTTACTTGCTATTTCATACTCGTCAATCTTACCTTGATCCTGCATAACTCCACAAGAATTATAAACCTTGCAGCTACTAGTAGCCAATCTTCACAATTAAAAGGTGTTTAAATGTTATATTTACATACTAGTATTTTAAAATGGTATTTTACCTGTGTTGGGGAGCAAGGAGGCTTGTACTCTGCTTTCTGACACTCTTCAATGAGCCGTTGCTCCTTTGTGGCGACCACATTAAGCTGGTGCGTTTTTGCTTCTAAACGCTCACGGTTGAGTATCTTCTTAGTTGTGATTTTTCTGAAATTCATTTGATGTTGGCTTTCTCGTTTTACTATTAGGTATATACCAACTAAAAGTACTACTTTTGCTTCAGTATTTCATTAAACATCGAATAAACAGTAAACAATAAGAAATCCATTGTCCAGTCATCTACTAATATTGACACCAATTACCAAACTATGTATATCAAATCTAATTCAGGCTAAGAAAATAAATTAAATCTTTAAAAGGTTTTAACCAGTAAAATAATTTTTGAAATACATAAATGAAATGTTAAGTACCCTCTC
The DNA here is from genome assembly GCA_019095985.1 of Streblospio benedicti. Classification (NCBI taxonomy): domain Eukaryota; kingdom Metazoa; phylum Annelida; class Polychaeta; order Spionida; family Spionidae; genus Streblospio; species Streblospio benedicti. The sequence goes on along the minus strand of CM032666.1, from coordinate 30,451,980 downwards.
TCGACAAGGAAGCTATCTCTCCAGGCCTTCCTCCTCTTGAAGACTCCCTGTTTACCATCCATGCCTTCAAACAGCTTGAGAAGGGACCGACCATCCATATGCTCTGGCACTGGCACTCCTGCTATATCCAAGAACGTAGGCGCCAGATCAATGTTTAGCGCAATGTTGGGTACTCTGAAAACGCATAAATTTAGCAACAGATAAAAACAATGCTAATCTGATACATTTTCTACTATTCTTCCATACGTGTAATTTATATCGAGAGCATATTAAAAACTAGCTGTTGACATATTTTGAATGCTCTGACGAAATCCAGAAGTGTTGATAAAGAATAAAATAGAAAAATATTAATTGCATCTGGAGAATAAATTTTGTCAGCAATGACATTCAATATGCTGTACATAGCATGTCAAGCATATGATGGGAATTTCTAAGTGTTTGCTCACAAATTACCGGTATGTACTTAAAAAGTATACACATGAATTTGATCAAAACAACATAATACAAAACAACTCACTTGACACCATTGGGCACCTTGGGTCCTCTCATGTAGAACGGCACGCGGATGTCAAACTCGTAGGGCATGGCCTTGCCCTTGATGAGACCATACTGACCCAGATGATAGCCGTGGTCCGAGCTATAGATGATATACGTGTTGTCCAGCTCACCCAGGTCTTTCAGCTCATTATACACCTGAATGAGTCAAATTGGTATTACTAATTTCATGTATCCTCTACATAGCATATGGTCTCATGTTGTATTCTATTGTTCTGTCTAGACAGAACAATAGAATACAACATGAGTCAAATTGGGTTCATTTTGTCTACTTTGCGATGATCAAATACACGTACGGTACAATCTAACATTCAGTGTGCTGGTAAAAATGGAGGGACCTGGTTTGGTTGAAATAATGAAATGTTTTTACTTTCAATCCTCAATCAAACTTCCACCAGTGAACATTTACTTCTGTGGAAGCTCTAAAAGCGACATGTTAATGAACGTCAGCTGTAAGTGTAATGACATAATTAGCAACACAGTGACTAAGTGGAAACTTTACTTGTATTGGTATTATTATACAGACAAGTTCAATGTAGCTTTCACTAAACATAATCTTGTTCACTATTTTTATATTTTGCAGTATATTAACATGACATCAACCTCATGGTGCTATCATAAAGAATGCCCTGTTCAAGTATCTGTTTCAGGTAATCAAAGTGATACTCCACAAAAAAGGAGTGAATTCGTCTGGCAAACATACTTTCTCAACTGCGTCATCGACACTCTGGAGTGTTTGTAGTCGCTTGCTGTGCAGCAGATCTGTGAACTCTTTGTGGATCGGCTCCATCTTCCCCGTGTGCTGCAGGATCCACTGCTTGTCTGGATTCGGAGCGAAGTTGTAGCTAGGGGTTCTACATTAGAAAATGGACATCAACTAATATCCAAAATGAATAAACAACATTATCAAGAGAGCAGAACTACAAATGTACTACCGGTAATAACTTGGGTTCTGTTTAAGGTAACCTTCACATTAAAAAGAAAAAAACGATTTGGAAGAAGTTATAATGTGAGTTTGTATAAGAAAAGAACATACATTGGTAAACAAGTACACAATGGTGATATTATCTACATATAGAGATTATTGATAGAAAATGTAGCAAAATTTTAAGTTGGTAAGTGCTTACTTGTGCGTAGTAACATTCATGAACATATTCTGGTACTGTGGTGCAGAATCTTCTGGACCATGAGGTGCAGGCATGCTCAGTACCATGGCAACTGGTCTGGAAATTGTATTTTTCATTTTATACAAGTATACCTTATAGTATACCTGTAGTATCAATACCATCTTGAACTCATGTGATATGAAGTCACAAATGTATTATAGAAAAGAACTGCAGTGTAACAGAGACTGTTTAGGAATACTGCAGTACACGTAAAATAAAGTGCAGTCTCATGTGATTAGCACTAGAACTCTAGGACTATAGAAATGTCATCTGGACTATCAAAATGAATTTGTTTCCATCATGAAACTGCAGATTTATACCTGTTAGGGAAGTACTGTTTGGACTGTTTCAGGAATGTGACACTGTCATTGGCAATGAGATCGGTCAGGTAGTCTTTGTGGTAGTCATCATAGTGCTTCACCTGCAAAAATATGATAGGAATAATTAAACTACCTAAGCTTTTGTTCAAAAGGTGAATCAAACTTTTCACTTCAAGTGTTCATGTCGATATAGCTGATAGGAATTGTTCAAGTAATATGAGCTACTACCAATTCCTAAGACTACTTTAAATCATTCACACAGAATCTACATTTTGTTCCATATTAATTCCTCGTGACCTCTGTCGTTTAAAAAGACGTCGCTTTTAGAGGTTCTACATATGTAAATATTAACTGGTGGAAGTTTGCTTGAGAATTGACAACTTTTTAGCTTGCTTTATATCCACATCTATACATTTTGTCATTTGTAGTGTGATATATTTGGTCAGTACTCAATAAGCATTAAACCGATTTTAAGTGAACTGAAAAAATCTGTTGTCCATTGCATTGAACAAATCGTACCTTCTTGCCATTAAAGTTGATGCTGTAGTTATAAAAGCGAGTGTTGCGTATGAGTCCGACCCACTCTGTCCAGCCAGGAGGAATATACGTGCCTTGGTACTCGTTTAAGTATTTTCCAAAATACCCTATAACAGTAAGACAACAAAAGATTACAACATTGTACCCATGGCACCTTCCCACCCACTACTATACAGTTGCAACAACATACATTGACTTTGCCTTTCAACATGCAACCAAAATCTAACACCCTAGATACGAAAAACTTGAATGAAAAATCCACTGGCGCACCTGTCCTGTATCCCGCATTAGATAGGTACGTGCTGAAGGCGCGCGTCTCGTACATGGTCTGCCACTGCACACTCGAGCAGTTGTCGTTGTTGGTGTAGACATTGTGGTTGTGCACATACATCCCAGTGAGCATGGACGAGCGACTCGGGCAACACATTGGGGTCGACACGAACGCATTGTGGAAGTGAGCACCGCCCTCACCGAGGATACGCGTTGTCTTGGGCATAAAGTTCATGGAACCTGAAGTTTGTAACGTAAAAAGTCTACTACTTAGTTTCATAGTTTTCACATATTCTATATTTCAAAACAGAAAAAAATGCAACTTGAGTTATTTATTATGTGTTTATATGAGCAGTAACTTCCACTGAGTACTCATATGGGCGTTTTGAATGTGTTTCAAATGGATATTATGTGGATGATGGTTTCACATGGCATAGGAAGTGAACAACTGCGCTCCATACAAAATACGCATCATACACATATATTTTTGGCATAAAGCTGACGGTCATGGAGACATAATGCAAACAACCTCCTCAAGTAGATATACTGATCCTTTATTGATACACTGAATCCTAATAACATTGGGAATATTTTTGTAATAATTACAAAGCTACCAAAAATAGCATTTGTTTTGTGATGACTCACAGTCTCAATTAACACAACGAGATTCTATTTTTGCAGCTATTTATAGAGCTGTGTAAATTTGTATTGTGTGGAATTCCTTAAAATTCCACAAGGCAATGCGTAATATCCATCAGATGTTCAAGAACACTTATCAAATAAGCTGTTCTGTCATCAAATATTTGATTACAACGAATCCTGGTTGCAAAGGAACTTCCACTTACTGCAGCATATTGTGTATAGTTCCTAATCTTTACATTGTGTAACATATTTTTTTTAAACATTTCAAAATATGAAACCAAACCTATGCTTGTGCATTGATGATATTATAGCTACATGTGGGGTGGGGGTGGGAATAAAAGAAATCCAATTCATCATCTTGGGGTAGCGCACGCATCTATAATTTCTTGGGTCGTTTCTCCTCTGGGCACCAAACATGATTTAGTTCAAATATCTAGAAATGCCATTGTAAATAACAATCACTAATGCACCAAAACTGACCAGCTTTCAGCCTAAAACATACACAGGAGTTGATATGATTGTCAAAAGCATTTTCTAGTTCAAAGCAACTGACCTAACTCTGAGTCCTGGTCATCTGTAATGATAAACACAATGTTGGGTTTGTCACTGCGATGTTTCTTGTTTCGTCCTGTTCTTCTATTGGCCCAACTGCCATCATCTCTCTACAAGCACATCATAAAATTCAAAGATTTTATGTAAATTCTTAGTACTTTACATTGAACCAGATGCAACTTCTTCAATAGATTTTGTCTTCTTTTGAAAGTGGCTTTGAAAAGATTTTTAATTACATGTATTAGCCACTTTCAAAAGACATGTTTAATAACTCACATCCATAAATGCCGTTGTCTTTGCTGTGAAATTCAACTCAGCACTATATTACACTTGTATAAAATAGGGTATAAAATTTCGTCTGATATGGATTATTAAATATTCAGACGAATACTTGAAAATAACAGCTTATTAAAATTAAGTAAGAGTCCTCTCACTAACTAAGATCAAATTCCATATTCATTTTTAATTTTTTCTTGTAAAAATTTCTATAACCTTTCTTGACTTTCTCCAAAATGTAACATTACCAAGGTAGAATTTTAAAAAGTGGGGAAATACAAATGCATGTCACTCACGTGTCCCACTGATGTATTATTAATTTTAACATGGACTCCTTATTTTTCATGAGTTTATTAAATTTTTCTATATAGTGAATCAACTTAAAAGAAACATTTTATGTTCTAGATAGAATTACATTCGAAAATCAAGGGATACATCTTGACTTATTTACAAATATTGACAAAATTACAATATAATTGAGACAAAAAATATCAACTCAAAAAATTCAGCACATAAAAAATGCACCTTAGAGTGCTGCTGGCAAAACTGCAGTGTATAAAAATGCCAGAGTTAATTAAAAAGCGTCCCATTGTGAGCGACTGCTGATTAATTTCAAATGCACAAGATTCATTTCATTTATTTTGCTAACTTGAAGTTGGCTAATCAGCTGAGAATATCTCAATCACGTTTGTCTTTGAAATGCTATCAGCTAATTGACATTTTCAATCTTCTGTAACATTGTGTACACCACAAGATATCCTTTGGGGATTGGGCTCATGTAAAACAAGGTGCTATTTAGTAAACCACATGAACCGGGTGTAAACACATCGTGGGTGAGGATTATACAAACCCTGGAAAAAACTGACCGATTCTAAGATAAGAACATGCACTGGGAATGCTGAAAACCTAGTTCTTGAAACTTGTCTAAGATGACTGCAATGAAGGAACTAGAAAGGGTTTGTCACATTAATCATGTGAAGA
>CM032666.1:30363308-30446581 GCA_019095985.1 Streblospio benedicti | reverse complement strand
TAATATCAAAGTTGTGAAAGACAAACTTATACAAACACCACAAGGTGTTGACAAATCAGGAGATTACGTGATATCTGCATGAATCACTTTACATCGAGAACCGCAGGTAACTACTGCGAAACACTGATAATATGCACCCGAAACGTGAAGGACTAATGTGACTTGAATTGTTAAAGGTCAGGCTCATCTGTCAACAATCCCAGTTTTAATTAGTAAGATATTTCTGCCTAATCTATCAACTCAATAATAGGCACGAATAAAGGTTAAAAATATACTGTCTATCCCGAACAGTTGATGTTTTGTAGTCATACGGAAACTAATATGATGAAACGCAAACTTTATAGAGACACGTCTACCGTTTTTTTTACATCTATGTCTCATGAATGCATAGCTGTAATCAATGCATGATCTTTATATAACATGACAATCGATCAAGATAACCTGAATGTATGTAAAGATCAGTCCAGTCAATGTAACACCAAAGCAAATAGAAGCTAATTCAATTTGTACGATTCTCCTCAAATCTCCTCAAATCTAGATATCTGCTGAATAAATGTGATTAAGTAGACTTGAATTATTGGACACCAAACAGAGTATAAGTTCAGGGAAGAGATAAGATGAGGTTCATCCCAGGTTTAATGGCAGTTGTCAAGATAGTGCACTTATGCATAGCATATAATATTTCCACAAGATAATTTGAGTGCATTTTCTCATAGCTGACACTGTAAAGCCTAGATGATTCTCTAAATCCTATAATTTTCGATCATTTTTTGTTACAGATATGCATTTCACATGTCATTATGACTATCAACCAAGCTGGAACCTCAATTACTCCAAATACAAACAATGACTCTCTTTCAGCACTTTCTTTTTAAATTTTTATGGACTACTGTCAGAGCTGAAAACTTGCATCCAGGAGGGTAAATACTGTGCATGAACTTTTGTGCTATATGTATTTTTGTATGCCAAATGCTGCCTTTCCTCTGTTGCGCAAAATACGTTGCAAGTACAAATCATTATTTGGTTAACAGCCTTGGTATCTTAATAATGCCATACGCTGAAAAGCAAGACTGTGAAATGTATCCTAAGATGCACTTAATGATTAATAGAGAAAGTCATTTCAGACAGTGTAAATTGGGAACTTATTACATGCTTTTCCATGTTATGCAAAGGTTCATCACATTTAAACCTGATTTTACAGCTGGTCTTGTAGACTACAATAACAGTTCATCCCTTTCAAACCACTTTATAGCACCTTAGAACAGTGTCTTGAAAAAAAAGACTAAACTAAAGGATCATCCCAAAATGAGGTTATCATAAAAAGGTCACAAAGACAATACAATATGTTCAATAAGCTCCTTGGTAGAGAAAATAAATCAAATATTATGCACACCTTCACCAACCTTTCACAACATTGAAGATAGCGTTCTTGTTCTTGTCTAGTTAGTCTTAGCCACAAAGTCTTGCGTAATAATTGGGTCTGGCAGGTTATTATCAACAATTGATTCAACAATTTCTATTTAAAAAAATGCAGATATTGACATTTAAATTTACTATGAAGGAAAAAGAAAAGGCATTCCTCCAAATAATAACGTATGACACATCAATCTTTACAATGATTAAATAGATAGCAATTTTCGGACTGGACGATACGATTTAACTATTTTAATTTTGCATGCTTTATGGCATTGCTATTTCAAAGCTCATGTCCAGCAGATAAAAGAGAAAACCAGACGCACTCAGAATGTACATAATGTAGGATAGGGAAATTATTCCAGAACATTGCATAGAAAAGTGATGTTTTGACATATTAATGTGAGAGACTAAGGGACTATGTTATCGCGATTCTTCACAGTCAATAAATATAACGTGAATGAAATCTCTATGGAAAATAAAACGTCAACTTAAAAAAATAATAATTTTGACTTCAAAGGTCTTATTGCTATTGGAAATCAAAATATAAAAATCAATATATACAACTATATATATGTATTGACAATAGCTATGATATGTTCCACATTATACAACTATATTGACAATAGCTACATGTATGATACTTTCCAATAAGTTTAGTGCGTTTAAATTTTGCTTTTTTGTTTGAAAAAAGCATTTCCCACAGTAGATAGATTCAGGTGTTTCTTAGTAGCAGGATGCATTAAAATCTTTAGCAATGGTTACTTAGCAGCCAAACTAACCTGTTTCACTCCTGTAATACTGATGACTATTCACACTTTAAAAAAAAAAATTCTGACCCTTCTCAGCATTATTACAGTAATTTAAGTCACCACAACTGATAAGTTCAATTGTTTTATATTGCACGTTAATCTTATTTATACATTTCCAGGTCTAAGTTTCCAAATTCCCATCTAAGTATGTGTATTCAAGAAAATTTGTTTCTCCGTCCTATGTTTCTGTCTGTGGGTTTTATTGCTTTGTACACTTTTTGTCCACACTACATCAACATTCCCACCACAAAAAGCGTTACTATGTTCCTATGTTCCGGAAGATCCACTTCCTTCTTGTATTAGGTTCAATGAACATGTGTTTTGGAATGCTACATCTTATATCTACCTCCCAATATTCCATACAGGTAAAGAATAATGATTTATTTTCTCAAAATTCTACAGTCAATCAAGCTACATATGTAACTAAGGGTCCAGTGTAGTAAACCAGTCGGGATTTTATTGCTGTTAGGGGTAGCAGAGTAAACTATCAGTATGGCATTTGTAAAGTACATATTTTGAAAGGATATCTAATTTTTCCATCATGCAAACCCATTTTGGTTTGAATATTTTTCAAGAAAAGGTGCACTTATTTTTGTTAGGAGTCATTTTTGTCTAATTTCTGCTTTCCATGGTAACACAAAAAGTTGCAATATGCGCGTGGAGGATGACATTATTGATAAGCATGCCAGATGAATCTTTCCTCTCACTATGGTACCAGAAACAGAACCAGAGTAGCACAAACAGGCAAACAAATATGCAAACATGGAGTGTATTTGTAAAGCAGGACCTTTTTGGGGAGTTCACCTGGATATTGTCTAATCAAACAGCCTCTCCACTCACAGGCATATTGAGTTGGAAAATCTGCAGCCCACGGTCTTATATCCTTGAACGAGTTCATCGTGTTGGAATACATATATATACATTATTTATTAGTTCATCTTTACACAACACACACATAATATTTACTGTTGACAGTTTTGGCAACTCCTGTCACCATTTTCAAAACGTCTATGCGCATGTCACGGTCACTCAGCACGACTTCCGATGCCGAAAATCGGGTCGTACACGTGAGAGAGTTGAAAGGCACCCTCGTCTCGGTTCATGACCTGCTTCTGTCCTCGTATCTTTATCGCCTCCCTGATGGTTCTTGTTCTCCAATCACCCTCCCTATCCAGTACACTCACTTCCTCCCAGTCTATCTCATGATTGTTTTGTTTCACATGGTCTGTGATCGCACTCTTGTTGATCTGGGTGAGAGATTCTTTCCTCGCTGCTCTGGTGAAAGATCCCCCACTGTTCTGCTCCACATCCTTCATGTGTTCTTTTATACGGGTGCCCAGTTTTCTGCCAGTTTCCCCAACATAAACACTCTTGCAAGACTTACAGGGAATTTTATACACCACTTCACATTTCTCTAGCTTATCCTGTTTGTCCTTGGGGTGAACAAGAATGTTCCTGATGGAAGGGACTCTGTAGGGGCTTCACCGCTGTAGACACTTGGTGCTTATTGAGGATACGTGAAATACCCTATGTTACCCCTTTCACGTAAGGTAAGATGACTAATCCTTTGGAGCCTGCTGAGTCCTTATTCTTTTTCTTTCTCTTGTCCTTTCCTCCTTCCTTCTTCTTTTCAATCTGTGCTTTCACTTTTTCAAAAGACCATCTTGGGTAACCACATTTTGCTAGAGCCCCTACTATGTGTTCTTCTTCTTTCTGTCTATCCCCTGTCTCTGTCACTATATCATTGCACCGAACGAGTAGGGTCCGGATCACACCTAACTTGTGTTGCAATGGGTGGTGGGACGAGAAATGTAGATACTGGTCTGTGTGGGTCTTTTTCCTATATACAAGTAGTTTCACAGTACTATCTGCTTTCCTAACTATCAACGTGTCTAGGAACGGAATGGTGCCATCCCTCTCCTCTTCATGGGTGAATTTGATGCTTCCTGTGGTATCTACTGTATTGAGATCGTCAGTCAAGTTCTGTGTTTCCCCTTCTTTGATCTTTTCCAATACATCGTCTACGTATCTTTTCCACAACTGCGGTCTGCATGTGATTGGTGAAGTGGCAATAGCTTCTTGTTCCAGCCACTCCATAAACAGGTTCGCGACAATGGGTGACACTGGACTACCCATAGCTGTGCCAAACTTTTGTTGGTAGACAGTGCTCCTGAACTGAAAATATGTGGTGGTCAAGCCCACGGTCTTCTTCATGGTGCACAGTACTACACAAAACTAAGCCCCAAGAGTTCAATCCTACCGGTAACTAGAAATTATGGTTGGGATTACTATTGATCAAAATCATTCTTCATTGGTTGCAACACAGCTCCAGTGTTCTCACAATATAAAATAGATAGAGGTCAGACAATTATCGACAATATGAATGGATCCTAATTTAGAACATTGGAATGGTCACACCAAACTAGTGAATACTCCCATCTATGCAAATATACGACGGGTACCACACACATTAGCACACGAGAACTTATGTTCTAGTTCTAACAAAAATCAGACAAGGGAGTTTTGGTGCTAGTAAGGTAAACAGTAGAACTCATTTTTATGTACACACTAAACTGTAGGTGATTGTGTCAGTCTAATTCAATTTAATTTTACATATCCACTAAATAACAATCAAAGGTACACAAATCCTGTTCAACTAACTTTATTTTTCTTTCCATTTGTACAGGCTCATCCACCATCCATACCCATATCAAGAGTTAATTTTCCCTTCGGATATATTTCCATTAAAATTATCACATTCTATCAAGTGAAAAGGCCATGTTCACGTTATGAAGTTATTACTATAAAAAACCTAACACATCAAAGAACATTCCCATCGAATGTCAACTGTGATTCTTATCGGATACCACTAAACTACTACAAAAAGGATATCTATAAGCCAATGAATTGCAATTCAAAAAGGGACAAAAAACAACCACTTATACCTAAGGAGTTGAATTTGATTATCATATTAGAAATGTAGTCACTATGACAGATTTACTTAGTAAAATGCATCAAGAAACTTACTAAAAGAGACATGGTCAATTTTAACATAATCGTCGTCCTTTTCAAGACTCTTCATTGTACACGTTTCTTGATCACACAGCCTCGTTCAACAATCCAATTTGAGAGTGACCCAGGCTAAACCATTGACAGATCTATTTATATGCATGGCTGAGAAACTCTGTAGGAATACAAAGTGTGCCGTAATCACATAATTGACCTTCGTATTGTGTGCAATTATGGGAATTGAAGGATTTGTACAGTGACTGATCAGGTAATTGTATGATACGAGGCAATAAGAAGGATTGATAAGTACATGAACACATTATTTGCCTGCAAGATGTCTGAAAAAAATGCATATAACTGTTTTTATTTTTTATGTGTTTTCTTTTTAATAATTTTCAAATTCATTACCAATCATTGATTTAGGTCTATAAATCAAGGGCCCATCACCACCACCATGTAAAAACGGCCTACCTCAAAAATTGGGACCATATCTAGAAAATTGAAATCCCTCTGCTAATACTTGTACACATTCATGTGTTTTAGTCCATCCCCTATTAAAACTTAACAATTTTTAAACCTATGGGCATCTTGATGGTCATATTATATGATAATTGAATTATACGTTAAAAAATGAAAATCTGTTTCTCAGATGACATATATAGTATCAAATATACCACAAGTTAATTAATTAACTAACATATTACACAACGTCATCGTGAATATGCTGCTTGCATGCAATGTTAAACTTGATAGATGAGGAATTTTCATGCATTTTATGCCATGATATGACTATAATCACTATAACTCGAGGTCATTACCACAGAGATATTGATACACATGAAAATAATCTTTATTTTTCTTCTGTTCATAGATCGTAGCTATATAGTACCTTAGCAAAACATACAATGAATCAATCAACAGTGATCAAAATCCTAAATTTATTTGGACAGGCCTTAATTATCCTCAATTTGAGGGTGTGGTCTGGCTGCCCAGTCTACTTATTTCACAATCTTCCCTGCCACCATACCAAGCATTTCTGTCATTTGAATCTATTTGACCCATACACAGACAAGCTAGATATTTTTACACAACTGGGTCATAAGTCTACTTTGGTCTTCCATTGCCTTTCTCTCCTTATATCTCAAGCTTTCTTACTTTACTCATGCATGCATATATAAGGGGGAGTCCTGGCCATTATTTAAAAATGTATGCCAGTCAAAGCAGTTATGTTTACAAAAACATTTATTTTCAACAGTACGGTGATCTTTTACTTTCACAAAAATTCCTCATTAGTATTCAATACTCTGTAGGTACCATAATAGTGTTCCTTACTATTAAAGGCTGAGAACATCATTCGCTTGTGTCTCGTGTAACTGTATAAGTATAGTATAGGCGTAAATCAAAAAAAAATAGGATGCAGCCAATTTGAGATTGAATTTGCTCAACACATATAATTTATCTAACCAATTTTTGGTTGAATTCTGGACTTTTAGCTACCTGTCAACAAAAAACAAAACATCTGGTGATCGTGGCTGAATATTGCATTCTCATAACACTCTCTAATAAAAACACAACAATGACAAAACACAGGATCTTATAAACCTCGTTCAAGGATAATGTCTTCCAATTTACCAAAATATTAAGGATTTCCAGCACTATGTTTATTGACAAGATCTGTCTTTATGTTCAATTCCGAGACTTGCTTTGTTAGAAAATGGTACCATGAAGACATCAAAAGAGCAGTGTAAAAAGTAAGAAAAAATAAGAGAAACTTGACAGTAAGTATAACCAGTGATCAGATGCTCACCATGTTTAATTCAAACTTGTAATAAAATTCAAATACTAATTTAACATTGCTTAATTAATACCCATCAAAATTGATTAAAAATTAATTCTAAATCAATATAAAAATATACAAAGAAAATGTTCAATATGTTTTCAAGTGCAAATATTAACATTTACTACAATTTACATTAAAAATCCATAAAGGGGAAATCTGTTATAGTTTACTTTTAATGAAATGTTGTTGAACCCGGTAAGCACGAAAAAACTAAGCGGTAGAGATCAATCTTCCATAATATGACAGGATAATTCAAATAGGCTCCTAATAAAGATTTATACCACACTCATATGCTTCTGTAAGATGAAGACCATAATAAATATCACATACTGGCAACCGGTAACATTTTGTTACAATTTTTCTATTCTAAATATTATGCTAGCGTTGACTTGAAAATAAAGTATCAATTTAGATTACTTATCGATAGCTTCATGAGGGGTGATTAAAACGTCACACCCTGTAGGACATTAAGCAAGGAAGGAACTTCACCAACAGTACCAACAGCCAATACGTGATTTATCAGCACGCACTCTGTCACACTTATGCCTATGATGAGGATGAGGAGTATGATCAATTCAAGGTGTAATGAAATTTTTGCAAACAATACAAGTACAGTCTGTCTTCATCAATATTTGTGAGTAATAATTAACTTCTTTCAAACCCAGAATATCTTGTTGCCTATGATCTGCTACTTGCAGTTCACACCCTTTAAGAGTTAGTTCTATTACCATTCATGGCCTCGACGTCATGCAAAGTTGATAAATACTCATCAATTATTACCATAATGCTGTTAATGCATGACTTTGTTATGAAAACTGACAATTTAACAATAATTTTCCATGCAGCAGGCGTCTAATATGCATAAGAGTGAGTTATGAGAAGACCTGCCATCAAATTATGGATCGAAGATCAAATGCCGTTTGTTTGCATGTCAGTTTCCATATTTCACACTATGAAGATCTGTCCTAGCACTTGGTGTGCAAAGAATGTAATTAAACACCCTACTGAGCGAAAGCCAAGATGGTTCCAATAAAAGGGAGCACTTATCCAATTGAACGATGAAGTTGCAGGAACATTATGATTTACCACATGCTGATATAATAGCTACTAAATATCCCCCCTGATAACAATCGAATGCCAAGATGACCAATGATTACAGATAAATATGTCCTTTATCTATCTTAATGTAATACAGTAGAACCTTGTTATCTCAATATTGCTTATCTTGAAATTTTTGTTATTTGGCTGCTTCATTTTGCTTCATCTACATTACATTATTATGATTATAAAAACAGACATTAATTGCTTTTCTCTAATTTTTGATTTTTACTGTCCTTCTTACACCCTTTGGGATAATGGGTTTCTACTGTATTAACTAAAAAAAAAACAATACCATTTTAATTCATTGCAAGTAGATACAATTGAATCCATTCCTTTTATTAACAAAAACCATGACTGCAAGCAAATCATTCTCTGGTTTAAAGATAAATGTTTGATTTCAAAACCAGTCAAGAGTAATTCTGGAGTAATTCAGAGTCATGGAGAGATCTCATCTGCTAACTCAGCACTGTCAAATCAATTATGTTAACAGCTTTATTTTCAGGATGTTGCTTCTTCGAATATCGATCCAAGTGTTTCACTCAAGGTTTGTGCCACCTTACGCACTCTCCCTGGCCAATGTATTGTACAACTACCTATGAGGCATGCTCTAAAGTGTTTAAAATTCACACATTATGAATATTGTCCATCCTGCACTTTTGTTTTAACTCATTTCTGTGTCTAAAGGCCAAATATGTATTTTTCATTCAATAAATTTTTCAACCTTTAAAAGGTTCATGGACTTTACTCACCTTGGTGTAAGAGAGGATTTACTTTCATTCTTTCACAATATCAATCGAGTTGCCTCGTAAAAGGCTAATGGGGTAAACTTGCCCTCATGGAAAAGATGGTTTACAATTATATAAATTCATGTTATTATTCATATTACAATGCTGGAGAAATGAGTTTTCTGCCACTATTGTCATTGTAGGAAGTGTGACTGGCCAACTTCCTCACTGTGACATAATGATAAACTCTCAGTGCTGCAATGCTAACATATTCGTATTTCTACACTGGAGGCTTTTGAAAAGTTCTCACTTACAGAGCACAAGTACATCTTATGCCCTAGGACATAAGTGTATAATCTGTATATGTTCCATGGTCTTACACCCATACTTAACATCCATAACCAATCAAGGACGAAAGGGTTTAGCTCCATATAAATTATTGATAAAAATGAACCGCCACAGTTTTGAAAATAAATCCTAAGAGAAACACAGGTCTAAGTGACATTGCAAAGTGATGTTAATCCTTTTCTTTGATCAGCTCAGATGTTCTTTTAGATTTTAAAGTAAAAATCATCTATAAACTGGAAATCGGAATTCTATAGCGACTTGACCAACAGCAATATATGATCAGAGATTAAACTAAACTACAAACTTCTAAAATCACAGAGCCATGGTATTTCTTGTTGAACACACACTACACTTAACGAACCAAAAATAAACAATAGTTAACATAACATTCGTTAATATGCTGTGCATGAAACACTAACTGGATTTCGGCCTAGGTTTTACTAAAACACCCTACTACTACAGCATTTTTACCACACTGCAGCACAGCTGCGTTGGCATATGTCTGTCGCATCATCTCTGGATCTGTCACTTCAAAGCTGCAAGATGAATTGTTCCAAATGCACAAACTCTATCATCAAAAATACCGCTGGCAGTGGTACAACGCATGATGACTGACAATGGCTAGAGAAGAAGTAGTTATTACAACATCCACCTACATTACAATGCCTCACACTCAATCTTCAGCCAAAGTCCACTTGATTTTGAAACTATCTACTTTATGACTAATGCCCTCCTTTTATCTGTAATTTTCCTATTCAAAATGAACATGTACCATAGAATGAGATTTTGTTCTGTAAATGATATGGAATATCAGAAAAAGTCACAACATCAAATGAGTTAATTTTAGGAAAATCACATTCCTTTTTGTTATGATTATAATTGTATGTTGATTATTTAGAGGTCATTGTCTTCAATGTCTTGGACTCGTAGAGGGATTTTATACTGAATAATCAAATTGTAAAAATAAATACAAAGCGATTACAACAATAATCCTAGAAAAATTATCAACAATTTAAATTGTTGCCTAACATATATAGTGTAAAGGATCATCCAAGTTCCCAATATGGCCAATATGGTACACGGTTAGTGAGCCTTCAAAGGGCAAATCAAAGATGATTTTGTAGTGCAAGGAGGGGCCCTTACACAAGTAGGAGCCCTATAACATGAGTGGGGATTCTAGCAAGGTTTTTACGGTAACAGTATAGAAATTAAACACAACAATCCAAAAACATAAAAGATTTTCAACAAGAAAAAGACAATCATGCAAATCTTTGAATGCTTAAACTTAAGATTTATCTAATAAAATCAAGATGACCATTTTAAAGATCACGTCAATCGTCCCTTGAGAGAAGTACAAAAGGGGAACAATGGAGAATAAATCGCATTCACCTTTTTAAAGTACAAAGATTGGCACTTGAAATAGACACCTATGACACTACCAATTTGCACTTACATTCAGAGCAGGCGTTTGCTAGGAGGCAAGACAAGCATACGTAAATGGTCTTTAAAAAAAAAAAAAATTGCCCTGACTTTCTTACTTTGCCACTTTGTTTCCATTTACTGTAGCTAAAAAGTTAACAGAAGCTTTTTTCCCGTGTAATATCTATTGGACTAACGATAAATGTTGATTTTTTTTCTAAATATAGTTACAAGTTAGAAAGTTTTTAATAGGTTTATATAAAATCACATTTTTGCTGATGTTTCAGACAAGATAGTGTTTGGTAGGTATAGTCTCTTAGTAGTTAGTATACACCATCACAGCAAAGAGTTGCATACAGTACATTTTGAAATTTACAATTATTAAAATCGTCACAAAATGTCATCTGGGATACACTTGCAGCCTGCATTAACAATTGTGGAAATAAAAGCTACATCGCAGAATGAGTCCCAAGATATACATTACTGACTTGATGAGTTCCTCAAGATTTATACTGATCCATGCTGGATTGGCGGATTATGCGTGCTACTTACGTGAATTATCCCAGAATTTCATTACAATCACTTAGCTTGATGCATTGCCTTCATTGACAATATTACAGATTTTGTATCATTGTTATGCAGATAGATCTTTTTACAATTCTTTTGCTTCATGCCTTAAAGTTCGATATCTTAAATTACAGAAATTGGCAAATGTATTGCTGCCCATTCAGTCAGTGAAACTTGGCAGCTTCTTTTTACTACTTTTCACCATATCCAAGAACTTTGTCCAAGAGTAATACACACCTATTACTTGTTCTTCAATTTGTTCTGGCACACTCGATTTAAAATGCTTAACTAATTTTACGTCTGTTGTCTGCTAATTGTTATTGGCAGACACGAAAGTTGTTAATTGATTTCAAAGTTTTAACACACAGTTTCTATCTTGTACTAAAAACACATTGGATTTGAGTAAATAATGCAAAATTAGGTACATCAAATTGTGAAGAGTAATGTCACAAAAGGACACAAGCATTGTACGCATAGGGAGCAAGAGGCAATGTTTACATTTGAAGTGTGTAACGTTTTACGCTTTTATTTACAGAATTGTTAACTTGCAATGCTTTTAAGGTAATCAATGGGACCTCTTCATGTGGATCTATGAGATTGCTTCACGTTTTTATGCCTAGATATCACAAACTCCAATATCCTGAAAATGCCGTCTGAACTTATTAACTTTTACTTGGACACTTGCATTTTCTTGAAGCAATATGTTTTAATTTCACAATCCACATGTAGGTTAAATACTGAAATTTAACATTAACCTCTTCAATTAGTATGTCCTAACATGCATTTACAAAAAACAAACTCCGCAATGTAACTTGAAAGTTATAAAATAGAGAAAACAATACATAATGAATATAATTAGGCTGCGGAACTGTTTATTGAATTTTGAACAAAAACTTATATTGTAACTATTTTAAGAATAGACGATAAAGCATTCTATCATTCTGACATGCTTTTATAAAATGACACGCTTCTAAAATGTATGTGTCGGTTTGAAAGTTGCGGAATGGAATGACAGCATGCGCATCTACATTTGTATCAAAACTAACTTTTTCCATAGCAGATCCATATTTTTGGAAAAGGGTGAGGGTGTCGCAACCAATGGATTTCATGGGTTTTGAATGCGTAAACACTTGCTGACATATATTAAAAAACTTGAAAATGACATTATTTGAGGGGTAAAAGTTGGTGAACGAGTGCCCCCTGGATCTGCCTCCCGGGATCTGCCCTGGCCATCATGCCTTTCTTTAATAATACCAACGAAGACATTTTGTTTTAACAAAATAACAAAACATCTCAAATGCTTCTTTCACAACTCAACAAATTAGCATATTCTGTGGATAGCCCTCTTCAATCTTGCATAATTAGGATCATTTAGAGCCCGATGTAATGATAATTCTCCCATCTGTTGGGAAGGGGCGGGGAATTTTACCCATTTGTCACCTAGATATGCAGTTGCATTCTCCAACATTAGTAGAATTTCATGCAGAAGCTGTGTATTTCATTGGATGCCTACCAGCAGATATTTGGTCCAGACGAAAATTTACATCTCTTGTATGAAAATCATTCAATTTACAAACATTGCAACTTCATAATCTAATTCTGATCATAAAAATTTACAAAGTAATAGTGTTTTCAACTTATAAAACTCACAGACGTAAAACAAGACATAGGATAAGTTATAACTGTCTCTTTCAACATCTGAATCGAAAAGAAAACATCCAGTGAGAATTACTAATGATAGATGGAAATTCCTGAAGTGAAAGGTTCATTGTCATAATCAAATTCACTGACTTTATAAGCACTGTCAAATTATATGATTCATTTAACAGGAAAAGGTGAATTTAGACAGTGAAATTGTGTGTTTATTCTACCTTACGCCATCAGGGATTCATAATGCGTGTGGTAAATAGTGCACAGTTAGTCAGTCAGGATTTCATAATAAATAGGTCTCTCAGATCTTTATTTTCTACAATGAAAAGGATAACCTTGACTTGTGATAAATATCTCAAGTTGATAGAATATAAATTTCACTAATTCCAAAAACCCATGACACATTATGACAACTGCATGCCATCCCAATATAATTTGGGAAAGGATTCTTTAATAACATAACTGAAATACTCGAATGCTTGTTAAGATAAAACATACTGAAAACTTGAAAACATTTAATTTACCATTAAGATATGTAAATGGGATTGTTCTGATATACTGGGTTTAAATTTAAGTTTCTGCGTGGAGTCATTTCTTTACGTGGTTAAATGCAGTAGAATGAAATCAACTTTAGATCTCAAAGATCATGTATAAAATATTCAATTTCAAATTTTCAATTTCAAAATCTAAATGAGCACAAAGCAGTTGACAATGTATTTCAGAAAAAAAACTAAGATGAAAAACAAATCAACAAAATCAAGTTATTAGTTTGGATCTACACTTGAATATTCTTCTGTAATTTCAAAACTTGATGAATGTTCAAGCATCCCACTGGGCAAGGGTTAATTCAATCTTACAAAATAGGCATCTAGTCTTACGATTGTAACCACAAAACACCTATTTCTGGCTGGTATCTGTCAGAAGGTTCACAGGGTTGACATCAAAGTCAATATGGGAGTGAAGTCCTATGTCAACAGGTGAAATTTACGTGAAAATGTTTGTGGGAAAAGCCACAGTAGCTCCGAACTTGATACTTTAAATTTATCAACAAATACTAATAAATAGATGATGCAATCTTTGCACTCGTTACTTATTGTTTATTTATGCGCAATCTATATCAAGCATGAGGAATTGCTCATAAAAGGGAACGGTTTCCACAGTTTAAAGTATCATACATGTTAATAAAACCCTCACACTGACAGGCTTGTGATTTTCAGGTTTATACAATATATATTTAAATACAATTATATATATAGGCCTGATCCTCATTTTGAAGGTGGCTGGTTGACCACAGTTTCAGTCTACATGATCTTCACCTTCTTCTGGTCAACACCCATACAATATGGATATCAACTCCATACTACATGGGGATGACTCAAGTCCCATGTTGCCATGCCAAGTCTTTTTTCATTTTTGAAATAAAATATGTTTAAACCAACTCAATAGTACATGTGCATGACTGTTTTGAGTCAAATCTAGTAGCAGATAGATTTGGTCTAGAATGACATGTTCGTCTATTGAACTCTTTATGTATGAACATCACCTTGGAGTTAATTGATCATATAATAAAAATGTCTTTCTTTTAAAACTTGAATGAAACTAAATGTCATGATCAGAGTGTGAATAAAACATTTCTAAATGTGCTGGACATTTTCAATTTTCATATTGTTTATATTCCACATGTTATTTGGTAATTTTACCCATACAATTGATCAATTTACTTGGAAACAATGAAATTATGCCACAATTTTTGTTGTTTTCAATTTCACAGTATACATGTAATTGGTTTAAAAGTGGTCATTTTGCCTGATTCAACTTATTAATTTAACTATCGCAGGACCTCATAACGAAGTGACCCTGACCCTGCTATCTGACAGGAAAGGACCCGGGGTGCCTCTGTGTTCAGTCAAAGATCAGCGATGGTGACCTCAAAATGAAGAATTTGTTTAATTAGTAAGTAATAATGTACATAACAACACACTGAAAGTTACTAAAACTGTTGTACACCTGAGGTAAGTTTTTGTCGATGATCCGATTTTATTTAGAAAACAAAGACAAGCTGCATAAAGTTTATTCCAAAGGTGATAATTGAATAATAACATACAATATAATAAGTGACTTCCTAATAACATACAATATAATAAGTGACGTCCTAAGTAAACATGATTACATATGATTACATGAGTTCACTAAATTTGTCATATTGATATTTTATCAAAACATTACATTATCAAACATGTGACTTACTGTCAGCAGTTTAAATTACTTAATAACTATAGTTCTTTATGGTGATGTTATGATTAATTACCTTGTCCTACAAACAATTGTCATGACATATTACTTCACAAGATTTGATTGTATAATGTATACATGTTTTCAGGTGAGTGATTACATACTTTATAGGGAGGTTCATAAACAAAACTTAGGCTTTTTCATAAATTTACTATTCAAGTAACTAAACTAGACACAAGTAACTAACAAGACATACCATAACCATTCTTTAAAAATATAGAGTCACACTCTTTGAGAGATACATATATACATGAATATTTATTTCCTCAGTTTAAGTTGTAGATTTAGGGTAACCTACCTCAGAAATAATTTAGAATATCTCAAAACACATTATTATGTAAACATGATAAGCTTATGGAGATGAATTATGATTATTCAATCATAGGTTATAATGGTAAATTGCTAGAGAACCAAATTATGAATGGTACCAAAAGATACAGTAGCATCTGTCTATTAGGACCACCCACCAGCTAGCCTCAAGTGGTCTCAATTGAGAGGTGCATTCTACAGGTATATGGAGAGCTATTGATGTATTTTTATGAATGTATGGAACATCAAGATGTGGTCTTATTACAGAGATATAGTCTCTTTACAGAGGTGGTCTCAATTGAAGCTTCTAATGTAGCTGTAATAACACACGAAAAATATTCTCAAATAGTACAAAGAGCCAAATACTAAATTGCTAACATTGTCTTTCTTCAAAACCACTTTCTACAAAACAATATTGTCATACTAAGCTTATTATTTATTATTTTCCACATCAAATTGTAATGCACAATGATATATTTTAAAAACCAATATGCATTACAAAATTGATGAGATTAGTAAAATATTTTAAAATTCAGTAATAACAATTAGTTCATATATAAGATTTGTGATATATGGTATGCAGCATGTGGTAGCATTTTTGTTAGTTCTTGTTGGGTTTTTTCTGTTTCTGCTGCCTTATATCCTTATATGGTGGACGTCTAATAGTGTAATATAGTATAATTTAATATAATATGATATTTTAGTATAGAGATGATATAAAATAGGATTGGCATTGATGTTTGAATTTGGTTTTGTAAAGTTGAGAAGGGCACTGGAGATGCCGAAACATGTTCAAATAAATTTAAATTTAAAATAGGACTTTATTTTTCGGATATAAGGCAGCAGAAACAGAAAAAAAACAAGAACTAACAAAAAAACAATTAGTTCCCATGAAAGCATTGAATACTGAACTAAGTGTAATATTGTTAGACTGAAACCCAAATATATATATATATAATACCCCATATATATATATGACAATTGCATACTACACAGTGTTTAGTACTAGAATATGTGTATAATTGCCACTTTGTTTAAACAGTATATTATAAATAGCTAACAATATATGTATATGCATCTATTACATATATAGCGTTATTTATATATATATATATATATATATATATATATATATATATATATATATATATATATATATATATATATATATATATATATATATATATAACAATATATATATAGTCTCTATACACCTATATATATATATATATATATATATATATATATATATATATATATATATATATATATATATAGGCTATATAAATATATACCCTGTATATGGTCTTCAAGGGAACATATAGCCCTATTAAAAGACAAAAATCCAAAAACTATAACAACTCTGCAGGTGTACTCCTTGACCTTTCTCCTACTTTTTCTTATGTGGGCATAGATCTTTTTGGCCAAGCAAGACCATGCTGGCTGTTTCAATTAACATTACATATTGGATTTCAAATCACATTAAGTAATTATTTTGTCCAACTATCATCACATTAATTGGTATGGGTTTGTTATACCATGTTACTTTTCATTACTCAATTTCAATCCTTATGCTAAAAAAGGTGACTGGTGCTACAAAGACAAATGAATAGTGTCTCCATTACGAGCATCATTACGCGCAATCAGTTGGATCACTAGAAGCCAGATGTTATGGGATGATTCAATTCAGGCACCAGTGCTTTTCTTTAATCCAAAGCAATCTATCTTTCATTTATTTATGACCTTTTTGAGTCATCTATGTTTGTATTCTCCCCAAAGATTCTAGCCAATTCCATTACATTTTTTATAAGTTACTTGAAACAATCCTATGAAGATGAGATGCGCTAACTCAAGTGTTATAAAGGCTATGAATCACAAGTCAAAGATACAGTTGAACCTCTCTATTAGACCACAGTGACTGGCCACAAGTAGTCTCAATGGAGATGGTCACTTTACAGCTGTTACCCGCGATGAAGGCTTATGACCGTAAAAGAGTAGTCTCATTATAAAGGTGGTCTCGATTGAGCTGGTCTTAATTGAAGGTTCTACAGTAATTTCTAAATCAATGTGCTTGTGGTTTGCTCCTGGTGAAAAGTAAAAAATGCCATGGTAAATTCTTTCTCTCAATCATCTGGGATGTGTCCTCTGAATTTTATTACATCTCTCAGAGGAATCAAAATCATAATCTCTATCACCTCCATCATATACCGAAATTGAATGAAAATAGGCGTGGATGATGTAGGCTGATTTGACCTGACACTCATCAGATGCATAATATGAAGCACACTCACTGTCAACAAATGTAATTTTCAAAATCACCCACACGTCTGGTTATAGTCATGATTTTGGTCGACTGGCAACCAGTACAATATTTTCACACCATTTTCCCCCAGTATTAGGAGGTATCTATTAAATACCAGGCTCAGAAACAAAAGTTGCTAGATCAAGCATTCATACGATGCTTTTATAGAAGTTTTGCAGTTCTGTTATGATTTAATGACTACCAGTACTTCGGTACCAGTAATTTGTCATACAATTTTTCCATCTCTTTATGTAGACTATTACTAGTAGTAGGACTATTCATCTAGATTATTATTTTTTTTTTTTGACTACACTACTACTTACTATTTACAACATGCACTGACGTTGCGGCGACCATCGCGGTGCCTTCAACGTCAGTGCATGTTGTAAATAGTAAGTAGTAGTGTAGTCAAAAAAAAATAATCTAGAATTTTTCCATCCTCAACTTTTGACAGAGTGTAAAGTGCAGTTAAACTGTAATGTCATTTAGATCACTCACAGTATGTTTAGCTTTTTGACATGTACCTAGTTAATGTTAAAGTATGGACCAGAGCACCATCTGTTTTGCTAAACAACAACCCTGCGCTCCACTCATGAATCAAACCCACCACCATGTGGCAATGAATCCAAGCCAGCAACTATGAAAATTGTTAAACACTTTTTATGGAAATCTGAAGAATTGAAAATCTAATTCCTAAAGCAATCTAACCATGGAAATGCAATCTCCCATTTTTGACTCTGTAAAATTACATGGACTGCTATCATAAATACATAATTCATTCTAAAACTGTCTTTTATAATAAAATATCAATAAAAATTTCAGAACTAGGCCCTCTATATATGCGTTTACATCATTAGGGTCTGTTTGATCCATACCCAGCTGTGTACAATCATTATTCAAGACTGCATCCCATGTCTCTTTTGGTATATTCCCTGGCTTTCTGTGGCGTATCTCCTGCATCAAACTTTTTATTTTCACTGATCCAGCCAGAACTACGTTCTACATACCCTAGCTGTCTTGGTCAGCCTTTGTAGAACATATTTATACACACAATATAGCTTCTTTATTGAAACATCTTTATCATTTTTTTTATCACGTCATCATAGACACCACAAGCTTGACACTTAGCGCTGATGCACAATACACACTGTTCACTGGTGTCAAAATATGATACTTATCAATGTGCAGAACTTATTTAAAGAAACATTCAGCTATTTATCTGAACAGTGTCACAATACTTGCACTGTGTATGCTTCTACAAGGCTCTTAGAGAAACTGTGTGGGGTAGACAAAAAATCTCTAAATATCCATCTACAATAAAATCTGACCCTTTGTATAATGGCTACACTTTGGAGAAGCTTTCTTTGTTTGAAATATTATCTTCTGTTTTCATGATACATAATTGCTTTGAAAATAGTAATAATCTTACATTGTGAGGAAAATTAACATAACGGGTAGTAGCGGGTATGAAGCTTCCAATATGGTAGCAACATATTTATAGCTTTTTACCATTAACAACAGACAAGTTGCACTGGCAGACCATCTTACGTTGATTTGTCTTCTGGGAGCAATCACATTAATAACATGATGAAGATGCCAAAATCTACCCTATTTGTATACATTGTGGTCCTCTTGTTTCTATTTCTTTAACACCTAAACTCATAATAATAAAAAGCTGATAGCTATTTGCTTTTTGAAAGACTGTAGAGCATTTTTTATTTGGTAAAACAAATGTTCCTTCTACAATACAAGTAAAGGATTCGCATAGATTTGAATGAAAGTAACTTTTAAAAAAATCACCAACATACTACAATTGCACAATCGTCCTATTTAAAACAATTTAGATTGACTAAAGATAGCTCTTTTAGAGCTAATTCTATTTGACATGATTAATATCATAATTAATGCTACTGACAGAAATAGATGGCATTTTCTGAACAAAATTCTTCATGTATTGATAAAATCTGTTAAATAAAAGAAATTTCTTCATGTAGATTTGAAAGTGATAACTTCTCTTTCAGGTTACACTTGTTTTGTTATGATTACATGCGATGTTTTTGTTCTTTCGCTTCACTTTCTATTCTGTCACAATACCAATATGATCTTACAAGAGTGCGGGAAGTGTAAGAAAATCTGTCACTGAGAAGTAGATACTGATAGCCCTCATGACAAAACAATATCATTGAATGGCCAATCCTTGAGCGACTGTAAGTCGTTTTTATTTTGTATTCACACCATGAAATTTAACCTTTTCTAACAGTTTCATGTTTAGATATATTGGAATGAATTGATTTGGGTGTAAGTATTGACATCAGAGGATTCTTTCTCCAAGACTATAGGCTATATAACATAGCCACTGCTGAGACTCGAGCCCTGGACCACTGCCACTGTGGCAGAGAATGAAAGATGATGACTAATCACTCTAGCACATAATCAGCCGAAACTGACTAGAAAGTAGACCGTGTCATTTTGTGATATATATGCAGCCTGGCTCGTTATGTCGATGTGCGTGATGTGTTTATATTTCTTGTCAAGGCTGTGACAATTTGGAAAGTTTACGAAAGAGTGTGAAGACTTCAAAGTTAAAACTTGGGGGATAAGAAAAGAAGTTTTGTATATAAACATTTAACAAACAGGATGACCGAAGTGTCCATAAACCGGTCCAACGGGATAGTTCATGTCAATAGTGTATGCCGTGGGGCGAATGTACAGTGGGTAAAAAAATGAGTAAAACAGACGTCCGGGTCAGAGGACAGATTGTGATAAGGAGGGCGGATGCACGTCCGGCAAAACATGACCTCATCAAAACAAAAAATAACATGAGTGATTTGACATTCGGCTTCTCATCAGATGAAAATATTGATAGTTTTCTTGGTCCAATCATAGCAAGAAGTGTTTGCATAGTGAGTTAAAAATTGCTCAAGTTATAAAACAATAGTTCTAAAACAATATAATTGTACGAGGGGTGATAGTCAGTCGAAAGATGACGCAAAAATTGTCTAATAATAAAAGAATTGTGAGGTGAGGGGGGTGGGGGGATGGAGCGTGTTAGAAAATATTAAGCCTAAAATCATTTGTGAATGATCCCTAACCAGTTGAAAAAATGAGATTTCATCCCATGCATAGGCATAGAACATAACAGCCTTTATTTGTAAAAATTGATTGTACAATTTAAAGTTCATTAAAATATCTTTTGAATTAATAAAATCATCTTTAAAAAGCCATTAGTGAATCACTTCATGTGACAAGATGCATTCAAAAAGGCCATATATATCAAAGTTACTTGACAACTATCTAGAAAGCAGATTTAATAGATGTACCAGTGTGCATCATTACAAATAGAAGTCTATATAAGCCTCAGCATAAACATAATAAAATAATAAATGCCTCAATTAAGGGCCAGATGGGGTCAAAACATTTCTTTATTGTCCATTGTTTTTTTTAATCTGAAAGGAAAAGTCTACGGAAGTTTTTTTACATGTCAAAATCAATGATAATTAATTTCATAGAGTATAATTCGGACTATGGAAAATCTACAGCAGAATTTCAATGTTTAAAAAAATGTAAAGGCAGGAATTCTTAGAACTTATTTGTGAGAATTGTGGAGAATTCCAAAGATCTACATTTTTTTTAATTTCTCTTTGAATTCAAATTCCTTGTAAAGCAGTGAGGTTTGTTGTCTGTCTTCAAATTGACAAAAATAATTTAGAACCAGCTCAGAGATCATAACATACTTCTCCAGTGCAATCTTTTTTTTATAAACGTGCATTGGGATTACTACCTTATAATATTTTGGGCTCACAAGATCAACCCTACACATATATCGCTAAAAAAGATAAGAATGCAAAATGAACATTGTAATCATTGCATACAATGACCTGTGAAGGTTTTCTTTGAATATAAATCTGTTCAAGTACAATTATGTGATCAAAAATGTTCTTTACATCAATTTGTATTTAAAAAAGTTGTTAAAACCAAAAACAAACCACTCTCTAGTGCTAGCATTAGTATGGATCTATGACGTACATAGGATGCAAATAATTAAAGAGGGAAATTGGGAAACATTAGGATTTGGGGGATTTTGAGGTAAAAGTTCACAGTATTTTTCATCTCATGGTTACAATCTCCACAATCAACCTGCTTTCAAGGAGAAAATCGTACAAAATTGTGAGTGAATATTTTAATTTAATTAAAGTTGTGGGGGTATTGATAAAAAAGTACACAAAGTCACGTTTCCTATTATGGTAAGTTACAAACCTTTCACCTAACATTTGACAAGTACTAAACCATCACTGTAGGAGTTGTACTGTACAATTCACTTATCAGGACATTCACCAAACTACACACAAAGTAATGTTGACCATTAGAATTTAATATTATAATAATGTAATGGACCAGTAAATTGTAAATGATACCAATCAAAAGTAATCATGCAATTGAAACCCATTATGTTGTCAGGCCCACACATTTTTCTTCTCATTTACGTTTATAGATCTAGATCTAGGTAAAACAAACACATTTAAAACTCAAACCTTTTTGAAGAAGTAATCCCAGTGTAAATAACTAATCACGTGGATTTAGAAACATAACAATATAACTGTCAACATTTAATAATCCTTATCTCATGAAACGCAGTTTAGGTCATCCCACCACTACCACATTTCCCACATGGACTGGGAATGAATGAATCAGTCTAAAGAAAAGCCGCTCGCTTTTTTGATTGACAGTTAGACTTGCGCTCTCATTTGACATACAGCGGAACTTGTCTAAATGGACATTTTACCATAAAATCCGGTAATAGAGTCCATCCATATGATCTTTTATTTTAGAATGTATTATTGGTTCAATATATGCAGTGTTACAATACATTATCAATAACTTGTGATTGGAATGATAACCTGGAGTTAAATGAGAATGCACATGCATAAGCCCAGAACACTTTACAAAGAACATTTCAGGGGAAATGAAGAATTTATGGGAGTGGATTGCCAGGAAGATTTTCAAAAATTTACGTGAAAATGTTGGTGCCCCTCAAATATCTCTGAGAAAAGTGACTCCCCTTTCACTCCCTCAAGTCATGTGAAAAAATGTGAAGAAAATTGTTCACGCGAAGTTTCTTTGAAAACAAAGAATGTTCTGAAAAGAAACGGAGGGGGGAGGTAGGAGGATTTTAGGACGGGTCACAATGTTTGGAGGGGGGGCTATCAATATTTTCACACACTTTTGAGGGGTGGGCGGGTGGGCTATCAATTTTTTCACAGAAAGTTTACCCCTCTTTTTTAGAGATTTTGTACTAAAATTTACTGTTTTTTACATTATGGATATCCATCAAATAGGATTTTAGTTAACTGACAATGATTGTGTTAACTGTTAGATCTAGGGGGGGGGGGTCATCAATTTTGTCACGTGAAATTGAGGGGGTGTTACAAATTTTTTCACAAAAGTTTGAGGGGGGCTATTAATTTTTTCACAGCAATTTGGGAAAATCCTCCTACTCCACCCTGTCATAAATACTGAATGGTCCCTAAATTATATGTGAAAATCATGACCCAACCCCATCCCCTCGTGAGAAGTGTGTGAAAAATTGGCACCAGCTACCACTGAAACCATGTTGCCACTCTACTCACAACTTACCATCAGGACAGTTTATACAATTTAGTTTGCATTGTGATTTTTAAAAGATCCATCAGGACAGTCTCCTGTAGCCCATATAAACATTTAAAACCAACTCAATATTGTAGCCAGTATTATATACTTGAATCACTATCTACAAGGAGTTACTCATTATTATTTTTTTCTGTGACACACATATGAAGCTTCTGATGCTGTTTTTGTTGTATATACATATGGAATGTGTTTCATTGTGAGGTGCTTCATGTATTTTTCTGAAATAAATATAAAAAATTTGTTTTAAAAGTCAATTAGGGAAAGAATCACGTTCTTATGACATCATAGCTTCTGTGAATGCTTTGTTGAAATCAAGATTAAAATGATTTTACTATTGTATAAAAAAAAACATTAAAGAGGCTAGAATCAGTTTTTAATATACATATTTGAATAGAATAATGCCCTCAAAAGCATTCAGTTTCTCATCTTTGGTTCATGGCAATATCTCTTAAATTGGCTATGAGCAGTCTTTAACTTGTGTATGAATTAATCAGACTGCAGAGATGACGTTATTTTGTGCAATGTTAAAATATGAAATATGAAGCAGCTATTGTACAAACAAGAAATATAACCTGTATAAAAGTTGGGTTAAAATCAAATGCAAAATTGAGCTGTTACTGTGCAAAACACAAGCTGTGGACAAAAGATGATTAAAATAACCACCTACATAGTAACAAGTGAACTAAAAACAAGATTCTGACATAAATTTAATAATAATAATAATAATACATTTTGACTATTAATGCATTATTTTTCTATTATACATACAAACATATTACAAAGTTTAACGGAAGATTACATATAATCAGAGTGGAATAATGAAGATGTGCAAGTGTTCAATATCAACGCTTATTCTAGTGAAATGTAATTAAAAATATTTATCAAATCAATATCTTAACTAGAGAAAATATTTAGAGATAAATAGGAAATCAAAGAATATCATCATCACATACCACATTATTCAAGAGTATGAAAAATGAGTTGTCATATAAATATGGATTAGGGCTTAAATTTGCCTACAAAGATTTGAGAACAAATGAAACCAAATCAAATTAGACTATTCTCCACGCACGTCGTTAATTTCATAAAGCTTAATCAAGCTCACATCAATGTATTGGATTTATAAAAATGCTGACTAAATAATGTGAAAGTTACTTTCACATTAAAATTCACAAAACATCAAATCTTCTACATCATACACTTTGATAATGAGCGATTTTTAAAAACTATGGTTGTCAACATGTTTTATCAACCACCGGGCATTAAACCATTCAAGATTATTCAATATAACGATGTAATTTAATAAATGCAAAGGATGGTATTTACAATAAACATGGCATGTTATCAAATTTTCAATCACGTTTGCTTACAAATGGTATAAAATGCATTCATAAGATTTACATTCATTTACAGACTAGTGTTCATCATAAACATTGTGCTCCGTGACATGAAAGTCTAGAGGTCACCAGTGTTCACAGCCAACTTATTTTCAAAATGTTAGATTTATGTCTTGATCACTCACTATAATTTATATATGAACAAGACTCAAGAGTATCGTAGAAAAATTGACATGGAATTAGCCCTTGGCAGTTTGGAAATAATCTATAGTAGATCTACAGTAAACGAATCAATGTCAAAGTTTCATGATCACGTCTTCGTAGTGTCATCAAACAGTTAAGTAATCCGTTCAAATCAATATTCTTCATATCTTCAACTAGTCATATTTAGACAATTGATGAAATGTTTCGTGCTCTCTTGGCTGAGAAAGCTTACAATTTTCTTTGGATGCCATTAGTGTTCTGATTTCGCTCAAAAGTGACTGGATAGAATTCGTGTGCTTCCATGCTTTCAGGGGTTTACACTCGTCTCTGACTACTCTTCCCGTTGAGTCAACACCTTTCATCGCAATTTTCGTTATAAAGTATACGCTTGGAGGATGTGCTGGGTAGTTTGGTCCACACACTATTCTCAAGTTGTACATCCGATTTTCATAATTTGTTCTTGGTGGTCCTAAAATCATACCAGTCCAATGCGTAAAACTATTATCATTGTCATCGAAAAGACCCCATGACACAGTTCCACAACCACCACCTTTCTCTCCGGTTTCCAATTCTTCTAATAATTTGAAATTTCTTGGGACTGGAACCGACCCCGGAGTAGCCATCTTTTTTACTTATTTTTTAATGAACTTCCGGGAGGTGCCGGGTATCAGAGTCAGTGATTTTATGTAAAACCTGCTCTTTGACAATACATTTATTTTGAAAGACAGAATGAAATAACTATTACAACAGATATTCTCCAATAAAATTACTATTATTATTCAATTGCATTATGTTTTTAACAAACACTAGCTCATGATAAATGTTGTATGCGAATAAAATATAATATAATAATTTTATACATAACGATTACAAAACATGTCAATACAAAAAAAAGAATATTGCTGTTTGCGTTATGATCAAGATTCCACCGACCGACGCAAACTGAGGCCAAGTAACCATGCAGAAAACCAGGCCCGTAACTAGGCTGAGGCAGAAGAGGCGAATGCCTCCTCGCTTTTTTTTTAATGCCTCCTGTATGTGCCTCCTCGCTTTTAGATTTCGCCTCCTCGCTTTTTTTTGCTGAAATATTTTACAGGTTTGTTATGTCTAGTACTGACTGGATTTGGTTAAAATATATTAGCATATCACAGGATATAATGAATATACTTCTATATTATATATGATTTGTGAAGACACCCACCATCCCCCGCTAATAAAATAAAAAATTCGCCTCCTCGCTTTTTTGGCTCTGGTTACGGGACTGGAAATAATAAGATAAATACATATAGAAAATTGAACTTTTAGTCTGTGGCTTGTAAAGAAAAGGGATTTACATATTTATAGTTTACTGTCTGTTTACAATAAACATTTTAAAAAATTGTTTCAACAGTAGATCTATATGAATCTGTTTAATAAAACTTATTGCTTACCAGTGGGCTAAGTCCCATGAGGTCTTGTTTTTGCTTCTACATAATATTTCTTCGCAAATAATCAACTTAATGATAACATCTCGTCACTTCTGTCATCATTTATCAATTTCATGTTTAGATCTATGTAAACAGATATTCGTCTTTTTAGTCATATGAAAATTATTGGGACGAAGAACTTTGGAGTGTCGTCAACAAATCATCGTGGGTCTATTCTCTTACTTTGCGAATGTACAGCTGAATATAGACCTCTATATATTTAGAACAACGAAATATATCCGTGAGATAGGGGGATGCAACAAAGTTATAACAATATGTTCAGCTTGGATTTGTCGTGGGCAGCAACTCTTCAATTACACCAGATGTTTATATTATCAATCTCGATCTACGAAAGCTCTTATAAATTGTCATATAAGACTGTACGCTGACACAAGATGCCGTTTTTCACGCTGTGTAGTAATTGGTTACGTTGCTCAGTTCACCACGAGGGAGGCTCCTGCATTCTTGGTCAAACGACAGTTGATTTCTCACCCCATCTATTACATTTGATGATACTTTACTATGATTCCTGCATTTCTGATCAGTACGACGAGCGGTGAGATAAGACTACATATATATGTTTATATATTGAATTGCATAACACATAAAGTAGGCCTATACTCAGCGTTCACCAGTATCATATTGTGTTGCAAATTGAAACAGAATCGATACCCTGCCTAGATCAGTCTCAAAAACATTTTCTTTGTTCTTTTTCTAATGTCCACGATATTTTCTAAAATCCTGGTTAGTTACCACAGCTCTCACCCACCCACCCTGGTGTAAAGGAAAAAAAGATCACCATACACAGTCGACATCTCAACATGGTACATGTTGTGCTATGAGAGATTTACAAGCCAATACCATCTCATTAGTGAGGTGAAGCAAGTATAAACTGTCGCGTCTGGTGCCTTCCGTGATCACGTCCTTGCACTTAATCCCAACAGTGAGCAAACAAAGCCTCCTATTTCTTGATGAGAAATAAATAGATGACGGACACTTTGAACCATTTGTTTTGTTTTCCAATATTTCCTATTCTTTCATGAAAATTATAAATGTTAAATGAAAACGTGATCTGAGTGTTTAGTATATCGGTACCGTACTCATGCGCACTGGTACCGAGATAGGTTTGGCTTCCATGAATACTTTCCAAATAGCATAGCACTATATTTGTATATCATAGAGATAAAAAACAATTAAAGGGAAGCCATGTCAACGTACCACTGTGCACACGCCCGCGACCATTGTTGACCACAGCATTGTCACCACTTGCGGTACATAGCCAATTCACGTATAACTTGTGAAAACAACACACCAAACGACATCCAACTTCAGTGACCCCGGCTCTCTTCACACTCATCACAGCAAGCACTTCAGCACGTCAATTATGAACTATTTCTTGGCCTGTCAACGGGGTGTTGGCAATAGCCTTTAGGATTATCTGTTTTAATATTGGGATTGGCGATGGGGCAATTAGTGTTCTTTCCTGTATGTACGGCTACGTAAACAGTTCGGTGCAAATACCGGAGTAATGCAAATGAATTAAGAGACACTGATTTTTAGTATTTCATCAGAGAAATCTACTTTACTTTATATATGAATGGGCTTAGTCTACGTAAAAAATGAAAAAGTTCCACACACATGAATTGCATCCATCTGTCTTTATTGAGTACATAATGGCATACAGGTACACATTCGAACGCACTATAACGAACGGTAAAGATATTACAAATTGTGATAATGATGGACAAAAAATACATATGTACATGTAGTTCCTAACTTCATATAGTCCCAAACATAAACCCAACAACAACATACAACAATCAACATCGCTGTAATTCGTTCGAATTGCAGTGATACGTCCATCTGTCTTCGGTGGCGGATGCCCTTTTGCAATTGACGTTTGTAAGAATGCTTGAATTAGCAATCTTTCAAACTCAACTTGAATGGGAAGGGATTAATGCGTCACCCACCAGCCTGTTTTATTTTGAGAAGGATACGGACCGACAAGATGCCAAGGGGTGGGTGGGGGGACTATGGGGTGGAGTCGGGGTGGGTTTATAAGAGTTTTATAGGTGTGGGAGAGCTTAAAGGGGATGTAAAGGTAGTCGATTATTCATTCACCTAATAACACGTCTTTTCAATTTATAGAAAGGGTTGAAAATCATTCTGTATTTCAAATTATCTTGTTTTTAGTCCAAACCTAAAGTATATTTGCAGAGGATAGGATATCCCACGAAAGTCTCAAACATGCACCATGTTCCACTGCAAAAGTGTCACATTCCCAATAGCTTGATGGACTCTAGATTACGATCAGAGGAATTCTCTTACTATGCAAACCCACCTCGTTAAAACTCAAGAATTCATGCAGTAGCTCCCATCTTAAATGTCAATATAAAACGTTCCGCAAACATGAAACATCTGTAGTCTTGGGGATGCAACTGGCCTTTGTCGTTGCATTTTGGACGAATCAAATCAAATCAATTTTGCTTTTGAAGCTACGAGAACTGATCAGAACTGATATATGGCCCTCTCATTGGATTGTCTACATCGGGTGTGAAACCTCACAAGAAACCTGTTAGGGCTTGGTGCTGTCTGAAAACAGATCAACAACGAAGAGAATTATATACAGACAATTTATTAATGTGTCGATATCAATCCATCTTAGACTCGTAAAAAGCGCTCACTGGATTACAATTACAGTTATATAAAGGTGTCAGCCAGGCTCATGCCGGTAGATCCAGATTGGAAGACGTTCTACCTGGGACTATCCTGCTGGTACATGCTGTCTTGGTGTAATTGAGTCACTGGTAATCGGTTCAGGTTCACAGCGGTGATGCTGAGTGATTACCCGGATGCGCTGATAGAACGAGAAAACGAGAGACGACGGTATCTCGGCTGCGGGTGTTGGCTGTCTCTGACTTTATGTTGGTTGATGGCCAATTACAATTTGTCACGTCTCTATCATGTCGTATAGGTTTGAGGCAGGAAAAGTTTATGTGTGTGTCAGTTTGGAAGACGCTTAAAACACTTAAGTTGGTTGCACGCGAACAATACGTGATATACATGAGTGAGGACATTTTTACATAAAAGTTGTTTTCTTTTCATTGTAATTATCCTTGTGAGTCTAAGTCAATGAGCACATGCACATGGCTCACACTGAGTGACGTGACATAGGCCTATCCACATTCATACGGGAAAGAGAATCATCCAATCCTTGCTTACTCTTGGTAGTGGATCAATTCAATTGTCTCTACGTAAATGGGATTTTTTTCTGGTATTAATTGTTCACCAGTCACAAAGTTTACTTTTGTCAATTCTTTGATTAAATACAAACACTGAGAGGTCACAATTTATTATGCCATAAGTTTTCTCTGGGCAACTAAATATTTAGACAAGTTAGTTAATTGACAAATTTCGGTCACTTCATTGAGATTTCGGACAATTCTCTATAGAAATCAACTGGTTATTCGTGTGTTGTTTGTAATGTGCAGTTATGCATGTCCAATTCTGAAACGTTAGTAGCGGTACTATATTTCAACCGAGAGTTGTCTATAACCTCCCATCAAGACCACCTCTGTTATAGGAACCGTTTAGTGGTACACGACTTGAAGTTCGATAATGAGACAATACACATCTCTATTGAGACCACTTGCGGTCCTAATAGAGAGGTTCTACCATCTATCACCTGGAGTCCTAGATGTTAGGCAGTCACACCAGTTGTTTAAGTCCATTAACTTATCTAACACTTCAAAGCAATAAATACATAATAAGTACACAATGAATTCCTGGAGAGCACAAAATTATGATAATTCAAAGTGACGAATAAAACACTCCTTTTCAAGCACAACTATGCACATGAGCTTGATTTGATTGGCTGTAGACACCAGCATCTGTGACAGTGATAAATGGCACAGCAGACTGGGGTGTCATACATCTAACAACAGTCACAACGTTAAGAATAGTGTCATTGGTATTCACCGTGGCATTCACTCATGAAGAAGAAGCTTTCCCCAGTGACCTTTTAAGTCCTTGCAAGTTTGCCGCATCTTCCTAGCTAAGTCAAAATCATTACCCCTCAGTGATGATAGATATTTTCATGATTTGGGTGAGAATACTGACCCACTGGACTGTACCAAGTCTCATCGTGTACAGGCTGAAGTGATGTCATTAACCTTTGGGTGGATAGAGAATATTTGAGGGCACGTGCTATGAAAGACAGCAGAAAGTGATGTGTAAAGTATTTATATAAAATGTTAGCTGATCTGCCAACTCTGCTAATATACTGGACATCGGGACTCATTATCATACGCTCACCGCAGGCACTGAGCATTTGATTGAATAAACAGAATACAGTAGAACATCCAATAACGATCACCTTTATAATAAGACCATTTCTTGCAGCACCAACCTTTAGCTATAACCGCAAGATTTCTGCAAACTTCCATAATGACCTATATTGAGATCACTTGAGGCAAGTCCCTTCGGTGGTCGTAATAGAGAGGTTCTACTGCATATATCTGATGATGTAACTTCGTAACTTTTAGGTTGACAATCACAATTCTCACGTCAAATACACGATACAACAGAGTCTGTACTAACCACTGTTGTTATTGTTGCTGTTGTTGTTGCTGCTGCTGCTGCCGCCGCCGCCGCCGCCGCTGCTATTTTGTTTGGTTGTTGTGTTCCCACAATTGTTATTTACAAGTAGGCCCATTCTTTTTTCCCATGTTAGTAATATATTCTCGGATTACTGATCAAAAGATCATAAAGATATTTCACTGTCAGTAATAGATTAATGAATATTAATAGGTGTTCGAATTACAGATATACAAAATGCATTCAAATGAAAACACGTATCTGTATCCTGGTGAGTGTGTTTGAGTTTTTGTTTGTTGAAAAACATAGACATACACGCACAAAATATACATGATCCAGAATCACAGACTCGCTACAAAGTAATGATACCCACAATAGAATATCAGATAAGAACAATGGAACAGTTCACAAATGTCACAAAGTTATCTTCTAGATTGATCAGTACCAGCAAAACTTCAGTGGTGCAAATAAAATCTAGGTCCAAATCAAAGATCTGGCGGGTTCCCCTACATTGATGAGTTATGATCATTGTTGCAAGGTTTATCTGTGCAAAAATTGATTTCACAACACTCTGGTATTTGTTTGGTGGAGATTCGAGTTGATTGGACTCGGATTTTGACTGTTCCACGACGCAGTATACATGTCATTGTTGCTTCTAAATCTCTTTTGGTAGGTTTATCGATGATTTCTGATGTTTTATGTCATGGACTGTAGTGTGTCCATTGCAGATTCCGATTGTAACTAACGAAGACAAATATACCTAGTGTAGATTAGTAAGTAAACTGATGCGTTCCTGAACATATGCAGAGTTGTATAGAATAGGGAATGGTGTACCGCGGGTAATTTGCTTGATGTATACAGGGACTGATGTGTAGAGGGTTTTTTTCCTGTTAAGAAATGAACAGTATTATGAGTGGACAACAGCCTCCAATAAGTCTACAGGAAACAATGACAAGAATTACAATATAAAGTCATCTGTCATAGAAGGTGTTATTAGTAGCTAGTTATTAAGCAATCCCAAGACGAGAATGTTTGACTGTAATTAGAGGAAATAACCAACAAACTGTACAACCTGAACTGAAATAATTTAAATGGTACAATATTCAATTGGGGATATGGGACAAAAAATACATTAGAACCGGGTATCAAATAAAATTGTGTTTGAAAAATTTCGTCTGACAAGCATGAACGCTGAACGATTCACTTTGTAACAAGGCAACACAATTTGTGAGGTTACCACGGTCCAAAGCAATACTCTGAGTAGGAGATCAAAAAGCAACAGATCCAGGGAAATTGATAGATTATCGTTTGAGCACCGCGATGTCAGAGGTGTAAGTGCGAGCACGAAAAATGGAGATGCGCGCACGAGACCTGGTCTGGCCACAAGAAATACAGAGCATTTTTATGTACTGCGTGTACTGAGCTTTCTTTTTCACCTCCTCGCCGTTCTGATTCTCCGGTGAGTAATTTGAGATGTTTTTTTTTTCACTCCTATCCTTGACCCATGTGTTCACACTGAGAAACAATTTTCATGTAAACAAAGTAGAAAACCATACCTATATGTTATTTTTTGTATAACCCCTCCCACCCTGGGTCATAATAAATGATAGCCCTCTAAACATATCCAGTGGCTGAACTGAAGTGGCCTCTACATATATGATATATTTGGTTTCTTTATGGAGATTGTAGGTGGTCTTAATTGGAGGTCATTCTGCCTTCAAACATCAGTCGCTGTTTTATAATGCTGCTCTTCAAAAAGACGATCTTGCATCACTAAAAATACCCCGCACATAGGTGAGCCTTCAGTTATTAGATCTGAGAGTTGACGCAAGTAATCAGCGACCGCCGCATGACAATGCTGCCACTTGAGCGAGACGCGCCTGACAGACGCGTGTCCTGGGCACGCTCCTAGTTTGTTAGCAGACGACATTTTGAATGATTACATTTGTAGGGAAAGTTCAATCTGAGATTGCAAACTAATGCTTACTTGCTTGCATGCTGCATGCCTGTCTGTCTGCCTGCCTGCCTGTCTGCTTGTCTGCCTGCCTGCCTGCCTGCCTGTCTGTCTGCTTGTCTGCCTGCCTGCCTGCCTGCCTGCAATAATAGTCCTATAGCGTTGCTGAACAGACCAGACTGCATCTACGCATGCTATATATAAAACAGGTCAAAACAATGAAATGTATGAAGATAATCTGGATTTTCACCACTAGCGGACTATCAATCACGACTCGGAACTAAACTTCAAGCTCGCCTCTTTATAGATTCCCCTTGGGCTATGTAAATGGTACAATACACGCCAACCTCGCACAAATTGCATGATCCTACAATTTGCATTTGAGTAAATGTGCCGAATTTTCTTCTTGAAAGACAGTTTTTGATAAAGCGAAAATTCACTATATATCAGGATTTGTATTGAGAAGTTTAAAAAGTACAGTTGAAATTGATAGGTTTTCCCCTATTTGTTCTTTTTTTCTTTTGATCTCGTGGGAGACATTTGTTTACTTGCAAAACTAGCTTCCAATATTGTTTCATAAATTTTAACGTTGCTTGAACTCTCAGCTTATGTACTCTATTATAAAAGTGTTCACTAACCACTAACTTGACTAAGCACACACATCAACAATATTTACTTTTGTGTGGTACTTCATTTTCAGCTAACAGAGCTAAGTGAATGCAAGTCATTAATTCATTGATTGATTACCAATTCTACTAGATCTATTAATCTTCAATGACAAGTTGCACTGTATCAAAAAGGTGCACGTCTGTATCAACAATTGCGCACTGGGGCGAGACTAGGGGATTAGCGCGCATGTACGAAAAGATGGCGACGTTATTCAGTTGAGCAAACGAGATTCGGCGGCATACGCCGGGTGCGTGTAGGATTTCTTAGCAGTCTTCATGAGATCCAGACAGCATTCTGGAGGATAAGCTAAGATTGTGAGGTGAGTTTTTCGCCATCGTGAGTATATAACGTGATGTGTTGTTTGGCCTATGTTTGAAAACAGTGTCAACGGATTATGGCGAGAAGAGAGTTTGTAGCATTTGTTTGAGGATTCTGAAAGAAATTTCATTTGGATTTAGGTATTGGATTGTGTTTGTTTGTACGAGTGTTTGTTTGTTTGTTCGTTTGTCTGTTTTTCTTTGAGCGAGTTAAAAACAATGTATGATTGAAAATATAGCAGGTATAGTGGATAATATGTGAAAGAAATTTGGCTAAGGATTTAACTGCTGAATATTTCAGGATCAGAGGATGTACATGAACAAATGCTAAGTAGAATGATTATGTGGTATGCTAACTTTCTACAAGACAGTATTATGTTAAATGTTAATAAAAGGTTGAAAGATGTTAGTGCAACATTTTGATGTTTAGAGTGATGTTGATTGAGTGGTATTTACATCTGTTTGTGTAAGTGTCAGTGAAAGTATAACATCCATCATATTGACTTGTAGTAGTAACTGATAATAAAGCAATCACAAACTATTTCGTTAGTTCTGAAAGTGCATGAATGGTTATCCCCGCCCCAATTATCTATATTTATTGAAATCATTAGCATTATTAGTGGAATTCAAATGTTAACTCTTGAACATTTCAATGATATTTGAAAATCACACACTTATAAGTGTGCTATTTTAAATTGTTACAAGAAACTGCTGCAAAATTGTATATCAATAACACATTTCTCAGTGTGAGTCTTGTTATGTATGTCTGTTGGGATGTTTTGAATTGATTGGCGCAGTGTTACCAATACTTCAATGAACCATGAATCTTTCAAGGGCTTGTTATGAGGCGAAGTTGATTAAGACCATGACCAAGTCAAAGACTCATGTGGTTTCTAGTTGTAGAGTGTGTCATGAGTGAATCATATGAACATGGTGACCATGACTGTGTTTGGCTCAGATTTATATCTTGTTTTATCTCATCTTTAGTACATAATTTGAAAGCTACTCAAAGTAGACTATGTATCACTTTTCCATTATTGTTAGGTGTACATTGTATGTTGTTTTGTTGAACTGTTAGCAGTGACAACTTTGGGTAAAATATATATGGATTCCCTAGATCTATTTTGAGAAATATATTATATATACATGTATATATACATGTACTTCGTAAAGAATGTCAACATGAAAGGAAAAAGATACAAAGAAGAAATTTTGCACACAGAGATGTAACATTTTCATCGAAATAGCTTTGATGCAAGTCAGCAAACTGTGAGTGACTAAGCATTTAGCAGCTCCTTACAAGTTGATTTTCCCAAAGTGTATCCCATCAAAATGCTTTCCATGAGACACAACTCAATTTTTAGGTAAAAAGTCCTGGTACGTTTTATTCTGAAGCTTGTAAATCACATTTGATTCAGAAGCAATCTGTAATAAGTGAAACTAATGAAAGAAGTAGAAAGTAAGGGAACATACATGTACATGTAGAAAAGTTGAATTCAAGATGAAATTAATTAGTTAGACGTAACAAAATGTAACCACCTTTCTAGATATATAAAACAGGTTTTTTCTGTATTTCTACCTTCCTTGTTGAACAAATATTATAAGTGATTGTCTTAAAACTGCAGGGTATTGTTATGATTACACATTTATGTAATTTTTTCTTATTTCAAGTAAATTATTGTTCGGAAATGTTAAATGGAATGTTATGAAAACTTTGCCATAAGACATGTAGATAGCTGTCGTTAGATGATGTGTTTGTACCAGTGGAGATCTGACGACTCCCTATCTCGCTATGTCAGCACTGGATCTTGGGTTTGAGGAGTTTCGGCTGCTTTTGTGGGTTATATCAGGAGTTTGCGGATTTGAGCCTTGATAAAAATGAACCAAGTAATTGTAGACTTGTTGCAAACCTTTGTAATGAAATATTATTCTTGATGTCAATCAATGTTTATGTTAAATTTACCCGTAATTTTGATGTGTGAAAGTTTGTTCTTCTTAGACAATTTCATTGGGAGGTAAAAAAAGTGATGTATAACCAATTTTATAGTACATGATACACCCTCTAAATAAGACTTAGTGCAGATATTCGATTAGGTGTCAAGTGTTTGGTTTATATAAATGTCAAGAATACCTTATATCCCAACATATTAGATCTTACTCAGTGTTTCACGTACCTGAGTGTATAATTTACGATCATTTATTGACACCGAGCATGTCTCCTCCTCATAAAGTATCATAACATGTCAACTTATTACGACGACAATCCACCCAAACGGTTTTGTGTCACATTCATAACAATCTTTGATTATACCCTATCCAAATGGGTTTAATTCCTTAATTTTTGCAGATTCAAGAAACAGATGGGAACAGTTGAACCTGTTTATTATGAAATCTTATAAGTTGAATTTATAGACAAGCTGAAGAAATAGTGAATTCCCTTTTTGATAGCATATAATATAACCCACTCTTATCACTCGAAATTCTAGATTACTCAAAATTTCCTATAACTGAAAAATGTTATTTTACATCCAAGTGCATGATAGATGATTAAACCATTGAAGGTTATTGGTAAAATTCTTACAATGATGTGGTTCCTAAAACCTTGTTATAGACTAATCAGCATAAAATCTTGGGTCTGAAGATTTGTGAGCAGCTTTCCTCAGCTCTATCTGAGTTTTGCGTTTATTTGAGCAAACGTGATGTAAAGTCATAAAAATGCTTCTAAGAATCCAGATGTTCGATGGAGAATGAAGATTTCAAAAGCTCCCTAGCTTTGAGCGAACATCTAGAAGTTATTGTATTTGAAACAGAGGCTTCTGCGTCTTTTACATGTTTGCTAACATTTGGTATACTGAGTGAATGGATGATGGAGGACTTTTTCTGGATATGTATGTTATTCGGGCTATGTGCTGAACAAAGAGATCCAATTTGTGTTGCAAATCCATTACACATGTGGGTGTTTTTGAAAGAAAATTTTAATGAAAAATGATGAAATCCTTAAAAATTGGATACTGTATGTTGCATTTTGCTGAGGAGCAGTTGTTAAATTATATGTCAAGAAGAAAGAGAAATAAGTTTATGCATGTAATATAATTTGAACAACAAATATTTGTCAATTTAGTAACTAAGTCTCATTCAATTTTGTAGATTTGTAAGCAGCAAGCTGAACTTCGTATTAGCCAGAAGACCTCCACATATAGCAGCAGATATTACAAAACACAAGAGAATCTGATTAACAAAAGGATATTTATGGACTGGAGTGGCCTGAGCTCAGCAGGGTCTAATGATCACAAATCGAAATTCCAGGGAGGATTTAATGAACAAACAGCAGAATAGATCTCAGTCTTTTACAATGGTAGTGTGTAGGTGAGTGTAGGGTTGAAAAATGCTAATTAATGGATTCACACACAAAATCTCATGGATGGTTAAGAAATCCAATCTGCGCGCACTTGTGTGTTTGATGCATTGGCGACGGAGAAGAATAGGATAGTGTCTAACAAGCTCAAGCATTGGGGGAATCCTTTATTTGTTTTCTCGAGGGATACTCTACATATTGATATGTGATATAATAGTTTTTAAATGCGCATTGTTCAACTGAATGGATATTTGAGTAGTGGGTTGAGTTCAAGAATGAAGACTGACAAGGATAAATTGGGGAGATAATGGTCTTTGAGGCTTTACACCTGGAACCACTATTGTTCACGTTTGACAAGCGA
Source organism: Streblospio benedicti (assembly GCA_019095985.1). Classification (NCBI taxonomy): domain Eukaryota; kingdom Metazoa; phylum Annelida; class Polychaeta; order Spionida; family Spionidae; genus Streblospio; species Streblospio benedicti. The sequence goes on along the minus strand of CM032666.1, from coordinate 30,408,868 downwards.
CAACCTAATTTTGTAATTATATAGTGTGGGCTTGTTGTAGAATGCAACGAACACATGAACAAGCTGTTAATTTGATTATGTTCATGATAGGATTACATGCTTGATTCCAGTTTAGTTATTTTTGCTCATGGATATGAGTTATCTAGGTACTGTGTGGGTGGATAACTATTCAAAGAAATAAACATTCTTTTACTTACTGTGTGGGTAGATAACTATTCAATGAAATAAACATTCTTTTTTTCCGAGTATCAATATCACTAGACTACATGTTAACATGTTTGACCATCTGGATACTGCCATGAATAGAGTTAATGGTTTAGAAACTCTGTGGGCTGCGATCACATGATTAGGATAGTGGTTGGAAAACAATTACATATGCGAAACATTTTGTGAAAATTTTGTAATGGACAGACTAAAACTTTTATAGATTGTGATAAGTGCCACTCATGTGCAATTATTGGGATGAAAATATCCTTGTGATACACATTTTATGCATTATACAGGAAATAGTTGTAAAATAGGAAATAGAGATATGTGTAAAAGTGAAAATGTGGAAGGTTCTCTAACTATGCATATAATGCGTCCTTGAGGTACAAAGAGAATACAGCAGTGTTCGAAATTCTAATTAGCGCATTGAGCAAAAAACAATGAATAATGAGAGAAAGTCTCTGTTAGAGGGTACAGGGCAGGACAAAAATATCACAGGCCCTGTCCCAGACAAGGATGCAGATAAAGAGGTGTGTGTTTTATTTCAATTTGTTTTATTATGCATGGAAAGACAATATTTACTGAAAATATACAACTCATTAGACTTTCTTCTTGCTTTCATAAGTCTGGACAGTTTTTATTTATTTTGATTGATTACTTTTGTATCCTTGTGTTGAAGGCTTGGTGTGTATATATATATATGTGTGTGTGCCATGTTTTTAATCACAAATGAATGAAGCGTTACTTTTCATATCTGTTCCTGATAATGCACATTATAGTAATCATTCTAGGAAGTATCACTGCATTATTTGATCATTTTTACTCATAACAAAGATTCTTTTCAAATCATATTGACATATCGTAAATGCTTGGTAGAAATTTAACAGTTTTATTTATGTAACATTTTAAATATATGTTGGCAGGCTGTTACCTGAGGGGCCTTAAATTAAAATTTCTACAATATATGAATCAGAAACTTTATATATATTGCAATGCAAATATGTGTGACTATTTGTGAGCATCTACCATATGTGGTGTTTATGTCTGAATCAATTCTTCTTGTGTGCTTTAGAATAACTACAAAAAGTCTGCCAATATTCGTGCTTCCAGCAATGATAATACGATTGTATGCTGTGTCCAATCTAACATGAACCATATAATAGTGGACATGTTGGCAGTAATTAAAATGCTTTCTAAAAGTGAGCCAACAAATGAAAGCTTCCAACCACACAGAACATTAGTTTAATTCACTGTTAACAATTATTGAGTTGATAAGTGGTATGAGCTCCACTATGTCAGAATAGTATTTAGATTTTGGATAAAAGCTTTGAACCTTGGCGCCCATGCTTAAATATTTAGATTCACAAAGTGAGCTTGTTCACACTGAAAACGTGTTGGCAGCTTTGTATCCATTTGTAAATATCGTGGAATAGAGCAAACTGTCTTTGGAGCCTTCAATAGCTAATAGATAAAATTGATCAAATGAAAATAAGCTTGTTAGGTTTAATTGTCAGTTGATCTAAATAGAATTGTGCAATCTAAATCTATGTTGTACTTGTGCTATCAGTATAATTGCAAAAGTTGTGTAAATTTTATTTATATGTTAATTTTAGTACCCCCAAAAATGTTTCTGGCCAGCCAGATCATTTTGGATTCATTTTCTAGAAATCATAGGATTAGGATATTGAATTAATTAAAGTTTTCAAAAATATTTTTTAGTTGCCGTTCCAATCCAACACGTTTCCCCGTCAATCAGGAAGACACCAAAGGAATGAAAACCCTCGTATTAAAGCAAGAAAGGTAATGGAAGTCTACACGGAAAATCCACAGCACCATCATCAGCATCAGCATGTATCAGGCCCATGTGTGCCGCTAAGCGGACCAATCCGAGTGGCCGTAAATGCACAAGGTATACCAGTAAATGCTCAAGGGGTACCGTTAAATGGTCATCCAGTGCCTGTGACTGTGCATCATCATGTTCCTGCAAACATGCAGCATTTGAAATGCACATGCAAACCATCAAATGTTCAAACACAGTATCATATTGTTTCAAGGTCGAAAAAAGTGCCTAACAAGGGAGGCTCCATGACACCTTTACTAGCCAATAAAGGGGTGTCTTCACCTCAAAGTGGACGAAGATCTAGGTCAAGCACAAGAGGAAAACAACGAATAGTTAGAAATCAGACTAAGAAGAGTACTAAGGTGTATCTTGGGTGCTGCTTTCGTGCACATGGAAGCCCAGAGCCAGAATTTTGGGAGGATGTGGTTTTTGTTACACCTCAAAATACGCCCAAGTCTGTAAGAGCTGGTAAGAGTCAGACTCTTCCCCAGAAGGGCTCATCGATGGTTGGTAATAACAGTTCAGCAATGAAGAGGCACACACTGGAGTGTACTAACAGAACGCCAACATCACCAAATACTGTGAGATTTGTATTAGAGCCGGAAGTGCGAATTGGAAGTGAGAGTCCTGAGGTTCAAATCCGCGGGATGCAGCGAGGGCCAGATAAGTCACAGATTGCAGCAATCCCGCCTAATCAAAGTGTGCGAGTAAGCGGCGATGGTGGCAGCCCCACAGTGCCACCAAACACACACTCCGAAAACAATGTACAGTACACAACCCCGGTGTTTATGCAGACAAAAAGTGAGAGAATTGGAGATGTTATACACACAACGGTGTTGACGGAAGATAGTGTACAATATGCAACCCCAATGTTTGTCCAAGCTCAGACTACGCAGCCTGCTGTGAGTGAGGAAAATGCCAGTGCTGACAGGAAATTGGTGGCTTCAGTTGCTGGATCTCAAAAAGGGGAGAATTCAGAGAGCCTAAAGCCATGTGTATGTTCGTCGCCGATGATTTCCAACACCACTTACACGTTCATATGTACAATCGGATCGTGTGTTCATACAACTACTGGTGGTGTGCAGGCACCGAGCAGTGGAGGGCAAGGTTGTGTAACAAGTGCAAGTGCGAGGGCACCTACGTGTCAGGCGATGTTATGCATATCGACATCTCAAGACAGTATAGATAAATCACTGGATGTTGATGAGACGTTAAATATTGATGATTTGCCACCCCCTCCAGCCGAGCTATTGGCTGATACGCCAGATACGAGTATGGAATTTGACAGTCCAGCTGTTGATACAAAACAGACAAATGCGCATATAGAACAGCAGCCAAAACAGACAGATGCAGAATCTCCACTAAAACAAGCAGCTGTCAATGGCAATCGAGCCCAAAACATGCAAACAATCGTTGAGGATGATTCGCCAAGGGGAAATTCTGATAATTCCCCTAAACTAAGCTCACAGGCACAAACCGAAACGGACGCGTTCTTGGCAATGTCATATGCTGAAAGTGTGAGCCAGCAAAGTGGTGCTGAGCAAGCGTGCCAGCAGAATGTACCAGAAAAAAGTGCCAGTAATGATAAGTCTTCGCAAAAGTGCCAAATTGGTGCAAACACTGCTGCTTTGAATGAGGCTCGTTTTTCATCTGCAGCTGAGATAAGTGCCAAAACTTCGCCAGTGCCCCCGCTAGGCGCAAAGGCAGACACTTGTGTGGCGAAATTAGCAGCGCAGCAGATTTGCAACAAGCAAGTGCAGCCTGTCAGGCCGTCTAGTGGTAAAACTGTCACATTTGCTAATGCCTCAATCCAAAATCAACATAACAACGGTGGCAAGAGCTCGAATGGCGTCATATCAGCCAATCAGAGGCAATCAAATAGCCATATAATATGTCCAACAATGGTGAAGCAATCGCCCACACAGAAAGTTCGTCCGTTCACTCACACACCAACGTGTAACACAGTTGTCACATCGGTTCACACATCACCGCGCACTGTTCCCACTTCAGTTAATCCCAATGGAGTGACAACACCACATCAGCACAATCCTCCATGTGCAACACCTTACACTCAAGCTCTTCAGCAGAAAAGAGGATCAAGCGCAAATGGTGGTGGGAATCCTCAAAAACAGAGCCCTAAGTGCGTCATCACCCCAACACGAGTGGCCCCGAGACCCACACAAGAAATTATCGATTCCTATGCCAAAATGCAGGCGCCTGTGGCTAATGTAAATGTGTCTTCAATGGCGGGACGAGAGTCGACCAATGATGTCCCTCTAGATACTGACATCATGGGGGACCCCGCTACCTCCCCTGAGTCTGAAGGAGGGAAGCCCTCAGTCGATAACATCGTACTAGGTATGTGTCTTGAGTGAATTTCAAATGTGAAGTTGAATTTCAATTGTACTGTAGAAGCTCATTATTTTGATAGATCTTATCACATTTTTTTTATCATCATGGGGTTGGTTTAATTTTCCTTCAATCACATTATGAATAGATATCAGATGAATTTTGGCTATTTTGAGCATTTTACTGCTATCCTCACAGATTTGAGATATAATGAGCTTCTGCTTTATGTATACTTCATTGCTTTCAAAGATGAAATTAAGTTACAATATAAGGAACTGCTAGGCGATTTGGTGCCGTATGGTTGTAGGTTCGAATCCCACCAGAGACTGTGATATAGTCCTTACCTGACTTGGAGTCAGAAGTCTAATGACTTAATTACATATAATAACAATTAACTAATATTATCAGTTTCATTTACCATATTCTGTTATTCAACTTAACACCTAACACTAGTTTAAAACTTGATAAAATACACATTGGTAATATTTAAAAAAAATACATCATGATAGATAAAAGTTATAAAAAATAATGATGAATGTTATAAATGGATCATGTATAGGTACATGTAACATTAAATAATCCAATCCTAAGTTGCTAACTATTTAAATCGCTCATATTGAGCACGGACTTTTCTTCAAGATCACATGGATCAATGTAAAAGTAACGGAAGAGCATAAATTAATCAGAAGTAAACAGTGTCGAGCAGACAATGTTTGTGTATAAATCGGTGTGTTGATGTGGAGCATCTTGTGAATCATTAACTAGACAAGATGCCGATTTGGGTGAGCGATTTCTATCCAGGATTTCATTCCATGAATAATGAATTTATTGCGCGGAATGTACAGTTGCTTTTCAGTATCTCATCTAACTTATTCTGTATTCTTCAGTGTAAATCACGTTATTACCCTATTTATGTGTTTTTCTTGATTGTCCTATTCTAGAACACTGATTAACTGGTAGGACACCCTCATATAGTTCGGGCTTATGGAAAATGAAACATCTTTTAACATTGAATAGATGTACAGTGTAAAAGAGATTCCCATAGACCAATGCAGGCGAGATAGAGTTATGAAATATTTTACTTTCATCAAAAGTACACTTGCTTCAAATGACAGTAGTATGAATCCTAATTATATTGTTCACGCCCTATTATGAATGCAAGTGAGGAGCTAAAAACCAGTGTATAGCCTGATGTAAATGTGTTATTCGTTCAGCATACTGCAGCAGTATAATATAACACTTCAACACATGATTTCATCACTTTTTAGTGAAGCGGCTTAGCAGTTCAAACACTCCGAAGCTGTTCCGTAGGACAAATGAAAGCCTCAATGTCGCCAAGCGACGTTCAGCTGTCATCAAAGGAGAGGAAAGAAAGAGGTTAGTTGATCAAGGCTGTCTTTGGGCAAATTGTTTAAATGCTAAGTGTCATAAAGGGGTAGATATAGATGCTTTAAATAATTGATTGTTATTTTGATAAAAACTACATTCCACATCATCATATGAGTTACCAGTAACATTGAGTTGAGTGACTTAATCTAATTTCTTATATGGAATGAGTAATTATGACAACAGCTTGCTTCAAGTGGTCTCTTCATGGAGGTTTGTGACCACAAAAGTGGTCTTATTATGGAGGAGGTCTATTTATAGAGTTGACTTGATTACAGTTGTCATGATAAAAGGTTTTACTGTAGTGTTTTACCTGAAAATTGAATACATATTCCATACATTATGTTCGCTACCCATACATTCAGCATTGCTTCCATGTTCATCATTCGTCATACAACAATAGTACCTGCACTTAAAGATGGGGAAAAGTCCCTGGGGGAGAAAGTGCATATAATTTGTATAAATTACTTATCAGCACTTTTTGTGAACTGTTTATATCAAAGTCACGCACACACACCCAAATGTCATTAAGTAAATTAAAACTTCCCATACTTATCTTAAGTGTTATTACAATTCATACACGTTTTTTGTAATGCTAGGAGATTGTGCAACTTTGCACAATGTTTGTATAAGATAAAGGTATAGTTTTATGTATTGTGCGCTCACGGCCCATTACAGGTGTGGAGGCATTTATGATGTTATTTCTTTGATTGTTGTGGATTGTCTATTGGGTAGCAATCTGTACCATTCAAGTATCGCAATATATAACTTGGACACCATTTGAAGCATACACATTTCCATTAATTTAAGTACCTGGTATAAGTATTTAAGTATACAGTAGAACGATATTATCTCAATATTGCTTATCTCAAACTCGAATCTCAAATCTTCTGTTATCGAGGTTAGTTTAATTTCCCTTCAACGACATGACAAAGAGATGCCAAAGATTACTTATAGAGTTTAAGTAATCTGTGGAGATGAAATTTTTACATTCTGCATGTATTTGAGATTATTAATAGATACTGTATAAAGAAGTGTCCACATCCCACTCAGAACTAGGGTACTATCTGCTTGAAACTAGAGGTATTTGATAGTGTCATGTAATCATATTACAATGAAATAAAAGTTTTTTTTGTTTTTTGTTTTTTTAACTTTAGATGTACAAATCCTTTCTATTTATTTCTAGACTAACCAAGTCGAGTGAGTCTGTGGAAGATGTGATGATTGACCTTGACATTGCTTATGAGTTTGTGCGGCAGAAGAATTTCCGCAGCTCATTTATTGGTTAGTGCCACACTCTTTGATATATATGAAATATTTTCAATTTCTGTATAGATTATGTAGCTAATAACTTCAGTTTCATATTTCATGTACTCTCTCAAAGGAAATAATTACCTATCAGACTGTGGATTTCTTTATTTTAATGTCAAAAAACTTATTCAAGGGTAGTTTAAATAGTATATGATTGTAACATACTTGTTCCCTCTTTACAAAATAACTAAATTTTGAAGATTAGAAAGTTCATGTCACAATCATTGTCATGCTCAGTCATATATTAAAACCAAATATTGTTAACACCAAGAAACTTTCATTTAAAAAGGTGACGTCCCCCCGGACAAGGATCGTCAGGTGGTGTATGAAGACCACAGCTTCAGTGATGTGCAGACCCTGCTGAAGCACTCCAAGGAGGGAGAGAACGTGTATGCCCTACCACAGGTGAGACACACCACGCACAGCTATACAGTAGAAACTTTCTATTGTGCTCACAAACAGTCTTATAATATCTACATTATTCTGTACTATTCGAGAACATGTATATTGTATAATAAACCTGAAATAAATGAGGATGCAACACCTTCCACATAATGTAATTATCGTATTACTCTACCTTAGGGTAAGCCAGCAAGTTTTGGTGAAGACACAATGGAAGCTGTGAAAAGAATCACTGACAAGTATAACACGCCCCAGAGATGGGCTCTGCAGGCAAAGTCATTTGAGAGCAGCTTACAGAGACCAAACCCTCCTTTGTCGGCTGTGCCTAATATGGAACATATCGGTATGTACCGTAACTACAGTGACTAGTAACTCTGCTTCAACAGTTGAAGAAGTGCGCCTTTTAAGATTATTGGCCATGTGGTTTTTACGATAGTGCGTGGCCCTAATGATCTTGTATAAATTGAAGATTTGATTGAAAATTCAAATGAAAGATAGAGCCACCACATGAATTCATTAGATTTTTGCTGACTACTAAATTTTTATTTTACATCCATCCATTTGCTGCTTATAATGCCTTCGGGAAGACTAATGCTGTGTCTGTTTTCAGACTTGGATCTTGATGTAGATAACCTGCCACCCCCGCCCCCAGAGCTACTGAACCCTACACCAGAAGGTGGCGACCCCCTGATTCCCTCACTCAGGTAGGCACTCATTCATTTGTGATGTACAATATTCGCTCACAACATTATGTTATCTTTTTTTCATTTACGTTTATTGCTCAAAATCAAATATTTTTTGTAGCAATGACGACAGATTGCACACAATGTTTTAGTTTTAAAGTACATCCATATACCACTCACGTTACTACTAAATCTGCACGTCTAACCGTCATATATCTATTTTATTGTAAAGTTTGAAGGTGATTAGATTTTTAGTAGAGGATAGTTGTATAAAGAAAGTAATTAGACAAGCCATTACATTGGAACCTCAATAAGGAAACCCTATTATCCATAGAAATAATAAGATTACAATCACAGTATGTTAAGAATTTGAATTATTTAGCTTATACATGTATAATATGTTTTATAGAGAGCGTGCCCGTCTGAACCTGTTTTATCGTGCACACGCAGCAGAGATCTGTATCTGCGACTGTCTGGCTGACCTCCTCATTCCACGCCCAGTGGACAAGAAACAGAAGAGCAAGAACCAGAAAAAAGAACAGGTCACTATATATTGATGTTTCATGACCAATCATAATAAAAATGCAGGGATATTGATAGAGGATTATAATGAAATGTTGCTATCTGTTCAATCCTCGGGGAAGTAATGAATGTTTCGATACATATCAGATGAGAATTTTTTATATAGTGCCCCATCCAGTCCCATGGTAGTTTTCCTGCTCTTGCACCTATTGTATTTGTAGTAATGATTAGATATTTACAAAAAGGCTTTACCACTGTTTACCAAATAAAGGGAAACCTTAATATCTCAATATTGAGATTATTAATGTGCATTTTTAGTATACTGACTGAAAGTCATTTTTCTCTACATTTTCTATTCACATCATTATGATGATAAAGAACCTAAAACAAACATACATCAGCTAAGGGTAACATTAATGAAGGACTGGTGCAAAGGTGACTGTTCATTATTAATTACATATAATGAATGGTTGTATACAGTTGCAGTGTTCAATCTAATGGCCAATTAGATCACTTTGTGTATGGTAATATACATGAATGAGCGACTCTCTGTAGCTCTTAGTACAATAATTTAAAATGTTCAGATGTTTCATCTATCACATTGTAATTTGAGATATTTGCAAAAAAATGTGCTTATGAACAGAATACGTGCAATGATGTCAAAGCCTATCTAAATTCAAATTTGTAGAATTTTACAAAAAAACAGTTTTCCCATGACCTTATGATGTTTGCTTCCTTTGAAATTAAGTTTATTCTCATAGATAGAAATTCGTTGATCAACTGATGATGAATAATGTCTGCTGAATTTAGAATTAAGTTCTTGTACACGAAGAAGACAGGTTTTCTGAGTAATGGTTTTCTCAGTCGTAACATAGATGAAAACGTTGATAGATGACCTGATGCCTGGTGTAAACATGATTAACATCATTGATTGAAAAGGGAGAAATTTATACAATTCTGATATTTGATTTCAAAACCACTATACTGATGAAAATTTCATGTCATTGAAACATATGAAAGTAATTTATTCCTAAAATGAAGCTTTAGAGTAATGCTAGACATAACATGAAGTAGCATAGATTTTTTAACAGCTTTTACACATTTACAACTTTTGATCATGAGATATTTTACATCTGACAATGGCAGATCCAGGTTTCTGGAAAAGGGGGGCGCACTTAAGGGATTTCGTGGGTTTTATACACGCAATTGATGGTGGACATGGCAAAAACCCTACATAAATGAAGTATTTTTTTGGGAAAAGGTGGGGCGCGTGCCCCCTGCGCCCCCCCTGGATCTGCCTATGTCTGACATTATCCTTCAATGTCATTTTGCTTCAACAATAATATTAAAAGTTAATGCCATCTGAAAGTGCAGTTCTTGATAATTTTCCCAGTATTGTTTCAACTTTCAAATAACTTTCAAAAATGTCTGGATGATGCAGGAAATCTTATTGGCAACATTCATCTTTAGTACCAAAACACTCAGACACATCATTCCAAGCACAAAATGGCTTTTGCAGTGGAAACTTTAACAGATCTGAAGTGATGAATTCATGATTTGTTTCATTTTCAGGGAGGTGAGTGGCAGAAGAAGTTCACTGGGCGGCCTCTTTTCGTGTTCAACACAGGAGCTGGCAGGAGGCGCAGGCAGCTGCAGGTAGGTGATTCCAGATCATAGGGCTTTGCTGTTGTCATTCAGTATTGAAATATTTCTCAGATGTGACGTACTGACTTGGGATAATCTCATCGTCAATAGACGATTGTTGTTATTCATTTTCTTTTCGTTTGGGAAAGTTTTTAGTTTGATACATGTGTGTATCTTTAAATTTCATTTTTGATTTAACAACTCCAATTAAATAACTCAAAAAATACATGCATACTTTTTATAAGTTGTTAATACAGAATAGGCGTAAGTAACAGATAGAATTGAATTGTTTCACTTTTTAAACAATGATAAATAGTAGAACCTCCAATCGAGACCACCTCTATAATAAGACCATTTTTCACAGTCACAGTCCCAAACCTTTATAGAGCCACCACCATCATAGAACCTCCTATATAAGGCCACCTCTATAGAGACCAGTCAAGGTTAGTTCCCCCGATGGGTTTGATAGAGATGTTCTATGTTTTATCAATCAAAAAATCCATTCCAAACATTTAAGTGATGCACTACAATTGTACAGTTGGTGTTGGCTGACTCCTCGACGGCGTTCCCTCTCTGGTCCGACTACATCAACTACCTCTCTGAGTTCCGCCCCGTAGCTGGTGCCAACAGCGCCATGGTGACCCACATGCTGCACCAGAGCACCAACCTACGCCACCTGGTGAGTTTTATGTGTGTTTATCCTGAGTATATCGAAGTAGATTTCTTAGCGTCTGGATTCATAAAACGAGAGGAATTGTTTGCCTATTGCTTATTCTTATTGAAATACTGGCTGTTTGAGGGCCATTCTTCCTGGTTCAGGCTGTTGCATACTGCACCTGATGTTTTGTCTGAGATCTGCAGGACTGTTACCTTAAGCATGCAGTTAATGACTTCAAAGTTTATTTCTGATCTGGGATATGTGATTTTGTAAGCCAGTGTTTTACCAAAACTGGCATTGCCCATTAAATATTCATTGTGACAAGTAAATTTGATCGTTAGTGACAGTATAGGGTCATGGTGTAGTTCTGTCTGGGCTGTGTAATACCTTCTAAAAGGAAGCATGACAGAAATAAACATTCGTTATTCATCACTGTACCTTAAAACATTCTTGTCAATCATTTTGGAAGAGACTCATATCAGATTTGTCCTTTGAGGTTCATTAATATTAATATGTTATATACAAACTTTTGAGAGCTATTAATAATGTTATAATTTTATGACAGGTTGCCATCCGTTACCATGGGAACCAAGCAGCAACAGACTTTTACAATAAGTTCCTTGCCATCACAGCAGATCCCAGCGATGCGCTGTGGAGGGTCAGTGGCGACAAAGGTACTAATTATTTTTCAATTTCTGCTCATTCTAAAAATATTCATTTGTGTTCACACATAAATTGCCATTAAACTTGAATGAACCTCTGTCATGATATCTCTTATTAGAGTTGAATACATGCATTATAGAAATAGTTATTTCTATTCATGTTCCAAACCATGATATGTGTGCAGATAAGATGTTCTGATAATCAATTTTCAGCATTAATACAATATACTGAAATAGATTGCATTCTCATATACATAACAACCGTTAAAAAATCATCTGAAGGATAAATGTGAAATCTCAATTCCAAATTCAGGAGGTTACAAGTCCGGCACGAAGAACCGCAACAGCAAGCGGCTCACCCCGGAGAAAATCGCGATTTCCCACCCCTGCCACTTTGCTCATGTCACTCATGTGGATAAGACAGACACAAAGAATGTGCCAGAAAAAGAGGTGCTAGAACGCTATGTGGCTAGACCACGGTCAAGGTCATTATCAGAAGATGCACTAATTGGTGAATCACAATAGCCAAAAGGACTAGACACTTCTTTGACAGGCAGTCAAGATAAACCATTAATGCGGATTAATAGTGTATGTGTATTTTTGTCCAAAGGAAGAGACCATGAAAAGTTGCATGTAGGTAGCGATATAAGATTTTACATAATTGAATATGTGCTATTAAAAATGAATTCCTGCAAGACTGACTGGATGTAAAAGAACTTGATCACTGTTTGAAAAAGCTCACAAATCAAAATGTTATGAAAAGATGGAGTGGTAGAAAATAGAAGCATTGATTTCGTCTCATGAACATGACAGACACGAGAGCTGTAATCAAGTTTGTTTGTTCTCAGTCATGTGGAAGATAATTGTCAGGAGATGTTTGCCTCAGTGAAAATGAATTGGAAAGGGCATATTTTTCATTGGGTGTCTAATTTTTGTAAAGAAAATGAAACACATTGTTATATTACTGTCGGTGATACGATTAATCTTGTAAGGTTGGTTAGTTGGTAATCCCCCATTATTTCCATCTGTCACTCAATCCATTTGTGAGGAGCTATTATGTTGCCCCTTTTCATCCTGTGGTTTTAAATGCTCTGCGGAGTTGGCATGTTCAGGTTTTATGCCTGCATGTAGTACAACTGAGACGACATGCTTTCTTCGTGGTGCCACTGTTATACATGTAGTAACCATAACAACCACCTTTGCTCGTACAAGTATAGTAAGAGGTCTAATGCGAATGGCTTTTACATATTATACAATATGTTTTTATAATAGGTAGGAACTTAAAATGTTATGTATTTTTTATATATTTTCATAGTTAAAGTCATAGTTAAATAGTAAATATTTTGATTTTGTGAGGAAATTATTTTGTATGCTGGAAACCAAGATATTTTATGTTTGTGTACTCAAGATAAAAAAAAATTGAGTTTTAGATAGTGATAAAAAATGTGTTCCTATATTTTGTGACAGTTGCATTACTGAAGAATTACATATTATTTTACAAGCTAAATATTTTATTTACAGTCTGTTTTCTGGTACAGAGCTCATCACAATCAATACATGTATTTGTGTAGCATAATATGGATGCAATACTATGCATCAGTATGCCTGTATGGCGTGATACATCATTCGTAGACCATAGATCCGTGGTACAAAATAAGACCTACCTGCTACCCTGTGCTGGTTATTTCTAGCCAGGGCTGTCTTGTTTCCAAAGTTCACTTCTTGATGGGCAGATAGACGATTGCACTTCTACATCAAATGCTGTCATGGGTGTTATTGTTCTGTCTAAAGATTGACGTTCCAACATATGATTGTCCATTAAGTTGAGCTGTGTACGTTAAATCCACGCCGTAACTCTTGCTTCCTGGCTAATGGAAGCGCAATGTGAGAATCTATTTTTATTTTCAAAGAATGTGGTAATAAGTACAATGTACATTAAAACCAATATTTGAATGATGTAATTATTTTTCTTCTATATTTAAAGTACATCATCAAAGTTTTACTCATCTATCTGTTTCCTTGAACATTGTATAAGGGAATGATATATTATAGAACGAAAAAATTATGTTCATGTGATGATGTGATGTTTTGCATTTTCTATTTTACATGTTATATATTGTCTTGTGTACAATAGGTAATTGAAAATCTGTGATATGGCTCCAGTGAATGGGAGAGAAGTATGAAATATTGGTGTAAAACTTGAATGAAGATGTTTATTTTGTTAATCTATGCCGTGTACTGTACACTGTATCTCTCAAAACTCATCTTTTTTCAAAGCAAATGTATGGTGCTATGTTTTGATAGTTATTTTCATTAGAAATGCAATAAAACTGATTAGAGTAATACTCTTTTTTGTTATGTACTTATTCTTGGTATAGTATAGAAAACTTCAGATTTTAATTACCTTAAAACTTGCAGCAATCACGAAACGCTGACCAACCAAATCTGGATATCGGGACATATGGCCATGTGAATATCCACCCACATCAAACCCTAATTGTAATTGATTAACATTGGATTGCTCCCAGTAATCCCCATCTAAAATAGATTTTCTTGAATTGCAAGTGTTACATCAGTACAGTGTGAAAGGCAATACAACCAACAAAACAACCCAAACATCTGGTTTAAGCAAGTGACCATAAATTATACGTTAACAACTATTCTCCTACGCAATATGACTTATGTCTATAAACTCATGCAAGCGGATGAAAAACTCCTCTAAATCATGAGCAGTACTTTTTAATGACAAGGATGCATTCCGCTGCAGGTTTCTTAGCTTTGATCAGAACACCAAGGTAATGTGGAGTTTTGTAGAAAGTTATTGCTTCAGTCTTTATCACCGAGTCTTGAATGGAGATGATCTACGTAATTGAGTAGATGTTTGAGGGTGATTATTGCTTCACCTATGCTCTCGTGTGGTGAAATTTATTTTGGTGGTAAATTCTTTGAACCATTAAATGAAAAGAATTCCTTTGAAAACCATCATCACAAAAACATTTTTTTAAATGATAGTATAATGGATTTATACATTTCATGATGATATTTTGAATTATTTATTTGCCTAGTAGTAAATAGTCTTATAATATCTTTAATCTATTTTTGTTTGTTCTTAGTAAATTTATCATGCCTGCTGCACTTCATCAGATCTTGAAACCGGTTGTACATGTAGTGATATGTATAGATTCATGAAATATTAATTTAAGGCTTCAAAATTTACAAAGAACAAATGAAAATAAATTAGCAATAATATGTACTATAAGACTTTTACTGATTATCTAATCAACTGTGTTTTCAGAATATAAACAGCTAAACACACTTTATTATAAAAATAATTGTATTTTATTTGTATTGTAATGACAGGTGGCGTTCTCACAAACGCCACACTTTCTCTACTCATGCAATTGAATGGCAGTCTAGTGGTTGTTTTACCTTTAGGTCTCCTATACACAGGCATCAAACCTGAACACATGACCACTCAACTGGAGGTCAGCAGTCATAGATTTATTGCAATTCATGAATGCTATATTATTGATATTTTGAATGTATCTATGCTCTTTCACATTTGTTGGATGCACACATTAATTTCAGACCCACCTAACCTTCATATAACATAGACAAATTCCTGACATCTGCCTGTAAAAATGTGATCCAACATACAGAGAAACCTTGAATGTTCTAAGATGGCATTTATTTGTACTTGCTTTTTCTTTAGCTTGATATTCGCTCTGAACATTTCTATTTGCTATGCAATTTTTGGATTTGTTAGAAGTTGTTATTAACTCCACTAACAAAATTCATTACATTATATTTGCACAGCAACATTAATTACATGAGGAAGGTTGGTATTTTTATGGTTGTTTCAGCTTTGTTTGAACATTTAATCATTTCAATTGTGCGTGAAATGCAATTGCACAAATTTGTCAAGACCGACAGACGGCAAAATACCACCCTACTCAACCTGAGATTCTGTAGTGTCAAATTTTGAGATAAGTTGAATTTCATGCAAACTTAGCAGCAAATATAGTGAAAAATATTTTTGAAACGATGTTATATATGTGTCTTTTCATTAAATATATGCATCAATTTGTGTTTTTGTGTCTTGGCCTTTGATCTACATCACCTTCACAGATATATGTTAAGAGACTATATTGTTCATTGTATTCAACTACTATACTACTATATACATCATCTTCATGGTGTTTTATATTCCACATAACAACATTTATTGCATCCTATAGCAGCCTTTTTGGTTGACAAGAAATATTTTTGAAGCTCATAGACAGTTGGTTTTAATGAAATAGTTTGCCACTTCTGTTTGTTTGAGAGAGACAAAATCACATTTATTGTGATTTTCACGTGATATGAAGGTTTAGCTGTTAAATCAATCATTGATGGACAGTCCAGCTAATGTATACCTCATACCAAGGTACTCACAATATTCTTTTATTGAAGTTGATTGGCCAAAAAATTTCCCTTTGAGGTCACAACATGCACGTGGATGCATGCGATAATATACATGCTATATTATTACCTTGGTTTATTAATAGCATTACCCAGTGGGGATAAACGTGGATCGTATAAAGCTCTAACTATACCCTATCGTAAGCCTCCCAAAAGATTCTCTTTCATGCTAATAGAAATGGCACAATAGCAAGTTCAATGAAGAATATTAAAATTGCATGTACAGAATTATGGCAGAATTAAAGACTATCATGACTTGCAAGAGCTTAAGAAATATGATATACGTGGAACCGGAAAGAAATATTGATCTATTTAAGAATTAATAATAACGCTTGCTGAGGCTATGTGTTTGTGATGCATGAAGTCAATGAAGTTACTGTCAACATATGAAATTTAGACCACCGGTACCCAAAGGCAAAGTTTCCCATCCCCATTATAACGTAGACATTGATTTCTTTCCTCTTTCATGCTCCTTCAATATAGTCAGTGAATAGGGACGCTAGCCTTGATCAAAATAATTCATTTAATAATAGCAATCTATATGTCACTTTTTTTACAAGATGTGGCTTTTTATTTAATTTGAACAACAAAATTACGCAAAACAAAAACAATATTCTCATCAATACTTCATATAAGAGGAAATCATTCGTTGACTGACTTCATGTGCAAGCTAAGTGTTCATTATGGCGAAGGCTCTAAGCCATACTGGTTTATAGATACTCCATGCTATGTGCCTGCAGACCTTTCTTTACAGCTTCTTCCCACACAGATTTGAGAGGGCTCATGGACATTTCATCGGGATGTACATAGAAAATGAATTCAATTTGCTACTTGATCAATATTTTATATAGTGTATGTGAAAAGGTTTATCAAATTTGAAACATGCCACAAATGAATTGTAATTCTACATTGCTTTCAATTGCATGCTCACGTTTATATATTTCAAAAAAACACAGAAATGCATGTACTACCATAGAACTTTCTCAGATATATATTCTTTCACCTCCTCATTTAATGGTAGGTAAAACAAATGTGCACACAAGACTATATAGCACAGAAGAAAAATACTTACGTTTTTATAATTTCCAGATTTTCTACATTTGTTGAGAATTACATTTAAGCAATGGGAGTAGAAAACCGACGCCCGTCTTTCAGACCTCATCTAGCTCAATCATTACAACCGTATTTTACTCATTTGGGGTGGGTTCAAGTTGCCATTGGGTGTAGTGGATAGCAATTTAAAACACTTGCTTAGGTAATGAGCTATTAGCATTATCGAGCTTTCTGAACACAAAAGCTAAAAGCCAAATGAACTTTTGGTACCGGAAACGCCCAAAGCATTAAAAACCAATATGTACAACCTTTCTTGTCATTTACTATTAATGTAGAGCAATACAGATACATGTAGACAAGTCTTGTTCTTACCAAAATGCTCCAAAGAAGCAATTCTGGAGTCGTACAATGTGCTTCCGTGAAGTTCTAGTTGCATGAAGTTGATAATTATCAATCATGATTAACTGTTATCATAAGCGTTTTCTTCTTTAAAAAAAAAATCAAATACATGATCTTGTATGGACAATACAATACAATATAAATTTCTATGTAAGAAAACATTTTGCTGTGCAGACTAGTGCCAACTATCCTATCTGGCCCTGTTTCACAGCTGTTGGCATTAGAGACTGTGGGTTGTGATTTATTGTGTATAAATGTTGGCTGTTTGTCGTATTGTGTTTCATACATATTAGCTGCCGCCTACATTCTTGGTATATGGAGTGCAACAGCTCAATCTCCCAACACATTGGAGATGAAGATGATGAATTTTGATTTTATAGCTTTTAGGACTTTAAATACTGCTATGTTCTTGCTTCATGTAAATTGTAAAGCACATCCAGATGATTCTTATGGTTCTTTAGACATTTTTAGTGCATTGTGCATAGTAAATTAGATGTTGGGGAAATATCTTTATTCTAATAACCTAAGATATTTTATCTTTTAAGATTCATTCATTCCAATAAAATCATCTGTGCAACTTGCAGTATTTACCCTGGATAGTGGCACAGCCTATATAGGTTAGACCTAAATATGTTTTTTATACAACAAAAAGGATTTTTGAAATATTTAAAAGTGAGCTAAATTTTATATTTTCCTTGAAAAAACTGAAACAGAATTGGTTGTGACCTGTTTATTAATGCAAGCTTCAGACAAGTTTTTCTCATCAATGGTAGTATAAATCTATCACACTGTTAAGAAAATAATAAGAATAATAAACAATAGTGACCAAATACACAATCACAGTATATACAAATTGTAAAATAAAATATATATAATTGATTACTACAACTACTTCTCTTTCACTCTATCCTAAGTTCATTTTGCATGGTTACATAGATATTTCAATATAAGGAAGCATGTATCATCGATACTGTTATTACAGTGATCGACAAAGGCAACAACCCACATTGAAGAGTTTGCACAATCAACTGACCGTTACTCATGAACATTAGTTCATATAATGTACATCTCCCAGTTAAGAATTGTCATGCATAATTTTGATCAAAATTGTGAGCACAGAATTTAGTCCAGAAGTGGAAGACTTTATGCATATGCAAACTTAAATGGGAAAGATACACCAAAGACGTAATGCTCCGGTGAGTACATTAAAATTGTTATTTGGTGTCAAACTTTCAACTGGTATTTTTCAAGTTAAAACATTCATGTAGAAAAACGATATAATTATTAATTTGACCTACATGCATTTCACTAAAAATAATTTATCATTTATGTCATAAATAATGCTTAGAAGACCATATGAATATTATAAAAGATTGAATCAAACATAATTATATCTATTTGTATTTTCATAGTGTAATAATATCATTACATGCCACATTATCCTTACAAATAAAAGGATCATTACGGATATTGGGATAAATACAGATCTTAATCTATTATATGAAATATCAAGCTACATTAACATACATTAGACCAAATGCAAAATAAACATGTATGTATGCATAATGCCATATAACATATCTAACAAAATAGAACAAAACTAAAACTTCAAGCATTCATAATCTTGCTGCTTGTTACTATTTATCTAAATAAGTTAGCAATAGCTACTAAAAAGCTATGGCAAAAAACCTACTTGATTTGTACAGAGTTGAAAGACAGATTGGGTGAGATCCAAAGATGAACGTGACTGTTTGAGATGCCATTTCAAAAGTACCTGTATTATCATTATTCCAGTTCATTACTTTCAAGCTCATGTTTAGAGCTACAACTATTTAAATCTGGTTCTTAATGATAAAGTAATAACTTTTTTGAGCCAAGAACTTACGGATATATCAGCATAATTTCATTTAAGAATAGCTTTTACCACATACTTCAAATATAGCTGATTCCTATCAATATGGCTCAGTTGTTACTAGACGGATTGAAAACATGGTTTAGTTCAGTACAATGTTTTCATGTTTAGTCATTTCACCAACCAACTAAAAGATCATAAAATTTAGTAAGCAGCAATACAAGATTAGACAATCAAAACACTCTCCTAAACAGTACAAAACAGAGAAAAAATGTGAAATCTTAGTGTGCTATGCACATATCCACTGGTCTAAAAGTACATCCAAATGCATACAAAAATATCTAAAAAATAATATCCTCTACACATTTCTTCACATCTTTAATAGCTACTGCAAAAACATTTTTGCATTATAAAACATCACATAAGCATCAATATGAGCATCATGTCAGAAGTACACATACATCGGTAGGAAATTTACAATAGCTGTAATATTTCCATTCATTAACATCATGTGCAAAGTTCTCATGTTAATAAAATTGACAGAACATTGAATAAAATTGACAATATCACTTTCTCATAAAAGGTCTTTATCATTGACAAATCGTGAACAGCCATAAAATGTAGAATAAATATTAAAAAACCCAAAAGTTATTGAACATTTTAACTTTCTAGTCCATATTTACGTAACATTTTTGAAATAACGAGAGTTCTACTTTTGAACACAAGAAATAAAATCAGATCGATAAAACTAAAACTTAACAGCTGTTCACGAATGAAATTCATCTGATTGAACATTTAAAAACAATTGAATAAAAATACTTGGAATCATGGGGTGAAAATGACATGTATGTAAGCTGCCACTGCTATCATAAGAATTCTTAGATACAAAAAATACACCATATCAAGACAACTATAAATGTTGACACAAATACATGACTGTCATCACTAAAATCACAAAAATGCTTTGAATTTTAACAAAAATAATTGAATTTCATAGGATATTAACATTTTGGCATTGATTTGTATTTTAAGTTATCTCGCAGGTATCTGATTACAGGTTTCAAAGTAGAATTTGACTTCAGTTCTATCTGTATGTTGTTAGGAGACAGAAATCGGCTGGTTGCATTATGTCTGACTACACCGACACAGTCTCAGTTGCTGGACTTTCGTTGACAGGCTGAGGAAAAACATGCACATAAAAATCATAAATTGTGATGCACATGTACATGTACTAGAGATACTAGGAATGTGAGTAGATGAGTTAAACAATGTGTTTTATTAATTAATAACCACTATCTATGAAAAACAGCCAAACTGAGATACTTGAAATGAAAAGCATTAAGAAACTGTTGATGTGAAGACATGAAAAATATTTTTTGGCCTTATATTTCAGAAATGGTGTCCATGACACTTTGGTATTTTACATAATCATTGTTTGGTTAAAAATACCTTATTTGCATATCCAGGCTGTCTTGCAGCTGCTCTCTGACGAATATCATGCTCAGCTTCAGATTTTGCTTTCTAAAATATGAGTATGGATAGCTTGAAAAAAAAATCTTATTCATATTTACTTGGGATTTATATAACTGAGGACACCAACAAAAGAAATTGCTTGTATGTTTCTACCAATATAGGAGTAATTCCAATCACATGAACAATCAAGATCATTGCATCTCAAAGAGAATTGGATGAACAAGAATAACAAAAATAGATACAACTTATTCCACCAAGCAAAGGCCACAATCAATACTATCTCGAAAAAGATTTAAGAAGAAAATGCATAAATTCTTGCTAAATTTCAGATGACCACTAACCTTCAAGATAACATCTGCTCCAGCAGAAATCATCCTCTTTGCCAGATCTTGACCTAGGTTCTCAGCCATTGCCATGGCGCCAGGGTTGATGTATGTCGCCACAATAGAGGAATAGGCTGTATTTGCAGAACCATTTATCTAGAAAATAAGCAAGTTTTGTGGCTGCTTAAAATTTATTCAGTAAAGTTTAGTGGTTACATCAAAACATCAGCACACCAGAAATACAGAACAGATAGAAAGACAACAGATGTACTTTGTCTTGTGCTACGACGAATCTTGCAGCACCACAAAAAGGTAACATCAATCGCAGATGAAGCAAGAGCAAAAATTTGTATACATCCAAATTTGAGTACTCTACAAAATATAAATTTTGAATCATCACATAAACTCAACAACACCAAGAACCATTCTCCAGCGACAGCTGCAAATACAACAAACTCTATTTCCTCTGTTCATTTGTGGTGTAGTAGCACTTCTTGCGTTTAAATGGTGTTAGTAGCTAGTCATCCTCTGAAGATCACACTTTAAATTATACTTATATAAGAATGTAAAAACTATTGTGCCAAATGAAATTTATACCAAGAAAAAAGATGAATTAAGCATTTAAGAAATTGATATTTTGTAGTTCTGAACATCAATGACCATAGATGTGGTCCTTTCCACAACAGTAGGCTGCAAATCAAAATCAAATTTACCTACTTCAGATTTTGTGGGCTAGGGTGCCACCAATTAAGGACCTCCTTTTCCCACTGAATGCAATGATTAGATAATAATCCAATGATATTCTAAAATATGGGTGAGTGGAGGTCATAATGCAAAATCTGTTCCAGACACCCTGTACATGTTTATGACTGGTGACAGTGATTTAATAAGTCAATTGAATGATATTCAGATGTGAGAAAAGTGACGTTTAGGAGATACAATCAACAATACATACCTAACACCCTATGGTAAGATATCATTCCTTTCAATGAACTCAAAACAAATTAGCAACTAAGTTGAACTCAATTGATAATGCTAAATACGTTACATTTTTTAATTATTTCCAGCACCCAATTTTAAATTGTAATGTAGAAAAAACATTGATACCTGACAAAGGAGATAACATGAATGCTTTTTTTTTCATACTATAAACATTGAAGGTACCCAGAACAAGTTAAATATTTTTGTGGGAGACTGCTTTTTTAAAATAAGCCATTTGTTCTTTTTCTTACAACCTTTGCAGGACAATAGGCATGAGACTCAAAATTCTAAGACACATAAAAATCTTATTATATTAAAGATATCAGCTGTATGCTAAGAGTGCTTGTACAAATGGACTATTTTCCTGCAACCATTGTTGAACAAGAAGCATGTCTCATAACATTTGAAAAGACATAATAAGATGTTATATTAAAGATATCAAGTGCATGTTAAGAGTGCTTGTACAAACACTGTCTCTGCCAGCATCCACTTGCCCTGATAAAACAATTTTTTTTTAATTTAACAGCTACTGACCTATTACAAAAGAAAAATTTGACGGTTTAGGGGCACAGACAGTCAACTTTCAAACAGTATCTATGCAATTTCATATATAGAATTCATAGGATAACGCACATCGGCTATGTCACTTAGGTGATTGCACATCTAATAATAATACACATTTAAAACATTCAAACACAAACAAAACCAGAGAGAAAAATCCAACAAACTGTGGAACTTCAAACCTGCACTTCAAAGCATACCTCCAATAGACGATAAATCAAAGAAAAAACACTGAAGCACAAGTACCATGTCTGCATTGGGCTCCATATCGGTGGGCAGCTCCTGCACCATGGAGTCCACAACAGACTGCTCCCCGTCTGTGCTGAACACTCCACCGCACAGGCGGAGAGTCGAGCCCACCACCTCTGTGTGCACCGCCACAGGTACCGAGCAGCCGCCCTCCTGCAACATGGACACCATCATTAAAACTTATATAAAAATGCATCAACAGATTCTGAGGGTGGGGCGCACAGGGAGATTGAGTGTGTGGCATCTCATATTCCACTCCAAGCCTCTTTTAACTCTCCATTTTTGGCCATCGTCTCAAAGCATTTTTAATTCTACATTTTTTGCCATCATCTCACATGCTCGCACAGAAGAATCTCATTGAATTCTTACATACTCCCTTTGTTGCAACTTTACTATTTTCCAAAGCCTCCATCAAGAAAAAAACAACCTGAAATGCCACTTATATCACACAAGAGTATTGCTTGAAGATGGCACCCCTCCAAAGATCATTGTGCTTTCAGGAAGCTGAAAAGTTGTAAGAATTTACATGACTATGAATTAACGTGGACATTTCAATATTTCAGATATTTGTTATGATCTATATTCAAGGTGAGCTATTTGTGGGCTCATGGCGATGGATGTTCATGGTAATATAAAGTTCATGTTCATGGTAATATAAAGTAACACATTTCCATCAAGACCACCAGGGGTACTGGCCTCAAGTGCTCTCAATGGAGAGGTGGTGTCATTATGGAGGTTCTTTGCAATGTCTTCGAAAACTTGGGACTGTGAGAAATGATCTTATAATAGAGGTGATTGTTTTATAGAGTTGATCTTAATTGGAGGTTCTACTGTACGCAAATTTTTCTGCCACTGTCTCATGCGCTCACAAATACAGAGGGATAATCATGGATTATAACTTGCACCGGAATGCACCCCCCAGCAAAATTCTAGGATGGATCTTTATAGTAATTTACACACCAACGTCCTGAGGAAGGCCCTCTCGGCGACCACCCTCATCACGGTCTCGGTGTGGTGCAGCGGGCGCAGCATCTCGATGGTCTGCAGATCGTCTTCCCGACACTCCACCGCCATCGCGCCCTGACTCACAGCGTACATGCATTCCTTCTCATTCAGCACCTGTCAACAGTACAATAAGATAGTACTTTTGTCACCAGCAGCACAATGAGATAGTACTCATGACACGTGTAAAGAGCATGCACTAGTACTCAAGTCAATAGATACGTGTATGACATAAACATACGTTCATATTTCAGTGCAATCACAGTATTGGCAAACTATAAATTTCTCCCTCTCGTTGTCTCCTCCATTAATGTTATTTGATATTTGGTAGGTGTTTTATAATAGTAAGGTAATTCTTGCATAAGACCTGTAGCAATACCAAAAGTAATGCAGCACTTTCTAAATGACCCCGCTTTTTCTTTGAATAGCTTTAGAAACTACTACTACAATTGTGGGCACCCAACGAGACTGCTTGACAGCTATGACAGGACAGTCAGAAATGCTTTTGGCATTAATAATTGAAGCAGATACTAGATAGTGAAGATATCGATTTAGCATTCTAAATGTCAGACTGTCATTATCTGAAGAGAAATCTATGCGCATTAGTAATACAAAATACTTTAGTATCATGGTAAATCACCTGAAAATTCTTAGGCAATGGCTACCTTAAAACAATTTGAATTTAAACGAGGTTACACAACTTAAGAAAGATGATATTTATAAGTCTGTGGCAAAAGTCACCTGGAAAATTCTTCCCGGTCGGGGCTGAATGAGCAAACCTACCTTAAAACAATTTGGAATTAAATAACAGGTCAGGCGGTGAACGCTAATGTACAAAACTTAAGTGTGAAAAGGATGCCAATGATAAATATTAAAAAGTCGCTAGAGCACAATAACAGTGAATTGCGACTATAAACGACCACATTTACATTTACATTTAAAATATATCATAGTATGTAGTATGGTAGTATTTGATACTATAACCCTCAAAAATGAACAATTAAAGCTGAAACGATTCATCATTAATTTATCATTGTATCGTTGACGGTACAAAAAAGACATGTGTTTTGTGTATTTATATACTGTCCATTATCATTTCTTTTGACCTACTCTGAAGGCAAGAAGTTTCCCATGGTAGACATAAATGTGTATGAAAGAGTTCAACATAGTCTTTCTTCACTTGCTTTAGGCGTTCTAAATATTTGTATTCATAATACTGACCTAAAAGAGATTATAGCCAAATCACATGACTAATTTTCCTCTTCTACATTGTATGAGAATATAAAGGCTTTACAAATTTTAATGTTTATTTGGTACTACAATGAAGCAATTTTTGGTTAAGTAAATTGCTTCGTAGCAATTGTTCAGTGTTGGGTAGATTTCTTTAGAGGCCTGTACGAAAACATGAACCTTTTTGGAACAGTGTCCTAGTTACAGCATTTTTTCATTCAACTTAACATGTGATTAATCCAGAGGTTAGGAGAAGTGACTTCTTGCATTAACATTGCTAAAATAAAAGAGTAGATAGTACCCTATTTGATACTCACTTGTGAAGCTCTAGATTGCCATCCCATCCGATCTAATCCAGCTTTGGCTAGAACTAGACAAGAATAGTCATTTGCGTCATCCAGTTTCCTCAACCTTGTGTTCAAGTTCCCTCGCTAGAAAGCAGGTTAAGGAAGGCGAGCACACTTATTACATATGAATATAAATCAACTCTTAGTCCCAAACAAAAGTAATTTTAGCTTAAGTGTCATAGTCATACTCTAAATCTGATGATGTTAAAAAGTAAGATTTATGTGAGCAAAGCTGTCATATTGAATGTTGGACATTCATTGATGATGTAAATGATAACGTCAGAGATGTACTTTACAGTAGAGAAATGAAAAGCACAATCAAAGGATCAATGTTCTTAACTTCCTTTTAATCATCTATTTATAATGTAAAACTAACATTTGTTGACAATTTTCATTCAAAACACATAGAATGAAACTAATAGAAGATGCGTGTTTCAGAGTATATCCATTCAAGGAGTTGTAGTGTGTTTAACAATGGACAGTGGTAACTGGTGTCTGTCCAATAAATAAAAATCTGCTGGTAAGTGCAAAGCTGGAATGGTTTTATGACCAAAAATGAAATCCAAGTTAATGCACAAAATATATGTCAATGTGCTTTTGTGAATAGTGGATTTCGGTACACTAATTATTTCAAGGTGTTGCTAGTTTGCACATTTTGAATGTCTACGGGAATTATTAGATAGGAAAAATACCCTATATGCACTTGATAATGTCCTTGACAGATAGAATTTTTTCCCCAATTCTGTCAGAATAAGCAGTTATTAGAATAATAATTTTATGGTGTCTACATTCATGATTCTTATGCCAAAATCATAGTTTAAGCAACTACATATACATGTATGTCAATTTTATGTAAAAGAGATCATTATTATTCATATATTTGTTAGGCCAATTTTCTAGGTTCCAATAAATTGCAAAAGTGTCACTAAAAATACATCCTTATATGTAGTGCACATTAGAAAATAAAAACGAAGTGTATCGAACGATGCGGTTGTGTCACTGCATATTAGGGGCCCTCTGACTGTCTCCATCCTTTGGCAGCATTTTTGCAAAACAAAAATTCCCTTCGAATGTTTAAAGAGAGAAATGAAATTTTAAAATGTTTTATCTAAATAACTTTTTAGTCAAAGTTTACACTTTCATTTTGATGGTTTCTGCTATCAACATCTCTATTCATACCCATCAACCTATAAGAAAGTTCTTTTCCAAGGATAACTGCCCAATTTTGTACCAGGACCGATGGTATCGTATATTAATATTACTGCAATTGAAATAACCGTAAATAACGTCTTCTTTAATCAAGTGAAAGTTCAAGGATACAACATCTTTAATCTGGAGATGAGGACACGCCTTTCTAAGCTGTGCACCGCGCCGCAGAGAACTGGTGCCAATCACACTGAAACAGAGAAACCAACGAGTGCAGTGCCATTATTTGTGCTTCATATACCAGTGCGTATTCATTGATTTCAGCGCAAGTAGCATGACAATCGTACTAGGCTGTACTAGGGTGTCGGGTCATGGACAGTGATCATATTATCACATCACGGCTAATTTTACATTCAGTTTCAAGGTTTATGGTGTAATTGTAGTTTCTGGAAAGGAGGCAAAATCATACGGCCCAAGCATACCACACTATGTAAGTACATACACGTAGTATATGACAAAAATAGGTATTTGGTTAACAGTAAGATCTGATATGCTTATCAATTCCTGTTGGCAGTAATAGTTATATTATAAACTGTTAACACTTAAAAATTTACACTGGATTGTTGGCTTCCACATTTATGTGCAGGATCTTTTCGGGGAGTGCGTCAGTGCTTCATGACAACAATATTGGTAAACTCGGATCTGGTTCCTGGATTGCAAGCAACATGTGACGTGGAATTTCACTTAAGACATGAACAGGTCTTATGAAATTTTAAAGTAGTCCCTAGGACCCATGAGTATGATTGTAGGCAGCCAATTAAGCCCGAGTGGGTGAGTGATAACACAGGCTTTGGCTTCAAATCCAACAAAATCCTAAGTCTTCCACGTAAAACCTCCACCATGCACCTTATCAAGCTGACTTGACTGTGCCCTTACTATTACCTTTCGTCATTATATGACACAATCCTTATTTGCGAAAACTTTATACTGGTATAGTTTACTAAAATAAAAATTACTGCAAAAGGCTTCCTAATGTTGAGAAAACATTCTAGTTTATTGAACTGAATGATAGAATTAGAAAGGTAACATTAAATAAATCAAATAGAAAACTTCTTTAAAAGAAAGTAAATGGGTTCTAAATGACAAGAGATATTAGAAATAGGGAAGTGGGTAAAAAATAGGGTCATGTTCCAAACTATGTAACCTTTGATGATAAAACGAGTTAGAAAAGTTGTTATCTATATGAAAGTAGTGCAAATGAATATACTATTGACAAAAAATTAAACAGAGGACGAAGCTAAATACCATTCAGCCTCCATACATTTAACTATTAAAAAAACTATTATCTTTAGATAGCATTAGCTACACCCGAGATCAGATTACAAATATGTTTATAATCCTATTTAGTTCATGTTCATATATATCTCATGTTTTGTCCTTTTTATCTCATTCTTCATAAGAGATATTATTCACACTCAAATAAAAGTGATAAATAGCTTGAATTGTGACAATGTTAACAAAAAAGTAGTGTGCTTAACACCCTATGATATTGTTGATACTGTTTTTTATCTCGCATCGTTGAAAACTATCTATTTACTAATTACCCTACCTAATAAACCTGTCATAACAGATACCAAACTACATAAGAAGCATCAGGTTTGCAGACACCCATTTTACTACTGAGGGTACCCATATGCCTCAATAGAGCAAGGAATTCCATAATACCATTTATTGCATTATTTGAATTCGTAGAATATCCCCATGCCTGATTTACAGTACACATAAGTATGGTGTACCAATTTTGAATGCAGTCTAAATATGGGAACATTTTATACATGGAAAGAAATTAATTTATTCATAATTAACGAACCAGTGAAGTGAAACAAACAATGTCTTACACTACAATGAGTGGTATAGATAAAGATGAAATAAACAGTTATATAAATACTAGCTGTTTACCCGGCGTTGCTCAGGTTGAAACAGATGAGTTCCGGAATACATTAAATGCTCCTCCCTCCCCATCCTTCCTCCTGTCCCACATCCCTCGAACCAGTTCTCGTCAGTATACAGGTCTGTGTCTCTGTGACGGATTAAATACACCTCCATCACCGTCCTCCTATCGTCATATGTCACAGCCATTTAACACTAAATGTACTAAATATGGCAATGATTGATCCCTCCAATATCCCTCCCCCAGCTACTGCTACCCATGGTAAACACGTGTGGAGCAGATTTAAATGTCCCACTCATCCCTACCCTTCCTTCCACCCCCCCCCCAAACACTTCTCTCACAAACCCTCTCCACCCCATCCCCATCTAAACAGGTCCATAATTAATTCACCCCCTTCCTGTTGCTGCTCTGGTTGAAACGGATGAGATCAAAAACATATTAAATGCTCCTCCCTTCCCATTCTTTCCCCTGTTCCACATCCCTCACACCAGCTCCAGTCACTATACAGGTCTAAGATTAAATACACATCACCTTCCTCCCACAGTCATATGTGACAGCCATACACACACTACATGTATGTGGCAATGCTTGAGCCCTCTAATATCCCTCCCTCCAGCTACTCCAAGCCCTCGTAAACATGTACAGACCATTAAATGTGCATCTCAATCACCCCCTTTCTGCTGCTGCTCGGGTTGAAATTGATGAGATCTGGAACAGATTAAATGCTCCTCCCTGCCTCACCACCAGCCATACCACGACCCCATATGGACTCCAGTCATGTCCGCGCCCCCCCCTCCCCCAACCACCAACATACAGCTCGCTGGAGTTCCCTGTACATTGGTCTGTGTTGCGCGAGACTACTTCCTCGTTGTTTGACTGTATGTGTGATGTGCAACGTACGTTTGACATATACAAACGTTTAACGTATTACGTACCTTTAACAAACATGGCACTGTAAGCAACCTTTCTAAAAGAATTCTTCTATATTGTTTTTATCATTAAAACCAATTTATTTGGTTTGAAATGTGACATTATAACGACCACCAAGTTGTCCCGATTGTACATACATAATTTGGAGTGTGTACGTCTTATGGTTAAAAAGCCTTTTGTGACACAAAAAATCGGCTCTTCCATTATATATATAGATTTACTCATTTACCGCTAAATAAATGATTCCACGTGTGGACCACAATTT
This sequence comes from Streblospio benedicti, assembly GCA_019095985.1. Classification (NCBI taxonomy): domain Eukaryota; kingdom Metazoa; phylum Annelida; class Polychaeta; order Spionida; family Spionidae; genus Streblospio; species Streblospio benedicti. Next base: position 30,378,981 of record CM032666.1, on the reverse strand, counting down.
GTACGTCACTCACCAATCATGGGGAAGTGACTGAAGCGTTTGTCCGGCATATTTTGGATGCATCACAACCGCATCACGAGGATCATCCCGTCTGCAATAAAAACGTGGCCATTGAGACTTGACAAAAACAATATCCGTGACAACTCTTCAGATACCACTTTATACAGAAAATATTGTGTTGTAAATAAGATTAAAAAACCTTCTATCTGCTACATCACGTAGCTGCTTGCCAAGATTTATATCTTTATATTTTTATACTAGGAGACTTTCCAGTTATAATCACAAATTTGTAAAATACAAACACGAGAGCCGATGATGGATTATCAAAAGCCTACGGAAACTAACTAGCAAATCTGAAGGAGGGAAGAGATAATTACTATATAGGTACTGGTATCTCAGTGAATTTGTACTCAAACCCTACAGCTATTTCAACCGCTGTCACCCCATACTCTAAAAACATGTATCAGCAAGTCGGAACCTTGCATTTTTACCTGCAAACGGCACCTATGATCATGTTGTCGGGCAGAATGGTGGGCAAATCCTTCAGCGAGTGCACCACGAACGACACACGCTTCTCCTGTAGTGCCACCTCCAGCTCCTTGGTGAACAGAGCCTTCTCTCCGATCTATAGAAACGATAGCAAGGAAGAAATTGTCAATGCTTCAAATCAAAGAAGAACATTGCTATCACAATATTGCATATCAAAAATTTTCTGTTATTGCAGGGTTAGCTTCATTTCCCTCAACTTCATTTTGAATATATTTATATATTCGTTGGTTGTCTAAAATATTGGCTATCTAGAGAATTTTACTGTTTTTCCTGTAGCTTCAATATAACAAGTTTCTAAGGCATCGTCCGGTGTAATGATATTCACATTACATTCAATTTGTTGCTCTGCAGGCGATGATACATGATTAATTAAAAGGGTAAATATGACAGGGAGCAGACATGGTTAACATTAAAAAGGACAGACCATTGAATAAATAAATTTTAATTACAACAGCAAAAATTACATTGTTTGTATATATTTGTCTACTGCTTGAAAAATCCAAAAGTTTAAAAGTACATAAATATATAAATTTTAATTTAAATTTCGAAGCAGTAGCTTCCTGATCACAAGTAACAACTCAAGTTGTTACTTAGTAGCTTCCTGATCACAAGTAACAACTCAAGTTGTTAGTGATCAGGAAGCTACTGCTTCGAAATTTAAATTAAAATTAATATATTTATGTACTTTTTAACTTTTGGATTTTTCATGCAGTAGACAAATATATACAAACAATGATTCCATATACTGCATACCTGATTAACAGAACAAAAATTACATTGAAATTGAGATGGCATGAGAGCAGATGGTCCATGTGGCTTAGGTGAACATGATATTATTCTGGCAAATTTTGGATTCACTTGTATCTAATCTTAAGTGTCACACTGAAATTTATACTTGTAACTCATGCTTGCAAAAATATCAATAATATAATGTAACAGTTATGTAACTAATATGCATTACCAACCAATCAAAAGTTTGACACAATAAGTCCCCGATAGCCAATTTGCCATGTTTGCACTGTACAATTCAATGAATTTCTCTACAACCGCAAATCTACAATCAGTAGATAAACGAAGCACATTAAATATGTTGACAAAACAATCGGCCAACAATCATTGAATAGCTAACACTATGAAAATTGGATGTGTCAACTTCTGAAGACTGTATGATGTGGCTTGACTGGGTATGCCTAAGATTGACAGGTGGATGGTGAGGTGTTTTATACATGTACATGTACATGAAATGACACCCTTGAGCAAATCATAATTTGATTGGCATTTAGGTATAAATAAAATCTTTTTGATTTACATTGCTATTTACAAATGAACATTTACAAGGCTTTCGTGTGTGTTTTTTGGTAAGTCAAACATTTCATCAATGTGTATAGTATGACAAAGACGTTTACTTAAACTACAAATGAATTCTAAAAATTGACTAAAAAATGTTGTATTCTTGTTACTTGAACAATTCATGCCAAAAACAGAAAATTGCCTCAAGTTCTAGAAAATGACCGCATCATGTACATAACAGCATTGGTAAGCTTTCTTTGACCTTAACAAACACCTTTAACATATCAAAAGCAGCCGACAAAACTCTGAAAGGACATAGATATAATTTTAAGTGCGTTAGCATATTAAGCATGATGTAAAGCTAATAAACCATAAATAACATAATTTCATGTTTGGTTAAAAAAAACACAGAAAAATAAATTCTTTGATGAACCTCATATATGAATTACAAAAACTACAGTTGGACCCGTTTTACTCGATCTTGCTAAGCCGAGCATCCGTTTACGAAAAACTCATTTTAATTGCTCTTCAAACTTCATAAAAAAAAACTCCACTTATTTCGAACATTCTAACTCAATATGCTTGCTTATTTTAAGAAAATCGGCAATCCCCGCCAAGGCCCAACCAACTTAAGTCGAGCAAAGGACAATTTAGGATTGAAACGGCACCAGATTGTTTAATTTTCATTCTCACGTGTATTGGTCATTTTCATTCTCACGTGTATTGGTCGTCAGGCCACACTTCTTTCTTTGATAGTTATCAGTTATCTGTGGCAAATTTTTGTCCCTTTTACAGGCTGCCAGTGGTCAGTCTGTTGACTGTATAATATGTTCTCATGGTAGACATGGTAGAGGTGTCTTTGTTTAAATGAGCGTGTTTTGTGTCATCATTGTTTCTACATATTTGTTGGGCAGGTGAATAGAAAGTGTAGTGGTTACTGCCATAACATCCTGAGCACTTGTTACGACGCTTCGGAGATGTTGTAGCCTACATTGATTGTCAGAATTCATTTGTTTCAAAATGCTCCGGTGCCTATACAATACCTAGTGACCTATCACTTATAATAGGCATAATCCTCTCTATGTTATGTACTCAACCAATAATTATCGATGAATCTCATAAAAACAACACATTTGTGCAGGTTTACCGGTAAGTGATTTATTATGTAGTGTCATTGTTTTTTTATGAAATAATGTCAATGGTTTAATTAACCAGAAGTAAAACTTCCATAAGAAAACAATTCTAAGTAGATTCTTGCATTGTCTCTCATTGGAGATGTGTCAGTCATCTATTCCTGATATTACTAGAAATTCCGATAAATCGAGGTTATCACACACTTCCCTTCAACTTCAAGTGAACCAGGTCCAACTGTATTACTCTGTTCTTAAAGTCGTACACAAAGGGTGTGTAGCCTGTAGTTGACTTTTTGAAAATTCATTGTCAATAGGATCATAACCAAGTAATTCAAACTATGATAACATTGTGATATATCAAATTACAGATAAATTTTGACTGTGATGAATATATGATCCTTGACTTATTCAGAGATTCTTTAGGTACCGAATAGATATGTTAACTCCATATCAGACACAATGGTTCTTATTCATGTTAATTGGTCCATCAAATGGCTTTCAAATCAACTAGTTCTCATATGAAAAATTGTGATTCCCAAAAAGAACATTTTTAAGAAAATTTACGCAATGACATCTTACCACTATTCAGAATGTTATAAATTCACACATTCATGTAAAAATGTGCTCTATAAAGATACCCTTTAACTGTTATTGATATCATTAGCACTAGGTCAACAAGGTAGATATACATTGTAAATAGATTAATGCAGCATGTAGCATTCTACTATACATCAAAGGAATTTTTGATTGCCTTTGTGTTAGAGAGGGTTCTCAGCAAAATCACATTTAGACTTAGATTTTGGCACATTGTCCAGCAAAATTTTCCAAAGTATGACGAGCTACACACCATCTGAATGATCTGACTATGGGAAATTGTTCATGTAGCAATGCAAATTTATATTTTTGACCCTCCAAAAGATGCTGTTGGCTGTCTAATGTCTATTTGAGATCTTATTGAAAATATTGCAGACGATGTGTGCCATCTTGGCATCAATGGACGCCAAAGGGCGTACCATGGGTTCAAATACTAATCAACAAATGTATATCATAGCATGGATTACGCCGCCTTAACCACTCTACAGCATCTACACTCTCCTTAACACCCCAACCGAATTGTTGGCGACTCCGCATTCTGACACGAGCTAATAGCACATGACCATGTCACCCATAACCCCCACCACTATTCAACAAGAAATATTGCATTGCACGGGTCTACAATATATACACTGCCCTGGCATCCCCTCCCCAGCACGGGGATGTTGGGCACTGAGGTAAACAGTGGTGCAGTGGTAGGTGCTGGGGTGGGGGTGTCAGGAGACTATAGATCCTGTAGACTCGTACTATCTACGCAATATTTGTTGTTGAATAATGGGCGGGGATTGGGATGAGCTGTGTTTACTTCAGAAATAGGGCATGAAACATGACTTCCCATTATTGATTTTTCATCCCACAGGTATAAGCAAATTCTCATTATTGAATAAGGCCCTCCTCAATTTAAATGCCCTGGCCACTTAGGTGGTTGCACACAGGACTCTTCCTTCACACAAAAAATATAGAAAGCCATACAACTAACCTTTGATAAGGCGACATCAAGGATTTTGTCACCAGTTGTCGCGATTTCTTCTGTAAGAAAAAGTATGAGAAGAGATAAACGAAGCTGAAGAACATACAACTATTTGTCTCATTTAATATAATATAAAAATAATTGATAATGATGCACATCATGATTATGTCAATGTGAAGTGAATATTTTATTATGATATATTCACACAGGTCAGTTTAAACTGACTTATATTAGGCATACATTACAGTTTTCTATCTCACTAATCTAAAATATAAATGTTGCTTAGACCACAGCCGACCTATCAGCTGGGATTTGAACTTATTACCACTACTACAGTGATATCTGATCAACTTCCAGTAAGGCAAACTGGGGGGGGGGGATACTATAGGGCATTGTTGTTGACATCACTCAATGCATATAAAAACAGTTGGACCCGATAAAGTGAAGGGAGATAATACAAAATTTGAGCTATTCAAAACTTCAATTTAAACAAGTGATTACATAAACTGAAAGGGTCATTTGCTCCAGTTAGCAATGAATTTGAATTATCAGCGCTCAAGATAAACGGGTCCTACTGTAACAATATCTTAGTATATGGCTATATGCAAATCAGCACTAGGGTTTCTAGTTTCTGAGATTTACATGTACCTCATACCACTATCTGCACCACATTGTGATGTCCGTCACATATAGAGACAGGTGACGAGATTGTGTTATGTTAACTGTCATGTCTCAAAACTATAAAACCCTATGGATGTTACAAATTTATACTAGGAACAATCTTTATAAGAATGGGAAAAGGTTATAATGTACTGTATTTTGTACTTACCAATTTCAAATTTATAAGATGGATAAATGTCCTCCAGCCATTTTATAACCTGGTTGGTCTGTATTAAGGCCAGCTACAATGGAATACACATATTGTTAATGATGTCAATGACTATTGCATAACAGTTTCTCATGAATACAGAAAATATCTTGTGTTTAACATGACACTTGGATAATTTTACAAAGAGGCTCTATATAATAAGTTTCATTTCACAATTCTTTCTCCTGTACTGATAAATTCATCAATTACAAAAATGTCAGATTTTCATTTGTCATGCATTAAAAAAGGTGTAATGAGACTCTGATGTCTGATAGACCAAGAGTATGGGTTAAGGGCCGAGTCATTATTTAAGGTGTGGGAGGTCGGTAAAAAAAACTGGGGGGTGGGGGTGGGGTAGGGAGGTCATATGTTTAAATTTGAATGTTGTTGGGGGGGGGGGTGTCAGAAGCGGGGGAGGTCATATGTTTAAATTTGAATGTTGTTGTAGGTGTGTGGGTGTCAGAGGTTTGAGAACATATGTTGTGCGGGGGTGGGTGGGGGTCAGAAGTTTGATTTTTAAAAAAACAAGAGGGTCAAATGTTCTGATTTATAGACTTTCAGAAGTTGGAATTCATAACGCCACCATCTAAAAAAAACTTCTGACCCTCCCACGCCTTAAATAATGACGCAGGCCTAATATTTCCTTCAACTTGATAGTCAGTCCCTACATCAGGCTTGGGTCCATTAATTTTTTGTCATTATCATTATCAATCATTATGAATAATGATGAAAATTTTCATTATCATTATAATTTGTCAAAAAAAGGTTATCATTATATTATCATTACTTTTTTATCATTAACATTATATTATCATTGCAACTTCATACACAATTTTCATTATTTTTTCATTATTTTTACAAGTTCTTTAGTTTAATGATTGCTTTTGTACTTAGTATTTATATTACTTTGATATAAAGGAAATAGGAAATTTGAACAAATATAATTAGATTTCCTACATGATATTTTGCTTTGCTAGAATTAATGCCTGTTTGATGTCCCATTTTTATCAGTTAGAAGTGCCATACCCTATTGTTCTTCAACTCCCATAGGAACTGCCTACTGTGTTGTTAGGTAACAAGCCCCTGAGTTCTAACCTGCAGCAATTCACAAGAATAGCAGTGACCATGCCTTCAATTAAGATTATTTGCGGGAGGTCTTACTTTTGACAATTCTGATAAGGAAATTGTACTTTGATGAACATTTACTATTTATAAGTGATAATTGTGACTTTAAAGAGTGTAAGCCATCCTTTTATCTTTAATCTGTTATCTGAAATTGAAGTAAACTTTTGTGCATTGCAGAATAGGTACATGTATCTATATTAATTTGAAGCAACGAAAAGAATTTTGAACTCATGATCGTGAATGCCATACATATTATTGTTATTAATTTCAGTAATGAAAAAGTAATGATTTTTTTCATTTTTTATATCATTACCATTATATTACCATTACTTTACGTTACAGAATTTTTCATTATATTATCATTATTATTACCCATTTTTTCGATCATTATCATTATCATTAATATTATCATTAATAATGGACCCAAGCCTGCCCTACATAGTTGTTCCGTTTATTGAAATTTTTTCCCCATATGTGTGTAGTTCAGGTTTGTAGTATAAGTTAAGATTTTTTTTTTTTTTTACATTTTAACATTATACATGTACATGTATCTTTATGTAGACTATTACTAGTAGTAGGACTATTCATCTAGATTAATTTTTTTGACTACACTACTACTTACTATTTACAACATGCACTGACGTTGCGGCGACCATCGCGGTGCCTTCAACCGAGTGACTGTTTTGGTACGATGACGTCACAATGGCGCGAACTGGGTTTCCGCCAGGTGGAGTTCCTGGTGGAAAGCAGCACTCTCATTGAGAGGAAACAAGACGGATCCCTGAAGACTAGTGTTTATAGGAAGCCCACACACACTGATCAGTACTTGAACTGGGACTCCAACCATCATCTTGAACATAAATGCTCGGTAGTCCGCACACTCCTAAGGAGAGCCGAACATCTGGTAACCGAGGAGGAAGACCGTGTGAAAGAGGTGAAACATGTAAAACAAGTGCTGAAAGTGAATGGATAAAAGCCCTGGGCGTTCAAAGTTCCTTCCAAAAAGAGAACAGAAGAACCGTCTGAAACAAGTGACAATACGGCTAAGAAGTTCTCTGTGAGAATTCCGTATGTGAAAGGCACATCTGAAACTATGCAGAGGATCCTTAAGAAACATGGTGTCCCGTCTTTCCATAAGCCTTTCAACACGCTTAGGAGTCTGCTAGTTAGACCCAAGGACAAAGGGGTTTGACATAAGGACTGGTAAGGCAGAAGACAACAGGTCTACCAAGTTTAAAAATCAGGTGGACCGACTCAAAATCAGATAGCCCGGCACTCACGTGTTGTTAAAAAATGCATAATGTTTCCTTCTGTTGCCCTAGGGAAGTGCATAATTCAATACATTGACATAATATCATAATTCTCTGTGTTTGTTAAAATAAGGATGATGATTCAAACGATTGTTGGACACCAGTATTTTGTTTTTCTAATAATACATAATGGAACTGCCAAAACCAGGTAGACGACAGGTCTACCTACTGGCAAAAGCTGGTAGACCGGCCAGTTTTCAGGTAGACCAGGGCTACAGGTCTACCACTTATGTCGAACCCTGACCGCCCGAAGCTCAACCTCAACCAAGGCAGGAGCATCCCCCCGAACCTCCTCCATCTGCTTTCCACCAGGAACTCCACCTGGCGGAAACCCAGTTCGCGCCATTGTGACGTCATCGTACCAAAACAGTCACTCGGTTGAAGGCACCGCGATGGTCGCCGCAACGTCAGTGCATGTTGTAAATAGTAAGTAGTAGCTGTTTCTGGTAGTAGTGTAGTCAAAAAAATTAATCTAGATTATACATGTAGTTGTATTCATTACTAGAACCTATGTCCCATAATTTTAGTCCTCCATAATGCACCTTTTATGTAGGGCCAAGGCAAGAAATTGACCACAGAAAGTTCATTACCCCTGGTATATCATAGTTGACCAAATTAAAGGTTAATCAACATAGTGAGAGGTCAATGATTAATGATTAACTGCCTACTATATCTGACCACAAACTGAATTAAGACTCTTATCTGATGTACAACTGATGGCAATGCCTCTTTCGAGCAAAAGTAGTGGATATAAATGTCTCTAGCAAATAAATGTAAACCTTGAATACAAAATATAAAGCATTACCATGATTTACTAACTGTATATAGTCATAATTAATTACCATCTGTCTGTTAAAAACTAGGAAGATTCCATCTACTTTCATGAACCAATTTGATCCTTTGGTCATAAAGATGTCTAATTGCCACATTAAGAATGATTTAAAAAAAAGAATTAATGTATGTATTGATGTCTCATCAAAATGCATACCTGTCTCGATTGTATGGTTTTGACTTAAAAGCACCACAAGGTCATATTATGATGGTGGAATAGAAAATTATTGTGATTTTGCACATCAGTTGCATACATATTTCTTCAAGCCCATGGGCATAAGATTTGTATCTAGAACATTAACATCACTAATGTAATGTGGTGGCTTTAAAGTAGTTTAATGTTCCATACTGTTGTCTGACCTTTATGGGTTCGATCTGCTGAAAGGAACAATGAATATTGAGAGAATCTATCTAATGCTTACCATTACTCATAGGGGCATACATGAGGTCTGAATTGGTGTATCTGCATCTCTTTTTAGACTGTTACATATACATGTAAATGTTATAATAAAAACAGTTGCAGCTTATCCTCTAGATTTTGAAGAGGCTTTGTATATTAATCACTTTAATATACTCTTATATATCTTGATCCATAGCATGACTTGGTTGCTGTAGATCTCGATGCAGAAAGCTGATTGAAATTTGCTCTGGTATGAATTTCGGGATTTGATTGAAAACTAACATTTAGTCATATTTGCTGCTTGTATGCAAAAAAGGTAATGCATCTGAAGAGACGATCGCACTTGCATACAGCACAATATGATAAGGCAACGATAAGATGGATATTTGGAGAAACAATGGAAAGTCATATTAGGAGATTGAGGACACCGCTGTATAAAAGGTTGGATATTGGATAAAGACATTGGCCAGATAATGAGCCATCCCAGATTCGATTGGGAGATGTTGATATAACGATTGATAAGACAGTGGATAACGAGGCAACTAAGTTTGAAAAACAGGTAGCCCTGATCAAAATCAGGTGACCTGACATTTGAGGCATAGATAACAGTGTCCATTGCATCTGCCAAAAACTGACTGTCCATCTGCAGGCCATCTACAGGCAAAACTTGGTACACTGGCCAGTTTTCAGATAGCATCCACTACCACTTTAAATATGTCAAACCCATAGGTCAAACAAATATATGTGAGTCTATATCACAGCAAAGTGGAAAGCAGCAGTAAAAGCTACGATCGTCCCATAAAGACAACTGGAGGGCATATAGAGAACTGGAGGCACATCATGAGCCAGGATCTATGTATCTGGCATCAGACTATCCTTATTATTATTATCATTCCATCATCTATTCCTATAATACATTTGTACAATATAAACAAGTACGTTCATTGTGGTCATGGTTTCTTTGTACATGTACACTATAGGCAACTGCATGCATGGACTTTGAGAAATGAGAAAATTAAATTAAAACTTTTTTCAAAGCCCATTGATGCCTTTGATGTGCACCTTTTCTAAAATGGTTACCCTTCAAAGCATTAAACACAACGTGTGGAGCAACGATCATATTCATAGCATACCGGGGTATGTATAACATCTAATAAGAATTTTATTCAAAAATATTTTTTTTTCTAATAAATTTGGAATTATCTGTTTATGTTTATTACCTTATCAACAATTGTAAAAGCTGCATGGTTTTAGTGCTTGAGTTTTGAGACCACATATACATGTGTATAAAGTAAACTATCCTAATTTCAGCCCCTTCAGTTTTCGCCTGTTTTGAAATTATATTATATAAAACGTCATCCTTATTCTGGCTTATTACTTATTGGAAATAAGCCCTTATTCAAAAGCGGCAATAATGCAGAGAGATTTCGGAAGCTCTTGACCAATCAAATCCTCAGAGGCCAAAAAAGTTGAGCCGTGCGAGGAGCATCATAGAAATACAGTGGACGTTATTATTAGGTGGGTTGACGTTTGAAAAAAGCGTTTTACACTAGTTGCCTATTTTATCTTAAACGGTCCTATATGAAAACAAATTGATCTTCTGCCACTAAAAAGAGCTCAGTTGGCCTACGGCTTATACCAGAACATGGCCTTTGAAGGCTGTGTGAGTGAAACCCACGATGATAAAAAGCATGACGTAATTTCAAATAATAGCAAGTGTTTTACATAGTAAACTGCCGAAAACTGAAGGGGTCAAAAATACGCTGGGTTACCCAATATATGATAGAAAGATAAGTCTTATCATAGGCATGAATGCACATGATTGGGGATATCAAATTTATCTAATTAGTCACGTGCAGTTCAGGGAGATATGTATCCAATTATCTTAATTAATTACATAAACTATTCAAATTGAACTGAATTCAGTTAATGAAATTATACTATCTTTAATTTCACTTCCTAAAATATATATATATATATATATATATATATATATATATATATATATATATATATATATATATATATATATATATATATATATATATATATATATATATATATATATATATATATATATATATATATATATATATATATATATATATATATATATATATATATATATATATATATATATATATATATATATATATATATATTCCATTATATATATACCCATTTTTTATATATATATAGACCCATTATACAAAAACTAACTAAGCCTAACTAGTTTTGGTACTAGTAGATCTACATTATTTCATATTTAATTTTAAGCCAGTTAAGACCCTGTCAAAAAAAAGTTAATACTAATATCACGAATTAAGTCAGCAACACTACCATATTTAGATCACATACATATTGTCACGACTATAAAATAATAACAGTTGTCATCATGACATCATCACAATATATAGTAGAACTACTGTCACTCACCTGGCTTTTTCTTGAGCCCACTTTGATCAATTTCCTGTCATCTCCCATGATTTTTACTCAAACTGTCTGCTCACTAAAATATTACCATATGTTCACAACTCTACTTGGACTCTTCACTGAGTGTTTACTTTAACATGAACCTTGATAATAACAGAACTTTGAACAAACATGCCTATTTATACATGTTAGCACCGTACACGATATGAGTCTACAAATGTCACGCAGTGCAAGGTCGGCTGCAGCCTCAGCCACATTTTAGATTCTATGCATGTGTACGTGTCTACCGCATAATTGATTATGGCTACCTATGCGTAAAACATAAACACACGTGGTTCCGGGTTGCTTCTAATTTGACATTGAGATTTTCAGTATTTTTTTTTCTTTTTAAAATATTATCATGTCAAATTCAAACAATGAAACCAAGCCACCAGATAGTCAACAAACCAAAGCAAATACTAAAGCCCAGAGAGGTAATCCAGACGAAACTTATGGATATTATTTCTATCCAGAAAGAGAAGGTCGAAAAGACAAGACTTTGTGGCAACAGTTGACAAGTTTTGAAGGCCCAAAAGCTGCAAATCAATTGAGATGTATATCGAATGTTTATTGGTGTATACAAAATAGCCCCATGGTAAAATTGCTTTTTAATGCATTGAAATCATCAGGATGTGAGTTTGATCCAACGCGACATGCATCATGTGAAGACTGTCATGCTAAAGTTAATGGGGGTTTCGACCCCACCATCAATCAAGTTGTGATATGTCAGAATAACTCCACCAAAAGAGACGTCTGTTGTAGTGTACTTGCTCATGAACTTATCCACATGTTTGACTACTGTCGAGCAAAAGTTGATTTCACTAATCTCGAACATTTAGCATGCACAGAAATTCGTGCAGCGAACATTATGCACTGCTCTTTTGCAACAGCATGGTCTGATGGTTTGGTTGGCATTACTGATATCAAAGCAAAACATCAAGAATGTGTAAAAAAGAAGGCACTGATGTCAGTCATGATGGTTAGAAAAGTGCCCATATCCGAAGCTGCAGCAGTGGTTGATAAAGTGTTTGATAAATGTTACAAGGATACAGAGCCATTTGGAAGAGTTCCTCGGAGAAATTCACGAGACCCTCATAGAATGCTTTCAGAAGGTCTAGCGTTTGGATATAGTGGGCGAAAAGAATGATTTTATTTCACGGTTATTGATTAGCTTTTTAAATTATATTTATTTAGATGTATTTTTTTACAAAGCTTTTCATTGATAGAGTTTAGTAGTGTAATGTGCTATAAAATCTTAGTGTCTTAATAAATACCTCACCTTTCGGCATAAACAAAATGTTTTTTGTAAAAAAGGTTAAAGGTTATGGATATGTATCAATGCGGTCCTCCAATTAATAAATCAAATCCTAACCTTTATTTGAACAGGCGCTAATTATTCTTCAATTTGAGGGCATTGCCTGGCTGCCCAGTCTACTTAACAACTGTCCTCTGCAAACTCCATGACATGAAACTACTTAAATCAGTAACAGGTTATGCCAGTTTACAATTATTAATATCAGCTTGAATTATCTCACCAGTTGGTTTGTAAACGCTTTTTACCAATGGTTTGATTTAGCAATAAAAAGTATCTTACAAACTTGGGCATTTAATACAGGTTGCATGCATCATGGTTTGTTGGTCACAATTTTTGGTTACCGATATGTAATGTAGACCGCACATTCGTGTGTCAACTTTGAACTATAAGGAAGGATTCGAGCTAATCCCTCCTAAAGTTAAGATATCTTTTACTTTGAAGTGTATTTTATTTTTCTTAATTAGAAAATGCAACATTGTGAACTATTTATTTTTTTATTGAAAATGAAGTTCAAACAATTTATATCATGTACCGGTAATAATGTTTTTTACCTTTGAATGGAGCTGATCACACAGGGTGTATCACAATTTCACCATGCAAACTAAAATTATGAAACCAAGACTACGCAAAAAACCCTCAGTATATATAAAACAAGCATTTGAAGTGTGCAGAAATATTTAATCCTATACAATTTGTTGTTTGTATGACCTAGTTATTTTCCTTTCATTAAATGTGCATTTTCCGTACACATGTGTACCAGAAGTAATTTTATCATAAATTAGAATGTTATATATTTATTTCTTGATTTCATAACTTTGTCTAAAAAATATGTTTACTGATCATAATTCAAATGTTAACGCTCTCTATAAAGGTAAAATATCAGTCACAATATAAATAACTATAAAATGCAAATAAATTGTGAATGAATATGAACATCGGATAGTGTTGTTTGTTTTACTTCTTTAACAATATGCATGTTCATCAGTAACATTGAAGTCATATTATATTTACAATATTGAATAACGTACATCAATTCACCAATGGTATTTTTGTCCAAATGATATCACATTTTTACTTGTACAAGTAAATATAATAATGTAAAATAATTCAAGCAATGAACACAATATTTCATAAATGCAGCAGTTTGATACATATGATCATAGACGAGTTTTTGAGAAACTTGTAAATCCTTCAGCTTAGAATATCTAAAATTCATGATTACAGTTTTCTAAAAATAGACTTCCACTAATTCACATTGATGTCTGAAAAAGTATTTTATCTCCAGTCTTAACTAATACTTATATCAAGAACAATATATCATCGGACAACATGATTTGGTTGGCATCCATCATCTTTTGAATTGCTGCGTGCATTTCATCATCATCAAATTCTGCACCAGCATTTTCCTTATTTACAAAGTCACGGACTTTTTTCAGTTCAAGAGATTGTGCATGTTCTTCCTTAAAGAGGTTGAACAAAGATGCTTTGAAGAGTTTCAACCTACAAAACAAAAAATGCATGGTATTTGAATAGTCTATCAACTACAAACTTAATTGTTTCTTAATTCTTAGTAAATTGCAAGTTGATAATGGCAACTTATCGTTATGTCAACACTACAAGTCTCAATATGAAGCGAAGACTCTTCAGCTGTCAAATCTATTAAATTTGGCTACATAAGGATATGGTATCAAGTTGACTTATGAGAACAATTAAAAGAGAACAAAATAATGTTAAAATGCACGTAGAACACAATCAGTGGTCGTACATGTGAAACAATTTGATATTTCTGTCTTCCAAGTTAAGCTTCCATATGCAAGAAGATGTACTACTTAAATATTAAAACATAACATAAGGATATAATCACTACAGAATGCTTCAATAGAAAACTCTTGTGTTGCTTGTATAATATCTAACCTATCTTCCGTAAGGTCTGATGACTGTGGAGCTGTTGTATCCATGGCTTCCACTTCAGGCTGTGATGCTCGCCTAGAGGCACGACGGGCTGACAGGCTTGGGTTATCCTCTGAATAATTAATACAAATATATACATATAAATTATATACACTTCATTGATTATAAATAGCATTTGCAGGGACAACTCTAATCATACAAAATTTGTTACACAATAATAGGTATTTAGTCTTTATATTAAGAAACTTTAAAATTTTGTATACATGTAAATTGTTTTTTTTTTCATCTGCCTTTTACAGTCTATGCAGCTCTTATTTTTTTTTATTCCGCAAAAGGTCCGAAGCGGCTTCTACCTGGCTCCTCATCTTCAGACATGCTCTCAAAATCATAAGGATCGTAGCCTTCCTCATCTGGCTGTTTTTTAGTTTTTCGCGTTTTCTCACTCCTGAAATGTTAGCATAAAATGTCAGAAATATTGGTTTGCCAATACAATAATGCTCTACCCTTTTTTAAAATCTTTATTGCGAAAAGATTTTGCAAGTTAAATGAATTAACTTTATTTTCAGTGAGAGTTTGCCGTAATTTAAAATAAAATGTTTCCAAGATTCCATTCATAAAAGAAAATGTTTTACTATCACAACATAGATGTATGATCACTCATTTTACAAAATCAGGGTCATTACTTAGGACAAACTGCTGCTTTTAGCAGTGTCTATTCCACAACATTAAACCAGTACCTATTATAAAAAATAATTGACTTGTCATAAAGAAACAAGCAAGACCTAATGATGTCTGGAAGTGCGTGTAACAGGAATTCCTATGAATATGCACATCTACATATGAAGTTCTTGTTATAAACCAAGTTTCATTGCTCTATATTGAGTAGTTTAAGAGGTGTAGCAGAG
>CM032666.1:30338050-30357044 GCA_019095985.1 Streblospio benedicti | reverse complement strand
TCAGGATCCATCTTGTCCAGGACAATGAACAGCAGATCAAAACGTGAAAGCAGAGAGTCTTGGAGCCCAATATTCTCCATGGGAGTTTTATACTGGTCGTACTGAAATCGGTTACAAGTTTCTATAATTATGTAACAAAATAATTTTTTGTAATACAGATGCTGTCATTTCATGCTGTTACTAGTAGTCAGAATTCAGCTATTTATTTGAATCCTTGAATATGGGTAACATTTCAGGCTTCGAAATTGTCATGATAACTGTTCATAGTCATATAGAAATGATTTCTTAGCCTCTGGAATCATCAAAAAGAGAAATGTTTTATGTTCATAGAATGATGATAACTTAACAAGTGGACTGAAAAGAGAAGTTTTCTAAGACTGAATGACTACTGAAGAGGTTATTTATGATCACCTTTATAAGCGAAAAAGATCGGAAAAGGCTTAAACTAATAAAATTCAATCATATAGATAGATATACATATGCTAAACATGTTACAGGAAAAATTACTGTACACCAAATCTCAAATTGAGGAATATCTAGGATTATCCTAATAAATTAAGGACTTAATCGATTATAAAAGATAAAATGATTACAAATAACACTTACTCTTCCATACACGGGATTAGCAGCGGCTAAGACAGAGCAGCGAGCATTAAGTTTTGCATGGATTCCAGCTTTGGCGATTGTTACTCTACCCTGTTCCATAACCTGCAGGAAGAACGAAAAATTAATTGATCAGCACACTTTCAAAGTAAACTGCTCATGATTTAAAGATAATGCTCAGTCAAAAATATAAGTGATCTGTAAATTCCAGGATCAATAAACGATGTCTCTTCCATTGAAAGTGTAAGGAAAATAATACTAATACTTTTCGCCTTAATTATATATTACACCTACAACTAGAGGCTCTAGAGAGCCTGAATCGCTCACCTGCATCTATGTTCTATTTTTAACAAACAAGTTAACTGCTATGTGCCACCATCTCAGGATCTGCCAGTGTAACAAGTTAAATGCTGTGCCCCCTTCTATTATTAAAAAACCTGGATCTGCCAGTGTAATAAGTTAACTGCTGTGCCCCCTCTATATTACAAAAAACCTAGATCTGCCAGTGTAAAAAACCTGGATCTGCCTCTGTAACAAGTTAAATGCTGTGCCCCCTTCTATTATTAAAAAAACTGGATCTGCCAGTGTAACAAGTTAACTGCTGTGCCCCCTCTATATTATATAAAAAAACACTGGATCTGCCAGTGTAAAAAACCTGGATCTGCCTCTATAACAAGTTAAATGCTGTGCCTACTTCTATTATTAAAAAACCTGGATCTGCCAATGTAACAAGTTAACTCCTGTGCCCCCCCCCGCCTATATTATAAAAAAAAACTGGATCTGCCAGTGTAACAGGTAATTGTTGTGCCCCCCTCTTTCTTAAAAAATCTGGATCTGCCAATGTAACAAGTTTAGTTGTGCCTTTAACTCTGGTCTAGCATAATGCAAACTGGTGATAAATAGATTAGTGAAAGAAATGTCCCATATCATACTGTTTACATTATGACTGAGAACTTTGTGTCTAGAAACAGTTTTTTTAAATATTGCAGTAGCAACCATAGTTTTCGATAAATCTTAATATGACAGTCACTTTTTGCACAATACCATAATGAACCATTATACATAGTTTCCTACAAATTCATAAAGTAGTTTTTGAGAAGATTTCTAAAGAATTGTTTACACAGATGGACGACGGACGAACGCCAAGTGATGACAAAAGCTCACAGGTGAGCTAAAATAAAAATACCAGATGTCTTGTAAGCTAAAACACAAGGTCAAGTGACATTGCATAATCGAAGGATTTTCGCGACACGTACTGTGGATTTCCAACGGCAGACATCACAATTAACACAGCAGAGATAGGAGGCTTCTTACGTGCACCGTGCAAGTTACGTTTGACGAAAATCATTCAGCTTACATTTGGCTGCTTTATGTGTTTTGATGGTCACTAGCTGGCTGTTTATGTTGTGGTATCTAAATTGCTCTGCATGCTTTAATACGTTGTTAAAATGAAAGAAACTTTCAGAATGCACATTATACATCACATAGCTTTTCTACAAGCATACATCATGGTTCATACAAAAGATCATGCACAAAATTCAAGGACTTTTCAAGGCTTTTCAAGGCCAGGTCACCATATTTTCAAGGCCCTAAATCTAATTTTTAAAAACCCTTGCTTCCATTATATATTGCTGCAAAACTAACTAACAACTATTGTATTCTTTATTATGATTTATTAAATCTCCCCGGAACGAAGTCCAGGGAGATTTCTAGCTTTAGTGCTGTCCGTCTGTATGTCTGTCCGCGTCCACATGCTTAAAAGCTTATAACTTGAACACCATGAGAGCTATTGCTTTGAAAATTAAATATGTTTAGTTTGAGGACAATCGTATGTCTCAAAAATTTTTTTTGTACTTTGGCCTACTTTTTGACGAACTTATGACCTTCGGTACAAATATCTTGTTACCACACTTTAGGGAGAAGTATTTTTTGGTCGATTGTCGCCAAACTTCATTTGTAGCTTCGTGTACTACTCTCCAGACCTGATTAGATTTTGGGTGTACTTTGGCCTACTTTTGATGAAGTTACGATGTGTTTTAAAAAAAATATTATTACGTAATTGTGTTTATCTGTCTCCTGGGAACAGTTTATGACTTATCATCACCAAACTTGACATTTGGTATGTCTATATCACTCTCCTCACGTGATTTGATATTGGTGTACTTTGGCCTACTTTTGAACTTACGAGCGTTACGTAATAAAACCTTTGTTAACACTCTACAGGAAAAAGTATTTGAGCTATGGTCACCAAACTTCATATTTAGCTTCGTTGTACTACTCTCCAGAGCTGATTAGATTTTGGTGTACTTTTGGCCTACTTTTGATGAAGTTACGATGATTTAATTATTACGTAATTGTGTTTATCTGTCTCCTGGGAACAGTTTATGACTTATCATCACCAAACTTGACATTTGGTATGTCTATATCACTCTCCTCACTTGATTTGATATTGGTGTACTTTGGCCTACTTTTTGAACTTACGAGCCGTTACGTAATAAAACCTTGTTAACACTCTACAGGAAAAAGTATTTGAGCTATGGTCACCAAACTTCATATTTAGCTTCGTTGTACTACTCTCCAGAGCTGATTAGATTTTGGTGTACTTTTGCCCATACTTTTGATGAAGTTACGATGATTTGATTATTACGTAATTGTGTTTATTTGTCTCCTGGGAACAGTTTATGACTTATCATCACCAAACTTGACATTTGGTATGTCTATATCACTCTCCTCACATGATTTGATATTGGTGTACTTTGGCCTACTTTTGAACTTACGAGCGTTACATAATAAACCTTGTTAACACTCTACAGGGAGAAGTATTTGACCTATGGTCACCAAACTTCATATCTAGCTTTTCAACCCCTCTCTCCAGAGCTGATGAGATTTTGGTGTACTTTGGCCTACTTTTGATCAAATTACCATGTGTTTTTTTTTAAAACAAATTATTACGAATTTGTGTTTATCTGTCTCTTGGGAAGACTTTATTACCTATCATCACCAAAACTTGACATTTTGTATGACTATGTCACTCTCCTCACGTGATTTGATATTTGAGTACTTTGGCCTACTTTTCAAAAATGGCCTGATCGGGGAAATGGCCTGATCGGGGAAGGGGAGATTTAACGGCGTCCCGACGACTACTCGTTTAAGTACCTGGTACACAACATTAACCAATATTGCAATAATTATTCCCTTTTTAAGTTTTCTAAAAGGTTGTCCAATTGTGTTTCTTTTTCTTTTTCAGTACCAAGTACATAGCATTAATCAATATTGCAATATTTATTCCCTTTTTAAGTTTTCTAAAAGGTTGCCGTTGGCACACCCTGTAGGCTTCGCAGTCTATTGACACTCAAAATGCTACAGGCATGTAGAGTTGGAAGAGCACACAGGATGTGCAAATGCACATTACCTTAGAAAGTCAGTCGTGTATAACAATAACAATGCATCTAGTGTCTTCTATCCACCACGAATTTTCACCATATCCATAATTATGTACTTTTGATTTCTCATGCACAATGACGTCGTATCTACCACTATGTTTGATACTAAAATCACCCAATATCGGGCGTGACGCATACTCTTTTTCTATGCAATGATATCATTGTTATTTCTTTAATACTTGTCCCTTTAATTTTGCAACATTACGTTACTGGAGAGCACAAAAATTAATTAATTTTCAATAATATTCTCAGTATTTCAACTTTCATATACCGTTAACAGGTCGTGTTGGTGCATTTCACGACACCAAGCAGTAGTCTCAATCATCGAGGCTGTCTACCGCATAAATCACAGCACAATCAGCCTGGGCTTCGTGATCGAGACTAAATCTATCTACGACATGTCATTTAAATCGAGTGCCTTTTTGTGCGCCGGTAAAAGCATATACATGATGCGTCGTTCAATCGAGTACATTTGATAATGGCGGCGCCATATGCGAACAAAAATATCAGTATTTTATGGAAAAAAAGTACAATTTTTTTAGCAATTTAATACTTTTCAAGCCAGAAATTGATTTTTTAAGACGTTTCTAAGCCCCAACCCTAGTTTTCAAGGCTTTTCAAGTACTAAAATTATTTTTTCAAGGCCCCTTTCTGTTTTCCAGGCTTTTCCAGGCCCCTTTCTGTTTTCCAGGCTTTTCCAGGCCTTGTACGAACCATGTACATGTACTTGGTCAGCCACTCAGCATAACCTTGAAGGAAGTCCTCTATTAATCTAAATGTATGTGATGGCAACACTGAACAGTTTCAACCAGTGGCCCGAATGTACAATATTTACAGATTGTCATCGACAATTTTCCTACCCGTGGAAAGAAACGTTTACGTACTTCAGTTTCTTTACTTGCTGATATGTGTATAAAAATTTAGTTTCTTGCCTCGTGAATGGCCGTCCTGTCCATGTCTGACATCTTATCAAACTCGTCAATACAGACAATACCCCGGTCCGCCAGCACCATGGCACCAGCCTCCAAACGACGCTCACCTAGTTGCAAGAACAGCATTTCGGAAAGTTTCAGTTTTGGATAATAAATCAACGATTATCAATTCAATCAACAATTTGTCAAGCACTGTTACATTTACTTTTCTGAACATAAACCAATCACCCATTTCAAATATACAGTAGAACCTCCTTATCAGACCATGAGGCTTCAAATTGTCGGGTGTCGATCCCAACATCTTCCATAGCTTCCATTATAGCATTCTTAATGCCTGTAGCATCAGGTGATGCAGGGCTTTTCATGCCAACAAATTTAGTTACAGGTGCTCCTTCAAATGAATACCTGATGAACACTACTTCTTGCTCCACAATGCCAGCATCTGTTGACCCATCTGATGTGATAGAGAAAAATTTGGCATTTGAAATAGCATTGTTTAATGTTTGTGCAGCATCCATCGCAACATACTTTATGAACGTACGGCATGCAGTGACATTGCGATACGTTTTTCCTATGTTGAGGCCTTTTGCCTCATCTAGATTGCAGAGCCAGTTGTAGTCTCTGATGGATTTGCGGTGCTTAGCTAGCGCATGGGCATTTCTAAATAATATTGACAACTTCTCATGATTGTGTTTGTTGATAGTGTTGAGTGCCTTTGCAGCTGGTGCATTTTGTGGTTTTGCTTTTGCACTGTGGCATTTAGTGGCCAAGATATGGGCCTTACTGGCTTCATGATAGGCT
Organism: Streblospio benedicti; assembly: GCA_019095985.1. NCBI lineage: Eukaryota > Metazoa > Annelida > Polychaeta > Spionida > Spionidae > Streblospio > Streblospio benedicti. Next base: position 30,351,265 of record CM032666.1, on the reverse strand, counting down.
ATTGATTCACTTTTAATGCTATCACATCCATCAATGAATTTTTTTGATTTTAGTACCTTTTGAGAGGTCAATGTGCTTTCATTCTCAATGCAATAGGTGCATGTCATCAGATTACTTGTGTTGTTAAACACCAGCCATGGGCGGCCAATCTGCCACTTGGATTGAAATGCTCTTGACAATTTTTGGTTTTTTGATGGCTGAATGGGTTTCTTTTTAAACTGTTCACCTGAGTGTTCATCCTGTAGACCTATCTGTGTCTGCTTAGATGTTGATGGCTTACTTGTTGGAGAGTTAGGTTTTTTCACACTTAGCCATTGACGCAACATTGTGAAATGAATGGAAAAGTAGTACTTCAAATATTGAAGTCATTACCGGGAAATTAGGTCTAGACATCTAGACTACAGTGTTATTGATCGGGGATCAAGAACGCGTTATCAAAGGACAAAATTGCGCGCAGCGTTCTATTGATGTCATAACAGTGCGTCTATAAAAAACGGAAGCGATATAGTTTGACACAACGCCGCTAGAGGCGCTTTGTACCAAAGTACATTTAAAAATGGCCGCGCCCATGTCCAAATAATATCGCGACCTCAATCAATCAATATTGCGTAATTTTGTGTGATAAAACTCCAATAAATCATAAATCATTTGAAAAGTAAACTTTTGATTTCATACATATAAAAGTTTGATGAACCACACACTGTCCAATACTTTCCCCAACATAATGGAAAGTTTCATGCTTTTACTCAAAAGTGAAAAAAAACACACACACTCAAATCTGTACAATTTCAAATTCTACTATTAGTTGATGGATGCTGGAATTTACCCACATTGCCTGCACCCAAAGAACATGTCTGTCATTAATTAGCGATTTAGCGAAATGTACTGCATCAAAGACAACCAACAATGACCCCGAGGGTTCTGCCAGTGGTAATATCCCCCATTTCCTAAGACACAAGGATCAAAATGGACGCTATGTGAATAACAAAGGTCAAACAAGGTCCCTATTGATCAATTGATGCTGATTGAGTCAAACAAACTCATCTTAATTCTGCTTGAAGCTTCACATCTATAACATTTTGGATATTTTTCGGAAGTAATCATTGGGTGATTTTTGGATATGTCGCAGGCTACAAGATATGTTACAGCAAACCCAGAAGACAATCCACATTTATGTGGAGTGTGGTAAATATTTTTCCTGTTGATATAAAAAAACCTTTTTTAATGAAGAGAAGTTCATATTGGGAAACTGCTTGACACATACATGTATTAATGTTTTCATGTTTGAGTGAGAGAGAACATAAATGAATGTAAGGTTTATCAAATACATTTATAATTTGGATGTGAAATAAATGCTGGGATGAATATAGAACAGAGCTTTGTTCTGAATTTCAACACAATTTACATGTTCATTTTTTCAGCAATGATACACTGGATAACGCCATAATATGGGATTGTGGACATACATTTTGTGAAAGACCATGCACAGAACAGTCATATAGAGTATCCAGAACGTGCCCTGAGTGTCGGACTCCAGTAGCAAAACTACCAGCTATTCCCAATTACCAGGTATCTATCCTGGAGTGAAGCATTTACATTGTATCAAAGTCTATATAAGTCGATTAGAAGAGGTATCATAAGTAGATATCTTACCGGTTCCATTTCAGGTTGCTAAGCTTGTTCATAGGAATCTTGCTATAATGCACACCATTAATATGCAAAAACTTATGAAAGGGTCGTCCTTATATGTCTAATAAATCCTTACATCATATTTTTATAGGCTCATAGAGGCGTGGATGCTCTACCCTGCCGCTGTGTGATTGGTGAAATACAACACCTCTAAGAAATATCATAACCATTTAGCTGAAGTTTCGATAGCCCACATCTTGGATATTACGATCACATTAAAATCCTCAGTAATCGGGCTCGTTGTGTGACTACGCTGAGGATCGGCCGAAATATTCACAACGCGACCCTAGATTGTCACAATAGGAATTTCAACATGCCACTTTACCTACTTGTTTAAAATCGCAAATTAACAAAGCCAAAAATACATTCTTTATGGGAATAAATGTAAAAAAGCCAAATATTAACTGGAGAATTCTTCACATATTTTCCATTCATCAGACTGTCGTCCGACAGTTCAGTTCAGCATGTGTGTAAAAACTTCTTCATGTCTACGCTGGACATCGGCAGAAAAACAATATCTGTAGCACTAAGCAAAAGATTGACAGATGATTGTACAGGTGTGACACCTGATAACGAGGTTGTTTAAAAAGTAAAGTAAAAATTAGAAATGTACAATTGATTGCCCAGTTTTATTTCTCATTGTACATTAGCGTTCACTCAGCAGTCGGATTCAACAGTTTTGTTTGACCCTCCTCGTTTACAAGCAACGGCTGTCTTCGATGGGGACTCAGGTAGAACTTGTAAGCGGCAAACATACATTTGATAATTCCTCAAATAGATAAGTTTACACTCAAGTAGCAAAAACTGAATTTGTCAACATCAAGTTGGAAAAACACTTGTTTTCAAATAATGACATGTCTGAATCAGTCAACTTGTAACAAAATCAGTTTTGAGAATTCACCGATGAAGAATGGCATAGAATATGTATGGTTGAATTTCATTTTCAAAAAAAATACGAATATCAATACATGATGTAGATCTATGCAGAAGAAGTCAATGCAAGATGGGACTTTTATAACAAAGTGAAATCTTCCCAAGAGATATCAAAGAAGTGTACAGATGATGCTTTAACAACCATGAAATACCACAGTTTTGGTTGACCCTCCTCGTTCACAAGCAACAGCTGTCTTCGATGGTGACTCAGGTAGAAATATTAAATTAAATATTAAAGCACAATTGATTAAACAGCATATTGAATCATTTCCAGCCATGGAATCTCATTATGTTAGAAAATCATCCCAGAGATTATATTTAGATAGGAATTTGAATGTAACAAAAATGTATAATTTGTACTTAGAGGGTCATACGAGTGATGAAGCTGTCAGTTCATCAGCTTTACTTATACAATACCCATTACAACCTCAGTTTTCATAAACCTAAAAAGGACAATGTAAAAAATTACAAATGCAGGTGAATTGGTTTCAAAGTGTACTAAACATTACCGCACATATTCAAGCAAACATTCACACTTTCATTGCCCGTGTGATCCCAGTAAGACTATCCAAAGATTAGATAGATTTCGAAAGCACTTGGTCACAACAAAACATCTTACATGGTCTTGTTCAAGAAATAAAGTAAATGAAAATGATAATCAACAAACGAACAGTCAATATGAAGAAAATCAAAATATTACTAATGTTCCAAATGAAGAAATTTGAAATGAAAGGGGTTTTGAGAAAAATAAGAAAAACATCCATTGTACAGAATGTGATAAGAAGATTTAAAAAAGAAAAATATGCACTGACACCGAAGAGAAGTACACAAACATCACGAAACATCATCTTTGAGATCGGTCTTGGTGGATTCCAAAAAAGGAATCTACTTAGTGGACCAAAATATCACAGGAGAATAGTCCAATTCATGTTTTGGCTAAAAGGAATGAGAATGGGCTCACAACTGTATGCGAGAGCAGTGATTGCTCAAACATTCAAAGTGTTTGTGCGCGTGGTGACGAAGACAACTTTCTTTGTAACCATGTAATAAGTTCAATGAAAAATTGGGAGCAATGCAAGGAAAACCATCTATTAGTTACTGCTCTAGAACTGGCAATAGAGCAGAAGATGTTCAATAAAGAGACAGCTGATGATCTGAGAAAAATTTCTCTATCACCAAATGTTGCAATTGCATGGTATCCCGTGCCAGATACTTATTTTGTGAGCATCTACAATTTTTTTGCAATCAGAGAGGTATTAATGGTTGTAATAATTTGCATTAATGAGCAAAATGGTCAGTTTTCATGTAAAAATGTAACATATTTTGAAATTGTTATTAGCCAGATGCTGGACAGCAGCATTTGATTGACCCTGCTGTTGATGGAGAAAAGCCATACAAGTGGAAGGAGTGGAAAGTCAAAGAGCAACGGGCCAGCAGCAAGCCCTCATCAAACAGCACTGTTCTCCCCATAACTAGATGGGGGAGATTTCCCATCTGCTATGATCCCATCAACATTCAACTATGGTCAAATTTACCATCACATCATTGAATCTGTGCAGAATATAAAACTCAATGAGGAGGTCTAAGTTACTGAGAGTGATCATTCTGATGATGAGCAAGGCACCTCAGGTTAAGGCACAGATCTTCACACAGCGAAACCATTAAGAAAGGGGAAGCTCTTTTTTACAAGCTGCCATGTTCAAAATATTAAAAACTGCAAAAGCAAATGTGATAATTTCTATTTACTAAAATCTAAAGTTCTTGCACCTATGAGAAAAGATGTCAAATATGATGTTTCTTGTACCCTTTCAACATCATCTGGATTCATTGCTGATGCATCACGTATTGCAAAGCTTCTGCAACGGGCCGATGGTACCATATCTGTGCCTTGCTGTTTGCATTGCGAGATTATACAGAAAAACATGGGACTAACCCTGCTGCATCTACTAGTCAAACCTGTAGTTGGAAAAAGGGTAGAAAATAAAAAATAAAAAACAGCCAAAATGCGCACATGAAGCTCAGTATGCAAGTTATAAAAATAGAAAAATTGATAGTGCATATTATTTTGATCCCCAACCACCATCCATTGCTTCAGAAACAACAGATCAACATTTGAATAGCTATATTGTGGACCTTCAACTAAATAGTGCTGCAAACTACAATGGTCAACTCAGTACGATGGAGACTTTATTACATTTAAAGTATGATAATTATATTTTGTGTGATGATGAGAAAGTTATTCTAGAGCATAGATGTAAAGTTTTACTGGATAACTTAAAAGAACAATGTTCCAATTTTACAAAAACCTTTTGAAATTGTTAAATCACAAAATTCTAAGATATGGGATCTGGAGTGCAGAGTAACAGCATCTGATGCCAGAAGAGTCTTTATCAACAGATGGAGCTAGTAACAGTTATTTATTTTCAAAATGATGGGATAAATCATTAACAACAGCTGCTATGTCATATGGTCATGAAAGTGAATCCAAAGCGCTAAATCAGTATTTAGAAGAATATAAAAAATTACAATCAAACAGTTCAATACGGGAAGAAATTATCAACCATAACCCCACCTCGTGAGCCATGCCCAGTTTGTCACTTCGAGAAGTCGATGTTAGTTTTAGATAACAAATTATCTAAAATTTATATCAACTGGTCCTTGAAAGGTAAACATTACTTTCATTTATATAGTGTGTGGTTGAATTACAAATACTGGAGGGCAAATAATGAAAAGCATCACCAGAGGTGACAAACCAGTTATGCTTTGGGATGAAATGTAAACACTGCTTTGTCACCTGGTGGGAGTGAAATGAGGGTTCTTGTCGTCACCATTTACAACCCTAGGACCCTATATGATGGACCTGTAGATTTATACTGGGGCCCTATGACTAATAGTCAAATAACACCTTCAACATATGATTGTGTATTGGTAATGTGTTTATAGATGTGTAAAATGGAAATGATGGCTTATTAATACAGGGTAAAAGTCAACAAAAGTCACAGCAACATGCAACTCAATATTTATATGGGAGGAAATAGTCTCCCTAGATATGATATGTATTGGTAATGTGTTTATTGGAAATTTTTTCATGTTTTTTTCATGTTGGTGACAGAGAAAATGAAGATGCGAGTGATGACAAGCTGTATAAGATTAGGCCCATATTAGACACTGTCAAAAATACCTTTAAATCTTACTATCATCCTCACAAAGAGAACTCAATTGATGAAGGCATGATTGCATACACTGGCAGATTGTCATATAAACAATATATTCCAGCTAAGACAGTCAAGAGAGGCATAAAAGTGTGGATGAGATGTGATGCAAGAAATGCATATCTCCATGATTTTGATATTGTGACAAAATTTCTCCTATTCATGCAAGACCGACAGCACAATTGAACTAGAAAACTAGAATTTCATAGGTACAATCCGAATATCCAGACAAGCTAGCTAATAGACATAAAATCCGCGTATAATCCAACTATAACTAATAAAATAATAACACTTCCTCAAAAGTCCGCCTTTTTTTGCCGTGATTAAAACGAAGCAGAACGTGACCCCGTTTGTGATTGGTGGAAAGTGACGTCATGCTGTTACCACAGCCGGACATTGGTCCCGGGGTTCAAAGGCCTAAGTGTAATACAATTTGTCTTGTCTAATTTTATGGGTTTGTCCTTCTAGCGGACTCCGGGATTACACCTATTACACAATTCCATTTCTATTGGCTGCCTTTCTAGGTAGCATCCGTCTCATTGACTATTTCAGTAAGTGGGTAGAATGCTACGCCCTGCCAGATCAAACTGCTTACACCGTGGCGGACACCTTTGTTAAAGAGTACGTTACACGGTTTGGTGTTCCCGTCACCATACATAGCGATCAAGGCAGACAATTCGAAAGTAAATTGTTCCAAGAAATATGCTCAATCTTAGGTGTGGAGAAGCGACGAACCACCCCCTTTCGTCCACAAAGTGATGGGTTGGTCGAGAGATTCATGTCCACCCTGCAAAGAATGCTAAAGACCCTTGTATCTGACCATAGAAATGATTGGGATGACGTGCTGCCCTACGCAGCGATGGCTTACAGATCCTTTGTTCAGGAGAGCTCCCTCTGTAGCCCATCTCTACTGTTCTTGGGGCGAGAAATGAACCTGGGAATTGATATGATGGTGGGGCATCATGAGCAAATGGAAACTGCGTATAAGTGTGAGGTAGAATACGTTGAGTGGGTAAAACACACCATGCAGGAAAGCTACCAGTTTGCCGTTGACAACCTGGCCACAGCTGCCAGGCGCCAGAAGGCAAGATACGATCGAAATTCTAAGCTATTCGAGTACCAAGTAGGACAGCTGGTCTGGTACTATTACCCCCCTGCGGGAATCGGTAAGCTTTCCAAGGGATGGATAGGCCCGAGGAAAATTGTAGGCCGTCCAACGGACATAAACTATTACATTAAAATGAATCTCTCCGCCACCCCAAAAAGGGTACATGTAGATGCGCTAAAGCCATACCACGGGGAAACCCGTGACCCAAATGAGGTCGTCCAGGATGAGTCACCAAATAGAGTTGAGGTAAGTGACAACAACCATCCCTCTAGTGAGGAGGATGAATCCGCGGAACAATTTAGACGCAGTAGGCGACAGCGCCGCGCGCCGCCGCGCCTAGATCTTTGACAGATGAAATTTTTCCGGACCTGCAGAAATAGTGAGTACCTCGTTTTACTAAACTTAGTAATAAGTATTTAAATTGTGTTAACGTTATTAACAAAATTAAAAAGCGCATGTATAGAATAGAAGAATAGAAAAATTTGCATGATAGGCCATGGGACAGAGGACCCATGAGCTATATGTATAAGGTCATCCAAGACGATGTGTCTAAGAGGTCATAGGAGTGATGATAAAAATTAAAAACTTTGGCGATAAATGATAGATTAAAACTCTTGAGATGAGCTCTCGTAATGTCATAGAAATAAATAGTAATAAACTAAAGAGAGCTTTAAAAGTAAAATGACGATTACTAAGTGTACATAGTTCAAGGTGAAGGGAATTAATGGTGACCCTTTTTCTATTGTAGAACTCAGAAATGGCACAGGCGATGATAAGCCTGTATGGGCTGGGGGGTCCTCGGGCCCCCAGCCCAGACTCCACGACATCCCCTCCACCATCTCCAGGGGGGGTGCCGTATGTGGCAGGGGCCCCAGTGCCCCTGCAACCCCCTATTGGCACCTCGCACCAAAACCAACAGCAGCAACAACAACAGTTGGCACAGCAACAACAGCCGCCGCAGCAGCAGCAACAACAGCTGCAACACCAACTGCAGCGCCTGGAGCTGCAGAGGCAACTCCAGGCGGGGATGCAAGCCCGCCCGCTGGGAGTACACCTGCCGCCCCAGGGGATGGTGCCATGGGCGCACCATTACAGGCCACATGGAAGGGCATAAAGCATGGAACCAGCTAAAAAAAAAAGATTGGCACCAGGCCTAAGCAATGGAAATAAAACAATGCTGTGTCGCCAAGGTGCACAACAATAAAAAAAAGACAACTGGTTGAAAATCAAATTATCATGATTAAAGTTGAAGGGGCACAAAGACCGGAGGGGGGAATAAGGAAAGGTCCCGCAGAAAAATAAGACAATTTCCCTTTGACTGACAGTGGGACGACTTCAAGGGGGGGGTCGGACCGAGGCGGATCCTGAGGGGGTTGGGGGAGCAGCCTTTTCCTAATGTCAAATCAAAACTTAAAACATGGAGCCCCAGCTGGCCCCCATAAAAGAGACAATGCTAAAACAGGTTCCTATATAAAGTGAGTAAAACAATTCCACCACACGGGGCCCACAAAACTCATCAGTCACAGGTGAAAGTTCAAAATAAATGTAATGAACACCTAATTAACAGTTAGATAAAAATAAAGTGAAAACCTAATTAACAGTTAGATAAAAATTAAAGTGAAAACCTAATTAACAGTTAGATAAGAATTAAAGTGAAAACCTAATTAACAGTTAGATAAAAATTAAAGTGAAAAGCTAATTAACAGTTAGATAAAAATTAGTGAAAACTGGGGTGAAACTCGAGGTTTTTGGGGGCAGACAAACTAAGACCTCATTTGAGGAACAAAATTACCAGATTGTCGAGATCCATTGTGGAGAAGGGAGATTTCTGTGCATCGCGGGCCTGCTAGTGAAGGAGATATTCAATTGAAAATGTGATAAAATAAAGTCCCGATAAGGAAATTCGTGTTTTCACTGAGCAAGTGAAGAGGACTTAGTGCATGCAAATGATAGAGGAGTGTGGTACAAGCTAGAAAGAATCCTGTGTGGACGGATGATCAATGGTTTGCAGTGAATGGCAGAGTGAGCATGAAAGATGGAAAAGCATAACCTGCTACACAAAAAAATGATGTTGTCATAGTTCTGAATAGTTCTTAATATTTTATATATCGTGTTCTATGTAGTACTGTCACAGCCTTCATTTTACCCCTGCGTCCCGCGTCTGAGACGCATATTTTTCTCTGGGGACACATACAAATATATACAGTGCGTTTCTTGGACGCACACTTTTTTTTAGAGAATTTTGTTGCTTTTTTTCACAGGCATGGGCGTCGCCATATTGTAATTTTGTGAATATTAACCACGACCGGTGATTGGCGCTTTCATTCCATTATCACGAACAACGACGCCTCTGATTGGCGCATTTCGTAAATGAGATCTCGAACTTAAACGAGATCTGATGGTTGCTGTTATAAACATAGGTAAAACACAGCATGTTCAGTCATGATATAAATATAAATATTAGAGCGCTATTCGTTGCAACGGTGTGAGTTGTGAGTATCATGGCTGCGCCCATGTCATAAACGTTCAGTCACGCATTATTTTTAGTTTTTCAAGTATATTCTTCGCGTGTTGAAGAAAAATTATTGCGCTAACAGTTCACATGCAGCCCCCTTGGGAAATGAAATGTTTATTATGCTGGAATCGCGCATTGGCGTGCGCAAGCAGGTTCGTTAGCAGGTGTTTGTTAATTTTTTACTTTGTTAGCGTCGTATGCAGGTTGGTTAGCAGGTGTTTGTAATGATATTTGTATTAACTAGTGGTTTGATACCTATATACCCTTTAGAATAGCTAGTGGTTCCAGACCTAATCTGCGAACCATGCTTCTGTAGCCTATTCTAGACTTACTTACTTACTTCTAGAATATTTATGTCAATATTAAAGTTATACAATATCCAGCAGTTGTGAACATTATTACACACAATAACATTACAGTGTTTGTGATTTTTTTTAATTCGTTAGCGTCGTATACTTACTATCTATACTCTACTGTTTCTTCAGAGGATTTAACACAGAATACCAGTAAAGCTACTGTTTTTTCGGAGGATACAACTAAGTCAAAGAAAGATGATAAATCACGATCCAGGACTTTCCAGCATCACTGGTTAAAACAGTATGCATGGCTCAGATATGAATCTGATGACGACTTCATATATTGTCCTCCTTGTACAGACAGAAAAAACACTGACAATGGACTAGTGAAAACCAAAAAATGCAGGAACTTTCAAAATTCCACACTAACCCGCCACATTGATTTGGATTCTCACGAATTAACAATCCCTGATTTGCAGCAAAATCACCAAAAAGTTCAACAAAGGGCCAGTAGCAAACAAGACAATGCCATTAAGGGTTTAATGAAAATAGTTCAATGGATGGCACAGGAAGATTTCAATGTGCAAGCTAGTTATTGTTTATTATTCATTTTGTCGCAAATTGGCTACTGTTTCAACAGTTTGGTACTTAATTGATTGTAGCTGTGTTCTATTTGAAAATGTAATGATGTTTGTAGAACCTAATTGATTAGTCATTATGGGGAAGTGGTCCCGCGTTGCTTGGAAAGAAGACAGGCAAGAAGAAGAAGGGGTAATCACATCGTCATGGGTTGTGGGTGACAGTGTGCTATGGCCCCCATTCAGTGCAGCAAAGCTCCTGGCAAAAGCGGCACCACCAAACCTGAAAACATGGCGGAAATTCCCACTGCTAAAAGTTAAATTAACATCAGGTAAGTAATATGCTTAGCTCTAAATTGAAAGAACTTAGAATCTTTAATTCATAAATCGAATAGTAAAACTGCACTATTTGATAAATGTTAAACTTTTCATTAAAATTTTGTTTAGATCATTTCGATGAATGTGAGGAATACAGTCTGACTTCAACTTTGGAGAGTGAGCATGAGGCGTCTTTCCTTGAGAAAAGGAATATCAAAAAGAAAAGACTCCCAGATTTTACCAGTCCAGGAGAATCGAGTAATGAAGATGAGGAAGAAGAAAATGCAGATATGAACTATATTAAAAGATCACAAAAGTCATACTAGGTGACTTGACTTGTATAGTTCTAGACCAAGTACAGAATAAAGGCTTTCATTTGAAGGAAAAGTCAGTGAAATGTCATGTATTTTTGTCTGACAAAATGTGTGTGAACCCTGCATGAATATTTATGAAAGTTTACAGTTTTGATTTTTTTATCACTTACAAGATTTGGCTTACAAGATTTGGCATATAACCACACAAATTCCTGTATTATAATAATGTGTTGTTATATAGATAGGACATCTATCAATGATAAGTCTCATTTCAAAATATGTTGTTCTTCCTTGTTTTACAAATATAATAAACATTAAGAAGCTGAAAAAAATATTATTTTTCCATATAAAGTTAATCATCTCCATGAACATTCAAGAATAATGAAATTTAAAAATGAACACTTTAAAAATACAAGAGTAATGTTTCAGGACAGAGACATGTGGCAGAAGCATGCGTACACTGTGACCTTAGATTGGGACAAGGTCGCACCACCAAGTACACTAAGAGCCCTGGACACATTAGGAAAGAATAGATCAATTCCAAAAGAATTCATTTTCTTTCCTCTCATCACTGCGGTAGCTGGCGCCTCTGCCACCCATCCCCCCATTGGCCAGCCACGCCAGCCTCAGCAGCAACCTCAGCAGCAGCAACCACACCTCGCCATCAGGAGTATATATATGTTCTAACTGCTATTTGATACCACAAGATCAAAATGAGTAAAAAAAAAGCAGCAATCTTCACAGATTGTGAACTAAATATTTTAATAGATCAGATTACAAAAAACATTGAAAAACTATTAGATAAAACAACTAATGTGGCTGAGAAGAATAGTATTTGGAAAGACATTGAAAATCAAGTTAATTCAGTATCCACTCAGTTTAGATCTGTTACAAAACTTCAAAGGAAATGGAGAGATATGACCAACAGAACAAGAATCAAACATAAAGACAACCAGATAAATTAACAAAAGTTGAACTCCGGGTTATGTGCTTGATAGGGACTGAGGTGTCTGTTGGAACCATTCCTGACACTCAAGACGGAGATTATGATTGTAATGTGAGCGTAGACCTACATGTACAACTAGAAATGACTGTCAGCAACCCTCAACTAGTCAGACAGTGGCCAATGAAATGGATGTATATTTGTTACCGTTTGACAGTGGACTTCAACAAGCGTGTCCGAGATATAACGGCGCAAACATGTGCTGACATATTGGTAAGCGAGTTCTTTACTCGGTGGGGCGTGCCCCGAGTACTGCACAGCGACCAAGGTAGGAATTTCGAGTCTAAAAGAAGTGTGCGCCCTGCTGGGACCCGGACACGGCCTACCACCCACGCCGGACGGCTTGGTGGAGCGAATGAACCGAACCTTGCTGGCGATGCTGAAAGCGACGGTGGACTCGGAATATGAATGGGACCAGGCCTTGCCGTTCGTAATGTCTGCTTATAGGTCCAGTGTGCATGATTCCATGGGAGTTAGTCCGTACCGTCTGATGCTGGGAAGAGAGATGACGCTACCCATCGACCTTATAGTAGGCGAGGTTCCTGCTATAGGGCGCTCCCTACCGATGTATGTCGGAGTACGCAGTGTGGCTGCAGGAGGCCTGGCGCGAGGGTCACCACATAGCCCAACGCACCTCACAAGTAACGGCCCAGAGGCGCAAGAATAACTACGACACAGCACGGCGTCCACGTAAATATAAGGTAGGGGAGTTTGTGTGGCGGTACTACCCCCCAGCAGCCCGGCAGAAGCTGGGAAGAGGCTGGACCGGGCCTTACCATATCACCGAGGTGGTGGGTAGTAACGGCTGCGTGATTCAGAAGACGCCAAGTAGTGCAGCCTTCAGGGTGCATTGTGACTCCGCAAAACCGCACTTTGGGAGAGCCCCACCGTGTTGGGCGGAAGAGGTAGAGCGAGAGGGGGCGGTGCCGGAGGAAGAGAGAGTCGAGGGGGGTTCAGACTCCGATGGCAAGGTAAGTGAGGCTGGAGAGGATAGCGTGGTGGAGGACGGAAGGGAGGACCCTGAGCCGGACCGTCGGGTGGGTGGCCCGGCCAGGCTTGAAGAATGCTGATAGGTAGAGCCACACTAAAATTGCCTACGGTATTGCACGGATACGCTTCAGGATACCGGCGCACGCAGAAGGGTGGGTGGCCTGGTATCCTGCTAACCATAGAGTCATGATAGAAATAAGCAACGAAAATAACCAGTGATGTGACGTAGTATGATCCCTGTTCCTCCACAGGCGTACCA
>CM032666.1:30245993-30337950 GCA_019095985.1 Streblospio benedicti | reverse complement strand
TAAAGTTAGAAATTTCCCTGGACTTCGTCCGGGGAGATTTAATGATTTCTTAGCCTCTGGAATCATCAAAAAGAAATGTTTTATGTTCATAGAATGATGATAACTTACAAATTGGACTGAAAAGAGAAGTTTTCTAAGACTGAATGACTACTGAAGAGGTTTATGATCCCACCTTTATAAAAAAAAGATCGGAAAAAGGCTTAAACTAATAAAAATTCAATCATACAGATAGATATACATATGCTAAACATGTTACAGGGAAAACCATTGTACACTAGTTGGATATCGAGCCAATGACATCTGACCGATTATCAGTTGCCATATATATCGACATAGTACTTATCGAGTAGTGCCTGTCGGTAGTTGCAGGAAAAAATCAAATAAAGCTGTAAATTATATTCACTTTGTTGTTTTATCATAGACAGGGAAGTATACTGGGCGTCAAAGCACCGGACTAGTCAATCGGACCGTATGATAGTACCACACAATTGCATTCTTTAAAGATTTTGGCTATCTTCAATTATTTGCAATATTTTTCATGCTGTACTGTCATATAGTAATGTATTTGTCGTATAAATGCGTGAATAATATTTATTTCTAAATATTTCAATCGCGGCCATTCTAGATACTGGTATTATCGCCCGCATGTTAGTTTGTAAAGATGCGTGGTATTGGCGCTGCTGACGCCGGTATGTCAACAAAATATGGCGCGACTTGATCGTGGTCAAACACAAATACATTGAGTAAAATTTCATAAAATATGAACACATTTTAATGTTTTTAATGTTTTTTTACTTTTAATTGTTTTGTATCGCTGTAGCGCGGCGCTGCGTTACTTACTTGTCGATAGATTATGTAAACAAATGGTGAGATGCACGGTGCTGTTTGAAAAAACTATCGATATGAGATTTTTTTAACTATCGGTAGTTATATTGGGGCTGGTAGCATATAGTCGATATTACTATCGATCGCATCCATCACTACTGTACACCAAATCTCAAATTGAGGAATATCTAGGGATTATCCTAATAAATTAAGGACTTAATCGATTATAAAAGATAAAATGATTACAAATAACACTTACTCTTCCATACACGGGATTAGCAGCGGCTAAGACAGAGCAGCGAGCATTAAGTTTTGCATGGATTCAGCTTTGGCGATTGTTACTCTACCCTGTTCCATAACCTGCAGGAAGAACGAAAAAATTAATTGATCAGCACACTTTCAAAGTAAACTGCTCATGATTTAAAAAGATAATGCTCAGTCAAAAATATAAGTGATCTGTAAATTCCAGGATCAATAAACGATGTCTCTTCCATTGAAAGTGTAAGGAAAATAATACTAATACTTTTTCGCCTTAATTATATATTACACCTACAACTAGAGGCTCTAGAGAGAGCCTGAATCGCTCACCTGCATCTATGTTCTATTTTTAACAAACAAGTTAACTGCTATGTGCCACCATCTCAGGATCTGCCAGTGTAACAAGTTAAATGCTGTGCCCCTTCTATTAAAAAAAACCTGGATCTGCCAGTGTAATAAGTTAACTGCTGTGCCCCCTCTATTTATTAAAAAAAACCTAGATCTGCCAGTGTAAAAAACCTGGATCTGCCTCTGTAACAAGTTAAATGCTGTGCCCCCCTTCTATTATTAAAAAACTGGATCTGCCAGTGTAACAAGTTAACTGCTGTGCCCCCTCTATATTATATAAAAAAACACTGGATCTGCCAGTGTAAAAAAACCTGATCTGCCTCTATAACAAGTTAAATGCTGTGCCTACTTCTATTATTAAAAACCTGGATCTGCCAATGTAACAAGTTAACTGCTGTGCCCCCTATATTATAAAAAAACTGGATCTGCCAGTGTAACAGGTAATTGTTGTGCCCCCCTCTTAAAAAAAAATCTGGATCTGCCAATGTAACAAGTTTAGTTGTGCCTTTAACTCTGGTCTAGCATAATGCAAACTGGTGATAAATAGATTAGTGAAAGAAATGTCCCATATCATACTGTTTACATTATGACTGAGAACTTTGTGTCTAGAAACAGTTTTTTTTAAATATTGCAGTAGCAACCATAGTTTTCGATAAATCTTAATATGACAGTCACTTTTGCACAATACCATAATGAACCATTATACATAGTTTCCTACAAATTCATAAAGTAGTTTTTGAGAAGATTTCTAAAGAATTGTTTACACAGGCGGACGACGGACGAACGCCAAGTGATGACAAAAGCTCACAGGTGAGCTAAAATAAAAATACCAGATGTCTTGTAAGCTAAAACACAAGGTCAAGTGACATTGCATAATCGAAGGATTTTCGCGACACGTACTGTGGATTTCCAACGGCAGACATCACAATTAAACACAGAGATAGGAGGCTTCTTACGTGCACCGTGCAAGTTACGTTTGACGAAAATCATTCAGCTTACATTTGGCTGCTTTATGTGTTTTTGATGGTCACTAGCTGGCTGTTTATGTTGTGGTATCTAAATTGCTCTGCATGCTTTAATACGTTGTTAAAATGAAAGAAACTTTCAGAATGCACATTATACATCACATTGCTTTTCTACAAGCATACATGTACTTGGTCAGCCACTCAGCATAACCTTGAAGGAAGTCCTCTATTAATCTAAATGTATGTGATGGCAACACTGAACAGTTTCAACCAGTGGCCCGAATGTACAATATTTACAAGATTGTCATCGACAATTTTTCCTACCCGTGGAAAGAAACGTTTACGTACTTCAGTTTCTTTACTTGCTGATATGTGTATAAAAATTTAGTTTTCTTGCCTCGTGAATGGCCGTCCTGTCCATGTCTGACATCTTATCAAACTCGTCAATACAGACAATACCCCGGTCCGCCAGCACCATGGCACCAGCCTCCAAACGACGCTCACCTAGTTGCAAGAACAGCATTTCGGAAAGTTTCAGTTTTGGATAATAAATCAACGATTATCAATTCAATCAACAATTTGTCAAGCACTGTTACATTTACTTTTCTGAACATAAACCAATCACCCATTTCAAATATACAGTAGAACCTCCTTATCAGACCATGAGGCTTCAAATTGTCGGGTGTCAGTGTCGGGAGGTATAATTATGAAGGTGTTTGAATTGGTCTTCTAACCCATTTTACATACCGGTTTCCTGGTCCGTTGTGACAGCAGCTGTGAGACCAACACCCGAGGATCCTCGACCAGTAGTGGCTATCGCTCTAGGTGCAGTGTGTAAAACGTATCTCAGCATCTGAGATTTGGCCACAGAAGGATCACCAATCAGCAACACATTAATGTCTCTGAAATGAACCATGAACAATCAAAAAACACTTCTAATGTTTTAGTGGAACGTCTTTGAAATTCATGAATTATAGAGAAAAAGATAGTGTTGAAATATCCGCGTACCCTCTAAGTCTAGTGCCATTGTCCAGGACTTTTTCATTACCCCCAAGAAGCATGCACAAGACGGCCTTCTTGATAAACTCATGTCCATGAATGGATGGGGCAAGTGATTTTCCAAGCTGCAACATAAAAACTCTAGTTGAATACATAATGAAGCGTTAAATTATATCTGATCCATAAACGCATTAGTTATAATTTCTGAGGAATTTCATTGAATGTGACTTCATCTCACCTCCTCAAACACATCCTTCTTTTGGCGGGAAAATTTACGGATATTAGCGATATCATCAGCAGAGAAATGTGGTGATTGTTCTTTGCTGATGTGCATGATGTTGTTGGTGATGAGAATTGTCCTAAAACAAAGCACAGTAAATTTGAAAATCTCATAGCCAGCAAAATTAATGAGGCCAGTCCTGACAAAGTAAAAATGATCAGAATATATGTACTGTTTAAACTTATATTTCAACTTTCAGGCTTACCACTTTTTCTATTTGCAAAGATAGAAAAATTATTTCATGGCACCAATATATGTTTGTACTTTTTGACTAGTGAAATATTAACAATGAAAAACCAAATCAAAAACGTACAATGAAAAAGAATCCATTACTTTCAATGGCATCACAATCATTAGAGGAGTCTCTACCTGAAGGTTCCAGAGGTGTAGCCATTTTTCTTGCCAGGCAGACAGCGGTACATGCCGATAACCTGCACCCTGTCACCCGGCTTGCACTTGTCCACCAGGTCATCATCAGAAATGATGTCCACCGAGCGGGGCAGTTGACCAGCAGGTGCCTTCTCGGGCATTTCCTGAAGTAAAATGTTTCATTTACATTTTTCTGCATTGTATCAAGTTGTCTATGGACGGAAGATGCTTTACAGTTTTGCATAATTGTTTATCAAGTAACCGTCTACAGAGGAATAAGGCGCCGCTGTCAAAACACAAACATCACTAAAACTAAAGCCTGAGAGAGGTATTCAATTCTTGGACTTGTTGTTACAAGTTAAGTGCAACTATTCAAACAGCAGTATTGTAGCATGTAATTGTGAATTAGTGATCTTGGATTTTATCTAACATTTCAATAAAGCAAAAGGCAAACCTGAATCGAAAATGTCTGATGATCTCTGTAGCTAGAAAGCCCATACTCTGTTTCCAGGGGGTTCCCATCCTCATCTTTCGTGGGATAAATACCAGTGGCCGGGTAGGGGTCAAGGGAGGTCATGTCTGTGTAGCGACGCTCCAGGGACTTCTTGGTACTGGGGCAGTAGTGGACACTCTTCACAACCTAAAATATTGAAAAATGAGATGTGGTACATTTCCTGAAATATTTTTTTTGTAGTTTGATAGATTTAATGAATAGTGTCTGAAAACATTTTTAATGAGACATGGTTGTAATAAATATGAAGCATGGAAATTCTCATTGAATACTCTATTTGTTAACACTTTTCAGACATAATCGTTGGTCAAAATATTATAATTTACAAGTGTCCCTTAGCATGGATTAACATTTTTTTGGCCTTAGGCTTAGAACATAACACAGCAAATCAGAACTCATAAATGTTAGAGATACACTTGTATACATAATTTGTATAATGCTTACTTTTGGCCGGACCAATGAGCATTTTGTGACAATGCCTTCTACACACACCATATTACCAAGAAAACGAGATGTAAGACTGCGAGGGGTGACATGCTTGTTTCCAAAGCTGCAATGAAAGAAGAAACCTTATAAATATTTTGGAACCAGTTTCACATTCACAAAAGCAATCCTATCATATGCTTAGAAATTACATAGAAATAATAGTTTCTATATAGAAACAGCCTAAGATATGCAGCATTAAATTTCATTATTTTAAAAAAGTGTAATTCTACTTAAACTGACCTTCCTTCAAGACCAATGTTGAATTCCTCATGTTGTTTGCCATAAACAGGATCAGCAGACACAACCAATTCCCGAAGAGCTTTTTGAAATGCAACCATCTCCTCAAATGAACAGTTCAACAACCTGGAAAAAAAAATGTTGAAGCTCTATTTGTATTCTTTGAACTAATTCATAAACACCCATATCAAATTCAATTGTTTTTTTCTATATCTTTGATCACTCATATCATAAAATTGAAGAATTCAAAATTCTACATGATGCCTATACATACAGCATAAGATGTTTCAAATGTTGGCCTTTAACATTTGTACTTACTCTCTAGCTCGAGCAGCGTTCTTGCGTCGGAGGTCATTAACATTGACAATCAGACGTGTAAGACCATCAGTGATCATGTCTCTGACTTTCTGCTGATAAACGCCCTGGTCATCCTATGTAGACATTATAATGATACATGAGCAAAACGTAGAAAGATTGCTGCGGACAAATGTACAAGGTTATAATAATTATTTCAAGTGTTCCATTAGAAAGTCATCAAGTGGTTGTGAACGTACATAATTAAAGAGAAACATTACGATGTACAAGACATCTACGAATACTGAAAACATCCTGACCACAACGCCACTACGTAGTGGCACTACTTCCAAAATGCCACAACCTGACAGTTTTGTTTTATAATATCAACAATCAAGCTTGGAAGATGACCATCATTGAAGATATTTGAATGTAAATTCATGAACATGTAGAGGCAAATGATTAGAAATAGCTAGAATGGCTTTGCTTAGGGCAAGGCAGCCCATTGGCATTACAGACGATTCAGTATATGAAAGTCAGTGGTTTTGACCGTTCTTACTTGAGGGGTAGATATATATGGGTAAAGGTCCCACCGATATTGTACTCATTTAAAATCAATATTGTCATAGCCTGACAGAGTTCTCTTTATCTGGATGTTAATTGACACATTTACTGTCAACACTCAGAGCACCTGTCAAAATCCAGAAAGTTGACTTAAATATTTTAAAACAAATCTTACTTCGTCATCGAGGAAATCAAGGTACTCCCTCTGGATCTCCCTCAATCGTTGGTCGTCCTCAGCTGCCATGTTTTAATCTACTTTAGAGTGTTAAATATTGTTAAATTTAGGTTCCCGCCAATGTTTTAGATTTTCTGATGTTTCCTTGTTTTACTTTCCCGCTTTAAGATCGAATCAGTAACGTGAGGATAATAATTAATTAAAGTGGTCATAATAATTAAAAATGCTCTCAATCACATATAAAACCGTGCTAATAAAATATATGATACATATAAAGTAGTAAGAAATAATTTACTAATAATCCTATCAAATTTAGATGGTGTTTTTTTAATTTCTTGAAAAAAAATCAGGCCAGTCCTAGACCTGTTCCAGTTATTTTTAAAACGAGAATATTGAAGAGATGTCTAGTCTTGATCATCCAGAATCTTGTGTGGTTGCCACCAACCAAGGATATCATAACCAGCCTGTGTGTCCGAGGCTAAGAGATGTCCCGATGTCAACACAATGTTTTCTAGAAGTTTAAATTGCCCTTAGATTAAGTTACTGGTGGAGATTTATCGTCTGAAATTATATAAGATATATTATGTTTGATCAACCAACATGATAACAGTGTCTGTAGTCGATGACACGCCATTTGTATGGAATGCAGAAGGTGAGAAACCCTTTGTATTGTATTATCGCTTATATAAACACATGGTTCAGGAATTTAAATACTTTGAATCGTGTCCATTCTCCCAGTTCTTACACCTCGATGTAGGATTATGGTGTTCAGATACCTTGTCGATTAGGGATGGGGGCTTGCAAGTAACTTTGGAGTCCCAGGAACATGTATTCAGCGGTGCTAGCATATGTCCCCTTGTGATAAATTTTCCTTCTAATCAGAACTTTGCTGGATTAGGGATCGTTCATTATTTATGCTGGAGTAGCCATAAAAACTGTAGCATTGTATATATATCTTATATCATAAATATATAGATCGCGACAAGATTGGGGTTAATGCCGGAGGTAAGGGGGCCGCCAACATTGCACATGGAAATTGAGGGCGGGCCATCAACTTTGTAAATGAAAAAAGAGGGGGTTCTCCAACTTTGTACAGAAATTTTCAGAAAATCCTCCTCCCCCGGCCTCCCCATAAATAATGAACGGTCCCTTAGACTAAATCATTTGACTGCATCACAAGCAAAATCGGGAACATTTTTTTTTTACTTAGTGATGAAAGGATGTACATATGTGGCTGAACGAGTGATCGAACCTAAGTTATCCTTAGGCGTTGCAAAATGTTCAGGTATTTCGGTGGAGATCAGCAGAAAACCGTGTAATTTTATTTTTCAGAAAATTTACCTATTTTCTTGTGTCTTCCATAGATGCCAATGATTTAAGAACAAAGTATCGAATAGTTGGAAATTTAGTTGGAAGTTTGCCAAGAGCACCATGTCAAAATCATTATCAAGGTTTACCACTTCAGCTATTACCTGAGGAAGCCACATTATTAAAGGATAAAGGTAGTCCATTTAAATACATTTATTAACTAAAGTCCCATGTTTTTTTTTGTAAGATATTCTAATATTATTTTAATATGCAATAATAGCATTTGATTTAACCTATCTGGCGCCTTATTGAATATGATCATGCAAGCGGTTTAAAAATGTAATATGTTTGCAGTTACATACATGTTGTTTGCTATAGACCTCGATGTGACTAATAATGCAAAGTGATAACAATCACAGTTTTATCTCCAAATATTTTCCAGTTTTTTGGCAAAAATATTACTTTACATTATCAAATATAGCAGTTTTCTCAATATAATTTTGTAGTTTCATTTTTCATTCTAGGAATTATAAAATTAATTGAAAAAAACAAGACCAAGCAAGAACCAAGTCAAGATGAAGTGCTGTGGCATGAGGATCTTAAAAAAGAAGCTGTACAAGCTCAGGTATCTATAATATTTTTTTTATTAAAGTGGTTGATGTTACCACTAACAGGTGGATGACGATAATTGTCTACATAAGTTTTTTTTCTCGACTAACTGAAATGTAATATTAAATTTGTTTTCAACAATTGCAGAACAAAAATTCTATGGAAGAAAGAAGGAAGGATATTCTGCGGAGACAACATGAAATCATAGAAGGAAAAAGAAAGAAAAGAAAACTTCCAAACAGTGATGCTGAAGATAGTGAACTAATGGCTGATAATGCTATTCAAGAAATACTTGAAAATGAAATTAAACCACTTAATAAACATAATTCATTGACTATAATACATACAGGTATAGTATTTTTTCCTTAGAACAACATGTCAATTAAAGTTATTTTAAGTGTTTAGAGAGTAGTCATTTTTGTAGAGTGTACACTCAAACTGTCTCGTATGTATTTATCATATAGTTGTTAAATTGCCCGCAAATACTTTTTTTATTTCTGTCTATATTTTAAAATTGTGAAATTTAGATTTTTTAAAGTGAGTTTTGTAATTATTGAGTTTCAATACTATTTTAAAGCATATCCTTCAAGAGAGGAAGTAAGGGATGCAATATGGAACTTTCCCTCTACAGACATGGAAAAATTGAGATGTCATGTATTCTCCCATCTGTGGGAGCAAGGATACTACCTTACTTCAGGTGCAAAGTTTGGAGGACATTTTCTTGTATATCCAGGTATATTTTTTTATCAAGGAATTTATTTTGAAAGATTTTTCAATTCTGATGAAATGAGGGTCTTTTTTCAGATGAAATACTTTTATGATGTCAATACATTTTGAATTTGATGTCATTTTTAAAGTTCAATATTAAAGAAAAAGATGCATTTATAAAGTTTTCCTATTATGATACATTATATCAAAATCAACTAGCAATAACATATAGTAATGTTGAAGATGTAAAGGGCTATATCTCAAAACAGAATTTGTGAATTTCATATCAGTTTTCTCATTAAACATTAAATCAAGTCTCTAGAAATGTTGATATATTTAAAAATATATATGTATGTCTTCTGAGTAAAAGCGTACTAGAGATTTTAATTTTATTAATTTGTTAATTATTTATCAATACCTTGTATTGACTGTCAAGAAGTTTCATGAAGTCGATGTTGTTGAAAATGAAAATGCATGTAAAATGAACAATTGAACAAGTTTTAGAATTTTGAAGCACTAATAGATAATTATATTAATTGTATTTTTTGAGTGTTTTCTATGGTTGCAATGTTTCTATTTTTGATATAGTGCAAGCGAAAGTAGTAAAATTTGCACTAATTGGTTCATATATTTTTTTTTCATATAAACCTGTCTATTTCAGAACATGTTATATTATCAAATAAGATATTTATCAACACAGCAAAGTGTAATTTGTAACAATGAAACGAATAATAAAAGAGAACATTAAATTTTAGTAAAAGCCTAGAATAACCTTTCCTGGCCCCTTAAAGCTCAATTTGTTGTAAATTTATGGATCAAATCAAAATATACCCTATGCAGATCAGTCTATGCTTCAATGTTTACTCAATTATTCATTTAAGGAGATCCAGCTCGGTTTCATTCCTTCTACGTAGCTGTCTGCAAGCCATGGAAAGATACTTTGAAAGGTGCAGATTTAGCAGCTATGGGAAGATTAGCCACAGGTGTGAAAAAGACTGTTCTTTTGTGCTCAGAGGATGAAAAGGGAGAAATTATTTGCCAGTCACTACAATGGAGTGGACTGACTTGAACTATTGCATGAATACTTAAAATACAGGAGAGAATTCAAATTTTTGTTCATGATTTTTAATTTTACAGATTTTTATGCATTAGATTTGTGTATGAAAATATTTTATTTTACTTGTGATATCTTTGTGTGTGTGTTTTTTTTTTTAGTTCATACACATTTGAAGCTTGTTATTTAAGAGGAAATGCAAAGACGTTTAGATGAATGATATCTAAAGATAACCTTTTATACTATATTTAATACAAAAGATGCACATATTGTGTATACTTGATATATTAGTAGCAATGGCAAAAATATGTTGCTCTTTTATATTGTTTATATGAAATGGTTTGCATCAATTTCCCTGTATCCAATGTGTTGCAAGTGCAGATTTGTAATGTTCATAAATAACAAGTGCAAATTAGTTGAATAAACTATCAAATGGCATGCTCAATTTGGATTTTATGACATTCAGTGGAGGATTTAAAGGCTCAGTTTTGAAGCTACAAGTCTAAATGGGAGTGTGGTGTCTCAAGATTTTTGCATTACAACGTAAATGTTATTAAAAAAAATAGTCTAATATTTCGATGACTGACAGTCCATCTTTTTCAAAGAAATTATGTCATTTTCTTGGAAGAAAACAACCTCGAAGGAGTGTTTGTTCAGTGCTGGGTCCCCCTGGCTGCCCCCTCCTCCCTCAACAAGGGTAGGCAGGCACCTGGGATCTCTACTCCGTCATTTCTATTCAACTTTGCTCTGATGTTAATGGCCTCCAGGACTTTTCTATGTGTTCTCTTGATTCTTTTGTTCTTCAAAAGCAGTGGAATGAATGGAACATGTCCTGTTTTTCCTGATGTTGGCTGAGGAATGATTTTTTATCTTTCTTTACTACTGACTTCTCATGTTCTTCTACTCTCTCTCCTAGCAATCTTCCTGTTTCACCAATGTAAATGTCTCCACACACCTGGCACTCTGTCCCATACACTATTCCACACTGTTCCTCTGGCTTCATTTTATCTTTCAGATGGACTAGAGATTGTCTAAGGGTTTGTCCTGCTTTGTGGTAGATAGAGGCTGATGTTGTGCTTCTTAAAGCATCTCTGAAGGCGCTCTCTTACTCCCTTTACGGGACCACCCTTATGTTCAGAAGGCCCACAAGTCAGAAGGCCCACTAGTCAGAAAGCCTAGTCACATAATTAATAATACCTATTAAGACTCCGTGACTAATTAGTAATAGTCCCATATCATTAAAATATTCAAATACTGATGTAGATGGTCATATCCACAAGACGCTTAGTTTTAAGATGATATGTTAACTGTCAAAATTGGAGTGGGAAGAACAAAGTTACATGTAAAATACCATGTAAAAAAATGTTTATTTATTTCAAAGTCACTGCATATTTGTTCAGTGAACTTACATCTTTATTAAATGTTTATTTTTAGTGATTGGTAAACGGCCTTGGGCCTAAATTGGTGAATATACTATACTATAGTACTATACTTTAACTATACTGTACTACACTATATTATAAGAAATTCTGACTTGTGGGCCTTCTGAACATAAGGCGGATCCCTCCCTTTACATATGGCAAGACAGCAAACCCATTATCCTTATCTCTCTGCTCTTGATCTTTCTTCTTGCTTTTAACCTTCTTTCACAGTTGTTCACCTTCGTTTATAGAGACTCTCAGACCTTTTCATGGAGGAATTTGAAGAAAAGGCCCTCTCAACTACTCCACACCCACCCAAATTTTGGACCAGATATGTGGATGACACTGGAGTCATCATTAAGAAAGAACATGAAGACGAACTGTTCAGGCATATCAACCAACAACACCCTAGCATAAAATTTACAATAGAGCAGGAATCAGAAGAACACACAATCCCCATGTTAGATCTCAAACTAATAAGAAACAATAATGAAATAACAAAAGACATCTACAGAAAACCAACTCACACAGACCAATATCCACAATGAAGCTCGCATCACCCAGCACAACTAAAAAAAGGCATTGTAAAAACACTCATGCACAGGGCCAATACCTTGATATCAGATAAAAAGTTACAGTCGATAGAGAAGATCAGGAAAGCATTACGGTTATGTGGATACCCGGAGAAGAAAGATCAAGAGCAGAGAGATAAGGATAATGGGTTTGCTGTCTTGCCATATGTAAAGGGAGTAAGTGAGCGCCTTCAGAGATGCTTTAAGAAGCACAACATCAGCCTCTACCACAAAGCAGGACAAACCCTTAGAAAGATAAAATGAAGCCAGAGGAACAGTGTGGAATAGTGTATGAGACAGAGTGCCAGGTGTGTGGAGACATTTACATTGGTGAAACAGGAAGATCGCTAGGAGAGAGAGTAGAAGAACATGAGAAATAAAGAAAGATAAAAAATCAGCCCTTAGCCAACATCAGGAAAAAACAGGACATGTTCCATTCATTCCACCGCTTATGAAGAACATCAAAATCATTGAAAAAAGAATCAAGAGAGAGAAAGAAAAGTCCTGGAGGCCATTAACAGAACCAAAGGAGCAAAGTTGAATAGAAATGACGGAGTAGCGATCCCAGATAACTACCTACCCTTATTGAGAGAGGAGGGGGTAGCCAGGGGGACCCAGCACTGAACAAACACTCCTTCGAGGTTGTTTTCTTCCAAGAAAATGACATCATTTCTTTGAAAAAGATGAACTGTCAGTCATCGAAATATTATACTATTTTTTTAATATCCAATATTCAGCTATAGATTAAAAGAACTCATTTATTACATATTATCAAATACATAGCTTATGAACTTGATTATTAAAGTAACTGTTATTGTGATTATAAGGAGCATAAGTAATAAATTTGTCTCTGTGGTTGATGGGTTAACGTTATTGCACCTCATCCAATGTGGACCAGTATTAGTTCTTCTACAGTGTCTTATTTGAGCATATATTAGGCAATTTAATATGTAATAGTGTACTATCTCTACTAGAAGTGCCAATATGCTACATGTGTTTGGAAATGGAACAAGTATTGCATACATTTTTCTTGGCTCCAAATGCGCCATAATGTGGAAGATGCAATAACGATACTTTACTTGTAGTAATTTTTTTACTTTAAAACGACACCAAAGGTTTAGCCATAATCATAAAAATATTTTTGCGTACGGAATGAAACAGAGCAATATAAAGTAAAGACTGGCTACGCTGTCATTTACAAGATATTAGAAATGAACGAACGCGGAAGTAAATGTGTTTATCAAAATTTATGTTAAAAAGTTAGATCTATAATATTTTTCTACATTTTGTTATTTTTAATTAGCAGACACCATGAAAATCAATGGTAATTTGATTGTTGATTGTTTATATTGCACCATATAGGATTGTCAGTTCTCAACATTAGTATTAAATGTAGAAAACCTCCAGCATTTTTGACAGAGTAGTAGACTATACCCTGTGAGGCTGTGGCCTGTTGCTAGTACTAGTATGTTGATGTCACTACACACTCACGGGGAGCAATTTATAGATAGAAATAGATACATGTTTCAGGCTTTATGGCATAATCTACATGTCGATCATCTCTCTTTCAAGCTATTAGCCATCGTATTAAGTATATGCTTATACTCTTAACAACTCACAACTAATTAAGCTCACTGAACAAACATTTCATACAATAAATTGATTTGACAAGAAAACCTAACTATTTATCCAGAACGTTGACGATAAGTCGGTCCATGACACCAACAATATGCACTTGCTTGTTTTCAAAACAGAGTTGGGAAAGCAGCATGTTTTGATGTCTAGATTCAAAGTAAGCATTGCCCAGTCGGTAAATTCACCCATTATCGCCGTATGAACCTCGACATAAGAGTATGTCAATAAAACGTGAATTTCAGAATATCTGTGTTAGATGCACGTAGTATATAGCCCCTACATGAAATGAAGGCTACATAATATATTCCATGTACGAAGGGTTGATTTCATAGAGATCGGCAAATATTTCTCTATAAATTGCTCCTGTGTACACAATGGGCAATAAGGAACCAATTGAGTTATCTATGTAATAGAAGAGCTATTTATGACCACTTAACAATGTGAGAGTGGTTGTTTTTTAACTCATGAATCATTCTGTTTGATGTTTTTGTTCTTTGCTGTGTGGCTTAAGTGTTGGAGAACAATATTTTGTCGCTTCCTATTAGGAGATTCCTTGTACATTAATTATGTCACACAACATACGTGCGCTCTAAACAATTAAGCCACCCGAGTAGGAGTAAATATTTTCTATTTCGTTTCTTTCTGTAAAATGGGGCATGCAATGACACCCGGTCAGGGTAATGACCTCCTGGTCAGTAACTTTGAAGTTATTGGAGTATTATGGGATGTGATAAAGCATCAGGTATGTGTTGCTGAAATAGTGAGTGGCACACTAAGGAATTCACACATTCAAAGAGACCTGGACAGGTAGGGTAGGATATGTGGATGCTCAATTTGCTCATCTATATGATTAGCTGTGGTGCTGGATAGCTTGTACCAGTAGTGTATAGTGCCCGGGTATAGTGATTGTCTTTTCAATTTTATGAAAATCATATGATGCAATTTTAACATCTTTTAAATTTTGTTATGGGTAAGTACTTATGAATTGCAAATGTTATCTTTATTGGTGTCAGCTGGATCAAAGTTTGGTACGCACAAAATGTATTGAAGAATGTAGCAATCTTGATGTAATTACTGCCAGTAGATTTTAATATATGTATACATATATAAGAAAAGAAAGAAGTAGTCCATATATATATGTATGAAAGACCGTTTCATAATGAAACTTTTAAAAAAATCATTATGCTACTTTTTGGTGTAATCTTTTAAGTCAGGAAAAACATATGTAAAATTATAGTGAATATACAATGTAATGTATTAATATATTTGCTATCAAGCAGAAAATAGTAAACGGCATACATGTATAAACAATTTATCTCTAATTGCATTATTTTCATTTTCAGATGGATATATAATTAAAACTAATCTATGAAATATTCAAAACTGTTATTAATAAAATGGAAGGACCAAGGCAAGAAGACCATATTGCAGAATCAAGATCAAACAAAGATGCAGCTTCAGCAGAAAAATCTGATAAAATAGGATTTTTAAAATTAGACTCAATTCGAGGTACGAGAGAATCATCCTCAGATGCTCTCGAATATGCCTCAAGTAATCTAAATCTTAATGATTCTGAACCCATATTTAACAATGGATCAGATAAATCTGGTGTACAAAAAGACAATGGTGAAAAGAAATGCTTACACTTTACTAAAAGCTACATTGCTGAAGCAAACAATACAATTACCAGTTCATTTTCATATCTTCCGGATGACATTGATGTTAATACAGGGAACTGTGATGATTGGGAATCAAATAAATATGATGACGTAACGCGGACAGGACGACATGTAGACAGTTCAAGAGCATCTGCTTTTATAAATGAAAGTTTTAATTTTCTACCCCAAGGTGATGATGACTATGAGCCATGTACTATTGCTAATTCAAATAACAAACTTGGGAATGGGGATTGTGAAAATAAAGAAACACTAGATTCTCCAGCTCAACCAGAAAATTTACCTCTTAATGATGATCATATTACTATACAATCAGGTCTGGATTCTGAAACATACCCCTTGCAGCCTCATGACAGCATTCTCAGGAATAGTGAATTAAGGGCAGATATAAGAAAATCTTCAAGAAACTCTAGACAAGCAATATTATCTGTTGAAGGTGACCTTCTAAATAGAAGCCTAGATGAAATTTTACCAGCTAGGTATTCAAAAGATGTAAGTGATGCAAGTAATGATCTTCCAGATATTTTTGAGAATATTGATCATATCACAAATGATGTTGAAGCATTGAGTGCCAATGATAACAAGTGTCAAGATGGCTCCTCTTATGAACTATCGCAACCAAAAAGCATCGAAAGTAGTCCAGCGATTCAAAGGTTAAGATCACGATCTCGCTCAAAGTCTCCAGCGCCCAGTGAGGGTTCAGATGATGAAGAGGATGATGAAGATGATGGTAAGTTATAATTGTAAATGGCTTACTTTATATTAGTAATTTTGTGAAGTCTATACACAGCTTAGTCTCATTTTTCATACTATGTTTTCTTTCTATGCTATCATATAAGTTCTAAAATATTTTCAAAAAGTTTTAAATTCCATTTAAGCTTTTCTGCTCTGAAGAGCCCTAATCATTATGTTTAGGGCTCTTTTAATAGGGCTGAAAAGGCTTACATTAAATACCGGTACGTCATTAATGATATCACCTTATGATTTTTTTGTTGCAGTAATGGGATATTACTATGATTATTTATATATTTTCTATTCAGTGTTGATTTTATTATAGTTTAAAGACTGAATATTCATATATTGCAGAATACTATGCTGAGTCTTTTCGATACTCGGCATATATTTATGTTGGTGACACAGACAAAGATGTTGATCTCAGTACTTCTTCTAGTAGTCCAAATCTGCACGCTCTTGCTAAAAAGTCCAAATCTTCATCACGATCTCCACGAAGAAGACGGTCAGTTCTTTGAAATGTTTTGTGTTTATTTGTATTAAAGATGCTTTGGCATTAACTTCTTCATTTTTGTAACACTTGATTGTTCTAGTGATGTTTTTCAATATGTAATGAAAGTTCATGAAAAAAAATTAGAAACACATGTACTGGTAATCAATAAATCATATTAACAAACATGACTTCCAAGCACCACAAATTAATGAGAACTCCATGTAGTCATGTAAGTAATAAACATAACATTTCTTATTTACTCATTACACTACTTTTAACATTTTTGATGGGACTTATTTGTTCAAATTGTTACTATTTGGAAGCGCAAGTCAAGTCTCTAAACTTTTTGCTTATATTTACCTTATTACACAAGATATTTGATAAATTTTTACAGCAAATCTGGTCAGTCGCCATCTCCAAAGCACACACGAAAATTGGTTCTGTCTCCATATTCGGAACGCCTATCAGGTTTGTTTCTAGACAATGTGAGATTGAATTTTATGATGAATTTGTGAAAAATGAAAATTCATGTGTCATTGCTCTTCATATTATATATGAATGTTTTATTTCAGGAGCAAGCCAAGACTTATCCAGTGGTAGTGCCTCTGACTTGTCTTCCCAGTTATCGTCACCAAGTGATACTCTAGAGAGAAGGCAGCGTTCTTCCAGCCAAACCCCTAGCCCCAGTCCACGTGATAGACAATCCTTGACAGACAGGCAGACTTCCTGTCCAGCAGGTAGTCTTGATCGACAGGAGTCTTCACCATCTCAGCCTTCATCACCAGGTGTTTTTCTTGAACGTGAAGTATCATCTTCTCCAGAGAGAAGAGAAGATTCTGGTGATGGAAAAGGTAATTTGTTTTCCTGACTTCTATTTATCTAGTATGCAATCAATCAAGGATGAAGAACCCAACTGACCATTTCCTTTGAACCAAAAACAAATGATTTTAATTTTTTCAACTAAATATTCTAACTATTCATACGCGTTTTTGATTTTTGACACGGAGACTATTAAACATCTGTTGTAGTGCATTTCTTGAAAGCTAATCATGGGCGTTCAGCATCCACTTCCACCACAGTGTCTGAAAGTGAATTTCGCACGAGATATCAAGCCAAAAGTACAAAGAAAGTGATAAGGTCTGACTCCACCATCACGTATAAGCGCATGTCTCACCGCTTCTATGGTAAATTAACTAAAATAATTTTATTTAACAAAAAAATATTTCCATGGAATTTTCGTTCATTGTTGGCTCAAAATAAGTTTGCAATTGTTGCACCCATGTAAAAATCATGGAAATATAATTTGATATTATTGACTCTTAAGCATTAAAAAATCCTCAAAGTTCAAAACTATTCTTCATTAATGTAATAATTTCTTTGCAGAAGTTGAGCGGATGGTGCAAGTTTTGAAAAGTGATAAAGCCAACGGTTTTGGCTTCCATGTTAGAGGGAATGCTCCAATTATCATATCTACAGTTGAGAAAGGTAAAGCTTGAAAAAATCAATGTTAATAATAATCATACAGTTTGGCTCATAAACAATAGAGGACACTAGAATTATGCATACATGTACCAGTAATTTGTCACAATAAAATTTTTCTTCAATATAAATAGATCTTCATAAGGTGCCTCATGATTTATATACATGTATGCAGTTTGAATGATTCAAAGTTATTGTTTTACTCTAAATTGATTTGCAAAAGTGCATCATCATGTGCCTTTTACATTAGATATCACTGCAAGCTGCTGTATTTGTAAACTACAGTTTAATGAGGATTATAAATGCAGATAAATGTAAATGTCTGGTTTATGGTCTTTGAAGGATCGGATGGCTACATCTACACCAGGTCATTCGCATCCTTGTCACACTATATCTTTCTCAACTCCCTGGGGAGCATACAGCAAAATTGCTACCGTAGCGCAGACATGCTAATCACTCACATTTGCTTTCACTCGCCTGACCTGTACCTATTGAACGTATAGGTACGACGTAGCAGTGTGCAACCTGTTAGAAGTAAGTTTGCTCAACTCCGACCATCAGACCCGACCAGGAACCACGACCTTCTGGTCATGAGTCCAACTCCCTATCCACTCGGCCACTGAAGCACACATATATTGAAATATATGTTCACAGAATTACTATCATTTTACGAATGAGTGTAAGTTTTTCTCTGTTGTAGACACCCCAGCTGAAAATGGAGGTTTAAGAGTTGGCGATGTCTTGCTGCAAGCTAATGGCGTGGATGTCTCAGAGAAGACTATAAGTGAGCTGAAAGAAATCATCACTCCTGGTAAATATTCTTGTAACCAACACTAGCTTTCACCGCATCTATCACAAATTGCTTGCTCAGCTGCTCATGCTCTTTACTGCTATATTTAAAGTAAACAGCAACAAATGCAGTGTTGTGAAGTTTTCATAACAAATATTACACAGCATTTTCACATTAAAGTTTTCTTTGAAAACATTGTATAGGAACATACAGTAGAACCTCTCTATTAGGACCACCTTTGGGACCAGTGGCAGGTTGTCGCAATAGAGAGGTGGTCTCTATACACAGGTTTATTTCGGTAGCTTTATGAAGGTTTGGGACCCTGAAAAGTGGTCTCTATATGGAGGTGGTCTTAATTGGAGGTTCTACTGTATTTGAATATAATTTTTATACAGATACAGATAATATTCTCTTGGGCGTGGCGTCTGATGAAGCAGCCCTTGAGAAGCTCTCTCCGGGCTCCACGATCATGCAAGGCTACCTAGTGAAGCAGGGAGGAATACTGAAGAATTGGAAGAGACGCTGGTTCTCACTGGAGAGTGATAACTGCCTGTATTACTACAAAACGCAGAATGTGAGTTTAAATATTTGAGTACATGATTGAGTACTGAGTTGTGTACGACTGTACAAGGTACATGTATTTTCTATTTCTTTTTCTGAGGAAACAAGTATGATTTTTTTGTAGAATAGAAATGATCATTTAATGTTAAATAGTAGTGGCTTGGGAACATCTATTTATGAGATTTATTCTAAAGCTGCAACATCTTGAAAAACACAAAATTAGTCATAAGAGATAATACACGTTTTGTCAAATATAAATATCATATAAATTCTACATATTTACTGTTTAAGTGCATTTGCACCTTTTTCTTTGCCAATACAAATGAAACCTAAAAGCATATGTTCACACCACAAGCGATGGCATTTCCATGAATGACATAGGATAAGTGATACGCGAAAATTACCTTAGAATATCTAAAGTCGTGTTAGTCTACATGACGCCGGAAATAGTAACGCGACTATTGATATTGATTAATTCTACTGCGCATCACGTCCCGCGCTTCTGGGAAGTAAAGAATGTCATCACACCACTATTGAATGAATACTTTTTAACTATTTGTTTAAATCTTAATGTCACGTTGTAGGACACTGAGCCCCTGGGAGCCATCTTGTTGTATATGTACACGCTGACGAAAGCGAGCGATGTGCGGCCACATTGTTTCAAGCTGTCCAAGTACGGTGCCAGGACGTACTACTTACAGGCCAAGGACGACGCCGAGATGAGTCAGTGGGCGGAGAAGATCAGTGAGATTACCGACACAAACAATAAGGTAGAATGCATATGACCATCCAAATGAGCAGACGGCATGGAGGTAATAGCTGTGGGTGTCGTTGTGAACTCAAGGGTGACCATCAAAATTAGTATTGATTCGTTCATAATTTTGCTTTAAACTGCTACTAAAAGTATTTTACTGGTTATTGGAGCTTTTGCATCTTCCTTTTTCACATTTGTTAACTATAGCTTATCAGATGAAAGATAAACAAGCTAAATACTTGAGTAATCAAGGAAGTCTCAATTGGCCTCTTATGGTATTTTATATAAACTGTTTAAGCCTTTTCCATGCACGTTTATGATATCAGTTGCCTTATCACTTATCACATGTCAACCATCATTCATGATTGTTCTAATTTGTCAAATATTGTAGGAAGTTATTGTTATGTCATAACAAACATTAGATTGGTGCTATGATAAAATTGCGTTTTACAGTTATTTTTTGTTGCTCATTGCTTTTTTGTTTCAGAAAAAATTAGTTTATACTATATGTACTGATGGTACCATATCTGTATATAAGAGTCAATACTGAAATGTGCCAATAATCTTCATTTTGTATGACATCCAAGATAAAACTATTCATGTTTGCTCTTAAAAGTTTGAAGTTTAAAATGTGCGTGTTAATATTCTGATATAAATGAGAACAAGTTTTCCCCCACGTTAACATGTATTAAAACCGTGCTGTTTGTACAGGGCACCAGCTGGCTGACTGTGAGCTCGCACAACGTCACACTCTCTGCTTGCCTCATCAAGGACCCGTGCTGCCATGGATACCTCACAAAAATGGGCAATCGGCATAAAACATGGAAACGACGCTACTGTGTGCTTAAAGATGCATGCATGTACTACTATCAAGAACAAGACTCTACAACAGCACAAGGTAAGTTGGAAAAGCTTCATGAACATTTACTTGTAATCCTTTTTTCTTTCTTAAATTATGCCCGTTTTTATAAAATAAAATGAGCTTACACTGATTACTAGTCCATTTAGAGATGTTTGAGATTACTTACCGAAGCGTAGTTTAAGTGATGAAATTTCAACTGAAGGTCACTTCACTAATGGTAAACAGTAAACATTTTACCCCTGCGTCCCGCGTCTGAGATGCATATTTTTCTCTAGGGACGCATAGAAATACTTACAGTGCGTTTCTGGGACACACTCTTTTTTTAAATAATTTTATTGCGTTTTCCCCCCATCATGGGCGTCGCCATATTGTAAATATTGTGAATATTAAACGTGTCTTGTGATTGGCGCATTTATTCCATTACCACGCAACTACGACACCTCTGATTAGCTGCTGATAGGTAAAACAGCGTGTTCAGCCATGTTATAAATCAATGAGAGCGCTATTCGTTGCAACGGTGTGGTTTGTTAATATGGCAGCGCCCATGTGATGAATACATCTATACATTATTTTTTTATTTTTCAAGTATATTCTTCGCGCTTTGATGTAAAATTATAGCGCAAACAGTTACAATGCAGCCCCCCTTGAGAAATGAAAGTTGCGTCTGGGAGGATTATTATGCGGGAATCATGCAATTGCGCACACCAGATTGAACTCTCCTGCTAGTAGTTCATCAATAGCAAGACTGTATTTAAATAATACGATAATCCTTCGAATGAAAAAAATAAAGGGTGATGTCTCATTGTTCTTTTCTGTCTGTAAATATATGTTACCGTCTTGCACTTGTGTGAATTGATTTTGTTGCCTGATCTAGTATGTGAATTGAGCTATGAACTATTTATGAAATCATGTGTTTGATTTAAGTAAAAATTCTATGCTTACAGTATTCATGAATAAATAATAAGTACAGTATTTGATAGTGTTCATTCATATTATTTATTTTGTATGTAAATTGTTCTTCTATTGTACATTGGGACTCACCAAAACCATGGTGGGACTCACACTTTTCATTAGAGCGCATCGCAGGGACTCATGGGTTTTGAAAGGTAAAATGATCACTGATAAAGTGTCATTTTCACGTTTTAAGTAAATAGAAAACTTGTCATTATTAAGAACATGATTTTCAGGTGTTGCACATTTCCATGGGTATACTGTGGAAGAGGGCATGCCATATCGCAAGAAGTTTGGGTTCACTCTAAAACCTCCTGAGGAAAAGATGAGAACCTTCTACTTTTATGCTGATTCGGAGGTGAACGCTAGCAGGTGAGATTTTGTGTTATTGTAGATTACACTCATACCAAATGTGTTACATTGCCATTACAGTAAAAAGTGTGTACAATTTATGATGATATGGAAGAAAAGCCATGAAATTTGATATAAGATTGATGCTTATTTGAAGACTTTGATTGAAACGAATTTGTCCAATGAGTGTTTGTTGATTCTGTGACATCTTCAACAGAATCTTTTTGTCTAATATGTTGATGTGGATTGTCACACCTAATGTTAAGTAACTTTTGTGTGTGTAATCTATGTTTAATGATATTTTAAATCTTAGATGTTATTTTCATTGATTAGAATGTACATGTATCATCTTACATCATCTTTATACTATTGTTGTAATGATTGGTGCTTTACATTCACTCCCTCTTCAGGTGGATCGTAGCTCTCAGGAGGTCTATTGGACACTGGGTGAAAGTAGACAGATGAAGACAGATTCATGTCAGTGATAGGGCATTTTATTACAAAATACTCTACATTAAAACAACAACATTTGACTCTAATAGTGATGTAGGTTATTGGGGGTGGCGTATATTGGAAAAAAATATTTAGGAAATGCTATATTATATCATGTTGGATCATAGAAAAAAAAGGAAAATATAATAATGGTTTTCATTTACTTAAAAATTACTTAAGAAGATCTGTTGTAGAATCCAGCATATTTAGAAAAGTTTGGGTGTCCTATTTCCCAATTGCTCAAATGTATAGAAATTATGAGGTTAAAGGATGCATAATAGACCATAATAATAATAGTAGAGATTCACACCAATGCACTTTTAATATGAATTATAGTTTGCATATTGATATATGAAATGTGATATATGAAGTATATAAATTTTTAAATAACAACTTTTCAATATAAAATAAATGTTCTCAAGTCCGAGGTCTATGTGTGGGGACGCTTAAAAGTGTATACAACTGCCAGTATGTTTCTAACACATAGCAAATATTTTGCATAAAACTTGAAATTCCCACCACACTAAGCAGTATTATGTGTTTTCCAATGCTTGTGATTGCATTTATAATCATCCTTTTCTCACAAACCTGTCTTATATGAAGCATATTCACTTATTAATATAGCTTACAATTGTAGGCTTTTATTTCCCTACATTCATTTGAGTGCCCCTGGCTATACTATGCGAACCCTAATAAAAGTAGGGGGTGGAAAAAATCACAAAATTTAATAATAGAGAGTGGAATAAAAGTAGGGAAAGGATAGACACTGATAACTAACCATTTAACCTGCCAGGATATTTTGGCGAGTCAGATACTGTACGTGATTCGAACATACCCTACTCGTTTCTACAATGGTTACTATAGTACATTGTACTTACAGTGCAGTTACATTCAAAAATGGCCTCAGAAAATGTCAAACACATTATGAATCATACATTTTTAAGACCATTACTTAGTACATACTATTATTTTTCATATGTAAGTATTCTACTATAATGTAACTGGATTTTTGGAGTAAGGTGAAAACTAATAACCGTAGGGACCCGAATAAGCAACCTAGGCATGAGAATTTTGAACCAGTTTTAATAATAGTAGGGGTATGATTATTAGGGTCCGGATAGTATTCAAACTATGGTTATTGTTATGAGACCATCTTCATGAGCAGCTCACTATGTAGGTTTTGGATCCATGTATATCAATATAGTTTTAGGAATATGCTTGATATAAGAGGGCACACGTGAGAAATTGTAAAAGAAACACAGACATTATTTTTGATAATTTTTTTACAATCTTTAACTGCATTGTGTAATTATATTACTATGTCATGTATATTTTTTAAAATTAGATTTACTTTATTTTCTTCATAGCTCTTCCAAGAGTACAAATTGTTTATTAATTACTCTATGTTTTGACCTCTTGGTCCTTAACAAATTTGACTTTTTGGACGGTTTTATATAATTTGAAATGAAACATGAAGCTGTAAACCAAATCTCACGTTACTTATGTATGTTTTTGTTTCACATAATATAGTTTAGTTAGTTAGAATAGATGTTTAATTTTTCCCATTTTACGTTAATCAATGAAATGATCATTGATCTATAAAGTAAAATCAGGCGAAGATAAATCATGTTTTCTTATTTTTCATAGTTATACTGCACATAATATAATAATTGATATTGCATAATTGGAAATTTACTTCTCTTGTTTATGGTCATTCAAATTTGCCCGTATCCTTTCAAGAAACCATATGATAAATTAAAATATATGTTGCATTTCGATTCTAGCTGTCGATTAATCTGTATAAGAGATATTGTACAGTAATCATTTTCATTAAGAATAATGCAAATTCTAATTAACTTGGTTGAGAAAACATTATTAGCAATGAAATAAGGAATTCTCTTCCTTAAGGTTTTATTTAAGAACTGTGTTGCATTCTATTAGTGTTTGTACTGCAAAGTCTCATGTATCAGTGAATTTTTTAGTGGCAGCAATTGTCTTAAAAGCTTGAAGTAAAGTGATTACTCTTCGTCAATGTTGTGATATATTACGTGAATTCATCTTTCTATACATTGTAATTTTTAATGTTTACTTTTTACAAGTAAACAGTATATATTTTGTACACAAGTAATTTGCAGATAGTACAAACCCAGTTTTGTCTGATAGGTCAATGTTTATCATTGTTCTTTATCAAATACATGTAATTAGAATATTTCATCGCTGTTTTGTGCACATTTTAAGTTGGGTAATATTTTAAAAATCTTGCTAAAGCTTGTCAAACAATGGCCTTTTATATTGTATTTGTATTTATTAAAACATTGCTGTTACTAATTTTTTGCAAAATTAGCCCCATGGTTTTGTATAAAAGGATTTCTTTTATTCAGGCAGAAACATAAACGATGTGGGCACCGTCATTCCAATACACAATTTCAAACGTGATGTCACTAAAGAACGCGAGTATCGATTTGTAAAATTGTAAACATGTATTGGAATAAGTTTCCTCATCTACATGTATATGCATTAATTAATTCACATTCAAATATTGTTCATAATCATGTGAAATAGGATGAGTTACATTCCATTTTACTGTCTATATGTTTGTTTAACTGTAGTACTGGTAATAGAGGTTTCAATTTCCAAATTGTTAATATAACATTACCGTAATCTTTTTTTCGTATTGCTCAAATTTATTCCACCGTTGTTATACACACCAATATTTTCATTCTTTTGTATGTTCGTTTTTATTTTTAGGATTTTAAGTCAAATTCAGCAATATTTTATTTATTAAATTTTGATTGATATATTTGACATCAATGAATTGGTTACCCACAGCAGAATGTCTTCTGCCTTTCCATCACTCAAAGCAAAATTAGGGTCTTCCAAAATATTCTTCTTATAGCAACGACAATAATGTCAGCAATAATAAACTCGGGATCATTTGTTAACATTGAAAATGTGTTCATCGAATAACATTTATGAATCATTGGATTTTATTTTGTGTGGAGTAAATGTGACCCTGAAAAGGATGTAATTGAAGTTAAGTTTTATGGTTTGGTTTTATAAACCATGAGCAAAAAATGTTTATAGAATCAGTTTATTGTTTTGATGCTTTTGTTAGAATTTTTAATAATTTTAAAATATAGAAACTTACAGTTGTATTTTGTGAGTGTTGTATTGTGATATGGTCATATTTGACTGTGCCAAAGTAGGCAATAAAGTTTATAGCTACATAGTTCTAGATGTTTGATTATTGTTTTAACCCATCTTTGTTGAACAGAACAAACATAATTGAATAACAACGTATGAGAGACGAAAAAAAAATCATATTAATATTAAAAACATCACTAATGATATACAAACCACCACATCAACAATGCATGGAACATTCTTTACGACTTTTATTCATCCAATTCACTTATAAATGCTGTATTATAAATTCTTTTTTCTAAAAATATAATTCTATGATATCACAGGAAAAAACTACAAAATCACATCGAAACAGAAGTAATATAGTAACAACTATGTTCATGTTCCTTTAGTTTAGAACAACAAAACAATACAAAACAACCAAAAGACAAACAAAATACAAAGAAAGATATAACAATAATAACTAACAATAATATAGGAATTCCACTTGCAAGCATTTAACCAATAAATGCAGGGAGAAATGCATGATCTTGTATCTTGAAATGTAAATTCAGATAGTGCATAAAAAGAATATCCCGAAACATTTACTGCAGTATAAAAACAACATTCACCAGATTAAAACACCCAAGTTCTGTGGCAATATAATGTACAGAACTAAAGTGATGTGCCCATAGTTTTGCTGAGTGGATTAAAAGTGTTATTGAACCAAACCTATGGATGTACGCGATTGTTTAACATGTCATAATGTCACTATGAGTTCTTTCATACAATATCGTCCAGCTCTTTTAAACAGAGAAAGTCCACGATGGATCGAGGAACTGGCAAATCCACAAGTTTGTCTGACTTGCAAATGCACCTCCGTATTGCCCTTCTACAACACACCCGTAATGAGCGTACAGTTACTAATTCTGAACGAAGCCATTCCTTTTCGTGCTTGTACTTGTTCTTGTAGATGAAGTAATTGCAGTTGTCAAAAATGTCAACATTTTCTAATAAGTAAACCCCGTGCTCATTATACACTGGCAATGTACACCCAGCAACCACGAGCAGTTTTGTGAAGTAGGGACTATTCTTTCGTAGAGCAGCACACAATGGTGTAATACCATTTGAACATGCCTTTTCTAAGTCTGCGCCTTCTTGTATCAATACTTTTGCAATATCTCCTATATAGAAAAATGATCAAAAGAATATGTTAAGAATTTTATGGGAATAGATATTTATTGCAATTATCTATATTAACATACCAGAAAATTATCTCAGTTACTTGTCCTTTCTGGTTGCTTGCGAAAGGTTGTGAGCTATTCAGGTTAAGATTAAATTTTAATGTCAAATATGGTTTTACAGTATAATTTTTAGCTTACTGCTGGCAATCCAATTTGAGTTTAACAAATCTGGAGAAATTGACAACTTTACCTGGTTAGAACTATGTACAATGTATTTTTAAAGTGATCTTTTTCTATTTGGAAGAAAACAAATAATGATGAGATGATGTGGAACCAAAAAAGAAAAAGAAAGAGAACTTTACCTGCTCCTTGAAATATAGCAGTAGTTAAAGGTGAGAGTCCATGCGAGCTCGAAAAGTTAATATCAGCCCCAGCCGACAGAAGGATGGTGACCATTTCTGAATGTCTGCCCTCTATTGCTTTGAATAGTGGAGTTTTGTGCTCTTCATTTTCTTCACTTACTGGATCTACTTGACAACCAGCTTTTAAAAGCACCTCGGCTACCTAAAATATAACACTTCTACATAAACATCATTAACATGAAGCTATGCATGAAGACATTTTCCAGAACAGCTGCCACAGTTTTCTTTATCTTTTTCAGTAGTTAACCTTTCAAATAATGAAACTTTAGAACCTTGGTAAGATTTTGCATTATCAAAACTTGATACACATCATTATTTTCTGTGTATATATTTGTCTACTGCTTAATATGCATATATTTATCTACTGCTTAATAAAAATATAAAAAGAAAATAATGATTCCATATACTGCATACCTAATTAACAGAACATTCATACACATCAGTACATTGAGCCATAATATGGTATTTCATCTCTAGAAAAATGAATTGTTTAAAGTTAAAATAACCATTGGACATTAGAAATGCATACTTTATAACCATTTCTCATAGCACAAAAGTGGAGTGGTGTACGACCGTTCTCCATCTTAGCGTTTACATCAGCACCAGCAGCAACCAGCAATTCAGCCACCTGTAAAATGCAGTATAAGTATTACCGTAATAAAGTGGGCTATCTGCAGACTTTGATATCAAATTGTCTGCAAAAAAGTCAGTTTAAGAATTGTTTTTTTCCAGTTTTTTGTGTCAAATATGTAAACTTTGCACATGTAAAAATAAAAAATAAAAGAATTCAGGAGCAACATAGACAAGTATTTAAGACATCATGCTGTATTACATTTATTTCTAGGTTATGCACTATGCATTCTGGAATCAAGATCTTAAAGAAAAATTACCTTTACATGTCCACCATAAGGTCCATAAGATGTAAAATGCAAAGGGCTGATACCAACATTTCTAACATATGACCTTTAGAGAAAAAATGATAAATTCTTAACTACAATGTTATGAATAAAAAACAATACAGGACTTCAAATAAATGTAATTTCATCAAATAGAATGCTTATTTTCAAAATATTAATTGATAGTTTTTTGTATGTTCTTTTTGGGCTGTGTAATAAGCATGAAAGAGAATTTTGAAATTAATATTATTTTAAACATTTTCAAGCTCTACAAGGCTCCTTAATAGATAGAATGTCTCTATAAAAATTAAAAAATACTACTACACATTGTGATGTAGTAATAAATAGAATGTCTCCACAAAATTAAAAAATACTACTCCACATTGTGATATAGAAGTATTTTTTTAATTTTGTTGAGACATTTTATTTGATAAGGAGCCTTGTAGAGCTTGAAAACGTTTAAAATAATACTTATTTCAAAATTCTCTTTCTTGCTTATTGCACAGCCCCAAAAGAACATACAACAAAACTATCATGAGACCAAGTGTTGTGAACCAAGTCTAATGGATTTAAGAAAATATTAATTATGTCTCAATGTCTCAATGTAATGAGTATTCAAGACTAAGACTGAGACCTGAAGCTTGGGTTATCTTCACGTAGGCTGCCATGATGCTGGTCCAGCATGCGCATGGTTCGG
Source organism: Streblospio benedicti (assembly GCA_019095985.1). Lineage (NCBI taxonomy): Eukaryota > Metazoa > Annelida > Polychaeta > Spionida > Spionidae > Streblospio > Streblospio benedicti. Next base: position 30,308,869 of record CM032666.1, on the reverse strand, counting down.
ATGGATGGACCCATCGACTGTCGAATGTTTGGGTCGATACCCATTTGTAGAAATGTCTGGGTTAAGAACAATTTCTCTTAAAAAATGAGTATAGGACAATTTAAAAGCATGCAGGTTAAGACTTAAGTTGACCAATGGTCAATTTATGGTCTGAGCTTTACAATGGCATGTATTGACATTGATATTTCAATAGTCAGTATCAGAAATAAATGACATGCATTCCTGTCAGTATATATATTTATTAGATTTAAAGCAATCTGTAATTAGAGTAGACCATATTATACATGTGAGTATTTGCAATTTTACATGGATGTTTCCAATAAGTACCTCTACAATGAGTGAGTTTCCCCTGATAGAGGCGAGATGAAGTGCTGTATCACCTCCATTATTCATCTCACGCACATTTGCTCCCGCAGCAATAATCTCATGAACTTTCTTCAGATCATTTTGAATGACAGCTTCTAGCAGAGCAGTGTTCCCTATGAAGAGAAAGTGAAAATACGATAAGTTAAAAAATTGCAGAAAAATGATGTTCGGTTATTTTATTATTTTAGCTATAGTATTGTAGAATCATTCTGAATGTCATTTTCATAATAATATTGATCTATTTAGTAGGTATGTAAATGTTCTTGAATACCATTGACATATTTCCTATTGACAGAAGCCCCCTTTTCGATCAAGGCTCGTATCATAGCTAGGCCAATTTCTCCGGGCTGCTTACATGCAAATACCAATGGCACATGACCACACCTGCACATTAAATTGAAGGAACACAGATTCAAGACATCCACCATGAGCTACTCATACATACTCAATGATCATTATAAATATTATCATTATCTACCATGCAGAACATTACTTTCGTTACTTACCGACCTCCGAGGTCTGGGTCTGCTCCACGTTGCAAAAGAAGTCGTGTGCATTCTAATGCACCACTTTGAATACTCATCTCTGAAACAAAAATTAAACTATAGAGCACTGCATATAAGAAAATAATAGTGTAGTGAACGTATGTAAAGGAAAACAAAGAATTCAACTTATACGGATTGATTTAATCATGTATCTGTTTTATCAATCAAAATTGAAAATTTCTCATTACATAACCAAAAAAAAATGTAAGTACATAATTTTTTTCTTACGTAGTATGGAAACAACTCCAAATGGCATCATTTCATGTAACTTCAATTGCGTATTAGTTTCTAGACCTTTATCAAGATAATCATTCATCAAAGTCACTGCATCATCTTCAGAGATGATTTTTTTAATCCTCGAGTGATCATCAAATGTATCCAGATTCATCATTATCATCAGCATCTTCCTTCTTATTGATAACTTCTGAATCCTAAATTTAACATTGACCTGTTTTAATATAACAGAGTTATAATTTTGATCGATGTCACTACGTTATTTTTGGTAGTCTCATCCCTAGCCTGACACAATTAGGCCTGGTATTATTTCATACATACACATTAATTAGCAAAATAATAAGAACTATCTGATAGGTCTACTAAGAAGAGTGCAAAATATATTCTGCTTAAAAGCCCCCTCACACATACCGTTATTGGTACCACCGTCGAGTACCGTTCAAATAATTTAGAATTTTTTTTGCAATTTGCATCGTCAGCCAACCGTCCCAAACTGTTTGCTGGTGTTATCTGACTGAGCAAGAACGGCAGATCACGGCGGTTGCGAGAAAAAAGTAGCCAAAACGGCCGCAGGATTTTGAACTGTTCAAAAATTAGCGCCGAATGAGGATTGGGAAAAAAATGCCATCTGAACATAATTCAGCTCTTTAGCTGTCGGTTGCTGGCCATTTACTGACAGTGAGACCGGCGCTCGACCGTTTGGCAGTGTTACTAAACGGTGGGGTGACAAAAATGTGATTTTGGATGGTTTTGTGCAATTTCCGATGTAAAATAACCTCCCAGCTGATATTGTTCTATCCCACACTGTGAACACTTTTAAAAATAGGCTAGATAAGTTCATGTCAGTAAAAAGATATCAGTTTAATTAGACAAATTTAATAAAATATCAAGGTACAAATTACTGTTTACTGTGATAAGTGTATTATTTCTAGTGTATTGAGTATTACTGTGATTAAGTGATATATTAATGATTAATATACAGTGAATAATAGATATGACGGTGGTGCAGGTAAAAGTTAATGTTTTATTGTGTTTAAAACTATGATAAATGATTACTGTTTAAGAATGGTAACGGGCCTTAGGCCTATATTGCCAAAATGTTACTACTACTACTAAAACGGCCAGTGACCGGTAGACAAACAAACGGAAATCCGTGAATAAACGTTATTCTGATAATGTGGTTTTACGGATTTCACATTGATACAGTGAAGAAAAAAATCGAACATCTACGTTGATGTTGGTGTCAAATACATTCCATTATGTACAAATTTCGATGCTGTTTTTAAATGTAAATAAAATGTAAATGTGGTTGTTTATAGTCGCAATTCACTGTTATTGTGCTCTAGTGATTTTACATATTTACACCAGGTCATTGGCATACTTGTCACACTATATCCTTCTCATCTATAGGGAGCATACAGCACATCGCTACCGTAGCGCAAACGTGCTAATCACTCACATTAGCGTTCACTCGCCTGACCTGTACCTATTTAATGTGTAGGTACCACGGAGCAGTGTGCCACATGTTAGAGATAGGTTTGCTCAACACCCACCATCAGACCCGACCGGGAATCGAACCCGCAACCTTCTGGTTACGAGTCCAAACACCCTATCCACTCGGCCACGAATGATAAAAGTGTTTAAAATCACATTATCGGAATTAACGTTCATTCACGGATTTCCGTTCGGCTGTCTACTAAACGGCGACAATTAAACCGATAGCATATCATTTGGTAACCATATAACCAATACGGCTTAACAATTACATAGAGATTCTATGCCTGTGCGGTGAAACCAAGCAAGGACTTAGCCATTAGGAGTGGTTAATCATTTGTTAGCCTAATACAATTAGGCTGGTACTTTATTTCATACATACATATTAATTAGCAAAATAATGAGAACTATCTTATAGGAGCAAACGACAAACGACAAAACGTTACTCATCCGGCGATTTTTTTTTTTCTAAATTTTTATCCGTTACTCGACGCGACGGTGGAATAAAAAAAGTTATGTGTGAGGGGCCTTTGATAAACAATTTGATATAATGAATATTAGTCCTAGATTTGAACAACAAACAAGATAGAAAATAAAATAAATAAAATAAGAAGAAATAAACTATATAGTAATAGTATATAGAGTACTAAACTTACATGTAGTTCCGAACAATATAAAGAAGCTTTAACAGTTAATTCATAGGAACATGTTTTATTAAAACTACCGAGTAGGGCCCAAGTTATTGAATAACAGTCACAATTAATTACAAATTGACAGAAATAAACAATATTATGAATTACAGGAAATAGACCTGCCACCTGTCAATCACGTAAGTAGGTCATACAGGAGTTTGTTACACTCTCTTTGATTGGTTGATTTAAAATGTCGGTCATATTTTAACTAATGGTTATTAACGTTACATTTGCCATAACATTCAACATGGCGTCAAAACATTTCAAAATATGACAAAAAATATAGAATTTAGGCAATAACTGCAGTAACATGTTATATCGACGCATTAAATAACTATCGTATTATAGGTAATTATACCTTCTCATCATTCGAATACATACCAATAATTAATCAATAATGAGAGACCAATACTCCCGTTTGCAATCGAAAATTTTGCCTGACTCGTGTGGATGTGGTGACATGTGGCGTTTGTTTTGTTGCGTCGCTTCAGCTCAGCTGCTGAAGCAAAGCATTATACTAAGTATGTTTCGTTCGTTTGTAACTAACTAATTAACTATGTATGTATGTATGTATGTCTCCGGACAAGCTAGAGCTTTTACAGATGAACAGATTTCATTCAAAATTAGTATGAGGTATGGGGCGACACCGAAGTGATTCGATTTTGGGTACTCTGCCAATTCAATTGTGCTTTCTACAAGACCATTTATGATTTTTTTTTACTGATATTCAATGTACTCAATCTAGCAAGAAAAATCAATATGCAACCTAGCAGTCATCCTGCTTCACCAGCGGTACATTCACACATCAGATTCTGTTCATTTAGTTCATATCACAGAGATATGTGATTTGCTCTAAGGATTAGAATGCCCAGCAGTAGACCAGTAGACTTTGCTGCTTCGTCGATTATTGATTTTATATAGCAGGAGGAGCCAATATTGATTAGACAATGGCTATTTGTGGCTGATAAGATACATTGTAATTGTGTACTTTTAATTAAGATTTCAATAATATTTTAGTAAACATCTGAATATGAATGAATATGAACAATGACACAATACTTTTATTTTAATTCACTGTATTTACACACATAGCTTTGAAACTATTATTGATTATTATGCAACACACAGAGCAATCCCAGTGTACGCAACTTCTGGTCTCGTGAACGTCCGTTGGACGTCTTGGTTTGGAAAATGTTTTTAAGACGTGTGAAAGATGTTTTTGAAACGTTAGGGTCCAACCTGATAGGGGTGGTTTGTGCTCACGTATGGAAAACTTGATAAGAACACGTATTCTGTATGTTCTCCACACGTTCACTCTTTGACGACGTTTTGAAGACGTGTTACGGACGTCATTATATATAGCTTCAAATTCAGCTGAATACACATCACGTTTGTAAGACGTTTTTAAAACGTTAGGATGGGACCTTGTGGGGGTCGTTTGTGCTCACGGATGGAAAACTTGTTAAGAACACGTATTCTGGACGTTCAACCACACGTCTAGAAATGTTTAGAGTTCACTTGTTGAAATGACGTATTTCAAACGTGGAAATGACGTATTGCACACCATGGAAGATTCCCGGGTGTACTTGTAGACATGGTTTTTAATCACGTATGGAAAACATGTTGGGAACATGTCATCTAAACGTTCTCTACACGTTTTGCAGACGTCTGGAAATGTTCCATCTTTGAAGGACGTTTTGAAGACCTGCTATGAACGTCAGTGTATAGGTTCAAAGTTGAATGCAGTCGACACAATGTCTGGTCTTGTGAACGTCCATAAATGTAAATGTGGTGGATTACAGTGGTGATTCTAATGTGCTCTCACGACTGCACATTTAACACTAGGTCATTGGCACACTCAATGATCAGCAATGATCATTTCTCATATACTTGCATCGGAAGCACATTCAGCCCACCATGCTAATCACCCATACAGACAGTCACACACTTTCACCCAATGACCTGTACCTGATTAATGTGTAGGTGCCACGGAGCAGTGTGCAACTATTTCGGGATGAGTTTGCCACACCCACCACCAGACCAGAATGGGAATCAAACTCACAAACCTCTGGTCACCAGTCCAACTCTCTATTATACTTACAACGTTTGTAAGACGTTTTGCAGACGTCTGGAAATGTTCCATCTTTGAAGGACGTTTTGAAGACGTGTTATGGACGTTGGTGTCTATAGGCTCAAAAATTCAAAGGATGTCTTGGTTTGGAAAATGTTTCGAAGACGTGTGAAATACGTATTAAATCACAATGCAATCTGAAGAGGTGTAGGCCGTTGTGTTAAAATTTAAAAAATTGTAAACATTGTTTATGTTTGTCTGTAATGGTGTATGGTACCGTAGACATTCACAACACCATTTGTTAAGAAAAACAACAGCAAAGATTATAGCTTCTATTATAAGATAGATTATTTAGAAAGTGGCTTATGCTTTCAAATTGCCAACTGTAACTTTTAAATGAGATCTTATTGCTAGTATATAAAAGGAGTAGGCAAGTAATAAGATATAAGGAGCGTTGGATGCAGATGTGGTTGGATGGTATTGGAAATCTTAATGAGGTTTCTGAATAAGTTAAGTGTTGTTAATTACATATACGGTATCTAGGCTCAGTACAAACAATTACAGACCAGTGTCTCTCACCAGTCAGATAGCAAAGCTCATGGAGCGTTTAGTGTTGGATTCTCTCTTGGCACATACTAAACAAAATGACCTGATACATTGTGACCAGCATGGCTTTCAAGAAAAGTGTTCATGTGTTACCCAGCTTATTGAATGTCTTTCAGATTGGATAAATAACTATGAAACCCAGAAAGGAACTGACATAATCTATTTAGATTTTAGCAAAGCCTTTGACTCTGTACCCCATGAGAGGCTTCTAACCAAACTGCATAATATGGGCATCAAAGGAAAATTTCACCAGTGGATCAAATCCTTCTTATCTGGACGTAGACAGAGAGTTATACTCAGAAATGGCGCATCAACCTGGAGATCAGTTATTAGTGGAGTCCAACAGGGCTCAATTCTTGGACCTGTGCTTTTTTTATTATACGTGAACGACATGCCAGAGTTGGTCGCAAATACAGCAAAAATGTTTGCTGATGACACCAAACTGTATGCTCCAATCCAGAAAAGGGAGGATTGTGTTTCCCTGCAGAAAGACTTGACTGCTTTATCTCTCTGGTCAAGAAACTGGTTATTACGTTTCAATGCGGACAAATGTGTAGTGTTGAGAATTCACTCAACAATTCAGTACATGTATTCACTGAATGGTACTTACCTGAAAGAGGAAAATGAACAGAAAGATCTTGGAGTGATAATTTCAAATGACTTGAAACCTGGCAAACATGTTAATCACATTGTAAATAAGGCTAACCAGCGCATTGGCATGTTTCGTAGGTGTTTTAGTGGTTTTAATAAGGAGAAAATTACCATTTTATATACAGTGGAACCTGTCCATGTGGACACCTCCGTATAGTGGACACCTGCATTATGTGGACACTTTTCACTTCTCCTGTTTCAGTTTTCCTATGTAGCATATATAAAGTGAACCTCTGTATAGTGGACACCTGTCTTATGTGGACAGTGGACACTATTTCTGCTCCTAAATAGCTTAGATACCTCTGTATAGTGGACACTTAAAAAAAATTCCCACTGTATTAGAACAAAGAAATATTCACTGGGGAAGACTCCTGTGCAAACATAAATTAAAGACTTGTGACCTTAATTAGCAGGAGGCATTGTTATGTTTGCTTACCAGTTAAGACAAGTGGTCAATCAATGTGCTAATGTTTGCAGAGCAGTAATAAATACATGCATGTTCTTACTAGCTAGTTACTACTGCATGCCAAGTGCATGGTCATTAACCTCTTTGGGGTGAAAGTAATTAAAATGTGACATGAGCAGAAATTTGTGCAAAATCTTAATTAAGAAATTACAACTCCTGTCCCTTAGTAGCATTTCTTTGTTTCAATGCTAATGCAGACATTCTTCTCACCAACCCATCTGTATATAAACAACCATGCTAAATTGTAAGGTAGTCAGTTGATCCTGTACATTAAAACTTTCACATATAATTGGTCGCATGATGGGGAGTAACTATGAATAATTTGTAATATGTCCACTAGTAAAATTACAATATTAAACATTAATTTTATTTTGTTAATATTCTCACACCTGTATCACTTAATTAAGTTATCATTATATACAAAAAGGTAGATTTCTTTAATGGGCTGTAAAATAAAAATCATCCCGAGACAAACTGTCCACCTGTCTTATGTGGACAGCCTGTCTTATGTGGAGACTTTTCACTTCTCCCGAAGATGTCCACATAAGACAGGTTCCACTGTACATCTTTAGTCAGACCATTATTGGAATATGCTTCCCCAGCTTGGAGTCCATGGCTAAAGAAAGATAGTACTAGACTAGAAAGAGTTCAACATAGGTGTCTGAAACTGTGCCAAGAACCCATTCATATGGAATCGTTGCAAGTGCGTAGGGAGAGAATGGATATGATTGATACATATAAATATCTCAATGGGTTATACAAGACTGATCACAGCCAGCTTTTTGAGAGACCTTTAAGGCAGCTCAGGGGTCACTCACAGAAACTAAGAAAACAGAGAGTTAGAACTGATATAGCAAAGTATTTCTTTAAACATAGAGTGGTAGATCCCTGGAATGACCTTGATGAAAGCACTGTCTCAACACCGAAAATAAATATATTCAAGAAGAGATTGAGATTCCTGCCAGTTGGCGAAGAGGAATAATTCAACCAAGTAACCAAAAATAACCAAGTTCTTCTGCATGCTGAGGAGTGGTTCTCCTCTACAAGGGCACGCCTTGTAACGCAGATATAAGATATGCGTTCATAGTGTACAAATAATGTATTAGAACTAGCATGATATTCTATATGACTTTGAGTCATCAGTCTAATGACATAATTACATATATGAGAATATATACGCAAATCCAAAGTCCATTTCATAGCAATATGTTGTCTCAAGTTCTCACGACGTATGACACTACATGCGTCTTATAATTTTTATTTGCTTGTACATGTACAGCATTAATTAGCATTAAACATTTATGATTCTATTTGTAGGTATATGGTTTGCATCAATCCACTCCGTGAATAGACATCATGGCTGCCGAAGAAGTTGTTTCAAGTCCTTGCTTTTCTGAGGAAGTTGTCAATAACCTGTGGCAGTTTTATCAAGATAACCTCTTCTGTGATTATTTCCTTATTTGCGAAAAGAGCCATCAATTCCATGTTCATCGATGTGTTGTTGCAGCTTCTTCACCACTAATTGCTAATGATCCAAACCAAAATGCTTATGAGATGATTGGTATGGAAATGTTTCACATAATAAAGATATTTCAAATATTTCATGAATGGAATTTAACGTTTAGACAGTGTCTACTAGACACATATCACAGTACATTTGTATTATATTCTTTTTATTTAATTGTTTCTCTTAGATATTCAGCATGAAATTATGAGCGCTTTGATAGAATTTCTATACACTGGAACACTCAAGTTGAATTCTTCCAATGTGTGGTTGATTCATGCTGCAGCTTCTAGACTACAAGTTTCAAAAGCAGTATTATTATGTAAAAAGTACATGGAACATCTACTTAGTACTGCTAAGGTATTTTTTATGATAATGGTTGTAAATTTATAAGTACTGGTTATATCAATCGAGTGATCAAATTATATAACTTAGTTGCCATGAATATTATACAATATAAAATGGTCATTTCATTACAAGATATTGTCTCAAGACTACTGGGTAAGCTGCGACTTCAGAGTGTAACTTTGTCGTCTCACATCGTACGTAGTCAATGTATAGTTGAGAGTTAGTCTCAACTTGGTCATCTATTCGTCACTTCAAAGTTTCTTAGAAAAGCTGCGTACTCGTCTTTATATATATCTATTTGAGCCATGCATTCTTCATAATAGTTTGCAAGCTTGGATCAGTCACTGGTTGTCTGCAATTTTGATAAAGACCAGTCTTTTGCCAATATCTTCATCAATTTCCATGCTAACTAAAATCCGATTACAGATTCATGATCCTCACTCAAAATCCTATTAGGAAAGTACTTTACATACATAGCATACGATAAATGATATTTGAAAATGACCTTTAATTATATAAAGTCGTGTTAGTCTAGAATTACCCGAAACTCACAATGATGATTTTGATGATGGTGTCGCAGGAATATTTTCTTCTTGAAAGTCATGAATAGTTGCACAGAGATAGTAGGGTCAGGATAAGGTGCAAAAAAGCTACTCGTCAACAGGACGAGTAACGCTCAAATATCTACTTGTCCTGCAAAAAATGTACTCGTCCACCGTGCACAAACCCTATACATGTATGCCAAATTGTCCAGAATTCCTACTCATCAGAAGGACCAGTTGCTAAAACTTTGCAATCGTCCTCCACTAGTTTTTACTAGTCAATACGAGCAGCCAATCCTGACCCTGGATGGTCGCCTAGATAAACAGATCGTACCTCAGTTTTTTAATATATGAAAATTGAGGTACGCTCCACAAATCGTACAAACAGTGAAGGAAGATTGTACATGGTCGCAACAATAACATATATGTCGAAACACCATCGTAACTAGAACAGGCAGAATTGAGACTACATTTTCATTAGTGCAAACTTCTTGCCCTTTATTCATGGTGTAGATCGTGAACAAAGATAAATGAAGATGTGGAGGAGTAATTTATAGAAGATTAACACCCTGAGGCCCGCAACCCAAAGCTTAATCATTCATCAACACATTTTTTTATGCTGTGAGACGACTAAGTCGCACTCGGAGATCACAGCTTACTCTTGAGGCAAAATCTTATATGGAAATGACCGCTGAAATGAAGAAAGATATGTTAAGTTTATACCTTCATGTTATATAGATATATATTTTACAATTATAGGCTGATATACCACAGACAGAAGCCAGCACAGCAGATGTACATAGCATGTTTGATTCATCTCTCTGCTCTGTAAAATTGGAACCTTTATATAAGATGGAAATTGAAACCGATGAAGCTGGCAATGCGGCTGTTTCTTCTGTAGATCTTGCAGAGCCTAAACGTGAAACTGAACAAACAGATGATGATAATGAGCATTCTGATGTAAATGATCTTGATTCTGTATCAGATAATGCCTCCATGCAATCATGTAGAACAAGTAAAAGAAATAAGAAATGGAAATTTTGCCCCAAAACACTGTTAAAATTAAACATAGATGAGTGCACAAAAATAAAGACTCGAAAGGGTAGACCAAAGGGAAAAGTCGGTAAAAAGAGTAAAGAGAAATTGAAAAGAAAATCTCAAGAAGTATGTCACAAAAGCATGAAAAGAAATCTAGTCGAACGCCTAGTCAGTGATTTTAATGACTCATATGGCCTACCTAAAAATAAATGTAAATTCTGTCCATATCAGTTTTATAACATGTCATCATTAACATATCATGAAAGAAAACATATTCCATTTTGGGTAAAACATCGGATTCTAATGAAATGTAGCTGGTTGACAAGGGCCACATCTGATATCGTGCAAATCACTAGAGGGCAGGATGAACTCTACCACTGCAAATTCTGTGATAAAGTATTTAAACTATATTGTTCATTCAAAGTGCATCATTTAAAGAATCACCAGAAGTCCATTGACTGTTCATTGTGTTTTGAAACAAGCAGCAAAGTAAAAATGAATAAGTTGCAATGGAAAATTCACTATCAAAGTAAACATCATCAAAACTCATTTTCTCGAAAGCTACACTATTGCTGTGACTGTTCGAAGGTTTTTGTGCATAATTCCAATTTACGCAAGCATATGAAATCAGAACATGGTGAGTAAATTTCACACCTAACCACAGTGTACATGTATGTATTTATGTTTTTCATTCTATATAAATTATACCTGGGGTGTAAGCTTGTAATAGGAGAGAAAGGCATCGGAAAACCAAAACATATTTCTAACACGGTCGTGCAAAGCAATTGTGCACGTCTGGCCATGGGTCTAACTGTTCCTAATGACCGAAAGGCTTGGAGAGGGCAATTGAGATATACATGTACACTAGATATCCAGGCCACACCCTTTGAATGAGAAGTAATTAAGGCCTATCTGAATAAATTCAAGATTTAATTGCTTGATGTGTTAATATGTAAATTGGTAGTATACAATTATAAAGTACATATATATGAATTATTAAGTTCTTAATATGTAATGCATATATCTGAATGCACATTGCATTATTCCAAACTTCAAATGCCATATGATTGAATATTGTATCATTTGCTTGTGACTTTGTGTTTGTTTCAAACAATCGCTCATTATGGCTTTTATCAGTTTTTAGTAAGGGAAATGTTGCTTTTGTTTACAGAAAGTAATCTCTCATCACCCAAAACTTTCACATGTCGTCATTGTGGCAAAACGTTCTTGGTTCATAGGAAGTATGTAGTTCATCTCACTGGTCATGGTCTTCATGAAAGGTAAAATTAAAATTCTTTACTTCAGAAATTATAAGATATTTTTATATGATCCAACTTCTTAGAAAATGAAAAATTAGTGTTAACATAATTTATGAGATATGTTTCTAATCTTTTCCAGGGATCTTTATATGGAACTGACAAATCCCGCTGCAGGCCCAGTGTATAAGAGACAATATCACATCAGCAAATCAGCAGATCCAGCAGATCCATATCCTTACAAATGTTCGATATGTGATTGTGGTTTTAGTCAAATGTTGGCTCTGAATCATCACATGATCCGCTCACACAATGTTAAAGTCATGATGCGCAAGACACGGAAAACACTCAAAGTTAGTGAATATTGCCGTTTCTGTTTTTTTATAATGTTAACTATTGAGTCTTTCTTAAAAATCTTGTGTTTGTCCGACGTTACATATATCATAACTTTAAAAATGAACAAGTCTTCAATTTAACAGTATTTTGAAGTATGCATTCTTTTTTACAGGAGAGGCTGTCGGAGCTTCAAGTTCTAAAGTTCCAGTGCGAAGAGTGCGAGGAAAGTTTCCCTCACCTGGCAGATCTAGACAAGCATATGTCCTCCACACACCCTTTTGTATTATACCAATGCAAATCTTCAGCATGTAAATACAAAACAAAAAGCAAGAGCAAGTTTGCAAGGTACATTTGATAGCCAAATACAAAATATTTGTAATATTTTTACGTGACAGTATTAATCATTACAAGTATTAAGTATAATTGTATGCATTTTGCCCATTCTCTTAATAGAACAACAAAAATTCATGGTATTCATAGAAATTGAGTCTTTAATCTTCTTATCTTAATAGTCATATCCTTGGATGAAAATATTGTGTAAAATTAGTTAAAGTAAAATGTGTGTGCCTTCCTTTTAGTCATGTGAAAATCCACAATAAATCTGAGGATGATAGGACGTGCAAGGAGTGCAACCGTGTGTTTAGCAAACCCTACTTATATCGAACCCATATGGTAATGAAACATGGAGTGGATGATCCCTCGGTGAGGGTGAGTGCAAACTTGATAAAACAATATAATGGGGAATAACTTTAACTTCCTACAGTATTCAAGGGTTTAGCCGTAGCAAAATGTGGCAGTGAAATTTACTGTTGTATAATGTAATCTTTTCTTTGTGTAGGTATTTACTTGTGAGAAGGAGGGTTGCGGTTACCGGGCAATCCAGCGTAGTACAATAATTGATCACATGAACCGGCACGAGCGCAAGAAAGACATCAAGTGCAAACTCTGTGGGAAACTCTTCAAATCAGAAAAGTAATTTGATAGATGTTATTTGAATAATTTTTCATGTAGTCCCCCCCCCCCACCCCCACCCCCAAAAAAGTATCCAGTTATTAGAATATAGTTTGTGCTTATTAAAATCTTTGATCTAATGTATATTTCATGTTGTATGTTTCATTTGAACTACAGGCATTTGAGAAAGTGAAATAACCAGTGATAAACTAGTGTGTGTCTGGTAGGTTTTATATGGGAATAGCATATGAACACAACTGAAACAAAATATTTTTAGGAACCTAGAAAAACACACAAACAAGATCCATCTGAAAGTGCGTCCATTCATATGTGATCAGTGTGGTGCCGACTATGGGGGAAGAATCAGAACTAAAACGCACATGAACAGACACAAGGAAAAGAGCTTCATATGCAAGAAATGCGACTATGCTACACATGATAAGGGAAACTTTCAGAGTAAGTTAGAATCTCCAACTTCTTAATATGCATACATGTAGCTTTTGTTTATGTATACTGATAGTCCAATCTAGCTATTATTATTTTTAAATTTTGTGAAGATATATTAGGCCTTGCAAGCAAAATATTAGAATTTTTTATCCCCAAAACATCCACAATTTATAAAGATATCAATTATTTCATTAATTGGCTTGTATTTTCCCTGAATAGTAATCAGTATAACAGTCTGAAAACCAGAGATGTGTATCACATTACTTTGAACTTGTGCAATACAGATTAGTACAATTAAAGTACTTCAAATAAAATATGTACATTTTTTGTACATCTAGTGATATGATAGGTATTTTTTTATGTTAATTACATTTAGATATTTATATATTTTTCAAACACAATGGAGAATACACATGTACTTGGGTTAGAAACATATCACTGTTATATCTGTGTATATGACTCACTGCCACGATCACATAAATTATGATTTTGCTCTTACATGTTCTACATTACTAGTCATGTTACACAACTTAGTACTGGCAAGAAAGTATTACATGCAATTGGAGTTTCACCTTTAATATAAATATATTTAATGGAAATATGTTGATGTATTATTAATAATAAAACACTACGTTGTTATCGATGTATTGACACACAATAGTCTTATATGTATTTTTTATTAATGGTTTTAGCCTTTATCACCTACCAGTGGTACACATAGATATCACATTTCATATCACAGAAATTTTATAGTAAAAATAATTTAGTGAGGCACTAGATAAAATTCAACGCACTGATTTCCATGTTTTCAATGATCACATATAATATTTATACCACTAATTACAGCTCAACAATAAAAATGTTTTCACTTTCATTAAAAATACCTATACATTAATATATAGAGCAAAATACTTCTACAGGCATTGGCAGAACAGTGAGAGTAGAATAGACCAAAATGTGTCTTGATAAAAATATCCTTTATCTGCATATATAATCAAAAATTCATACAAAATACAATACTACATAGTCCATGAGATTGTAAACATAAAACTTCAGAAATTTGCAAACAGGTCAGCATGTTGGTTTCTCTCTGCAATATGTATGCGAGTTTCTTCACCGTGTCCAAACCTCCCTGTGTCTGTTACACTTCTATGTTGAAGTCTAATTGGTGGCTCCAATTGCTTCATGAAGAGTTTTTCCCAGTTAAGTGAAGCAAACCATGCATGATTTCTAACTTCTCTGCTGTTAAAACGTAACTTGGGGTCAACTTGTAGCAAATTACTCAGCAGATCTTTGACATCTTCACTGAAGTATGAGGGGCATTGGTACACGCCAGTTTTGATTTTTTCTTTTGTTTTGATGTATGGTTCTCTCCTCTCACTAGTGGTAAATGGACATCTGCGAGCGAGGCTTTCATATAGCAACACCCCAAATGACCACCAATCTATTGCAAAATTGTGAATCTCATGGTTCAGAACTTCTGGAGCCATATAAAGAGTTGTTCCAACCTGACCTCGAGCATAGTCAGCATAACATAAATGAGAAAGTCCAAAATCACATAACTTTGCATAACCATCTCTCATCACCAAGATATTCTCTGCTTTTAGATCTCTATATATTATTTGATTACGGTGTAGAAATTCAAGGGCAAGAGCAACTTGAGACAAATAAAATCGTGACGATTTCTCAGAGAGGCCATGATTTTTATTAATGAGACACATAAGATTGCCTTCTAAAGTTAATTCTAATACCAAGTAGAGGTTAGAATTATCTTTAAAACTGTAATGCAAGTTCACAATGAAGGGAAATTTGAAAGCTGCTTGAAGAATTCTTCGCTCGTTAGTAGCTTCTTTATGCAGTCGTGACTTGGCGATTCGTTCTTTTTTAATGATTTTCATAGCATAATATTTTTTATGTCTTTTGTGCCTGACTAAAGCAACTGTTGAAAAAGACCCCGCACTAAATGTTTGATGTAGTTCGAAATCTTGTAATCTGGCCGTATTTCGTCCAAAATATATCCATCTAGAATCGAATTCCTTTGTGGCTTGTTCAAGCATTGCTTCAAGTGAATTGTAATCATCACTGTATTTCCTAGCATTTATGCATGGTCTTGTAGGTTTTGTTTTTTGTAAGAAAGCATTTATTGAATGATCGCTCTTGTCTAATTCACTGTTCAAGCCGATAGTGTTAGACTTTGGAGCGTTCAATTGTGGGGTGATTCCTAATTCAACAAGTACATGTTTAAGATCATTTGTTGCCTCTAAGATTTCTTTGTTTTCGTGTACATTGTCTGCCTGCGCATAATTATGTACTTTAGCAGACTGTGTTGCACATATAGGATTCATAGGTGCATTGTCAAATGCTAATTTGGCTTGGCCATATCCTGGATCCTGTATACCGTTTGTCTGGTTAGATGTGTCATAGGCTGAATTCATTTGCGAAAACATGGGGACTGTGTCTTCAGCAATAG
Source organism: Streblospio benedicti (assembly GCA_019095985.1). Classification (NCBI taxonomy): domain Eukaryota; kingdom Metazoa; phylum Annelida; class Polychaeta; order Spionida; family Spionidae; genus Streblospio; species Streblospio benedicti. Next base: position 30,292,852 of record CM032666.1, on the reverse strand, counting down.
GTGAAGTATGCACTATATTTTGTTGTTGAAAACTATTTGGATGACTATAACTCACCTTTGCCCGTCCAGTCTGCTGCATAAGAGCAATGTTTATATGATTGTACCAGGGCTTGGCAGACGTCACGTCGGTTGAGTAATCAGAATTTGGAGATATGTTTTCTCTTGTGGCTTGTTCAAACCTATTGTGGTGGGCTTGGCTGGATATTGGTCTATTGAATCCACCATTTTCAATGGGTAAATGTCCATAATTCAATCCATTGGATAGATGGTTAGTTGTGTGAAGATGGGTACCATTAAACCAAGGATTTGTGGAAGAAACTGCTGCTGGAGTTTCACACAGTGGTGATGGTGATTGGTATACATTGTTGTTGGGAGAGTGGAACATGTCTCCATTCATCTGATAACATATCCAGTTGGTTGAAGTCATTTTTTATCGTTAAAAATCAAGTAGGTTTGCTTCCTGGTGCTTCTATATAGATGTGCATCTCATGTTCCATTAAAAACGTTCATTATTGATATTTACAGATAAGTGGAATGTTACTAAAAACTGGTAAAATCTTCATATTGAAGTGTTACTGCTAAAACCTAGAGTGCAAATAAAGTTGCAGAAAACCCAATGCATAAACTGTTATTAGAGAGAGATTTATATACTTTCAAGGTGTCAATATAACAGATTTAATCCAACTGAACAGCTTACATAGCAATATGGCATATTTTTATGGCATATTTTTAAATCTAAATAAACTATTAGGTCATGTATTTTTCTTACTTTACAGTTCTTCCTAATCATGAAAAAATAGTCAAACAAAACAAAAGCACAAAAACTCACTCCAATTTACCCCCCCCCCCCTTTTTTTTGGAGCGGGGGGGGAGGCAAATATTTTATAAATAATCTACTTTTAAAATTCAAATATTGCCAAATCCTTTTTTTTTATTGTACTTTACTATTTATGAATGAAAATATACAATTGTGATAGCGAACTGTGTAAACCATAGTAATACACATCTCTGACAAATAAAGTTAACAGCATATTTTGGAGCATGATATCTGATGCATGGAAAATTTCTCATACGTTTATTTTTAAACCTCTTTTTATTTGTGGTTCACACAGTTATAATGCCCAAGTTCAAAACTACAGGAAAATCAATTTTGATACCAATACTTCTTATAATAAATTTATGCGGATATAAAATGATAAACAAGTAGTAGAAGAAAGCATAAGCATAAATTCTTATCATTTCTATTTCTAGGTCACATGTATGCAAGGCACAAGATGAAACTGCAAGAGAAGCAGGCAGTGTTTTCCTGTCCTCACTGTACATACACAAGCGACCGTAGAACGCGGCTAAAGGAGCATCTACTTGCACACGGTGACCAGAGGCCCCATGTCTGTGAGGTAAACTCTCTTGTCCTTCGGCACATAAATTAACACAATAGTTTCACAGGGAGATTTCTAGATATGGGGGCATGTTCCTACTCATTGTCTTCATTTTTTTAATAATTTGTTTCTTTCAAATATTACCAGTTTATCACTTACAATCTTCATCATCAAAGTGTGTAAAGTAGAACTTCCTGTTGTGTAGCAGGCGTGTGAGGCACAAATTCCAGAGCCTACTTGCCAGCTTTGTAGTTTTGCCTTAGTGTGGTATCACATTTCACTGTTGATAAGCCTTGTGTTTGTGTAGGAGTGTGGTACTGCGTTCCGCACCAAGGCTACACTGCAGTCGCACCGCCGCTTTGTGCACTCTGAGCGCAGTCTCAAGTGTGATTTCTGTGACTACAGTACGTCTGTGACCAACCAGTTGAGGGAACACGTGCGTGTACAGCACACGCACCGGGATGTGAAGGTAGATTGTAGTATGCATTAGTATTAATGCTTTAAGTACTTGATTGATGATTGATAATCTGTTATATAAATTATGTAGGTGCTGTAATGTATATATAGGTTATATTGAACGGCTATGGAGACACAGTATCCATGTTGATTCAAAAATGTGTTTGATTTCAGCCTTACAAGTGTGCGTACTGTGACTACCACGCAGCAGTGAGCGGCAACGCACGCAAGCATGTGGCACAGGTTCACAAAGGCCTACCCATAAAGTGGGAAAAGGTGAACCAATTTCATGCTTGATTTTTATCTCATGCTATTCTTCTCAAATCGAGTCTTGGTACGAGACAATCTTTTCAACGTGCAATTTATTTAGCAAAACAATCGAAAAATGTTTGTCATAGATGAACATTTCTGATTTTAAAAATGTATCAACCATCTTCCTGGCTTTGGTTGTGTAGAATCTTAAGCAATGTTAAGCGATTTTAGTAGGGTGGAAAATTTAATTAAATCCAGAATTTCTTTATAAATGAATCCAGGTGTGTGAGAAGTATCCCAACAACAGCAAACCAGTGATGGCACCAGATGGAAAGCCAGTGTTTGTTTCTCCATATGATGAACCAAACATGTCTACTGAGGATGACATAGACAGGTATATTATGGTGCATTTCGTGAACTGATTACCAGTGCTCTACAATAAAAGCACATTCTGCTTGTCCAGGGACAAGTGAAATTCCTGTCAAACAAGCATGATAGAAATAAAATAATGAGATCCATTCAAAGTATGATTATTAGACAAACTGATTAGATACTGCAATAACTACTACATGTACCGTATAGAAATCTTCATTTCTAAATTTACTCTTTTGAATCCTAGCAGATAAACTTTGTACGTGTGTTTAGTTTTCTTATTTTCTATATAACTTGGTAAAAAAAAATATTATAAGAATGTACATTTGATTGAAAAAAGCCCTTAAGATCAACAAGTTATTGTTTACAGATAGGTTTATTTTTTTATTACTGTTGACAGGTACAGTGGGAAAAGAGGCGCATCTGGTAATACTGCGTCATCACACAACGAGGAGATCAAACCTAGTTCATACAATAATCAGCATGAAATGAAGAATTTACAAAAGTATGGCGAGATGGATGTTGAAGTGCAGGTGTTGCCAAATCAGCTTAGTTATTCCCAAGAACACTTGTTTCAAGAACCTGTGATCCTACAAGGCCAGCAGTTTGAGGCTAGTCAAGTGTATTCCACTTCTATGACGTTGCCAAATTCAAAAGACTTACCCGTGATTACTAGTATTCATAGGAATTCAATTGCCGATTGGATGTAGATGATTCTGATATTATTGAGAAAACAGTATTGCGTAGATAAATTTGCTGCCAAGATGAATTGTAATTTTCTACTTAATGTAATAGTGGCCTTCCAAATTGAGTTGAATGTGTGCAGAATGGACGTTCTATTTATAATTGATTTACTCAGGGTGATTTCGTAGGAACACAATGGTGTAAACTATTGTCTTTATATTAGTAAGATAGCATTGGATTTGGTGATGATCTTTGAACTTGATAAGAATACTATCCATAATCAACATACAGTGAACACTAGTTGAGGTTCTTAAAGATTGGATCAGTATTCAGACCAAAGGCAGCTGGATCAATGGGCTTTTTTAATTTGCTCATTTCTCAAAGTCCATTGATGCAGTTGCCTTTGGTTGGGACACTTTCCTGTATATCCTTATGGTAAAAAAGATTTATTGCTTACTTTTTGTGTAACACATAATTCGCATTTCAGATACCGGTATTACCTTCCAAACAGCCATGGGCATTTAGGTTGAAGATTGTCAATTTCAACTTGGTAAAGCCGTTGTGGGTAAATCCTACTAGCTCAGGAGCTATAAAAACAAAGATGGAGGCGTAGCTGTTGATTCAAATGGTTTTTTTCTGCTGATTATTTAAATTTCTGGTATTAATATTCATGGTTTGTGTATGTGTCAACATTAGACGTACACTATTACATAGTAGATAGTTTGTATTGAACACATGTAAAACTCTTCATTTAGTTTACAAATCAGGTTTTGAACTTGTCAGTATGTAACCCTTAACTCCTGAGTAACAACGATGACAAAATTGTGAATTACAAGCTACGTGCTGACTATCTTAAACGATTTCTGAATTCATTGACGAGTGGCGATCGGGTTCAATATGTGAAACCAAATTATACACACCTATTTTTGACAGATACCTAACCATGAATTTTAGTACCAGAAATCTATATATAATTATGCAAGAGGGGGTGTGGCACTGGTTGTTGTTTTTTATCTTGGAAATTCGTCTGCAATCAGATTCCTGGGGCTATTTCACGCATTTTGAGTGTACCACTTTATGGGAAATCACCTTCTACGGGTTTCTTTGTTCTTTGTGCACTTGCTTTCATCAGTATTGACGAGAAAACTGTCTTACCATCATTTTTTGCGTACAAATGGTTGTTTTTTCATTTATAGTGCACTTCCGGTTACATTGTTGCTGCGTGCGTTATGTTTCACTGTTGCTGCGTGCGTGTGTCTTACAGCTTTCGAAATGCTGCGTGTGTTATGTTTCTTTGTGTTATGTATCTTTGTTGCTGCGTGCGTTTCCAATGCTTTAGCTCATTGCATTGTGTTTTTACAAGCCTGTGTACAGAATTGCTGCTGTGCGTTTGTTTCTGATGCTGCGTACGTTATGTCTCCGTACGCAGACGGGGGAAGCTAGTTTAAATAATCATTTGAAAAATATTTGAATCGAAAGACCATACCTCCATCTTTGTTAGCAGGCGTTGCTCTCACGACTTTTCCTCGGTGAATTTAGGTGGGCGTTTATATGATGAATGAATGAATTTGGGAAGTTTAATTTGTGGCCTGGGTGGACCCTTGCATGGTTATATTATTTGATAGAAGGGAAACTGCTGTGGGGCGTTTTGCACAACTGACAAAATACAGTAATACTTTGAAATTTAATTTAAGTTCATGTTTATTTTGCTAGTATATTTATATATAGTATATATAGGTATATTAGTTTTAACTTACATGAATTTTGTGCTTGTGTAAGTATACAAAATGTAATATTGATATCATAATTTAATAAATTTACATGTGATTACACTACATAGTGGTAAAGTTTTGTCATCAAGAATTTTAGTGTTACTTTCTTCCACAATATCTTCATTGATAACAATTTGATATCTTTATACATAATTAATACTTGACACTACACTGTAACCCAAGTTCCATTTAATACCCCTGGGTGCAGTCATATGCATACAATGGCACCCTGTGATACTGGTTCACCTGTGATGTCTATAATGCTTGATAAGAAAAGAAATACACGAGATTTACGTATTTTTAGTAAATCAATAAATGCTATCATACTCTTTGAACACTCCTGACACTAGTTTTTCAAAACAATCTTTGATTTCAGCATGATTTATCATTATGACTAAAATCAATACAGCTTGGTGCACACAACGTGCCAATGTTAGATGTTGAAAAAAGATATTAATTAGCTGCAAATCAAATTATTTATTCTTGTCATGGGATGGGGCATCACAATAACCCAGGTTACAGTGTGGTGTGTCATTTACATAACCCAGAGAAAAATTTGTGAAATATCCCTTGCCTGGACAAGCAGACTTCAAGTTTTACTCCCCAGAATGAAATTTTACTTGAACAAATTCCCTTCCAATTAGATATTGTATGGTAGAGTTAATATAAAAATAACAAATCAAACCTTGCGTGTAAAATATTTCAATCCCCCCACACAAATTGATCATATGTCATACGTTGATGAAATTCACTTGCTTATAAAATTCAAATTCACTTGCCTTTCAGGCTATCAACTTCAAATTGTACTTGCCCCAGGTAACCATGCAATACTACATGTATGTTATCATTTTGTAATTCATATTGAAAGATTAAGCACTAGCAATGGACATAACGTACATAAAGAATACCACATTAGTGCAACTGCGTCATATTTGTACATGTATACAGTGAATGCATTATTACAATGTTTGCAAGGATATGACTGATACCATTCCGTAAATAAGGGTCAATTCAAAGATGTATGATAAAGGTTTTGGTGAGTATTAGTCAATTCTGGAGCGTGAAACCAGTGATATTACACATCAATGTTATATTAAATACAATCCAAATATGGGTAACCATGGCTCTAGCAACAATGCTAAAATCAATAGAATCACTTTAAACATAAAAATATACAAGTATCGTTCAAAAAATGAGTACTTTATACAATTTATCACAGATACAAACAAATATAATCACAATATTCATGTCCCGAACAATTGTCACAATTTGAGTAGATTTTCTATTCATGCAATTACTAATTACAGAACATAAATACTTTGATAACTTTTCCAGTTTTTGGATCGAGAAAATGACACTGGCAAAATGTGATCTTGTCTCAAAAGAAAATGCAAAGAAACGTAATTTAAACATAGAAATATCAAAATGAGAACATTACAATATACAATATATCACATACTGCATAACTACGTCATGACTAGCTTCATTTATTTTATGTTCAATTCCTCCCTACTGTCACTACTCTCATCATCAGTGTGGTCATCAGTCTTTAGGTCTTGGACCACTTACTGTACAATAAACGTAAATCTACAATAGCAACATTCCCTGTTCAAAACATGTAGATTCATTCATACATTCTTGCAACATACATTGTATAAAACAAATATACAAAAAAAAAGTCTGAGGAAATCCATTTAATTCTCCATTTAACAACAAATTATCAAAATGTTTCCGTTAGACCTTGTAAGGCCGGGTAAGGGCCGAGAGTAGAAGGTGTTGAAGTTCCATGTAATCGTTGCTGACGACGTATGTTCCACAACAGCTCAAGTTTTTGTCTGTTCATGCGCTGTTCATTGGCAGCTTCACTCTCGGCTGTTGTCTGTCACCTTCTAATGACAAGACTCAGAAACACCCCGATAGTAACATCCAATAGAAGCAACCACAGTGGAATGAATATATAGTAGAATGGAAAATCCGGTTTGTATTCCAGTCTAATACAGAGCATTAGTTGGAAGGTAAGTTTCAATATGACTGAAATTAGACATCTCACTTTCCTGGGCATTGTTTGCTCATTTCTGTCATGTCCACTTTTGCAGTGTGTGATCATATGAAACATTACATAGACCAATATAATTATATCAAACATCCACATTGGTATGAAAATAATGAACCAGTTCAACACTGCTTTTTCATCCAAACGTAGAACTAGCAATATGAAGAATACAAGGCACATAACCCACGTAAATAACGATCTGTGTAATACAGCCATTGTTATTTTCTTTAAATATCGCTCGAGGGTGTCTTTTTATTAACCGATCCTGTATTTCAAAGCTCATACTATCATCGTGTCGTTAATCTGTAAAGTAAATATATTTTAGCCATACACTTGCACGACAACTTTTTTTAAATAACTAGAATATAAAAATATTATCACAGAATAAACTACCATATTCTATTTTTCCAACTGTGGTATCAACATTATGTTTTCACTCTACTTTCTTGCTCGATAATCACCAGCAATTGATGGCTGTGAAATATTCACCAAGACAGAGACTGAGGAGGGGATGAGAGTTCACAATCAAGTACTCTTGCCGTCATCACGTATTATTATGATAGCTCACATGTGTTTCTAGTGACATGCATGCTACAAGTTTAATACTGCACTGTGTTATGGGATAGATCAACCCAAGCAATAAAAAATGTATAAGATAGAGCTGTGTCCAACTTCAAACCTAGAAACATTATCAGGTAGTTGCTTGTAGCACCAACGGACCCTGCTAAAGAAAGAATATTTATTGATAATTATTATCTAGCACAATGATGACGATACTATAGCAATGATTTCCTACTGCCACGTAGACTACTACTTCCGTATCCGCGCAACTGCGTACAATCAAAAGAACATGAAATATTCGAAATAGTAACGTTCTACATCCCTCCTTTCAAGATTTACATATGTATACATACAGTTAGTTTTGATTTACTGCATACTGCATTATTTCAAATATCACTATTAAATTTACAATTTCTACAAAGACTTTTTTGTTTAAAATTCAACATTGAATTGCAAATTTGAATCTAATCACATTGAATATACATTAGCATCCTAGATTAAATAAGTTGAACTTTCACATCCATATGAATTTACTTTATACCATATGAAACAAGTGTCAAGAATTAAATCTGTAACTTCATGAATGAGAAATACACTGAATGCTATTTTACTATGAAACAATGAGAGCAATTAGACATTAAACATTAATAACAATTTTGCTATCAAACATAGAACAATAAAATGCAAATTAACACCAAATTAACACTGTCCTTTCTCTCTTTGTTCAGTTTGTTTTATCATATATTATGGCACAAAATCCTCCAGATATTTTGGTCTTATTATGCTTCGGCCACTGCGTCTTGTCTCTGCACTTTTGTTTGGAGTAACTGCTGGAGTCCCTACTGCTGATGGTGAGCACGAGTCTGGTCGTTCTGCCAGCTTTCTTGGTGATGTTGGTGTGGCTGGAGACTCATTTGGACGATCAATTGTCGAAGGTTCAGGACTTGGACTTTCCTCTGTGACTGGCAATAGGTGGCGCCTATTTCTTTCATACTGCTTTCCATTTGATTGGACTACATATGAACGAGGTTTGTTACTGTGCCTGACAATCTCAGCTTCCTGGTCGTATCCTCTATCTGTCTGCATTCTCACTTTTTGTTGGTCGTTTAGTTGTTTTAGGGGTTTTGCACTCTTGTCATAATGTTTCTTCTTTTGTAGTCTTATGTTCTTCAGTTTGGTGCGCACATTTTTCTGTGTTATTGGTGTGAGAAGTTGCTTTGCCATTGGTATTGCATTTCTTAAACGCCGAGACATCAGTCTCTGAGCAGGTGAGCCCAGGTTGCCACGAGGAATATTTCGTAGATTTAGTAGTGCTAGATAGGGATCTGTTCTATCTCGCCGGCACTTTTCCATCATTGCTTTAGCACTTTGAACAGCTCTCTCAGCTAATCCATTGGACTGAGGGTATTTAGGACTGGATGTGATATGATCGAAACCCCAGTCACTGGCAAACATTTCAAATTGCTCACTGGTGTAGTATCTAGCATTGTCCGTCATTACTTCAGTTGGAATGCCATGTGCAGCGAAGTGTTTCTTTAGCTTCTTAATAATTGTGGTGGAGGTGAGGTTATTGAGTTTATCAATCTCGAACCATCCAGAATATGAGTCCACTAGCACTGAGTAGTTTTCACCATTCCACTCGAATACGTCTGTGGCAGTGATGGTCCATGGGAGGCTTGGCACTTCATGCATTTTCATTGGCTCTTTTTTTGCTGGTGTGGTGCTAGGGCATTGCATGGATCACATTTCTGTATCTCATTTTTAATGTCATCACACATCTCAGGCCAATAGAGGCTCTCTTTGGCTCTCCTCTTTGTAGCTTCTATGCCTGGGTGACCTTTGTGTAGTTGCTTGACAATGTCCTGCTGTTGTGCTTTTGGCACCACTACTCTTGTACCCCTCATCACAAGCTCATTTTCGTATGACAGTTCATCACGTATGTGGTGGTATGGACGAGCGCTGATTGGTACATCCTTGTAATGCTGTGGCCATCCATTTTTCACCAACTTTTTTATGATTTGACAGGTCTTATCTTCTGCTGTATCATTTTGTAGCTTTTTCAGCCTTGAATTTGACATCGGCATTACTGCCATGACTTCATACTCTTCCTCTTCAGGTTCTGCTGTACCATCATTTGGAAGGTATGCTCTGGATAGTGTGTCCGCTATGTACAGTTCTTTCCCCCGCTTGTATACCAGGTTTATGTTGTATCTTTTCAACTTCATCATCATCTTCTGTAACCTGGTTGGTGCCATGTGGAGTGGCTTCTTCATTATGGTAATCAGGGGTTGATGATCAGTCTCTACTGTGACACGCCTTCCAAAGATATAGTGGTCAAACTTGTTGCATGCAAAAAGGACTGCTAGGAGCTCCTTTTCTATCTGAGCATAACGACCTTCTGTCTCAGTCATTGCTCTAGAAGAGTATGCAACGGGTTTTCCTTCTTGGAGACAAGCAGCACCCAGACCATTTTGTGATGCATCCCCCGTCAGTGTAACCTCTTTTAATGGGTCATAGTACTGCAATGCCTGGGGTTGAACAATGGCTTTCTTCAGTGCTGTGTAAGCTGCGTCGTGCTGGTCCTGCCAGCACCATACTGCATCTTTGTGTAGGAGGCTTCTGAGGGGAGCAGTCAGTTCACTATAGTTTGGAATGAACTTGCTCAGGTAATTTATCATTCCCAGAAAGCGCTGGAGGCCTTGGACATCATTTGGTGGAGCCAATTCTTCAATGGCCCTGGTCTTCTCAGGATCTGGCTTTGCACCTTCACTTGTTAGCGTATGTCCAACATAAGTTACCTCTGACACTCTGAATTTGCATTTTTGTGGATTCAATGTCAGACCTACTTGCCTTGCCCTCTTTAACACCTTTTCTAGTTTCTCATCATGATCTTTTTGGTTTTGGCCCCATATTAGGATGTCATCTACTATCACACTGCATGGGTAGCCACTGAAAATTTGTTCCATTGCTCTCTGGAACACTTCTGAGCCTGTGGTGATGCCATATGGCATCCTGAGGAATCTGTATCGTCCCCACGGTGTGTTGAATGTAGTGAGTAGTGAGGACTCCTCATCCAACATTATTTGCCAAAAACCGTTCTTTTGCATCAAGTGTTGAGAATATGGTTGCTTTCGGCATTTGCGCCATTACCTCTTCAATCGTTTTCATTGGGTGATGAGGTCGCATCAGATATTTATTTAGGTTGATGGGGTCTATGCATATACGAACTTCTCCATTTTTCTTCGCTGCTGCTACCATCGAGGACACCCATTGTGTTGGTTCTGTCACTGGTGTAATCACGCCAATTGACACCATTCTATTGAGTTCCGCCTTCACTTTTTCAGTCATTGCCACCGGTACACGACGTGGTGGACATACTATGGGTGTGGCTGATGGATCCAGCTTCATTGAGTACGTCACTGGGAGTTGGCCTAGTTTGGAGGTGTCAAACAGGTCGGAATACTCTGTCATCTCCACTGGCTGATTTTTTAGTTCATGGATCTCTTCACTTAACTTAATGAGTTTCAATTTTACAGTATCATGTAATCCTAACAGAGGCTTCACATCTCTATTGACAACATGAAATTCTAGTGTGTGTTGTTTTCCATGTCTGTCTGGGCAACACAACTTGATTGTTCCTTCTGTGGTAAAAGAGTCACCACTGTATGCTACTAGACGCACCTTATTTGCAGTATTTATGGTCTTGCTTGTTTTCATCCTCTCTAGCATCGAGGTTGTTAACACATTGCATCTTGCGCCTGTGTCAACTTTCAATTTTATCTGATTTCCATCCAGTGATAAAGTGGTATACAGTTCATCTTTTGTCGTCATTTCATCTACGTTGTACTGTAGTTCAATACTGCCAATTTCGAACTGTTCTTCATCTTCATCTTCATAGAAATACTCATCTGCGAGGTCATCAACTTTGCGACGGCGTTGTTGATATAACTGGCTGCGCTGTTGGTTCTGACCCTTTTTGCTGAGTGTCATTGACCATGGATAAACACACATCTTAGCATAGTGATTCCATTTTTAAACATTTTGAACATTGTTGTCCAAATGCAGGGCATTCTTCCCTTTTGTGCATTTGCTTACTTCCACACTTGTAACAACCATTTGTGGATTTTTGTTCTGGTTTATTTTGTCGCGGCTGCTGTGATGGCTGATGCTTTCTGTTTCTCCTTGCATTTGATCTATTGTAGTGTACAGCATGGACATCTTGCTCTGCCTTTTTCAGATCTTTAATGTGCTTGTCAGATTGTTCATTTGCCCTACATATAGCAATAGCTCTTGCTAGGTCGAGGTCCTTTTCTTTGAACAGTTCTTTCCGTACACTCTCGTCACGTACGCCACATACGATGCGGTCTCTGATGAACTCATCTTGTAGGTCACCAAATTTGCATGTTGTTGCTTTGATCTTGACATCAGCAAGAAATGCAGAGAAACTCTCGGGATCCCCATTTTTATCATTACCTTGCTTTCTCTCAAAGAATGCATGTCTTTCCATCATCACATTTACTTTTATGCTACACACTTCTTTGAATTTTTTTCAACAATACTTCGGGTCATCTTTAGTTTCAGCCGGGTTACTACGTCACCATTGTCATTTTTAATTTCTGGGGCATACACAAATGATTTGGCTTTTCGTTCTAGCATCTTTGCCTGCGAAGTTCAATAGGAATGAGGCTTTTTGCTTTTTTAGACTTGCCTTGTAGGCCTGCTTCAGCATAGATTCTCCAAGCTTCCTCGAATTCCGCGAACGATTCATGAACGTTTTTGTCAAAAACCAGTGGATCCGGACGCACAAGATTTGCTTCTGCCATCTTCTGACACCATGTAGTTTGTCTGTGACGTGTATAAATAACGGATGGTAATGTCTTTGTATGATATTTATTGATAATTATTACTAGCACAATGATGACGATACTATGGCGTTTCCTACTGCCACGTAGACTACTACTTCCGTATCCGCGCAACTGCGTACAATCAAAAGAACATATCATCATCATCATCATCATCATCATCATCATCATCATCATCATCATCATCATCATCATCATCATCATCATCATCATCATCATCATCATCATCATCATCATCATCATCATCATCATCATCATCATCATCATCATCATCATCATCATCATCATCATCATCATCATCATCATCATCATCATCATCATCATCATCATCATCATCATCATCATCATCATCATCATCATCATCATCATCATCATCATCATCATCATCATCATCATCATCATCATCATCATCATCATCATCATCATCATCATCATCATCATCATCATCATCATCATCATCATCATCATCATCATCATCATCATCATCATCATCATCATCATCATCATCATCATCATCATCATCATCATCATCATCATCATCATCATCATCATCATCATCATCATCATCATCATCATCATCATCATCATCATCATCATCATCATCATCATCATCATCATCATCATCATCATCATCATCATCATCATCATCATCATCATCATCATCATCATCATCATCATCATCATCATCATCATCATCATCATCATCATCATCATCATCATCATCATCATCATCATCATCATCATCATCATCATCATCATCATCATCATCATCATCATCATCATCATCATCATCATCATCATCATCATCATCATCATCATCATCATCATCATCATCATCATCATCATCATCATCATCATCATCATTTATTTGGGCAGGCCTGAATTAATCCTCTGCAGAGGGTGCGGCCTGGCTGCCTAGTTATGACCGTAGACGTCCCCTCCATGCTTGACGGTCCTTGGGGTCCATTCCTTCCATGCCAAGTGTTACTCTGTCGCGTTTCACCAGCTCATCCCAGGTCAACTTTGGTCTGCCTGGAGCTTTCTGTCTCATGATTTTATGCTCCCTCACTCTGGCTATCCAGCCAGTGCTTCGCTCGACATGGCCTAGCCATCTCATCCTGTTCGCACGAAGCACAGCTTCGATGTCCTTTATGCCAAGCTTTTCTAGGAGGCAGTCAGAGCTCACGTCATCCTGGGGCCTTACACGACAGATCCATCGGATCATGGCTCGATCATTTCTTCTCAAACGGTTCAGGGTCTTGGAGGAAGCAGCCCAGGTTTCGGAACCATGTAGCATCACACTACGTACACAAGTGGAGTACACTCTACCTCTGGATACCACCATCATGTGACGAATGGGCGGATGTCGGCAGACTGAAGAAGATCCTGGAAGGATTGAAAGCTCTCGAGGTATGCTTCAACAAAAATGTACAAAAGCAAGGTGTAATCGTGTAATTAAGATAGAGCTTGAATAAAACAATAAACAATTCGGCTATACACACAAGTTAGCGTTTTTTTAAGATTTCTTTTTCACCACACTATTTGCTAGCTACACCAACATCGACACCTAGTTCAAATAATGAAAATATTTTGCCTTTGAGATTTTGACGTAAACATGACGAAATTGTCGTAATATTTGAAACAACAGCCAAATCGTGTGTATACCCGGCTTGTGCGATTGGTGTTCTATTTTATTGTATTTTCACATTGAAAAATGAGCCACAACACTCGAGATCTGTACATAATCTATGTTAAAGTATTTTAAAAAATGATGTAAGAAAATCAATTACATTGTATTATATGTACTTGCAAGCAGATTAATTAGTCTTTCATCTTTAATGCTGAACTCTTGCATATGATAGAAGCATGTAGAAAACAATCATTTGACCAGAGTATGACATTTGTGAAAATTTGTACAAAGACAGCACAGCTAACAATTATGAAAAGTAGCTGGCTCTGACAAAAAATTGTCCAGCCCTTAACTACATGTTCCTATTGAGCGCCTTGGGCTGTGAACTTTTGGAACAAGACTGCCCTTAGTTGCGAAATTCAGGTGGGTGGGGTCTATTTTGCACCCTGATTTGACATTTCGTTTCTTTATATAAAAGTTGAAATGATAACTAATTTCAAAGCAATCAGAACTAATGAATATATTTAGTTGATTTCCTTGGATTTTAAAATTACTTCTATGAAACTATATATATATATTTTCCCAAGTTTGCTTGGGATGATGGTATCATTCTGGTCTCACAACCTTGTGGTCGTGAGTTCGAGTCCCGTCAGGGCCACTTGATATAGTAAAATGGAAGATGTCTCTTCAGCGGATCAGGTTAAAATTGAGGGTACATATTTAAATTCAATAAAATGCTATTAAAATCATGTTGGAACCACATTTTTATACGTATTAAAGAGAAAACGTACAAAAAGAAGGCAAGAAACAGTGAAAATTTCACTTGATAAACGTAAGTCAATATTTGATAAATATTCATGGAACCACTTAAAAAAGGTTTCTCTTTCTTAAGAAAGAAATGTAGTTCCTTATATTATCCAATAGACGTTATATGATATCAAAGAAAGTCCCCTATATTTTAACATGAACCTCAGTGTCAATACAGTGGCAGGAGCTTGCTTGGCAGAACAGTGAGAGTAAAATTAAAATTACTTCAGATAGTAAGATTTTTTTTCATTTTTTCTACAAAGATTTAAAAAGACATTTTTTATGAAGGGCAGCTTGAAAGATTGACACAAACATCAAATTTAAAATAAACAAAATAATCAGAGAACATTATTTATTGACAACAATGATTCTATCTACAGTAAAACTTTTTTTTATAGGCTACTTTATTTTTGTATAAATAACATAGAAAAATACATATCCAGTCTAGAATTATTGAAGAATCTTAAATCTAGATCTAAAGGTATTTCAAAATAAACTCTAGCATTGAAGGTAATACACATTACTCATAAGTATCAGAACTATATCTTCCAAATATTTGTATATATTTACGAATCTGTGTCTATGTTGACAAAATATTACATACATCTACAAAAATATCAAGTGACAATATCACGAACAACAGTACATGCACATGGAATAAAATAGACCACATTAGCATTCACACATGCAAAATGCAAACCAATGTTCAATTAAGCTCTACTAAAATATTTCATTAAAAATCAGATCTTACCATACATTGTTGTTGAAGAATATAAAATTATAAACAGTAAATAGAAATAGTCATTCAATAACTATGAATTTCTGTAAAACTTTGATAAAGATGCATTTTTCATCTTATGCTATAAGATATAGAAAAACACTCATAATCTCTTCCACTTCAGATCTATGTCCATACAAAATACAAAAAAACAAAAAACAAAACAAGTATTATATTAAATTACAATGTTTGAATCTTCACTAATCTTGCAAATATATACCAAATGGTTACTGAGCTATAATTATAAGAAATATTTGCCCATGCAAAACTTTCTTTGGATAGTATATACATTCAACCAATATGAAATGGTAAACAGTAATCTTTTTTGTGTGTAATTTACATATTGAGTAGCACGTATGGAGTTTTTTTTTTCAAACTCACAATTTTACAATTGTGCGATTTTATTAATAACCTATGTTTCAATAATAATGACTCAAATATTGATATTTATCACCATTCATGGGGTCAATTTTGATATTAGTATATATTAGTATAGCCATTTCAAATTTCTTAAACACAATTTTACTAGCCAAAAATCAACGACGGATGCACATGTTGTTTGATGGAACAAGATGATTCACTTTTTGCTTCAATGAACACAACGATCTACTCCATTATGGTGAGATTTCAAACCCAATGACCCACGTTCTTTAATAATATCCACATGCCTATTTCATGAATCCACAATCTTAGTTCTTTTCAGGTTACAGTTTCAATATTTTTTTAAGTGTACGCATTAGGAAACTTATTTATTAAATAATCTGATCGTTTCGGGTGGCTAAAAACACAAATTCTATTCTCTGCTTGCTTAACTGATGATGTCACCCCTCTCATAGCCTCGGTGTGCCCGTCCCTCACGGCAGTACTGAATGAGGTAGAGGACTGCACCAAAGGTTGCCAAAAACACTCCGGCAATGCCCAAATAGAACGCCCAGTTGTAGCGGAAGGTGCTACTGTGTACACTGGCTTGGAAGTCCTGGTCGACCCAAGCGAAGATGCCAAAGATGATCATACCAACAGCAATGAGAGCAACTGAAACAATAGACATTACATTTATAAATGTATTAAGACAGTGGATATTGTTGAGATGGTACAAGTGTCCACATAAGACAGGCATTCATTATAAGAATGGTTGCATGTAACGGGGGTTGGCAGGTTAGGGGGTGACATTATAAGAAAATGGAATATGGAAAGAAAAAGACTGAACAGAAAGAGATTTGGGGGGAAAGTTAGACAAAGGTATGTGGCTCTTATGACCAATTACAACTCACAGGGCCCTTATAAGGTAAACACAACTATTACTATTAGATGAGGAGGTAGTCATTCATAGAAACAGTTTTTGTATTTTGAATACAAACATTACAGAAGGTTCATTGTATGGAGATCGAGAGTTAAGTAATTCATCAATGCGTTATAAATTTGCAGATTTAAAAATGGTTTGGACAGTCTTGTCAACACACATAATGCAAACTAATATTGACTGTCTCCATTTAGTTATATGTGGTATCTGATGGATATATTTCCCAGTGATAATTAAATTAAAAAAGAAGTTGAATGAATAATACACAGTATTGTAAAAATATAAATCTCTTATGTATGTAAACATTAATCTACAGCACATTTTTAACTCGTAACTGGTCATATCAATGCAAAATTATGTTTATATTTCTAAACTACCATATATAAATACGACCATCCAAGGGAACCCATGTAACAACCTATCCCATGTCCATAACTAGACCATAGAATTAATAAATAATCACACATTGATGAAAATTGCAATTTTCTTTAAACCTGGATATTTGGAGGGTAGTATTAATACAATGTCCTTACCTGCAAGCAATGTGAGCAATGCAATGGTGATGAGAATTGAAGTGGTCTCCTTCTTGCCGATACAGCACAGATGGACACACGCCAGACCGAAGGAGAACAGGAGAGTGACGACACCGAAGCCAAAGAGACCTTGTGTTGCCACGAACCATTCTGAAGAAGACATTGAATGACAAAACGTGAATGTAAATGCATGGTTTATGGTCTCTATCCTTGATATCAGGAATAAATGACATCCTCCCGCTATGCAGGATCAGACAACTGTACATACACACCTAGGTCATGGGTATCCTTGTCTCACTACATCTTTGTGAAGCATACATGGTTAGTCTTAATAAGCAGTACTCTATCATGTCTAAGCACGAAAGCAAAATTTACAGAATACATGCTCCATCTATTTTTTTTATTAACTTTGGTTATTGGTTTAAATTTTCAAGGAATCTACACTGTTTTTGCTCGCACGTTGGTCAGAGCAACCATACAACCATATAAAACATTGTTAAAACACACACATGTGTTAGCTTGCAAAACAGTGGTATAACATACTTTTATCCAGAAGATATAGCTGAAATATGCATCGTTTTGTGAGTTGAAATGTTTTCAAATGCAATAAAATGATATACGAAGACGTTGAAACTTTTAGAACAATGTCACATTCAGAATTCATCATTCTGGTAAATCTGTCATTAAAGTTATGATAGGTGACATATGAGTGACCTTGTAACAGATGCAGCCTTAATTCTGTTACTGAAGCACCGGTAATGGAGTTAGCATAGCAATAACTGTTGTCACGAAGGCTATTGATCCACTTCAACGATGTAGATCAACCAGTGCAATGGTTTTCTATGAGAAGATCTATTGTAGTCCTCTTTGATCCCACCTCCCTTTGTGATGCTCTGCTGAGCTGTCATTTGTAAAGCTTGATGCCTGGACGGGATTATAAGCTGATGCGACGCTACTTCTTTGTGATGGTACTGGTATATTACCGGAAGACCGCTGCTTTACTCGCGTACATGCAGGGAGATTTTTCTTACAACAAAAGACCCTGAGATAATATTATATATTCTGAACGTTGAATTTTAGCATGACGTAGCTCCTAAATATGGATTATATGTCTGGCCTATTAAAATGTCTTAATTAATGTCCTCTCATTCAACCTCACTGCATTTCAGTTAATTTATTAAATTGAAGAATGGAAAATAATGAAGTTGATACATCAATTTTCAAATATCAAAAAAATAATTTATACTTGGTACATTCACATTTTGGACATTCAGTCTACAAAAACATTCTTATTTAAACACAATTTCTCAAGTAACTTCATGACCATTGAATTTTGACCTTCACATTATAATCGATAAGAAAATAGAAGCTAAATAAATTATGAATAACATAAATAAACTAGGTGTGCCATTAGGTTCAAGTATTGCTATTAATGAAAATGCGTGCAAGCAAAAAGTGATCAGTGCGGCATTATGTACGTTCCACCTTACACTGCCTCATGCTTCATGAATTTGTGATGCGCATGTTTTATAGATCTTAGGCATGTCTGTCTCGTGTAGATATCACGAAAAATGGCTAATAGCTCATTCTAGTCTAAGCAAACAGACACTAAATAATGGGATGAGACAGAAACCTGTACAATCGATAGACGTGTATACAATATTAATGCTCACTAGATGTACACGAAAGATTCCATTAATATCATAAATAAACTTCTTATATTGTATTTGGCATTTTTCTCTCTCTCGACAGACCGCGTTTATCTTGGTTTGCCATCTGAAAATGTCACAGCATTACAGGGAAGAAATGTCAAGTTTTAAAACGGCTGCTCGCATTGTAGCGAATTGCCTCACAGACATCAATACACGGATTGTTTCATTTCCATGTTCAACTTGCCCCCTGCCATTGTCTATTACAGGGAACGGGCCTTTTGGCCACCTGCTTTTACCATTAATGACAACATAGGATGCTATAAATTTCCTTCAATTGAATACCATGCTAGTGAGAAATGCGTTTCAATATGGGGAAAAAAAATCTATGTTTTTCCCGGCTTCTTTTGATAAGTATTCTAAACTGAACTTTGTTTGATATAATAAATAATCATCAATTACCGTTAATACAGCTGTCCAAGAACCAACACCCATGTAAAGGCCTACTCCCAAAATTTACATCATATAAGAATCTAAACTATCAAAATTCCAATTTCATGTACAAGTCCAACTACTAAATTGCCAAAATCTTTACATAAAAAAAACATTTGTATACAGAATATTAGTATCACCTGTTAAAGACAAAAAATCATGGAAGTTTCATATATAAATCAAAGAAACAGCACAGCTTTGCTCTTATAAATAAATATAAAAGTACCGGTATGTGTGAACACAATGTAAAGTTGTTAATAGAATATCTGCCTGTCATTTCTCCTGAATATGACATGAAACACCTTAGGCACTGAATTGCTGTAAAAGGAACCTGCATATAAGGTATTACTCAATTCTGAGAAATTTCCCCTGTCATACTCAATAGAGCGTCATTTAATGGACTGTAATTAAGATTGTGCATGTGATATGATCATTTCTGTAGCTAGAGGCGGCTTTATAAATGGCTCGATGTTAAAGACTGCTCATTGGAGAAAACAAAATACATCAATCATGTTGATTTCAGGATGCTGAGATGATTTTATCTTGAAGCGTTCAAGTCAAACTTGATATTCCAAGCATTCACCGACATGCAAAATGGATGCTATGAATCTCTCGAGATTGATAGAGTGCGACAAGCAGCCATAAAGTGAGACTACGAAATTGTACAATTGCTCCATATCGTGAGGTTAACAGTGTTTGGTTTGGTAACTATTGTTGATATTTGAAAAATTAATGCCACATTGATATTATTTAATCTGTTTGGAGGGTTTCATTCATCTGCAACTGGTGTATGTAATCAATAATCAATTGACAATCAGTTTGGCCAATGCTTTTTGGGGGTGCAAATTTCCCATATCGTTATTTTCCATAAATTACAATAATGCAACAAATTATATATCTATTCTTTATTTGATATAGTGAAATACATAGATAACAAGAAAAGATTTTAAGCAGAAAAAAACATATATTAATGGAATGATTTGAAATGGACAAAAGCATCTTCTTCACCTTTCCTTTCCTCATTAGCTATTTATAGGAACAAAAGACAAATAGCATGTTTTCATGAGAATACTGAACATTCTATGTAATTCACTGTTTTCTTTACATAGGATTTTGAGGCACCTTTAAATTTAAATGTTGTTGTCATACTTTCTAATGGAGAAAATTATTATGAATTGTAAATAAAGTATATCATAATCTAAAAAATATTTTAATTCTTGAGTAGCTCACTTGGAGTGTCATAATTTATGTAAAATACAATATGCCGTGCTACAATCTGCCCGACACCAACAAGCTATCACAGCAAAACTGCCAACAAAGCTACATGATAATTTCTTAATACAAGCTATATTTTCTTCAATACAGTACCCAGAATACACATTCTGAGTGATTTTCAGAATGTCATAGCTAGTTATTTGTAAATCTGCTATTTGTTTAATGAATTACACTTCTTGATAATATCATAATCTAGAAGATATCTTAAAGAGAGATTGAATTACTTTAAAAATATGTATCTAAGAAAAAGCCATAGTATTCACATTCATAATCATCCGATGCACACGGAAATGAGACCTGTTTAGTTGAATTCATCATCAACTGTTAATTTTTGATCTCTACTAACATGTAACAGTATGAATTGAAAAAATTGCATTACGTTAAACCCCGGGCTGCAAACACAAAAAATATAATGAAGATAGGACACGAGGTTTCGTAAATATCTGCATTATAACATTAAAGAACACCTCAGGTGATCTTAGCGCCAACTTATATAATTGTTATATTGTTACTCAGCTGTAAAAGTTTATATTCTTTAGATAAATGAACCAAATTGTACATGTAGATGAACAATGAAATCAACATTACTATATTTGCTGAGTATCAATACCTTTGCGGTATGAGCTTTCAGCGAGGAATTGGATTCTCATTCACAAAATGCAGCTGACAAAATGACATAAAACCTTTGGCAATGCGTGACCATACATTTATACAAGAATAGTTATTACTACTATGGTTTTAGGAATGCTTTCATGAAAATGGATTTTTGCTTGCCAATTCCAATGATGCATATGAAACAAATACAATGCACAACTAATTTACTAAAGCAGTTCACCAAACAAGTCGAAAACGTCACATAACAATGTTGATCAATTCCGACAAATATTGCTAATATACAATAGAATGTATACAAAATTGTAATGTTAATCATCAAATCGATGTTAAAATGAGCATATACAGTAACAGAAATATAACAGCATTTTGATTCTGTGTGACATGAACTAATCTTATAAATACAAAAACAGAAAACTTTCTCTTAGCAAATACGAATGAAGCCTACGTTCTTATACAAAACCATAACCACACAGAATAAGTTTCTACTTCTAAGTCGTTGGAGCATCAGGAAGTTCGCTAGACAATAATAAGCAAGCATAGTACATTAACATAACACCCTGTACTAATACACGTCTCAAGCAAACTTACATGAAGGCATGGTTTGATAAAGATATATATGTATAAAAATGTCAAATGTAACGAGTGTAAATTTCTCCTTAAACATCATGACACAATTGATCTTATAATAATCATAACATTAGCATGTGATCAAGGGTGTTGGAAAAAATATTGATCTTACATGTAATCATCATATATGTTGACGACATCGACAAGAGATGACACGGGTATTGACAATGATATCAGTTTCAAGGAAAATCTGTATTTCACATCTATAATTCAAAGCAACTGCAATAATCCTAGTAGGGTAAACTTCAAGAAACATTTAGGTACAATTCTTCAAAGCTTAGTAGTCAATCAATAAAATCTCAAAGAATCACAATATATTTTAGATGTCAATTCATGAAACATGCTACTAATATTATAATGATACAGCATTCCAATTGTCGCGATTCTATTCTGCACCACCACCAGATTGATCAGCGGTTAACATTTGATATAAGAATTGATCCGACATGCATCCCTTAATGAATTCATCTTTCGACAGAACACCATCATTATTTTCATCCATTTTGGCAAAAATCTCAACAGTTCTATTCTCTGGCGTGTCTTCTGTATTTCCATCAGCAGGATTCATTCCTACCATATGATATATCGCCCCGATGATTTCCTTCATTTCGCTTTGTTCTATGGTTCCGTCTCCATTTATATCGTACATTGCGAATGCCCATTCTAATTTCTGCTCTGGCTTTCCTGCTGATGTGATATTAATTGCCAAGAGGAACTCCTTAAAATCTATTTTGCCACTATTGTCTGCGTCAAAAGTACGAAAAACATGTTCACAAAACTTCTCTGCATTTCCGTCTGGGAAGAAACTTGCATACACTTCGAGAAATTTTGCCCTCGTTAACTGACCATTTGGACAATCTCTCATAAATCCTTTGTACCATTGTTTAATCTGTTGCTTGCTGAAGTTTGTATTGTCCACAAGGAAGTCCATATCTTCCTTGGTCAATTTCTTCTTACTGCCTCCTCCTCCCATTTTGAATTTCTATATCTATATATATATATAATCTCTATATTTAGAAAAAGTTCACCACACAAACCCCCACCACCACAGTTACACACACCGGAGATTAGAATATTCACTAGGCGGTGATCCAAATGGAATTTCCATCGAGTACAGCATTCCCATATGTATCTGCACAAAGCGTACACCTATTCCCATCACGTGTTACAGTATTACACAGCACAAACTACTCCCGATCTGACAGTGTCGTGAAAATCTTCAGCATCATTTTATGTCTGTGTCTCTCTTACTTGTAGCGTGCTCACAATGGGAATATCAATATGAAGAATAATACTGTCGCTGCCGTTGCAGCTGTAGTCGCTGCACCTCTTCACAAATGCCGTGCTGCCACTGCTGATGCAGCCATTGACGTGTGCCTGGGGTACACTATGCATATTTTATGAGGCCTGCTCATGCCTGAACCTGAGGCACGAGTAAATACCCCAGGTACTTTTGAAGGTCAAGAGTTGTGCTAAAATGATGATCAATGAGTGTTCAAGAGTACGTGATTAAGTTTTTTAAGAGCGGGTAATCGTTTTGATGTTGCTCAATTTACTCATTATGTTGATTAATCAAGCTAATGTGCGCTGGGTTTTTTCATAGATAATGATATTTGAAAAAGGTGATTGTGATATGTAAGTTTGCTTTTTGCAGTGTAATGCTCAATGACTGCATCATGATATTTCATGTTGAAATAACTCATTTTCCATCTTTTGGAGGCAATAGGGTTAACAGCTGAGCAAGGCATTAAAGAGCCAAGTCAAACATTGCCACATTACCCGAGACATTATGGTAATAATAAAGAAATACTTCGGAAGTCATATTCTGATCTCCTTACAGTATTTTCATTTCCTTTGCGGATACATTGAAGAATAATCATACGTATTTCAAGCAACATTTTGTTATAATTATTCCTGTTTGTACATTTCATTTCCCTGGGGCTGTATTTTTCAATGTAAGCGGCATGGGAACATGACCTAATCTTGCGAAATACCCTATACATCCAGCATAAACTGCTTTTCACTTATTCATATTTAAACAACCATTGATCACATACACGTACATGGTATGATATGCCAAATTAGAGCACCAAAAACACCCATGGGCTTTCAGCTATTTCTTCAATTTAGGAGGTGGATTGTTACATGACAAATACTTTCCAACTGACTTTTCAGTTCGATATAATACATATTAGGGGGTGACATTTTACAAAATCACAGACTCTAGCATGAGTAATCTTCATTTTGGAACATTTTTCTTTTTCAGTTTTTTTCTGAGCACATTTCTAACTCACATAGTTATTGCTTGTCGTTTGGGATGACTGAGCAATTCATGGGGTCGTGAGTTTCAGTTAATGAAAGGTGGTTGAAATACAGACAGCACTCTAGGTTTTCCACTTGCACTTAGCAAATGTAAGGATTGTTGTTTCGACCGACATGAGCATTTGTCCCTTTGTTTTTGTTAGGTTCGCACTGAAAACAATCCGTCTTGGAGGACATTAACGTGAATGGCAACATTACAAAATGGTTGTAACTTAAAGAAAGTTTAGTATTAGAAATTTTTGTCCTACACTTTAATTAGTGAGTAATTTAGGAAACTGCGACTGCATTACAATATATGGAGGTAATTAATTTATAAACATTGCGTTTTACATGGTTTAACACTCAATCAACAGTACTTTTAATATTAAAATGTTTTGTCCATCTGATTCAGATGTATTGGTCTAATATTTTGAAAAAAAAAAACACTTTAGATATATGTTATTAAGTCATTTGCCTTATGACTCCAAGTCAGGTTAGGACTATATCACATAGTCTTTGGTGGGATTCGAACCCATGACCATACGGCATCAAATCGCCTAGCAGTTCAGGGAAACTCACTAGTCCACTCCGCCACCGGAACCAGATGTTGAATTCCAAAATAATGCAAAGTTGATGTGGTTATATGAATCACATACAATGAACATTGTTAAATTCTTTTAAACTAGATAATGCAATTAAAAAAACAAAGCGACAAAAAAAACACCAAAACAAACAAAAGAAACCTCCCAAATCAATTATTATTGTATTACTTCTTACTATGTACATATACGGTGTATGTGGATAGAGGGCACCTGAATATCCCTTACAGAGAAATGTCCTGTCACAAAGTTACCAGTTCACCAGGAAGATCAAATCCATCGATACAGCTGGCTTTGGATTGAATGTTGAGCGACTGTCCTGAAGATTTGCTGCTGCTCATGATGAAAATTCCAGAACTCACACACAAATTATTTAGGATCATCAAACAATTTCATCTTTTTTGACACATTCAGTTAAAGTTTTGTTTGCAATTTATATAACAGTGATACATGGAATTGTTTGTATATAATGTACATGGTTTTTCTTCAGCGTTATTTTACCGTAGTTATGTATGAAAAGGAAAATCATTTTTGAATCACACGGTAAATGTAAAAGTGACAGAATACTGGGCACCTTTACAGATGTTCTGAAATGAATGAGTTGTGACAAGAACAGTGACCCAGAATGGCTCTTAACTTGCATCAAGGTTGTATGTATGAATGAGTAAATTATAATCCACATATATCTGTACATGTATTTCATAGAAGTGAGTTTAAGCATATTTGAATCATCTATTGAATCAAATACTGATACAAACATGAGATAATACCAATAAAAATGATTGATGGTAAGATTCCACAACTTGATGAGGAGTTAGTTGGCTCTGAAACTACAATTTGGTTTACAACTGCAATAGTGAATTTCAATATTTTGAAATTCAACAACATTCAAAAGTAAAAATTAAGATTCCATAAATAACAAACAAATATTTTGAAAAAACTCACCAATTGGATAACATAAGTGCGGCGTATGTTAACCGTACTGCAATCAGTTTTCTTGCAGAGTATTTAGCACTATTCTACTTATTACACGTCAAAGGTTATCGAAGTTAAATGCGTAGAAGCATGTAGAGGCACACTGATACCATGAAGTGGCAGCTTCAGCAGGAATAATTGGTGAAGTGGGAAGCATATTTTACCGTGAAGGGCTTTAGAGTAACATCCCGTTAGTACTCAGAGATTGGAGTAAGCATGCATGATTTATTGAACTAGAAAGAGATTCATGAAAGAGAATATTGTACTACCATATATGGATTGCTGACAACGTCATAGATTAGATATCTATATGCCATATGAAAAATGCTTCCATTTAAACATGTAAGGGTTTCAAGCCAGAAATCATCCATTAAAGGGTGTAAATAGTACAATATGTGCCAAAAAGGTAATGTTTATGAAGTTATGAACAGTATGAAAATTATGAATTATTGTTGCAAATTACTTTTGGAGTCTGGCCACTCGCAATTAAACAAAAAAGCAACTGCAATGATTACAATAAAATGTATGGCTATAAAAACTAGCTTGTGTTGCGTTGGTTAACAAATATATGCGTAGAACAAGACTTGAGTGGTTCCTACAGCATTATAAGTGTATCAGACGAAGAAAAAAAGAAGTATGATTTGGACCAGATGGCAGAGAAATGTGTTAGATGTAACTAAATTCATTGATTCTACATATATCAGATACAATACTATCGGATTTCTTTCTTTCTCCTCAGAATTGTTTCTGGTAGTATTGTTTCTCATTTGTAAGATTATTGCTTTGTTATTGATGAGAACAAAATCATTTCAAAATACGATACCAGTATATACATCACTGTACATAGAATTATTGATGAGACCTGCCACTAACATTTTAGAGTCAGAAGTTGAAATACAAAAGAAACATAGATGAAGATATATAAATGATTTAAGCATACAATGTACAGTAGGTACTCTCATTGAAACCACTTCTCAGTCTTTTCTACGGAGTCCACCTGTATAAAAAGACCATTTCTCATGATCCCAAACCTCCTTAATGAAACCACCATGAACCTACATAGAGAGACCATCTTTCCATTGAAACCACTTGAGGTAAGCTGCCGTCGGCTCTTAATTGAGAGGTTCTGCTATGAGTGAACACACATACAAATTATATCATTGCAAATTTGCAAACAGATACATGTACACAACTTTGAACGTAAAACAAATATCCATTGTTTTCTTCAAAGAACTAGATCATGACACAATTTGTCAAAATATTTCCAGTGGATGTGAAAAATAGAATAGAAGGGCAGATTTTGCACGATGTATTTGTAGCAAGTTGTAATTATTGTCAAAAGACATTACAAAGTCAACTTGTTTACAAATCATAATGAAAGCTATAAAACGTAAATAGGAACACAAATTTAAAGATTATTTCTATGCAGAGTCTGTTTTAACACAGTTGCAACAATATTCGTGGCATGATAATTTATTTAAAAAAAAAACTACTGGAAAGATCTCCGGAAGAGTGAACAATGAATAACGTATGCCTCGCTCATAAAAATATTAATGCATCAGAAGTTGGCAAAAAATTGGATGTATACAAGTCAAAACTTGTTAAACAAGAGCATTGAAGCTATTCATTGATCATACAGTACAGGTTATAACGTGAGTAATGAAGTGTGAAATATTGACAAAGTTTCTTTGGGGCATAAGTGCGCGCATGCATCGAGGAACAATAGATGTTAATGAATGCAATCTTCATAATGAATGCAATAATCATGGAAAAATTGTGCATCTTTAATCAAAATTTGCTTTAAAACAGAGTAAAAATCTTGCCATTAGCTTAGTTATATTGGTATTGACAAATATTTAGAATTTACATGCTTCTTTAAATTTTTTTTTTCAAAATAAAGATTTCCACAAAGACTTTGAACATTTTACCGTTATCAGTTATTAAAGTGACAATTACAATGTATCTTATCTTGAAAATGTATACATTTAATTTAGTTCGCAGATGGATGACCAGTTTTATAAAATATAAAATTTGGGAGAAAAATGCAACATACCTTTCCCATCTCAGAATTGTGTTATTAATATAATATAGCTCTTTGGTTTTCAATCAAAGATTATTTACATAAAAGCAATTCTAACTCTTCAAGAGTTATTCCTTCTCAACAGACACTAAGTCCTTACTATTACACCACAGATAACATTGGACTAAAAAAATAACCAACATATGAGAGCAAAGAAAATAAATTTATAGGTTTTCTATACCGGTAAATGCCTGTTTGCTTGCTCTATAGTGTTCTATTTGAGGTGATTAAGGATATTATAATAGGGATTGCAGTTACAATTATTGTGTGATCAATCTAATGAGTTTGATGTTTATTTTCCTCATGTGACTTTAGCATTTTTTGTCAATTACCAAGTGCATGTATAAACAGTTCTGAACAATTAGTCTTACCTTTAAAACATTGTTTGTGTGAGAGAAACGTGGATGTAGCCTGACACTTACGTCATAAATTATTACAAAGCTACGTCAAATGTTCACAAACTTCCTGCTTGTACAATGTATTAGTGATTCCTGTAAGCTAATTGCTCAACAACATACAATTGTTTAAGTTGAGAACTTAAAAAACAATAGCAAATTAATTACATACAAATGAATATACAAACACTTTTATCTTTTGAAAATTGATACCATTGATAAATCTTTCCCTTTTTTTTAATTCCTCTTTCTCATTATACCATTAATGAAGTGACCTGTGCAATAAATTATACATCAATGGCAGATCCAGGTTTTTGGGAAAGGGGGGAGGGCACACTTAAGGGATTTCATGAAAAACCCTATGAAAAAGAAGCACTTTGGTGGGAAAAAGGGTGGGGGCGCCCCTTGGATCTGCCTATGCACATACTATATGAGTGGATGACAATGTGCTTACAGTAGGTTCCTACTGCATTAGCATCACAGTACTTGTCCATCACACACATATAACAAGTAGTCGTCGGGAACGGCGTAAATCTCCCCTTCCCCGATCAGGCCATTTCCCCGATCAGGCCATTTTTGAAAAGTAGGCCAAGGTACTCAAATATCAAATCAGTGAGGAGAGTGAAATAGTCATACAAAATGTCAAGTTTGGTGATGATAGGTAAGGAGTCTTCCCAGGAGACAGATAAACACAAATTCGTAATAATTTGTTTTTAAAACACATCGTCATTTCATCAAAAGTAGGCCAAAGTACACCAAAATTTAATCAGCTCTGGAGAGTGGTACAACGAAGCTAAATATGAAGTTTGGTGACCATAGGTCCAATACTTCTCCCTGTAGAGTATTAACAAGGTTTATAATGTAACGCTTGTAAGTTCAAAAGTAGGCCAAAGTACACCAATATCAAATCACGTGAGGAGAGTGATATAGACATACCAAATGTCAAGTTTGGTGATGATAAGTCATAAACTGTTCCCAGGAGACAGATAAACACAATTACGTAATAATTTGTTTTTAAAAACACATCGTAACTTCATCAAAAGTAAGCCAAAATACACCAAAATCTAATCAGCTCTGGAGAGTAGTACAATGAAGCTAGATATGAAGTTTGGTGACCATAGGTCAAATACTTCTCCCTGTAGAGTGTTAACAAGGTTTATTACGTAACGGTCGTAAGTTCGTCAAAAGTAGGCCAAAGTACAAACAAAATTTTTTGAGAGGTACTTTTTTCTCAAACAAGACATATTTAATTTGCAAATCAATAGCTCAAGTAGTCTTTGAGTTATCAGCCTGTTTATTTCGGACGGACGCACGGACAGAAGCAAAGCAAGAAATCCCCCTTCGGACTTTGTCCGGGGAGATTTAATGCCAACATGCATGGAGATGATTTAGTTTCATGCCATACAAATATACACAGCCTTTTACATTCACAAACACATGCACTTTCTTCTTCCTTTTTCCATGTGTGCGGGTTTGGGGTTTGAGGGGGATGGGCCATGGGCCATAAGAAATCGTAACCAATATTGAATGCTTGGAATGGATTACTGTAACATCAGCATACGGCTTGAAAATAAATGGTACTACTGGTCTACACAAAGAATTCCCACCAGGACACTATAAAAGAAAGGACTGTCCATAGTCTTTGAAATGGTTATGATAAGATTAAATTACAACAGGCGTACATAAAGGTAGAGTACAGAAGAATTTCTTGATTATGACAACACAAAGGCACTGGAACCCACCTCAACTGGTCTCAATAGAGGTGGTCTGTTTATGGAGGTTTATGTTGGTCTGTTGACTCTGTCCATGAAGATTTGGGGCCACAAGAAAATGGTCTTATTACAGAGGTGGTCTCTTCATAGTAAAACTAAATGATTGAGATACCTTGTTGTGGCAAGATGACGCAACCTTTAACAATTGGAGCTTTTACTGTACCTGTGCAAAAAATTACAATTAAAAATCGGCAATACGTACGGTAGTTTTCGTACTTGTCCTTCTCCCAGGCCCAGTCCTCGTCCCAGGCCCAGCGCCAGGCGCACGAGTCGAACCACTTCTCGATCATGCTAGTGTCTGAGGCGCCGGCGTTTGTCGAACTGTCCATATCGCGGTCACAGTAGCTGCAACACAAGGGTGGGTCTTGATAATGTAGCTATTATTTGTGTCTTGATAAACATTAAGTGGCATACATGATGTATTCGGTTGTATACAGTATAGCATCTCTACGAAGACTGTCCAAGGGACTGAGCACAAGTGGTTTCAATAGGAAAGTTGTTTATTTATGGAGGTCCATTTTGGTCGCTTTATTAGGGTTTGGTACCATGAGAAATGGCCTTACTATAGAGGTGGTCTCCATATAGGTTCTATAGTATGGTGTTCATTATTATGACTTGTGCCATTACTTTGGGGTTTGTATGGGGTGTGAATTACATGTACTTGGGAAAATGTGCATATAAATGGAACACGTGGATGCCACAATCTAATTATTGACAGGGGTGTCATAACGATAAATGCTCTTCAAGGAGGCAAGGGGGCGGGGTCCCGGGGGGTGTACTTCAACCAGTTACTTCATTATCTATTAGCAGATTATATATGGTTATAAAGTACAAAAACTATGACAAAACATATGAATTCGAAAACTGACTGCAATCAATACTTTTGTGAACTTGGGAGTCTTTATTTGACAGCAATATTGGTGAAAGATTTGCTAGATTACATTTCAAGCTCAATTAAGTTGTTGGATTACGGAACAATCAAAGTTAACAGAACATGCGATTTACAATTCGTAACTTTCTCATTATTTGTTAGAAATTATACCAACTTACCCATGGCCCCACAGGCCCATATCTTGGTAATTGTTGTGATTGTTGAGCCAAAATGGGGCACAAAAACTCACTGCATTGATGAAAAAGGAAATGCAGAGAAAGAATATCCCTGCTACGACAACGGCCGACATCGTTCCTAATGATTGTAATAACTAAATATCGTTAGACAACTTCAACACTATACGTGTTTATTCCATTAATCCGCAATAAGAGGTACTGTTTTGTATTTGCGAAAGTAACATCCAGTACCAGACGAAAACATAGACTTATTTAGGCGTACAGGTAAAAATGTGTCAGGTAAAAGAAGGTCGATACATGCCTCTTGCACAGACTAAAAGCGCCAGTTGCCGCTAACTTTTGCGTCGAGGTGCCGCTACTGAGACCGTAAAAAAGTCTTTGGCATGCATTATAAACAAGTAAACGTTTGTTATCGTTTTAAAGAAAAAAGAACATAATTGAATGAACACATTAATTTATAATCTAACATTTGAAAGATATATCAAGTTTATAACGAAGGTTAAAATGAAATAAATGAATGAAGGAATAAAGAACACAGAACAAGTATTAATTAAACGCGGAAGCTGGTGGCCAATAGTCATTATGTTTTACATTCACTGTACAAAGTTTCATACTTAAATTGTATTTAGTGAAATAAAGCAAAGTACTGACTTGATTTAATGATTATAAAAACAATACAACAGGGTATATGAACAAAAACTGCAACACTGAATTCACGTAGGCCTATCTCTGACGTGCATATGCAGCTGCACATCGTTGTACTGACGTGCGCAGTTCTCAATACAAAGTCAGAACTTTTGTGGAATCAATGTGTTGTTTTGTTGTTATTCAAGTTTAGAACAACTTGATGGAAAGTTATATATGAAGTAATAAGGTAATCATAATGTACAGACATGGAAATTAATGATGGCAATGAGCAATTTGGACGATGTTCGTTTGCGCAAATACCGCAGGTCACAACGCAAACCGATCATACTAAAACTTCAAAGTTAAGTTTGCATTGTGACTTACGTGCACTCCGAATGGCCAAGTATCAAGTACCCAAGGACACTCAACTCATTAGCTCACACTGTCTGGTTGAGGGTGGATTTTAAGCGAGGTAAGTGTTGTTTTTGATGCACACAATTCATGATTGAGTATATGGACACTCAACGTGATCAGTTGGATGTTGACATGTTGAAATATGTATTAGCGTGTGCTAGCGTACTTGTTAGCCCTCGTTAATCTGTTATCACAGTCTGTTATCAGACAGACATTATACGCCCATCAGATTGTTTTCCTTTATCATTACATTCAATCCCTGGCCATATGTCTGCAGGCCAGTGTGTACAACAACTTAACAGACAAATATGCTTTTTAAAATTTGTTTATAATTACGTGGGATTTTATCAATAGCAGCTATGCAGAGACAGAGAGTATAGTATCCAGATATGTTTAAATATTCATTCCCTGCCAATGAAAACAATGTGAACGTCCTTCATTTAGGTGGTCTCAAATGCACTTTTAGGCCAACGATCACTCGGCAGACGACATCGGTGCACATTGTTGTCTATGCAAAAATAATTGGTACAAGGTCAGCTTTGTACTGTAGAACGTTCTCTATTGAGACCACCCATGGGACGGAGGTCAAGTGGTCTCAGTAGAGAGTTGGTCTCTATAAGGAGGTTCATTTTGGTCACTTTATGAACGTTTGGGACCATGAAAAATGGCCCTACTACAGGGGTGGTCTCAATATAGAGGTGGTCTTAATTGGAGGTTCTACTGAATAACGTCCCTGGCTAAGTTGTTTTATGTTAATGGTTATATATTCAGAGCCTTGCATTTAGTAAAGACGTGTGTAACTACTAGATATCAAATTTGTTTTTTTTTATCAGTATCACATTTTATGGAAAGTTTTAAATCTTTTCAAAATAAAGTGGATATTACTGGAAACTTTACAGAATATGTTTTAAAGGAATAGAGTAAGTGCATAATGTATTTGTTCACAGGTCTTATTAAAGATCATGT
Source organism: Streblospio benedicti (assembly GCA_019095985.1). NCBI lineage: Eukaryota > Metazoa > Annelida > Polychaeta > Spionida > Spionidae > Streblospio > Streblospio benedicti. The sequence continues at coordinate 30,259,558 of CM032666.1, read as the reverse complement.
GAAGTTCAAACAGATATTTGAATAATTGAAGTTGTTCATGGTGTATGTATCTGTTTCATACGCTTTCAGGGTTTCACTTAATGAGAGATGGACATAGGAGGTTGCCCTCTGCACCACAACAGTTGATGTTGGATATAACTTAGAGCAAACTACAAACATTTCAAGTAAGCACCTGTTCATTAACTTATGCCATTATAAGTTTCCTAACCATCTATACTGCAATGTATATAAACTTAGATTCTTTATTGGCTGTAAAAGCGGTACATAAAAGTATGAGATGCAGACACCATGATTCTATTCATAAGTTCAGAGTGTATTTTTTAAGTTTTATTCTAGTCATTTTGTAAATTGGCGAAAACATCTATTTTAAAATATGCTTTACAACTAATTTTTAACTAATCTTTGATATGAACTGTGATATGTTACTATGCATTTTATGTGAAATAAACTGATACAATACAATAAAACATGGTATACTGTTAATGTTTACTGGTAATTATCTGTATTGGCATACTTGATATCACTCAGAAAAAGTAGTAATATTTCTTTTCACACTTAATATGTGTTAGCCTTGCTTACAGAGTGCACATAGAATAATAGAATATCTCAATATTCATTTGTGTTGAGAATTGCACATTTATAGACAAGCACTAGGACTAGAACCAATGCCCCAGTGTACGTATGACCAGCTATGGTTAGTTCAATTTAATATATTATGTTAATGTAGAAGTTTATAATGTATTGTAATTCCCTGAGCGAAATTACTGGTTTTGAATTTCATAATCATAACAATAATATGTCATCACACAGCTATTGTTAAGAAATTGGAAACACATTTATGCATCTGCTTATTAGAATGTCTATCAGGTAATGTGTATGTTGGAGCATTATGGAGACTTCTTATTTTCTCCAATTTGTGAAAATAAACATTATTCATCGGATTCTCAAGATTACCAGTATTTTTCCTACAACAACAATTGAAACATGTCATCAATTAGTGCCATGTAAGCAAGGCTAACCAGGTAAAAATATGAATATTTGAATAACATTTTATTATCTTCCCTCCAAACATAAAGTTCATGATTGGCTCTATTTGTAGGTCTGTACTAACCATTAATGTGTATTAACTCTAATTTGTTATTGATATTGGTTTCGACCACCTACGGGTGAAGCTTCACTGAATATACTGTGTACATGTATTTTGCGTACAACCATATGCACTGGTATTACTACAATTTAGGAATGTGTAAATCTATCCTAAGTATAGCAAGAGTGGTGTAATGGAGGATAGGTATAAGTATTTTTTAAAAAGAGATAAAACCATGGATTTCTGAAAATGACCTTAAACCTTGAACGTCATAAGAAAACCATCCACTTATAACCCTAAAACCATATTGCTGTGAAGATAAACAATCTGTAGATCTAGTGACTAGTAAACAAGATTTGTGACATATGGTATGCAGCATGCAAACAAGGAAAAAGTGATATTAGTAAAGTCGACACGTGTTGTTCCAGCATGGCTGAGCCCCGCTATGTTTGCTCCGAGCCGTACCGCAACCAAGTTCCGTCCTACCTGATGATCTTCTCCATGGTCTCGCTGCTGGTCACTGTGATGCTCTCCTGCGCGGCGCTCGGCACTCCATCCTGGCTGGTCGGCATGAAGGGCAGCCACGAGGTACGCTGCTTCGGTGAATGAATTGTAAGAGCAAGAAACAAGATGTTTACCCTTCTGAGTGTTGTTCCAAGTCTGTAGGTAAACTCATGGCTTTATGAATTGTTGATTACAGACAAGAGGTTGACATTATTTTCTGTGACACTTTTTGGTTCTTTTTTTTCGGTGTCAGGTGGAAGTTGGTCTGTGGTTGTCGTGCATTGATCTCAAGTGTGTGCATGTGGCTAATGAAAGCTCCCTGGTGCGCGATGATGGAGGTTAGTGTTGCATTTTAACTACATGTAGTAGTTACTATCATGGATTTTGTAAATTAGTAATTGAAATAGCTGAATTCATTTAGGAAGTAGTGGTATTATTGTGAGGTAGATGAAAATAACAATGTAGTGAATGCTATGCAAAATCGCAAGGTTTATTACATTTTAAACCTATGGTTTGATAAATAAAATTAACACCTATTTCAGAAGTTCACAATTTTATATTATTCATATTTAAATTGGGTCCATAAACCATGTAAAATTGCAAAAACTGAGAAAAATGTTCCCAAGCACAAAGAATAATAGCGGCTGTGAAAAATTGGGATCACAGTTGAGGTTGCATTATGTTGTCCTAAATGTATTTGGAGTAGAATCTTTCATACGAGATTTTCGTTCAATCTTTAGTCTTCATTTATTGGCTAAAGCCGGTACTCAATACTCAATACATAGAATGAATGTAAAATAAAACTTGTATACCGTATACAACCATCCAAGCACCCAGGGCCATTAAATTGAAATTTTCTCAAACAGGGGTGGGGGTGGGGTGCTTTAAGGGTCTTAAGGACATTTAAGAAAGAGAGAGGGGAGGGCTGTTACGCGAGATGGGCACTTAGATGGTCATATACGGTATATTCTGTCATATACTCATAATTCTGTCAGGATTGCTGAGTGTTTTAATGCGCCAGCATTAAATGGTTAGTTAAAGATCCACAGTGGTACATGTAGTGAGTGGTCCAAAGTTAGAGTTCCGACTGGCTATGTGATATAGCCCTACAGACTTGGAGAGAGAATCCTCTACGTCGAATTTCTTTTGTTTCAGCGATGCTGTATGTGATGCAGGCCACGTGTACCGTGGCCTTTGTGGCTTACACGGCAATTTTGATCGCTGCTGTAATTGTACATGTTACGTATAATCTCGATGCAAACTATGAGCCACTCAAGCCATTCTGGAGCGCTGTTCTTTTCACCAGTAAGTATGGCAATTTTAATAAGTGTGTGATGCAGTTTGGAGGAGGTAATTTTGTCATCGGACTCACAACTCCAAGTCAGTAATTGTAGCCTTACCTGACCTGGAGTATTATAATATATTTTGTACTCATGTGTTTCAATTTTTTAACATAGAGAAAATCTATTAATATAAACTTTTGATGCATTATTACAATGATTTTTTCAAAGTATGGATGCAATCATTTTAAAGATAAAGACAGCTCAACGTATAGAAAAATATACATTTATTACATTCCAAAAATATTGAAATACTGTTAATTTGTGGCATTCTGTAGTTTGTTGCATTATTGTTTTAATCAGCTTCAACCTTGTAATACAAGCAAAACTTATTTGTTTCAGCAATCCTTTTTGCTTACGGCACATTCGTGTTTGCCTACAAGAACTATACACGCGTGTTGCCACACAAAGATAGCCTCCATTTTGGATTATCTTTCTACTTTGCCATTTCCACCGTGGTGATGGGAATCTTGACATCATATACATTGAGAAAGGAGTACAAAGACCAAATTGGCGTTGGTAGAAGCTATATCATTATTAATTAACAAATGATATTTTTCCAATGCTTCACAACTCAACTATAATAACAAAGGTCTATTAAATGCCTTCAAGGTTAACACTTAACAGAGTGAGCATTTATATTGTTGAAGGTCTACTTAAGAGTGTATCTCTTGCATTCCATGTATACACTAAGTACTTGTATTATTTTATGTTTTTGATGTTTTATATCGAGAAATATGTACCGGTGCATGCCAATTGAATTGTGCAGCTGAAGTGATTTAAGTTATAATATTCCTGACTTGTCAACATTAGGTTTGAATTTTAGTCAGAACAATAAGAGCAAATGTTCAAAATGTTCAGTCATATGATGACTATATCACGATATTTTAAAAATAAACACTTTTATTATAAATGACACAGTAACATAATTCAATTATGTGTGTAAAATGTGGTTTTACCTGAATGCATGTTTATTATTATGATAATCGATTCGTATATTAGCATGGTACCATTTCACGAGTTACATGTAGTGCACTCGTATGTGGCGAGCCTTGTACTATATTTTAATTAATTTGTAATTTGTATTAAATTTGTAATAATAACTAATAATCATCAGCCTATTACTACACTATTATATGTATTAAACGTTACTTTCCAATTCCAATTTTGATTTGCCAATAATGTGTATACAGAAAGAATTTAGCTATGAATGTCTTGAAAATGTGTGAGGTGGAAAAAAATGCACGGAATTCTCCTCATTACTTCGATCATCTAATGTCTTGATATGCATGTATGTATAGATATGAATGATGTTATTAAGGTGTGTACATGAGCACAAAGATAATTTCCACCAAGTTTGTTCTATATAAGCAATATTTGTAGTGTGTATACCACAGATTACAGTTTAAGCAATCTGTGGTGTATACTTTGTAATGGTCTTTATCGAGTTGGCACTTTTTGATGAGTCTTGTAAAGCTGTGATTTGTTTCACACTGATCTTTATTTTATCAAGGATTAATGTCTTTGTTTAATCAATGCAATTTTGAATTAAGCATAATAAAACAATGAATATTTTTTTAATTCAGTTAGTTTGGTCGTTATTTAATCAAATAAGCTACAAGGAATATTGCAAGGCAACAATTTGCGCCAAGCTTCCATATGTAGAATATCTTCCATCACATTTAACAACTACATGTATATTTACAGGTAAACTGCCCAGATACCTTTCTTCTGCCCAACTAGTGTAAGTAACTCACATGAACTCTGTGTAAGGTCAGACCTACCAGGAATTCAGCTTACCTTGCAGGTAGCCATGGTAACTTTCATGGTTTGATAGTGCATACATTTTTTACTGTACAACTTTGCTTTTTTAATATATAGTCATATATTCTGAAATTCAAATGCGTGTTAGAGAAATGGACTAAGTTGACGCCTCTTTATCACCCATCATTTCATAGTGTATTAAACATGTGCATTTCTAAATTGAAAGTGAAAGTACATTTTGGTCATTTTAAGAAGGTTCCCCAGAACAGAGTCTCACAAAAGCATGACACCTGACAATGGCTCTAGTCTGCTCTGAAATAAAGTTTTAAATTGGCAGGCAATACTGATATATACAAAGTAGCTTTGCATGTACAGTAACTGATAAGAACAATCAAAACAAAGCAGTGAACTTTTGTCGAGCATACTATTTAGTTACACATTTAATAAGGATACTCAGAGAATACAAAATTATTTAATTGGAAGGTTTATTATTTGGTAATAGTGGCTTTTTTAAAAATTGTATTGTCCATTGAAATGATAGGGCAGTGACCCGGGAACACAATTGGAGGTGTATGTGATGCTAGTGATATCTTAAAAGAAAACATTATAAGTCTACTTCTTAACACTACGGATATATAGCAAAGCAGTGCTAAAGGAAATTCAGGTAAAGTTTATTATGTAAATATTAACTGAAACAGTTAGTTGGTCATTTAACATTTATAATTGTTATGAATAAATGTAAGTGATGGGCTAGCCACTATGCAAATAAGTGTAAGTATTGTATACTGTATATGTGTCTATGTATTTATAAAAACAATGCAAGGTGTGTTTATATGTTCATGCAATAATACAGATTCATTGTTTGAAAAACAAATTAACCAATTGAAACTGTATGATAAGCAGTGTAACTTTTTAAAATCTTAGATACGGATACCCACTCTTCCATTCTGAGCATTGCCACTAATATATACAATGTGTACTCCCCACTCATTTGATCATGAATCACAAAAACATTGTTTTTGATATTTGAAAATCATATCCTGAACATCACATGCATATTTTGCATAGCATACTGCATCAGTTTCAGAAAATGTACACCCAAAAGTTGCAATTAAACTGAAACTAGTTTTCTACCTGTAAAAGTATTTAAAAAATAGATCACGAGTCATCAATAATCAGTAACCATCTGAGAAACATTTTCTAAAGGAGATTTCTTTAAAAGTAATACAGTATAGGATAAGCCACCCATGGTAAATAAAGATTATCTTATCACTAGGTCAAAATAAGGACATATCGCTTCATACATCTGGAGCTACAAATAACAATAGTTTAGGATTTAGGATTAGCAAGAGAATTATACCCAACATGTGCATGGGTGTACTCAATCATTCATCAGGGTAACATGGTTGTTGAGTTAACTCATCCTGAGTATTACCCTGGATGTTTTCCAGTCATCACTGGCAGATCCAGGGGTTGGAGAGAGCTTGGCTATTGATGTGGCTATTTAGACAACAATTGTCAGAAAATAATATTAATACAAGTTCAAGGCCAGTGTAGTGTGTATATAATCTGAAAATATATACTTATACTCAACCATGCAGCCTGCTACCATATTCTCCTGCTTGGGATTTACTTGCAAAACCTGGATGTGCCAACAATTCAACGTCACTGCTGTCACTAATGCTTCAGCTGTTTTTGCTAACTGATGCTTGTAGGTTACAACTTATCTGTCCATTGAATATTTTTTTCTATGTAAACCCATGCGTGTTCGTTGTCGGATCCCTGACATATTATAGGTCTCTTTTTTATGCTTGTACTTTAATTGCATACTATCTACTTCAATGTGTTATCACACTAGAATTAATGATAATGTCTGAAAGATAAACAGTAAATAACAGTAATCCACAATCTGAAATCAGCGAACCACAGTCAAATGATAATCACAACATCTACACTGTATCTAAAAAAATCGTAAAAATCTTCATGGTATTGTATAAAATCTATACAGGAGATAATTATATATCAAGTAATGCTCACATCTGAGTAGGATAGGACTATCTTTGTCTATTAACATCTAATATTTGAGGAAGGTGTACAATTAATTGAAAATGGCGCTGTTTAAACCGCATCAAAGTCAACAAAGAAGGAAGTATGTGTCTGTGACATTAATTTGGAAACATAATTGTAATAGATAAAAAGAGTCATATATTTCAAGTCTTCAGATCTCTATACATTATCACACTTTTAACTTCACCACTGTCCAGGGTGTAAACAGCTGTATTAAAACGCGATTCACTGACACTGCTGCTTATTGCAACCATTTCAGTGCTCACTATATACAAATGTACAGGAGAGAGCTTTCTTCAATTTATCCATGAATCTTGCAAGTGGGTACTAGAGACCTACCTACCCATTTCTTTTGGTCAAGCAACAGTGGGTGAAGACCTCGAAGCCACACTAAACCCCTTTGTGCTCCAAGGTCTGCAGCCATTTAGCCAGTCCATTTAGTCACCAATAAACAGTCAATAAAGCACATTAATCGGATGAATGAAAATGTTTTCCTAGCATAGAGTATGAAAGTAGCTAGGGTTGGCATATCCATGTATGAATGTTGTATTATACAAAGCTTAAGTAAATGCATAAAACTGTTCCATATCCTTGCAGGATGCATCTGAGCGTGAAGATGTGGGCGGGCGGCATCCTCATGTTCATCACCATGATGCTGTCTCTTGCCAGTCTCGCCACGCCCACGTGGGTGCAAGGCTCGCAGGTAACCGTCCATCAGAGGTGCTAACTTTCTAGCTAGACTTTTCCGAATCTTCTTGATAGCGGGGGCGGGGGCGGGTGCAGTCTTTGGTCTTTGCTGTTGGGTGGGGGTTCTGTAACTTCTGTAGAGTTTTGAGAGGTTCATTTTGAAAAGAATGTCAGTGTGTTTCACATGCTGGTGGTAAAATTTCTTTTCTCCAGAAGGCAGTGGGGAGGCTGTGTTGTTTTATCCATTAATAGATATTGTTAGTCATCATAAGGATATTATCATTTACCTGATAGTTTATTTTTCTTTCAGGGCACCACAAACTGGACACTGGGAGTGTGGGAAGCTTGCATGGATGCATCTTGTGTGTCTGTCTACAGTGATAAGAGCACGATCATACACGCTGTTGGAGGTAAGTACATGTAATGGTGGATAAAATATGTATCAGCAGTTGTTAATCTTAATGTAATCATACCAAGTTTTCAACGGTGTTGTTAAAGCTATGTTTTGTAACAATCATGATCGTTATCTAACAGTCAACAGGGACGGATTCAGAAAAAAAAAATTTGAGACCGTGGGGTGGGGGGGGGCGGCTAATTTTCAAATTTTGAGAGCTGGGGCGGGCGGATTTGTCCGTGCATGGGGGCAGATCCAGGTTTTTGGAAAAGGGACGTAAGGAAAACATAAGGAAAAGGGGGGCTCACTTACGGGATTTCATGAAAAACCCTATGAAAATGAAGTATTTTGGTGGGAAAAAGGGGGGGGGGCGGGGGGGGCTAAATTGTAGGGGGGGCTTTAAGGCTAATATGGCAGGCGGGGGGGGGGCTAGAGCCCCCTGAGCCCCCGCTGGATCCATCCCTGGTCAAATTGCAAAATATATCAGTTGAGATGGTTAATACAAATGTAGATGCACTGCTTGCCTTAGCACGAATCCTAGTGCACGGGGCAGATGCAGGTTTTCGTCAATATGTCATTGTTAGGTTTGCACATAAAATTGAGAACTTGGATCGCATTATCATGAAATGCATAATACGTAGAGTTCAAACACATACTCCAATACACTCTGATGGTCATCATTGCCTGTTGTAGGGTGGTTGTATGCCGTCCAAGCGACCACGTTGATCGCCTTCCTCATGTTCGTTTTCACCACAGCGGCCACACTTTTGGTCTACAACCTGGAGAGATTCTCCGGAAAATATTCAACACTCATGTTTTTGTCAGTGGTGATATTTATTGCAGGTATAGTGTCCATCGATTAGATGTTTTTTTTATTAATGCTACAATTTTAAATTATATTTTGAATTTTTGATACCATGTTTTAGGCTAACTATAACTAGTAATGTTTTGTATACCACCAACACACACGGGCAGATCCATATTTTCCATAAGATGGTGGGGGTTTTGCCAGAAAATATTTTTAATAGAAATATTTTTCCAAGTGCATGGGTGGGAGATGGTGATTCTCAACCGTCGCATCCACCGCAGTGCAAATTGTAATCTTTGCAATTGGATGCAGGGTTGATTTGAACATGAAATTTACAGTAGAACTTTCAATTAGGACCACTTCTGTAAAGAGACCACCTCTATGATAAAACCAATTTTGAGGGATCCTTTCATAGATATGTACTGGTACATATACATGTATGAGCTTTCATTGAATGTACCACGTCTATAATAGGGACCACTTGAGGCCAGTGTTTATTAAATAATTTCTTCATCTTTTTCAGTAATCATCTATGGATATGCAGTATTTTTATATGGATATGAAGCTGAGAGAAAGCTGTTCTATGCCAAAGATGCTGTTCTTAGCTTTGGACTGGCTTTTTACCTTGGTGTAGGCACTATCATGACTGGATTAGCATCTGGAATCCTGTACTTTTTGGACTATAAAGATCAAACAAACACAAGATCATCATATATGGTGCTAAATTAGATAACAAATCTAAATTGCATCATTGATTACACCCTTTGTTTGGATGATTAGATGAATGTTGATGATTTTTAATAGAAATACTACAACAAATTAGCTGGAAAGGAACAGAAGTTAATTAGATTAGTATGTACTCAAATGAGGCAAAAATATGATGTTTGTAGTGAACTGATGAACTCTAAACGGTATATGGTTATTGAAAAAACAATGAAGGAATTCACAAAGATATAAAATTCTATAAATGTGCATTGTTTTTCTCATTACCTGTACTTTTATTGAAGTGCAACTGTCACATTCTGGCAGAATGTTCTTATAAATTCAATTGACAGCAAGTGATTGACACATGCACGCACACATATTCCCGTGTTTGACCTTTATGGGCACTTAGGAACTATTAATTTAGATCAAAGACCCTAGACCTTAGGTACATATATATATAATTTACTCACACTATTTAGTTTAGGTGTCAATTTCTAATATAATACATGTAATATAATGATTTTGTGCATCATTCATACAAAAATAAATACTATAAGGCAAAATTTTTAATTGCCAAAATAGTTTACTAACACAACTTAATTCACTTTTTGTATACCTGGTACATTGTATCCAACACTTTGACATACATGTACCAAACTACAATTTTGTAGGATACCACATTGTGTTCATAATATATTCTAAAATGTACTGGATATCAAATTGAAGTTTATAGTGATGTTTGGCTTCATTTAAAAATATCATAAAAGCACCACAATCAAGACACGATTACTTATAGCTTAAAAACTACATGAGTTTTACAAAAAGGGAATGAGTTTATGAGTATTTCAAGTACCAGTGTTTCATATGATTATTGAATTGGTATTTTCTTTACAGCACACAAATATCTTGCTAATACACAATCAATATAAGAATAAGAATATTTTATTTCAGCATAAATTGAAAATTTAATGAGGGCGCGAAGCGCTTGAAGTTAAATTAGAATTCTTTAAGGAAATTGATTAAGACTTGATGATTGCAAAACGTCACAGTGACGTCACATACGCGAATTTTTAAAACTCTAAATTCCTTGAATTTGCTCCGCGCATCACACCTCACTGTTAAAAGTTTCGCCTGAAAGTTGTACTTATGAAGGAAGTAATGGAGCCGCTGGCATAATCGTTCCACGCGGCGTCTTAAAGAACTCTTTGTACACTATTTACAGTTGATGCGGCTTCTACTATGTACAATCCCCAACACCCACTACCGCTGCTATAGGTGGGGTTGGGCTCCCAGCTTCTTAGCTACAATACAGAAAACATTAGATCTATAAGTTTCCATGAATGTAAATCTCAATATCAAATGAATAAAGAGATAAATCAAATACATGAATACGTAAATAAATACATAAATAAATACATAAACAGGCTTTGAGCGTCCCGAATGAAAATTTGGGAGGGCCATTCGAAGGGTGGGATCATGAAGTCTTAATAAATTTCCTTAAAGAATTCTAATTTAACTTCAGGCGCTTTGCGCCCTCATTAAATTTTCAATTCTTTTGCAGAAATTAATTAAGACTTCATGATTGCATGTTCAAAGCTTACCTCTGACTGAGGACCCGCGTCTCAAAGCCTACATCGTCTGAGGACTTCGACTCGTGGTAATAGTATTTTCTAAACGTACCCGCATTTGACCAGTTAGCGCGGGTGAGTATATCTTGTACAGACACTTCACCCGCCGCTGCCTTGGACTGGTGGAGTGTCCCTTGATCCGCGGAGGTGTCAATACCCGCATCTGACATAAGCCTCACCAGCCAGCGTGAAATTGTGGACGTGGCGACTGGTGTGTGCTGTCCAGTAGTTGTCAAGAATAACTTATGTCGTGACCATGTGGTCCTCCAGGCAGCCGTGCGCTGTATAAACATCCGCACTGCGGTGACAACGTCCAGTAACGGGTCACAAAATTGCCGTATGGCAAATGTTACTGCCTTCCCGCCCGGTTTCCTGGTCTTCGTCAGCCCCGGGATCACAAACTCAATCACATCACCTCTGTCTGAAAAATGCTCCAGGTCCAGAGCCTGTAACTCTGAAGCCCTGGCCGCTGCGGTGAGAGCCAGCAACATCGCTGCTTTGTGCGTGAGGACTTTGTCCTCAAGGTGACAGTTGTCTCCTAGTTGTGTCAGGTACTGAAGGACTTTGTCAACATCCCATATATCTGTGTACTTGGGCACAGGTGGGTTCTCCCGTCATGAGTTTAATAACTAAAAAGGGTGTTGGCCTATTTTCTGGCTTGCCAATTTGCCCTGCGTGGGGGAGAAGGAAATGGCAGATCGGTGGCCATTTATCGTGTTGTACTATAGGCCTCTGTTGCACAATTCCGTAAGGTAGTTCAGCATGGATCCCACAGGGGCCTGAAATGGATCAAGGATCCGTTCAGCGCACCAGCCACTCCCTGTCCCCAGGCTGACCTGTAAACAGTTTGTATGCCTGCTCTGATTGGTCCAGCCAAGAGGTCTGGTCAGGACTTGGTTCTGCCCATCTTGTTGATATAGGCTACTGCCATTCGATTGTCCGCCCGAACATGTATGTGTTTGTGTGACACTGTTTGCAATGTCAACCACACTGCGCACAGTTTCAGAGCATTTATCTGCTCCCCCTGCTCTTGCGTCGTCCAGTGACCTCTGGCCGTCGGACCATTCAACACTCTGCCTCCCCAACCCGTCAGGCTTGCATCCGTCTCCAGGACAAAGTCTGGGGAAGGGGTAATGATGCCTTGCCCTCTATCAGTTCGAGATGAAGCAGCCACCACCGAAGGTCTTCCTTGCATCCACGTTTAGGGTCACCATGGCCTCATAGGACCTCCTGTGGATCAAGGCCCTGATCTTCAGTAGCTGTAACCTTCTGAAGTGTAGGGGGTGCTGGTAGGACTGCCAGTGCCGTCGCCGACAGCTTCCCAATTAACATCGCCAGGTGGTGAACCGACACCATTTCCTGTGCAAGCGGCTCCTTGCAGAGGTGTACAATGTCCTCCCTTTTTGTCCTGAGGGCAATGTGAGGCACATCTCTGTTGAGTTGATTATTAGTCCAAGAAACTCTAGGGATGTAGTTGGGGTCAGAACGGACTTTTTCGTGTTGATCACAAATCCTAGTAGTTCTTGCAGGTACAAAATGTTCTCCCCTCCTGACACAACCTGTGTGGATCTTGATTTAACAAGAGCATGTCGTCTAGGTAGGCGACAATCCGGTTCCTATTCTCCGGAGCACCCTCATCACAACTTCAGGAGCTTTGTTAAAGCCCACAGGCCAATGCCAGCTCGAAGGGGGAGGCAGTTAAACTCATAGAGTTCCGACTGCCAGCGGAACCGCGGGAAGCGTCTGGCGTGTGGTGGATTGGCACATGCACCAATACGCGTCCTTCAGGTCGATTTTCATTAGCCAATCGCCTCTTTCTACTAAGTTTTTGGCGAGCAGCATGCCGTCCATCTTGAAAGTGGCGATACTCCCACTTCCTGGCTCAATCGTTTCAGATTGAAGGTGGCCTTGCTGAACCGTCCTTTTCTCTCGGAGAAAAATGTGCGCCGCGTGTTGGACTTCAACTCGGGCATCTTACCGCTCCTTTGAGGATCATCTGCCACCATCTTTGTCACTATGGACATCTCGTCCGACGAGAACTGCGGAGTAAACCCTGCTGTCAGTGGCGGCCTTCCGGCGAACGGAATCCGATGGCCCGTGGCTATCTCCAGCACTTCTGGGTCTGGTCAGCTTTCTCCAATTGCACACTGCGAAAGCCATCCTCCCGGATGTCACCCCGATGGGGAAATCCCCGCCAGCTTATGCCCAAGCCTCCCAACTCGGGGAGAGGACACTGAGAGGGGCCGAAAGGCCTGTTGGTAGCGAAGGGTAGGGTGTTACCCGTTCCTTCAGAGCGCTCGGTTTGGGGGGAACTTTTGTGGGAACCACAATGCGTACCTGGTAGCTGGCATGGGCTGTGGGAGGCGGCTTCCCGTCCTCCTCGGCCTCTGAAGTTTCCACTGGTGCTGCGTCCTCGCCTCCGGCGTTGCCCTGATTGTGGGCGGAAAATCCGACCTGGCAGGCCCGTAGCATCAGAAGATGCCCTAGGCATTGCTGCAGCAGGTTTAATGTCATTAGCCACTCTCACCTTTTCTCCAACACCCACGCCACTGGGAACGCTAACGGTGTTGGTAAAACAATC